>JAACJO010000002.1:2400000-3147912 GCA_013368445.1 Leucocoprinus leucothites | reverse complement strand
ACCCTAACCCTAACCTAACCCCTAGAGAGATCCCTAACCCTAACCCTAAACCCTAACCCTAACCCTAACCCTAACCCTAACCCTAACCCTAACCCTAACCCTAACCCTAACCCTAACCCTAACCCTAACCCTAACCCTAACCCTAACCCTAACCCTAACCCTAACATGTTTCACCTTGTCTCCGGCTCGTATTACTGCTCAATATTGCTCAATGGGATTACTAAGACATTTTCCTACTTTCTATATAAACTCTTAGATTACTGGTTTGTACGCTAGACTAGTATCGTTAACTTCCCTTCTCATTCCCATACTCTCAACTCGAACCTTAAGAGTCGGCCTATTACATTGATTACGCCAGAGTGAAGTCTGTATAGACGACTCTGACTTAATTGATTAAGGATCACGTTCCCGTGATAACAGCCCCCGACAACATTATCATTATCATTATCATGTCGGAGTCCCTTCTCCAGCATTTATCATGATTCGTTGGCTGTTGAATGCTCTTTGTATATTTCAAAATCATTTCTTTCGACTTCTGGCGAAGGCGTGAACCTCTGCAGCCTGCTTTGCCCAGGGACTGGATAGAAACTGCAAATGCGACTTCGTTTGCTCACAACTATTGCTGTGAGCGTCACATCGAGCGTGTCTCGATGGTCAATAAACTCAAATTTTGTCACGTATAAGCAAAGAACTTGAGTAGATGACGAGGGCTCGCACGGCTTGTCGTTCAAAAGTGGAATTGTGAAGGTGTGAAGTATGTTGGTGACACTGTAGTGTTCGTCGAGGAAGAAATTTGTAGATTTGTGACTATATCTAAGACGGAATGATATTCATATTGTCCATGACTTGCTCAACCGTTTATTGTGAACAAACCGTGTACAGCTTGAATACAAGGAGGTTGAAGGTAATTTGGAACCACAAAGGAGACCTGGAGAGCTATTTCTTGTCTGCATCAGGGACGAACGGTCTCAGCAACGTGACAAGAAAAGTTGAAGTGAGAAGTGAGAAGTAGTGTGCAAAAATACGTGATGGGAGTCATTTTCATTCTAGCACCCATCAGAGCGGCCCACGCAGTGGAAAACCATGAGGATATGAGATCAGCAATGGTTTCTGCGTTTGGCTAAGACGAAAAACATTCTTAGATTAATGTGCTAAGTAATTCTGATTCTATTTGTAACGTTCGTCGGGGAAGAATGCTTGCAGCTTCATGGTGTATGTGAGATGGAACAATACAAGTACCCTGGGTGCACGGCCTTTTGAGTCCACTCTTCCAGTGGTAGAGACGTGCAAGTATACATGAGCATAAATGACTTACTAGTGCTTTATCGGTGAAGACAACATAAAGGCTATCCCCATCTCGCCTTCGTGTGCAAGCACCCCATAAACACCTACGAGGGTGACGGGGAGCACTAAAGTAAACATCAGGTCTGCGAAGGTGGAGAATCTATCAAGCCGCAAACACACCGATTGCCGCTGAGTATCAGACAAACTGGGATCACCTAGTCCAACCCCTGGCGTCGGCGACGATGGCATGCTAGGGAGAAGATCTCATCGGGTGGGCGGGCAGCACAAACAGGTGATACCAATGGTACTTGGCGGCAAAATGTGAGGACTTATTATTAATAGGGCACAATGTGTCAGCTGAGTGAGGTGATGTTTTGATGGTTGTGGATTGAGACGTATAATGTGAGCGGCTGCTGAAAGATTAAATGAGCATCCTTGCAACGAATGCGATTATGACTTACAGGTAATACAGTCGGGGGTCCGGGTTGCCACATAAGCGAACCAGGTCAGGACGAAAAACAATCGTTCAGTGAACACCCTGTGTATTTCTGGGGTTGGTGGGTTTCACGCATGTTAGTTCATCAAAGTGGATTCTGTGTTCGTCTGCGGAGAATGCCCTCAGCAGTTACATCAGAGAAAGGCTCGAGCGAACAATTCCCATCATTTCAACAATATACGTGACGGATACAAAAAAAGATGCGCTCTTCATTATGCTGAGTGGAAAACACAGGGGAATATAGTACAACTAAGCTAAGCCAAGGCGATCGCTAATATATTTGTCTATGATGAGCGGACTCGATATGAACGGGCGGGTTGTGACAGGGACCTTCGTTCAAGAAGAGAGACCAACAATGGGTCAGCGAGTATGATAGGATCTTTTACTGAACGAGTCAGACATGGTGATGCCTGAATGATAACGAGCATGATGGTTGTAGTTGGACGTTAACGATGATCGAAAGCGCCCGATTGATAATCAAAACAATTCGCAGCAGCTGGCCATTATATATCATCATTGCGCTGGCCCCTCTTAAATATTTCTTTACTGTCCGTCACTTTCGGGCATGAATGGCTTTATATATACGAGTTCGACGAGTTCTTGCCACTATAAACTTGACAATGGGATTAGAGTGAGAGAGGGGCGAGTTTTCTTCTCTCATCTTCTTACCTCTACTTGTGCGAGACATTCATCTGGTGCGATACCCCTTTGAGGGAAAAGCGGTAGAGGGGAGGTGTCTCTAGTTCAAACGCATATCAAAGTTTTATTCATACAATATGTTTCACGAAATTGATACGACCTTACACGAGTGTACGTAGAATGTGATTAGATATCAATCAACGACAGGAGTACCAAGAGAGAATGGTAAAACATCAGCAATAGTGACATAATGACCCTAAGGGGCGCCATGGAGCTCATTCCCAAACAGACTAACAAAGCGAGGGTCAAATGTTAACTTCGTGGTTTCATCCGCCAGTTTCATGTCTAGACTAGTATTAGCGTACGAACTGACCATAACTGCAACCAGAGCTCGCCTATAGTTTGATCAGTCGCATAATTAACGCGGATAAGGGTTAACTCTGTTGCAGTATCCACCCAGGCCTTGAATTCCGCGAATTTTCCGGCAATCTGTGTTGACTGGAGTATGAATGCGTCAGTCCTGGAATATGCGTATAGTTGAACAGGTCACGCACTGACAACGCGCTGACAGTGACCTGAGCGCCGTCTGATGCTTTCACAATAAACTGTTTGTCGTCAACTGATTTCTGAAACGAGGACGAGGGAAGGAATCAATCATCCATCACCGAAATTTCAATGAGGACTCACAAAGAGTATTTCACAAGGGAGGGTTACCCGCTTCCCAATGAACCTTGGGAGGAACTTGCCGTTGACACGGGGGGCTCTACCGTCGTCGGGCATATCATTACGGTTGAGTGCAGTGGCCGTGGAAGTTCCATTAGACGCAGGTTCATTCAAGGCCATTATGGTTGAATGACCCATGACGAGGAGCATAGTATTTATACGGGTGGGAAGTGAACTACGACTCCGGCTTCCTTCTGTGAAAAATCAAATGGAGAAGTGAGGCTCCAATTTGCCTCTTGCCTCCGCGAAGAATACAACAGGGAAGTGAGCCACGACTTCGATTTGCTTCCATGAAGAATAGAATGGGGGAATCGCGGCGTAAGCACAGTAAACCTTGCTTAAGCTTTTGAACGCCCCGCGCACCATAGCAGTGGAATGCACGGTGGTGCTCGAGTAGTGACCTTGATTACCACAATGGGAACGATCCATCGTGAACTTTCAACATTCAAGCGAAAGACAAGTATTTATTTACTAAAGGCAGAGACGACGAGACAGATCGAAGATGCGCACAGCAGCGACTACATTGTATACCCAACGCTTGACGTCCACGAGCAGATTGTGATGAAAATCAATCATTTTGTTGAACATTTTGACGTCTATGGAATAGCGTTAACAGATAACTCCACTCGCGTAATTATATATATATACGCACCAGCTGCAGGATACGGGATGTCATCATTATCAACTAGGCCTCGTTTGAAGGAGATCATCGTAATTTCTGAGGCCGACTTTGCTATGCCGAGTATGGATACATGGGGGGGCTTGAAGCAGACGTGCTAGAACAGGTTTCCAGTCAGCGCTATTCACAGCCTATGCTATTAATAAAACACCTGAGAGCGAGAAATGGATACATGGCCCCCGTCAACAGTACGAATTTGGTATGGCCTATTGAGCTGAAAAGAATCGGTAATCAGACGGAAATGAAATGCGACAAAATATCAAAGCACTTGCCGAAATAAGGATGCCAACAAGGCAGATCACCTGCCCTATGTATAGCTTCAAGTTGGAAAGACACGGGAATTAACAAACGTGGTCTTGATGATGCGAAGGTGTGCTGGAGCGAATTTCGACGTTGCCATTTACCATCGTCGAGGAAAGCATTTGAATACGAGGTAATGGCGGGAGTTGAAGCTTACAGATGGGAATGAGAGGGCCTTTTAAGACCACAGGACTGCTCCTGCTTAGCGTGGGCGTGATGCTCACAAATCTCTCACAAGTAGGAGACTTACACAGATGGTCATAGAGCGCGAGTGCGGTCAAGGGGCTAGAGCTAACTCGAAGAGTTATACCCCGAGTCTAACTGGCATCGTGGAACCACCAGAAAGGCGATCAGAGCACTGGGTCAGATAAAATTGCTTACAGCAGCGGAGGGGATACATACTGAGAGCACTAAAAAAAGACTTGCTTACGAGGGGTGTAAAGCAAGAATCAATTGGCGCCAAAGATGGAAGACAGCGGGCCAGCATATGCGCGGATATGGGAGAGCTCGTAGGCGATGCGAGCTGAGTAGACTCGCGAAAAGACGCTAGCCCCAGCCAACCATCTGGTCAGGCTGTACGAATATGGTAGTACCGACTATGGCGTCAGGCAAGTTTACGATATTTCGTCTCACCGACAAGGGTCAAGCTCAACGAAAGGGTGCAGGACAGCGAAGATGGGAGCGAGAAGAATCGGAGTTGGACCCCGAGGCTGACAGCCTGACTTTACCTCATGTGAGAACTTCCCAACTCTGTTTGTCATTTGATTATTCTGGGCCAGGACCTTGTGCAAGAAATTCACGACTCCGGTTGATCACGCTTTGGACCCTGGTCACACACAGGAACATCAAGAAGCCATCGGACGTTATCAAAGCATCCGAGATCTATCGCACCTGCCATGATTGGTAGAGCGTTACTTCACCCATTGACCGTCGATCGTCAGATCGCCATTGCACTATCAAGCCTAATCGCCGCTCCTCATCCGTCACCGCACCCCACGTTTGAGAATCCGTGGTTTCATCTTCTAATAGTAATCACAATAACAATGACTTAATAGCTGGGCCGTGCGAAGGAAGCAGATCCACCCGTGTTAGCATTCAGCATCATTCCAGAGGTGGATGGGGTCGAGCTCAGTTGGGCATATTGGGGAGAGTCCACCCTTCTATGGAAACGTCGATGTCCTTGCCGTCCTGTCATCGTATCAGCGTGCAAAGCGTCAGTTGAGTGAGGCAACGTCTTGATAGTCGTGGACTGATACATAGAACGTGAACGTCATGGGCCACGGACAGCTATTTTATGAGCAATCTTGTAGCCTGCTGGATGTGATTATAACTTACAGATACCATACCCCGGAGGTTGCAGGCTCCCACGTATGTAGATAAAACCAGGACGAGAGATAACCATTCCGCGAACATCCCGTGTATTTCTTGGTTTCACGGGCTTCATGGATACCAGCACAACCAAGCGAGATTTGTGTTCATCTACGACGGATGCACTCAGCAATTGCACCAGAGAAAGACTCAAGTGATCAATGCCCACATCTTGGCAGTTGGTACATTCTTTGCCCACGACGGACACAAACTAGGTGCGCTCTTCTGAATGCTGAGCGGAAAGCACAGGGGTACAGAGCACAAGGACCGGGCTATTCCAGGGCGATCGCTAGTCTCTATTCGTCTGCGATGAACGTGTTCAGCATGTACTAAGGGCAGGATGTCAGGGGAACCTTCCTTCTAGTTAAGGGACCGACAGTGGGTTGGATAGAGGTCCACGACACCAAGTCGGTGAGTATTGTAACACACTTTACCAAACAAGTCAGGCCCAGATTCCCTGATGGCAGGGGGCATGATAAGTAGTTATAGCGATGCGCCAGTGATAACGATCGAAGGGCGCCCAATTAATAATCAAAGTGATTTACATCAGCTCTTCCCAACACTGGCCTTATTTTGTTATCGTTGCCCTGGGGGTCCTTCTACAATATCTCTTTCGTGTGGAACGGGATACCAAGGTATATAGCTTCGAGGTGATCGGACGTTTTATCCCATCGTTCGCCTGAACAATGTATATAAGTGAAATATTTCGGATCACTGCCACCAATGATCCGTTCTTCGTAGACAAATTCTTTTGGTTTGCGTGATACGAAATGTGCAATTATTATACGCTTACCTGCCGCATTCTTCACCCATCACGCACAGAGGTCCTTCCTAAACAATTTCACTCAGCATTCACTGGATTGCTCATTGTACTTGCTAGATAACTCCAAGTCGCTCATTTGTGATGCGCCCGCGAGTGTGGGATCGAGACGTTGAAAAGCTATGGGGGAGGCTCCCTGGTCCTATTTTAATATTTCCCAAGGCCAGACGCTCGCAGATACATGAGTATGCAGTAATATAGAAAGACGCCCGCACCCCCTATACCCGCTTAGCTACTCATGGACGACAAAGTATCAGTGTAGTTCGACTACCGTGAGATTAAATGCACAGGGAAGACTAGGTGCAGTTCAAAGTTCGTCAGAGGCGAATGATTTTGACAACCTTTACGATAACAACCACTTAACCCCAAAGAGCACCACCCACGCCATAGCTGCCGTGCATCCGTTCACACCGAGAAGGGACTGGTGGATCATCATATAAGAGTCCCGGAATTGGTCTTCGTCTGTATCACGAACAAATACTCTAGGCTATCCAGGAGAGAAGCTTAAAGGAACAACATGAGAGATTATAATTTCCCGTCACAGAAGCATGAATCTAGTAGCCATGAAGGGGGGGCCAATAGCATGCTCTAAGCCCTTCAGGTTACATAACTAAGAGTACTTGTCCACAACGAACGCAGATCGGACCCCATAGCTCTAATATACCCCACCAAACCTTCCTTGACCCAGGCGAAAGATACGGCGATTCTGATCCGAAATTCCCCGCCGCTCCTAAATCATTTTGTTGTCCTGTAGTGAGCTGAAACTTGTTGTCTATGACGAACATGGTACTTCCATTCACTACCTTACGCCGCAACCCCCACATAATACACAGACCCTCTAAATCCTCGCCACAAACAGAAGGATTTGGCAGCTACAAATACTCCACGTGCTCAATCTTGGTGCTCGTCGGAGAGGAACACTTAGAGCTTCTCTTGTTCAACATATCTTTCGTCTGCGAGGAAGGACTGAAGGTGTCCGGGCCTTAGGGTGACGGGTTTCGTCTGCGAGAAAGAACCGAAACGTCATGGCTTCTTATAGACTGTGGGCGAGGAAGTGGGGATTAAGCGAATATTATTCGTCGGGGACGAATGTTTTCAGAGCAATAAATATGGCAGAGTTATTTCAAGGTAGGTCGTAGTAGCTTTCTCTAGCAGCTCCCTTGGCGACCTCGTTTATCACTCTAGCATTGATTATGGTTAATCGGTTGTACTTCCGAAGCTAGTGGAGCTCTAAGAGGGCTCCATTGGTCCAACTTTTTAAAGGTAGGATCGTCTACAGGAACTGAACTTTGAAAGGGTGAACCTGAAAGTAGAGAGGAACGTGCGTCCAACCCGTACGCCCACCAGTTGATCGCCTGTGCACCAAGAAGATCTGAGAATATCCTGGCCATCTTTATATAAGGGGTGAGGGTACGGGTGGGCTGTGGTTGGGGATACTCGGTCGCCGTCCTCGACAAATACTCTCAGGCCCGCAGGCAATGTGCTGGTCGCAAAACTCGAACTTGGTGTTCTCTTCTGCATCCTAGAAGATAGAATCAGGCGCTTAATCGGGCGGGCAATATTTCATCATCCGCCAAGGACGATTAAGCTCAGTCGGCTGGGAGGGCGCAAAAGGAGTCATAGAAAAGAGTGAACATGGAGTTATCGTGTGAGGCGAGTGGCCTATGTTGAGTATCCATGGTGAAAGACGGAACATGGTGGACAATTTTCACATGCGACTTTTTCGGGTGAAAGGAAGGACGTACTACTTAATCATAGTTTGACTCCACCCCGATCAAGAGTGTATGACTTCATGCGCGCCATCAGTGTTGCATGCACTCGAGCCCAGGCATGATTAATTGACAGAGTTAGAATGAACCTGCCAGCCAATGCTTGTGCAGTAACGTCTGAAATCTTCGAGGGACGGATTTATGGACGGTGTCATCCTTTGCAATTTGACAAGATTTGTACGATTGTTGATCATTGTGACGGATACAGAGGTTCGTTGTTACACAGCAAAAGTATTTTAAGTTGCTGACGGCTACAGAAGGCTCACCCCCAAGGATCCGTAGGTCAAAGGAAGCATCATAGGATCATGGAGGATCAGTATAATATTGTTGATATCTTCTAGTTCTGTGATTCTGTCAGTCGGGAAAGGTAAGCTCCAGGGCCGATCACATACCTGGGCCGTCTGCAATGTAGGAGAAAGATTCCATTGCTATGGTTGTCGGTGATACCACAGCTCCCTTGATTTCGACGAGAGGCGCCTCAAAATCGGGCTCCTGGACCAACAACGTCAGTGCCCCTTCACAGTGGACGAAGTACGGTGAACTCTCACATTTTCGAAGTGAATATCGACGGTCAGATTGTCGGTCGACAAAACTTTAGCAGTGTTGCGACAGCACTTAAAAAACTTGTTCAGCTGCGAGTCGGGCTGCATAGGCGACAAGAGGGTATAAGACATACCTGGAGGACTTTGCATGGGAATTTCACAAGGCGACCGACGCATTTTTCAAGCATCTTGCCGTTGACAAGGGGTATTATCTCGGAATTATCGCTCATGGAGTGAAATTGCTGGGGTGAGGGAGGTGAATTGGTTCTGCTTTTAAAGGCTTGTTCCTGCTGCCTGGTGAGACGATGAGGTATATGCAAGGGAAAGAGGTGTCCAGTATTGAAGCCTTCACAAGCCGGAGATTACTATTGAAATTTTGGACGCGACGTTGCGGATCGAAGAAAGATGGCGAAGTTCGATATAACGTCGTCATCTAGAAAAATTGCTGACGCACTGGACCGGGAAATAATCAACCATATGGAGCGTAAAGAAAGCACTGAAGTGGAAATTACGACGTAAGTACCCTAGGAGAAAACGGAAGACTCGCGATATTGTGGATTCCAAGCTGTCAAGGCCGGGAATAAAATGCGAGAAGTGGCGATACTAATTGCATTCGACAGATTGCCAGTGAATCGCCAAAATTATTAGGCATGGAGCTATCACGGTGACGAGAAAATGAAAAAAATGACTGCGAAGCGAATCCCCTGCTGGTTCCAAAACAGGTAGCGACTTGGCTGGGATGCGAGCTTGAAGCGACCCATCGCGTTGCGGGACCCTCATCCAGGACGGTAAGTTCTGTGCCTGCCAACTGCTCCCTTCTCCACAGAATGGAGGGAACAACGTCGCGAGCCCTGTGGTCGGCTCGAAAACGGCGGTCGTACTCTAGAAACGACCGACAATGAGTCAGGTACGAAAACTTCACGACAGCGTGTCAGCAAATAAAGCATCACTCAACCGGTCATGTTAAGTTTTGTGATACCTTCAGGCACTGGGGTTCCTCGATAGCGGTCGTCAGGATAGTATATTGACAGCTCTGATTTGGCGCCCATGCTTATTAAGTTATGACCGGGGACCAAATGGCAATCAAACAAGTTTGAGAACTTCTTGCGTCAGCTAAATCAAGATAACCAGCACGCCGGATATCGCGGTTCATCTCCGTCTGCTTCTTACCCTCATGCGTTCTTTGCACTGTGTCCTTAGTTATATTGCGTATTTTCATTTGCTGAGCCTGACACCTGTCGGCGAAGGTAAAGTTTGCAGACATTCCCGATGCCGTAGTCAGTACCCCGAGTCCTGGCCAGATGGCTGACGCACCGCGCTAAAGCGTACAATGAAATTGGTGTTCCTTTTCCCTTCAAGAGGAGGTCAGGGCTTCGCTTGACCTCAATTTTTTTTCTTACGGGCGTGTTGATTGACTCGCGTCAAAACACTCTGCATTGCTTATTGGATATTTCAGCCCCTCTTCTTCCCATCCACTGTCCATCCTCGGGCTTCTAAGGTCGGCCATCAGAATCACGACACTCTCCTTTACGCGTGGCCTCATCCGTGATGACAGAATTCCCTAAGATGAATCGGTTCACATCTCAAAATCGGCCACTGTCCGTGTTTACCGTCAACCTCAGCGAGATCCTCGGCGATAGCAAGGCTCTCTGCGTCAACGACAAGCTCCTCCTAAGGTTCATTTGGGAGATTTACAATCCTTTCCTTCCGTGAGCTCCTATTGAAATATCTGTCGCCGATGAATGCTTAACCCTTTTTCCTATATTTTTTTCGGAATTGAATGGCGTAAAACCTCACGGCGAAGGTGTCAGTGGGTGCTGAGGTCGCAATCAACGTTTTGTAAGTGAGTTGGTTATGATTAGTTCATACGTCGATGCTTGTTTAGATGTGCAATTGGTAGATGATACAGTCGCCTTGACGTTTAATTCTCCTTTTTCTGAGGTGTTTGTGAACAAGTTCAGTCCACTCCCGAAGGTCACTTGGTTGCTGCTGCAACTGGACGTGGCCCTATTGCTCTGTAAACGCTGCTACTTTACTGTACTGTTCCTCTTGCATTGATCTAACCTCATTGATCCTGCCATTGTTGTTTCTGGTGTTTGGTCAAAATATATTATATATGACTCTATGCGCGCAGTGATTAGATGCAATCATTTCTGGCATACTCGAGTCCCTTGCAAGAGCCACAAGCGCGATGGCAAAAAGGTAGTGGGATTCAAACCGACGGCAAGCTTGGCTCAAGAAACATGAAGGCCGCAAGGACGAATACATCAGATGCAATACGTAGAAGTAGGAACTAACAAAGGTGTAATGAATGTTCAGATAAGAGGAGGAAGGACATGGGGGATACACGGAGCTCTACCAAACATATCAAAGAATTCCTGACAGTAATGCGCAGTCGCTAACTTTTCCACCTTCTCCACAGTGGATTTGCTCCACGTCCCGTCGGTCTGTCGTAAATACGACCTTCGGAGTTGTCCCGGAATACTGCCCGGCCAGTCTTTGATAACGCGTCGAAACGCTTCAACAAATGGCGCTCGTTTCCTCCAGTCCTCGGCGCTGATCCCTGATATAGTTGGTGGAAGTTTGTCAACAAGGATGATGTCGTTTGGCCACATGTCGACGAACTTGTCCTGGCGCGCAACTGCACCTGCTTCTGTGGCCCACTCCGAGGCCATCAGGACTTGATCAAGAGTGATTAGCTCAAGCCTGAAGTTGTGCTCTTGCACATCCCATGTAATACGCCTGCGGTCTAGAAGAGAGAGGCGGAGGTTTGGAGTACCACGGTGCCAGACAGTGCGACCATCCCAAACAATCTCGTCCATAGCTTCGGGAGACGGTATAACGAAGGTGAACACCTGATGAACCGATTTCTTGACTTGGCTACTGCGACTTGTACCGCTCGGCCTGGATGAGGTGGAGGGTTCAGCTAATAGCTGTTTAGGCTCGGAGAAGGCGAAATCCAGCGCCACATCTCGGAGGAAACTCTTCCATTGCTGTGGACTGGGAAGAGGCTTACGACTGCGTCTGGAGCGAGCAGTGAGATCGTCCATCCACAAAGGACGTATCGCAAGCCAGGCAAGCATGGTTGGAGGAATTTGTTCTTCGGTGCCTACAAGGAAAATGCGGGGCGGCGGAAAGGCATATCCACGAAAGACGGAGAATTGGGAGTGTGCAACAATACGAGACTGATCAGGATTGACGCCAGAAAGAGCAGTTTGCCAGTGAACCAAGGGAGTAGGGGAGTTGGGCGAGTCGTATTGAATAAAGTTCTCCATGTTGATAGCAATCTTGGAAAGGGTTTTCTTGTTAACCCGTTTTAGAGCCGTGGGTTTCGAGTCTTCGATAGTTGAAGTTAACCATACGCAGAATGGACAGATTGAAATGTGCTTACATGGTACGGGGCGACTGCTCTTGAACTCTCGGCTATTATGAGGTGCAGGCGGAGCAGAGCGGGAAGCCGTATTTGAGGAGCTAGACTTCTTGAGCTGTGGTAACGTGGTAGATGACTCGGTGGGCGGTAGATCGGTAATACCACCCTGGGAGGGATTTCCTTGGATAAGCTGTATGTCAAGGCAACCGGGACGCCAGTTCTGGACGTAGGTATGCATCTGACGAGCTAGCGGTCCTTCATAAAAAATGGGCGCCCCGGGCCAACGTGCGGTGGTAATGCCTTGCGCATCGGCGGAAACGACGCGGCATTCCTTCACGATTTTTACATCCTTTCTCTCTGCGTACGGGCGCACATACCAGACAGGGACCCCTCGCTCGTGCATCTCAAACACAAGGGATGCACGGTCTGTGACCAAGCCCATAATAGAATTGTCTGCGAGCGGGGTGCCTCTAAAAGCCATACGATCCCACTTCTTGATTTTGTCAAGGAGGGCGCGAGTTTCGAGGCAGAATCGCTGAGCGGTAGCCCATGCCACGACGGCATCCTGAAAAGTTTGAGGGCATGATTTGAGCGTAGACGTGAAGCTTCGCATTGTTCGTGACGCTCGTTGAAGCTTAAGGTGGTCGGTAGCATCCAAGGTGGCACAAGCATCAACCTCAGATTGAAGGTCCATGCGAATAGAATATAGGCTCTGTATCAAAATAGGCGAGAGAAATCCGACATTGCCTGACTGAATGGTAAAATCAGACTCCGATACGTCCTTCCACAGAATACGAAGCGGGTGCGTCTCAAGCTTGTCTGCTGGAGGTCGGCGGAGAATGTAAGCATAGTGGTCTTGTCCGTCAAAATTCCATTGAGGCCATTGGCCCCAATCCTCTGCACCCCATCTTCCGTCTTTACACATCGAGACAACCTGCCTGCCACAATTGATGTCGGGGAGATAGTCAGCGTTGGGAGTGGTGATGACAAGCGCCTCGAAGGTTTGGGAGGCCGGAACTTCCTGCGTGTATTCGGTGTATATGCACGTTGAGCTCAATCGTCCGTAGAGCTTAGCATCGGTAGCGGCGAGACTGGCTGAGGATAGCAAGACGAACCTCAAGTCAGCAACGCATTGCAAAATAGTTCGCCTCGACTTACATTGTCGAAGCATACCCTGTAATCGGGGCGGAAGGTCCATTGTATACCCGGATAAAGGCGGAGCGAGAATCTGAAGGGGTGGGTATTACTGAAGAAAGTCAGTAAGCGCCAGTCGCGAAGGTGAGAGTAAAGGACCTTCCAGTGGATTGGACAAGATATAGCTGTCAGGTCAGGCTTGAATAATGGATAAGGTGAGAACAAAGATTCACTTTGAGGAAAGGAGGACCGAAGAAAATGGATCCAAAGAAAGTTTGGACTCTGAATAAAGGTACAGATTTAGCGGCGTGGGGAAGCCCTTGACCCTGAATATTTATTCACACGCTCCTATGGTGTGACTTACAGTACTATCCTGCGAATTATGGGGATAAACCTTGATCAGAAAAGGGATATCACGGTATGCGCGAATTTATTGAAACACGTGACAAAGAGGAGTTTACAGCGCGGACCAGACTCTACACAATATGAAGGGTGCCGGACTGCACAGACTCGATCGTGGTAAAGTTCGAAACCTTGCCCCTCCAATTCAACTGCCTCTTCTCTGTCAACTGTGCGAGGAGTTTAGGGTCCTGTATAGAGAGACTCATGTTGGTCCGTAACCCATTCTCAACATATCGAACAAGCTCTCCAGGCATATAGAGGACAAATGATGCGCGTACAGCATCCAATGGCACGGGCACATTTGAGTGATAGAGGAGAGCGGACGGAAGTAGTATAACAGAGCCAGGTGGAAACTCCAAAGCGATCTTGAGGTCCCATAAAATGAGGTGTCCGCATTTCTCGTGGTCGAACAGCCCAAGAGGTTGAACAGCACAAACTCCAAAGGGGTAGTTTTGAACATCGCGATGAACGTAGGTCGATACGTGGGGGCCAAAGTTGATACAGGCCATGGGGTATTCACATCGATCGAAGTTTCGTTGCAGGTCGGGGCGACTCCGAAGCAAAGCGTCCATGACAGTGGCGTACTCCTGGTGTATTCGCGGCTGCCATTCACAGGTAAATTCTAATTGCGCGGTGAAACGTCAGATGGGTGGCGGAGAAAAAAGATAGGGCGATCCTCACTATCAATAAATCCAGCAAACCTCCTAAATCTCCTGTTTCTGAGAAGGTCCTCCACAATATGCCCATTTTTCCCTGTATCAGCCTGCTTCGCGCCAGTTGTACCGTTCCCGTGATTGATGCCAATGTTAAGTAAGTCATAAGTTCCTCGACGGTGTTCAGTACCTTGATCGCTGAAGTCACCTCTCTGCCTGTAGTTCTCCACATCGAAGTAGGCATCTCTGACATCTTCAGCGTATTTGCCTTTCTGCGGAATGCCTGAACGAACGAGGACCACACACCCGTCGGAAAGGCAGATGGGCATGTCTACATCTCTAACGGTAAAGGTCAGTTGAAGTTTTAAGTAAGTAAATAAAACTTTGGAAGCTTACACCCAGGGAATAATGGTAAAATTCCACCTCCTCAAATCGTCAAGTGTGGGACTGTTGACTGAAGCTTTGCGGTGGGAATCTGAGTTGGATAACTTCTCGAGAGCGAGAATATGGGGGGTATTTTCGGTAGCTTTTTGTTCACGTTAAAACCACTCATACAAATATCTTTCGTTGCATCAGTAGGGGAAAGCCTAGTGACAATAGCACTGTCAGCAACAGCTTTCTGGCGTTCAATGTCTTCACGCGTTACAATGTGTGTAGGTCGTTCTTGATGTCGCTTAATAGCGCGTGCAGCTTTTTGACGATTCTGTGCAAAGTATGACATGCCTATAACCTACATGAATGAGTGAGCGACTTACCAAGATTCCATCCGCTACATTCCGAGGAAGAAGGTTGCGTTGAATCTGCCCTTGGTTTTCAAGTGCTTCCTTTGGCTGAGGTGACCCAACAACTGACACTCCGTCTGACCCGGGCAATGAAGGATTGATAGACGTAGAGGTAGGCGTAGGCTCAGACACAGTGACAAGCTGGTCCGATAGTAACCAAGATCCCGAAACACCGTCTAACGGAAGATTTATTTCATCGGAAAGATAGTATGCACGGAATGGCCGTCCAGAGTGCTGCATAGGTTTCAGATCGCATGAAATTCTAGAAATAGAGGTAAAACTTACAGTACCTGAGCGATACATTCGTCGCCGCTAGAGGAAGGTTGAGGCAGTAGAACAAGTCTCTTAAATACACAAAGTTGACGAAGGGGCAGAGGAGCCGGAAAAGGAAGAAAAGATTTACGCGACGCAAAAACCGGATTGCAGCACCAACCCGAGCGATAGGGTCACCTTGCAGCAATCTAGCATCGCTAGCGATCGTGTAGGGGAAATCGGAAAAGGGAGAAAAGACATCACGCAATGCGAAACCCGGATCGCAGCACCAACCCCGAGCGATGGGGTCAGCTTGAGCAATCCAGCAGCGCTAGCGATCAAGTCGGCAAAGACAGTTGGCGCTCACTCATAATCCCGGTCCTGAGGACTGGGCTCATTTGTCGTGCTGCCGGCCTTGAGGCTGTTGACGAACTCTTTCATGGTGATGGCAAGAGAGGACGCTGATGACGTGGAGGTTGAAGCTATGCTCAGGGATACACCGATGATGTAATGTGAACATCTTCCGATCATACTCACAGGACGATGATGAACCAGAAAGATTACGTGGCACCTCGGCGAGTAACTCAAATAACCAGCGATGAAGCGTTGAACGTGCATACAAGGGCTCGCACACAGCCAAGATGACAACCCCTTCCGCAGCGGCGGCCTCGAGGGAAACCCTTCTCTGCATGGGACGTTACCCTATTCGAGACTGATGCGAGTTCATGATTTCTCCGAGGACACGCCGATTCGGGATGGCCAGTGTTATATCTAGACACTTGCGCGGGATTACCATGTGTTACGTGCCCGCATGTACCCCCGCCAGGAAGTCAACCAATATGTAATCGTCCTCGACGAACACTTATCCAAAGGCTGTTCACCATGTATTGAGTTACGATTTAGTATCAATACCAGCCAAGCTAGTATTTGCTTTGTCCGAGACCACTGCTCGCTCACAGTTCCCATCGGACACAATTTGAGAAACGGCTCTTATGTAAAGGTGTTAAAGGTGTTATGACTATTGCGCGAGATTACCCAAATTCAGACTGGAATTCACGGCTAGTTGCGCATTCCTCCCTCCCGAAAAACTCAGAGGAGTCGGAGTTCTTGGATGGGTGGTAAGAACACGTTTGTATTCGTCTCCGACGGGTTTCGACGTTGAAGCTGTATTTTACATTAGGGTCCCGGACATGTCGTTGTGGCCCTGCCTTCCTGTTACGTGTGCCTCATGGTCAGGGTCTGCACCACCATCCCAGTAGTACCTATAAGACTCCCTTAGACGATTGTGATCAGATCTATGAACACTATGCAATTATGGGACCCTCACTGTACTTTACAACGAATAGAATGTCATCGATCGCAGCCAACTACAGGTTCATCAATCGGTTCAACCGCCTCGTTGAACAGCACTCCGACTTTATAAACCTAAGCACCCGCGTACTTGATTACCACTCATGGCTCGTGATCCCTTGAACGCAGTCAACTCTGCCTCTGATTTCTCCTCCGCGCTTCAACGATGTCGGACTCAGCCGGCGTCAAGCTATAGGCGTACGATGACCGAACATGAAACAGAGATGGCTGAACGCGCCCGCCAGTTCCTGGTTAGGGACGCTACTCAGCAAATCGTCTTTAACAAGTCACCTCACTATGATCTTCGCCGCTCTTATCAGCTTGTTATTCATGCTATGGAGCGGGCCGTAGTAAGTTGTTTGCATGACACTCTTTTGAACGCTATCATTCAAATGTCCTACAGGAGAGCTTGCGTCATGCTTACCGGCAACAACTCAGCGAAGAATGTCCCATATTGGAACCCCACGTCATTGATCTTGACCTTGATGTGGTTGAGCCCGCCTCCTGAAGTACACTCTGGCATAACGCTTCGGATCCCTATTGTGAGTTGTCTATATCTGTACAACTTGTGTTCTCAAACCTCACAAGACAAGTAGGGGCGCGGTTTTGCACGTACAAGGTTAATCTAGCTCGTGTTTGCATGTACCCATTTGCCAATATATTCTCACTCAGATTTTGACCGCGTCGTGCGTTGAGCGAGTAGTAGGAGTAAATAATCAACATTTTATTACTTATTACAATCTTGTCTGTATCGATCCAAGGCCATTCAAGTTGATATCCAAATTGCGACCTGTAACTATACCGGGAGCAAAAACAATAATCATCTTTTTCTTGTCTCTATTACGAATTATTGTTACGGTGCTGATCTCTGGGTATGCAAAATTCCACTGTTCGACACCGCTACACACACTTCGGCCACGTTTATTCGGTACGGAATTTGAATCATGGACTGAAACGCACTGAGTAAGACCTTCATCGAGGATTACAGACTGCTTGACGATGTAGCTCAGGGTGTTGCAGTAACCGTGGCCGACCTTTCATCGATGACGAAGAATAATGTATCAACTGGAAGCAAAAGTGAGGATGAGGTAATTAGGGAATCACCACTGAAAGCTCGGTGCTACTAATGATAACTAACGGCGGACTCAGGTGTAGATGAGAGTGTTGACAAAATAAATTCTATTGTGAGGGGAGACATATAGCAGTTCATCAAGCAGAGTGCGGAAAGATAACAAGAAAGCAGTAATATTTAGGCGAGAGTGGTGTCAGAGAGAAGTCTATCAAGAAATACAAGGGATAACCGGCGGTGACAGCGGTTTACTACTTTTTGGATTTTCTCTTCCTGTTCCGGTGACCAACCAATGCTGAGGCATCCGGAATAGTAACGTCATCTAATGACCCGGCATTCCTGGAGGGTGTACCGATAGTGGGGGGGCGGAATCCGCGGTGCTGGCTGGATCCTTGGGTGACGGAGGGAGGTGCTATGACATGGTGTCAGGAAGAGCGCATATGCTGATAGTCAACGACGTACCAGTCGTGGAAGGGCGAGAAGCTAAGAAGGGGCGAGGAGCTGTGTCGCGATTAAGCATTTAGAGATAGTGGTTCATACGGGAATACTCACCAGTAGTAGCGGCATTAAGAACGCCCTGGCTAGACCATCTATGGCGGTCCCGGGTTGCTATTCCTGATGTCTCGTGTCTCACAGGCGATGGAATCGAAGCAACGTCTACTGCAAACACGAAGTGGTCAATTTCAAGGAGAATATAGGTAGTTAGAACTCACTCATTGGCGAGGGAGAGGGAGACCTTATGTCGAAATCCTGTATGTCTACTTCCACAACAGGAACAGTTGTCACTTCAATAGCTGGGACAGGGCTGGGCGTTTCCTCAACAACTATAACATGATTAGCCATCAATAAACACGGCGTCCGATTACAAAGCAGTAGCTACCCATCGGCGAAGGAGAACGGCCCAGGATGTAGGCGTCAGGCCTGACCTTCTTGAGAGGGGGAGCCTCGTCGCTCGAACTTGAAAGAGCATTAATTATGTTACTGAGTTGGGCTACATGGAGCATCGTGAGTAACCAAGTAAGTGACAGGAGATCTAGATGACATACGAGGCAGCTTAGACATATTGGGTGGCTGTGGGGCTGACGGCAATAGGCGATCTAGAGGGAGGCTCCATTCAACCTCCATTCGAAGTAGTTCAGAACCGAAGCCATACCGTCACGCATGGTTTGCCGCACGTCATGGCTGGAAGAGTGGTTGCCGACCTGAGGAACTAATTATGATAGTAGTTTTGTTGTGCTGTAAGATTTACTGGCAAGAAAACAGGTGTAAGCTACTCACGCAGATCGTGGTTTGCAATCAAACTTGTTTTCCCCGCATCGTTATCAGAAGCTGAGTGTTTGTTGGCACACTGATCTGGGCGATACTGTAGTGTTTTACTTACAGGAGCTAGAATAGTCAACCATCGGAGCGGGATCTCGCTCGTCGTGAGAGCTTGAATGAACACCTAATGGGGTTGATCAGTATTGCACTATACCGATGAAAGAAGTGATACCGTACTAGCATGAGAGGAAGATGGCGCCACTGAGGAATGAATCGACGCGACAGATACCGAGCGGGAAGATGGGATGAGGTGCGTATCTATGGTGGAAGTCGAGGCATCGCCAATGACAGAGACTGGCTCTTCAATGGCTGCTGGGGTTTTCTCAGGCTCTTCTTTGTCCTCGACAATGACTCGGCGACGTTGATGTTTCTTCCTGGCCTTTGGTTCTACATTATCAACGCTACCGATGTTATCGGTGTCTCCTTTGGGTTGGCCTTTACCAGACTTCTTCTTGCCGTTCCGGGGCAGTTTTGCCTTCGGCTTGTCCCTCACCTGAGCCGTCGTTGTCGCCTCCGCAACTGGTTCATGATCTTTGTTAATATCAGAATTGTCAGCAGCGACGCGGTCCTGAGGCTTGACAGCCGCCTTGCTCTTTGATTTTTTCTTGCCCTTCGACTTTGGTCGTGCCTTTGTAGATCCTGCCTCTTGCTCAGAAACCTCCTGCGCTAAAGCGCTCTGTGTTTCATCAAGGTCTGGAATAGATCCTTGAATCAGTTGCTCGAGTTCTTGAGAAGTATTAAGTGAGAACAATATCGTAAGCGATTAACGAGAGACCATTAACCTTGTCCAAGTTCCTTGTTTACGAACGCATCGAACATGTTCGCCTTTCCTCCAGCCATTCCAGAAACAAGTAAATCAGCGGACCCGTTCGCACGCAAGTAGATCACTTTGACGTTTTTCTTCTGGGGTTGGCGGTGTGCGCGACCTCGAATCTGAATTTCGTCCTGAGAGGACCAAGGCTGATCCTGTTTGCGAGTCAATTTAAGAACTAGCGCAGCATAGAAAGGACAGAACTTACAAAGAATATGACTACGTCGGCGATGGAGAGATTTAAACCAGCCGAGCCGACACTCGAGAAAAGGAGGACTCTGGCAGGACATTTGTTGTCGTAGAATCGCTTGACACGTTTGTCTCGCTCGCGCATAGAGACGTGACCGTTGATAGCTAGACTTTTCACACCATATAATTCGAGTACCTGTAGAAGATGTAAGGATGTATGTCTCGGAAGATAAAATAGAGGAACACGAATACGTACACTCCGAAAAAGTGGAGCCATGGACGAAAACTCCGAGTAAATAATAATGCGCCTAGTCTGCTGAATCCCGTGAAGAGGTGTCTGGGAAAGGTCAGGAATCTGTACGGCTCCATCGGTAAAGCTGATATCTGGGGCGTCATCGCGTGTGAGGTAATGCTTGCAAATTCGAGCACACGCATCCATCTTGGTAGATTTCTTCGGCTCCCATTCTTGTAGCGACTTGAAGATCGGCCATGGCTCCGCGAGGTCTTCCTTAGCGTATCCAACTGCCGTACGGTACTCAAGGTAGAATTTCTGTGAAATGATTATCAAAACCTTTTTGAGAGGCGGATATATTGGCAAATATTACCTTCGTGTGAATACGCGTTGAGTCGCTCGCCGAGAGGATACTGCTTTATAAGTCTGCGTTAGAGTAATTAAGGATAAGAGCGACTTACGCTGCTTTAGCATCCTCAGCACGTTCGTCTATTATAGCGAGTTCGCGGTCTGTGAGATCCAGAACCCCTTTGATTTCATGATATGGTGGAAGGGGAAGAAGAGTGCGATTTTTCCAGTCAACACTATCTGAGGTTCGACGCAGGAAGTGACCAAATAGGTGCTTCTGCAAGCGTTTGACTGCCTTCAGCTGCTCTGCCTGGAGTAGGGCTGGATCGTCAAGTTTTTTGGCTCGGCGAATAACGGCATCAGTGGCTCTCTCGTCTTCATGCGACTCTTCCTCGAAGAAATGTGAAATTCCGACAAGGCGCCCCATAGCTGCAATATCCTGAAAGGAATTAGCGGTGTTTGCTGAGGAAGATCACTAATATTCACCTTTAACGATGTGTGGAGGGGTGTAGCAGTCATGATTAGTCTAATTCTAGCTTGCTGAAGAAGACGAAGAGTCGCGACGTGTTTATTTCCGGCGTTGCGCATGCTGTGGGCTTCGTCGACGACGATGGTAAGAAAGTATTGTGCAAAGAGTGTTTCATTGAGGGATTTCTTCGCATCAGGGATGATCCAGGGTCGACTCTTTCTGCGTTCAAGCTGTTTATGGGTCCTAGAAAACTCGTTAAAGACCACCTGTGATAGATTGAGTACCGGCGAAGAAAGGAGACAGTGAAAGGAGACGCACTGAGTGACTTGCGACAATAATTCGATCATGCATTCTCTGATGGGAGCTCTGGAACGGTCCTGCAGGGCCCAGAATGCGGCGCCGTCAGTCTGGCTGTCATAGATAAAGATGTCGACGCTCTTTGGGCGAAAAAACGTCTTCAACTCGCTAACCCATTGATTGATAAGGGTGCCGGGGCATATGATGAGATGAGGCTGGGATGGGATCTTCTTCTGTCCCCACAGGTACGGACGTTCATCTTTGAAGGTCAATGTCAAATGGATCAGGTGCGTTAGACACAGGACTCACCGAAAACTCTCGGAAGCTTGTGTTGCTCCTCCATCATCATGATCGTCTGATTCAAGAAAGCTATAAAAGCGCAGGATTGACCTGTTTTTCCGAGGCCAACTCCGTCTGAGATGAGGACACCGGCGGTATGTGAGATGTCTTTTTTCTCGCTAAATACACTCCTGACAATCGAATGAACACCAGCGAGCTGATGCCAATGCAGCTCTAGTTTGGAAATGTCAGGAGAAATAGGGGTAGTCGTAAATAGGTTGGGGTACTCCCAGGGAGTGAGTCCGTGACGGTGTCGATAGGCGTTGAATTGAGACGGGAGGGAGTTTCGAAATCCAAGTTCAAAAAGAAGGACCGCAGGTGGCATGGTGGCCTCAACCTCGGTTCCGAGATCAGTGCTGCAATCATCTATTACCCTGTCGTCTTGTTCAGGATAGAGGATGGAAATTTCATCGTCGTCGTCGTCCACATGCAGTTGAAAGTAATCGTGGTAGATGTTGAGAAGGTCGGTGACGTCTTCTTGGGTGGCAAGCGTTTGAAGTGCTCGGCGAGAAACCTTACAATGAACTGCAGACTTGTTGGATCAACGGACAGCTTTCAACATAACTCCTGACTGACCTTTCCGAGGTTTAACGGCCTTCCGTTTCACGATCTTTGCTCCGAGGCCCTCCATCACCGTCTCTAAATTGGCCAGCATGTCTTTGGCCTTTTTGACGTGCTCGTCGATATGGGATATCTCAGCGTGTTCGCGCCATGTAGCAACGGTTTGAATGGCGTGAGAAACTTTTGCTTTAGTGAGTGGCTCGATTTCGAGGGCTAAAAACTGTTGAGCACGAGTCAAACACAAAGCTAACTGAAAGCTCACCTTGAAAGGCAGTCACTGCTGCCTGTTCCTTAGCGGACTCTTGATTCCTCATGTACCCAACCTGACTGCGAACGTTGTTCCAGGACCTCTGAGCGAAAATAGTGAGGGCTTTACGGGGCTCAAAAGCAAAAATCTCAGAACCGTCAACAAACGCCTCGTCTCCGAACAATCTCATTGCCAAAGTATCCAAGATCTTGGATATATAGGCAGTAGCGTCAGGCCACGAGCCGGGGGGGATCCTATCTCGACGGACGATGGACTTTGGATGACAGCCCCACTCCCGAAGCTCGGTAATAACGGCATCATGAACACGCCAACCAGCCCACTGTTCCTTGACGAAGTCAAGCCAGATTTCACGACCAGGGTGGTGGGTATTCCCTTGAGTCCGGGTGGCAAACTTGATTTTGGCGTCCTCGGTGGGGAGACGGTTATAAGCCTCGAAGTAGGAAAAGACGTCGTTAGCGTCCTGGCGAGACCATCCTTCCGGAAGTTTTGCGTCGTCTTCGGGAAATAACCCATGTCGAATACCAGTTCGATCCTGCCACTTCGACCAACACCAAGGAGGGTGGCCTTCAAGGTAGTAGAACTTAATTAGGGCGCTTGCCGCAGTGTGACTAGGCATGTGTGTGAGCGGAGGGAGGGGAGGATTGGGGTGGACGGACTTTGGTCTCAGTAGTATATGAGATTGACGATGGATCGTGGAGAGTGAGCGAGATGATGGCTGAAATGGGGAACTGTCACTCCAGAATAACTTGAAGCAGCGTACGCGCGTGAACAGACTGCGGTGAGGAGTGTAAACGTAAATTCAGACAAGAAGAACGCGTAAGATTCAGGTACATAGCTCCCTAAACGAGGAAAAACGTGAAAGAGACGGAGTACAAGTGGATGAGACAGGACGTGCAGGATGATTCAGGTGTTCGTAAAAAAAAAAAAGAACCCCGTGGATCGATACAAGAGGTGCAAGTAGAGAATCCATAGCAGAAACTGATATCGAGATTCCAACCCACCCAACGGCTACAAGAAGTATTATTTTACTTGTTCTCGAATGAAAAGATCATGACGTACTTGAAATTTTTAACGACGGGCTCTACGTCCTACGGGGTGTGCTCCATGGAGGAAACACAGGGACAGATGTTGTCATCGACGTCGAAGCGGAGATGAATCGCGCAAGGTACGAGGAGAACACTGACTCATTGAAATGGAAATTTGTACTCCAGACTTGCTCAGGGTGGAGAGAGCGTAGGACTTCGTCGGCGAAGAAGGATGCAGACGCAACAAGTGAAGTGGGTCCGATGCGCGAAAAGCGGATACATGAGTTTTGAGCCAGAATGAGCACAAGTCGGCATACAGTCCGTACCGCGTAGATGGAGGACTCGACAAGTCCGAGGATTGTCAGGAAAAAAGCCACGGCGACAGAAAGACGTGTTCCTTAACCGACTTTGCGTCAGGTTGACCTCTGTGTCTGTTCTAGATGCCCAACCGCCGACCATCCGGTCAGGCGTCAATGGGAATCACGCTGCTGGGGGACAGCAGACGATGGAGTGTGCTCACCGACGTGCGTCAGGTATCACACGAGGTGGAAGAGCGTGCAAGCATGGGGTGTAGATGCGAATATAGGACATAGATGTCGAAGGCCTGGGGAGAATTTGGAGAGAAGAGCTCAATATTATCTATTACACGTCACGACAAAAAGGGTCCTACCAAATAAGAACAAATAAATTTATCTAATTCACTGTCGGATATCGTCAATTCGTGACCCGCTGTCAGGCCCCGACCTTATTCGATGACGCTTGGAATATGGAACAATTAATGGAAATACGAATGTGATATCTAAGAGAGGTACATAATGTACAAAAAAATAAACCTATATACTTCAATATACCGGTGGATTCCAGCTTTCATGCGAAGCAGGGTACTGGATCTCGAATTGAGAAGTGTGTTGGTTGAGTGGAGGTACGGTGGGCCTTCTGCACGCATTAAATAATTCGCGTCACGGATTATGTCCTCATAGATCCGCGGTGAGCACTTTCGACGAGGTTCACATACATTACTACACCCGCTGAAGGGGATGGTAATCCGTCGAGACACGTTAAGACTTGGAATTTTTGTGTTAATTTCAGAGTTAGAGCATCCACGACAGCTCAACCACGTACCTGAGAAGACTTGTTCGAGGGGCTGGTTGTCGTTGCATATTTAAAGGGCCCACTCCTTACCCCAGCCGTCACCAACAACAACACCATGACTGATAGCGACAGTGACACTGCTCCCAACTTCGCAATGTTTGCGAGCTCTCCCACTCCCCCTTCACCCTCCAGGGACTTTGCCATCATGGACGACGAGATCATGTCCGATGGCTACGCCACAGAAAACAGCATCCCCATCATCGACATCGAGGACGACGATATTGTAGCCGAGAGTAGCCAGGTACCATCTATTGGTGATAGCATCAGTAATCCCATCACCATCGATATCGATGATGACGACGACAGCGATGACAGCGGCGAAGTCCTTCAGTCCATGGATTTTGGTTCCCTCCATCCGTTCATCAATAAGGGAATGATGAAGAAATGGGACGGGATCGACGTTCGCCTAGCTGGCAAAATCCTTTCAGTAAGTACAAGATCTTTAACGAGCAGTTGAAAAACTCACCGAAGACGGCTCCCAACCCTTTTCCCAGAGGACGAAGTACACAGCTAAACTGCTGACGACGGACTACGAGGAAGTTGAGGTGAGCTTGGTCTCAGCTAGGACCGGGGAAGGCTACTCGTCTGTGAGTCATACGTCTCAGTAGTCGCGAATTAGTACTCACTTGTTACGACACAGTTCCTCGTGCGGCCTGGAGAGTTCAAGATTTTCTGGGGAAAGGTAAACGCGGGAGAAAATACCCTAGATATGTCCGAGCATATGAGTATTGAAAGCAGCGGTAAGCTGTCACTCTCTTCATTGTAGCGACGTACTAACCCTGATCAGATTTAACGGCCATGAATTCGATGATCGAGTTTGCTCACAACTTCACCTGGTTCAATTTGAAGGCCCTTCAAGATTTGCTGAAGACCCCTTGATGAATTCGACCACTGAGTTCACTGCGGGTTTGGATGTATCGCTGGTGAAGCTTCAATGGACGTTCAGTACGACTTCGAATTTGTTCGCTTGCGTTATACATAACGCAAACGGTTTATTTTTGTATCAATTCATTACGTATCGTGATGCTCGTGTTTGTTAAGTCGCCTCGAATGATAGAAATACTGATTTCTTGACACGCAATCTTCGACCCGATATCTGAGTAAACAGGTTACTAGGCGCTCACATTAGATAGAACGTAAATCAAGTGCTCACACGACATGCGGTAGAAACCCACACCAGGTAAGCCACATTCACGTCGAAAGCAGAGAAGTCTTCGCATCATATTGGGAATTCAGGTGGAGTACCGTGGGGAATCATGTTTTCGGTCGAGCAATCATGCATCATAAAAGCTTGCGTCGAATACGTCCGGATTGCCATTCTGTGACGGACGAACACAGAAATGTCGACCCGCTGCGATGTGAGACAGACGATTCATCAACTTGAAGTATATTTTACGGTTTGCAAATTCTTCCAAGCACGTGGAGGAAAGGAAACGCTTGTTAAGCCAAAGACTCGGGATCAGAGAAGCCACGCCGAAAGTATCTTGTAAACGCATTTTTGGTTATAGAACATCCCGTCAGATAATTCGACCACAGAGTATTTCTTCTAGCTGTACAGTTTACTACGACAGCTCGACTGTGTACCTTAATTATATAACGTGAGCAATCAGCCCGTCTCCACTAGATACAAAAAGGCACTTACCTCCGTATCCCACCAAGATACATCACACCCCACAGAATTCATGGCTAGCTCATGCAACTACGCGATCACCATTGTTGAGATCCCAGCTAGTTCAACCAGCTCCCCACCTCCCTCTAATAGCTCCAGTATACTCAAGAGTATCGCGGGAACCCATAACGTGATCCCCACGGAAGACGACGACGGCGATAGCCTGGAGAAAAGCGCTGCGGTGGTCCCAGACAACGGTTTTAACCGCGATATTGCCTACACCAATTTCAACGATGTAGAGGAAGAGGAAGAGGAAGCTGAAGTCTTTGACGCACTTGATGTTTACATCACCTACCCTTTCGTAAACAGGCGACTCATGCACTACTGGGACAACTATATCGTCCGCCTCCCTGGACAAGTACTCAACGTGAGTAAAACGATTTTTCGTAAACGCTGATGACTCACGTAGTCGATCGAAACTCCTAGAGAAATGAGTTCAGTGCGACAATCTTGACAACGGATAACTACCAAGTCCAAGTCATTCTAAGCTTGGACAGAACAGGAGAGGGCTATCCTTCTGTGAGTCTTTATTGACACTAGCTAGTTCGTATCTTCTCATATTACCGCAGTCCCTCGTAAAGCGCGGGGAGTATAAAATCTTCTGGGGAAAAGTGATTGCAAAAGGGTTCGCCCTCGAAATGCGACAGCTACAGAACATAGACGGTGGTGGTAGGTCTTTATCTCACAGTAGTGATAAATTAACGCACCGAGTACCAGATTTGGCATCCATGAACTCGATTATCGAATTTGCTCACAGACCGGGTTGGATTAAAGCCGCCGCCGCCAAGCTTACAGAGAACGGCGAGTAGACCTTGGACACTGTATATTGCGTTGTACTTTCATAAACACGAGCTCTCTTGTTTTGGACCTGCAGTTCTATTGTTATAACGATGTTTTCGATTGAATCAGCACCCAACGCTTTTTGGCTCGCTTTCGGGAACCGAAGTAGAATATCACATACCCTGAGCTAGGAAGAGGCGCGGATATCCACGTTATTTAGAAGGAGAGAGTATACGTTTGAAAGCTCGGTGACAGTTGTCGAAGTAATGGGATTCCTTCCAAAAAAAACTGCAAGAGAGTATGTGACGTCAAAGCGTCAAATCAACTTTGGCACCGACCATCTGGTCAGGTGGGATATAATGCGCTTCTGCCGACAGTAGTGTCAGGGGGACATTGTGACTGTATTCTTGCCGACGAGTGTCAGGCAGAGTACGATCCGACGAAGAGCGTAAACAGGAACTTGGAATGGTTGAGGTAACGGGAAGCGGGAAGCTCGTCATCAATAATGACGTTTTTGTTTGTTTATGTTGTTCGAGAATCAGGGACCAGTAGCGCACATGTGACTCGTTGCGCTGCCACCTTGGTCCCGACTCGCGACCTCTCTCTAGCAGCCTCTACCTGTGCCTCTACCTATGCTTCTCCACTCACATTCTTCATCTACTCGTGTTGTGCCTGACACTCGTCGGCAAGCACAAATGCGTAGGCTCTTCCTGACACAATTGTCGGCAGAGCCACGCT
This sequence comes from Leucocoprinus leucothites, assembly GCA_013368445.1. Taxonomy (NCBI): domain Eukaryota; kingdom Fungi; phylum Basidiomycota; class Agaricomycetes; order Agaricales; family Agaricaceae; genus Leucocoprinus; species Leucocoprinus leucothites. Next base: position 3,120,082 of record JAACJO010000002.1, on the reverse strand, counting down.
AGCTCCCACCTGACCCGATGGTCGGTGTTCTGAAACGCACTCCTCTCACTGTTCGGTCTTCGAGCGCCGGTCCTTTTGCGTACTCAAGAGTCGCGTGTGTATGGACGACTCTTCTTACTCTCTTGGTGCGTCTCCTTGCCTTGGACTCTGTATTGCTTGTTATACTCATTCTCTTATCGTGGATCCGCTTCGCGCATGTCAAACTTGTCGAGACTACTTCGTTTCATCTCCGCCCTTCGTCGCCGCCGACGAGATTCATTGCAGATTGCTTGATGCCCGTGTCCTTGACCCACTTGACGGGCGTCATTGCGTAAGGATGATTCCCTGTTATTGGTTAACGACTGCTCGCTACGGTACTCTCCACGAAACGTTTTGAGTGATTTTTCTAAACTCACGGCCCGAATTCACCTTTTGCGTGTAGGTCATCGATCACGCTATTATCAAATAATCACTGCGTGTATTTGCAGTAGTAACCGAGTATCTCAATATATGTATTGGTTGAACCCCAAATTCACACTCATCTCTTTCGTACCTCTCAGTATGCGCGACCTTTATACCAGCGAGAACCCTCGTGTATCTTTCACGCTACCCGAATTCAGTCGATTTGCCTCCCAGTTGTACCACCAGGACCTTTTTGATGAATTTTGTCGACTATGCGTGGTCGGTGAATACTCTGATCCCAATGAGCCCCATCGAGTACTCCAAGTCTTTTTGGACGCTCTTCGCGACCGTCCTGCCTCTCCTCCATTGTCCATTCGACGCGATTATGACTCTCTACTTGGCGTAGCGACAACTATTCTCGTTCTTTGCCAGCTCAACGTATTCACGGTCCCTCACCCATCGTATGCTCTCACTTCGTCCATTCACATCAAATATGAACTTGAATATAATGGCGTGAGTCATTCCAGTCCATTCTGTTTGAAGTATCCAGTTAACGTGGTCTTAGAGGATGCGAAAAGTCCCCTTCCACCACATCCCTAACTTTGAATTTGGGGCTTGGGACGAGCGGCATCACATCAATATCTTTTTTCCCCGTCTCTGGACTCCTGATCACGCGAAATTTGCCCGACCACACCACCTCGCCGAAGGGCAACGGGCCTTCTGGTACGAAAATGGATTGCGCCCAGCGATCCAGGAGTTAATGGGGGAGGACGTTGCCAGTGAATGGCCTGCTACATACGCAGCCGAGAAGGAAAGGGCCAAAAACCACAACGGGAGCTTCTCGTGGTCGAAGAAGATCATTCCAGGTGCTGTTGCCGCACAACTCATGCCTACCGTACGTCGCTACCTAGCGGACTATGTGTTCGAGACCGACGAGAGTTTCGGCTGGGCTCAAGACTTCTTCGTCCTCCATACAATACGCGGTGTCAAGCACGGAACACTTCACCATCTTGATCGCATCTCTTCTCTCACCTACCTCATGGATTTCTTGGATTCTGCCCACCTCCCTCTCGATATCGTCGATAATACTGACTTCGGTGACTGGTTCATCGATGTTGGCATTGAAATTTCTAGTCCAGGCGGGGACTGTGTACAATGGATCACCTCTACGCATAAAGACGTTGTCGAACAGGCCCTTCGAGTCTCGACAAACCATGCTATCCGGGTTACGAAGATCACCTCTTCCAAGTATGAGAGAGATATCGCCAGTCACCTCCCAGCCATTTCGGGATTTCGCCTTGAGCCAGGTCCTCAAGCCGAAGGCCCCTTTAAGGCGCTGTATCTTCAAGCGTACACAACAGACAAGGCTGTCGTATACAACCTTGACGCAGGGCACCATTCGAAGTTTGTCACTGCCCAGGACGTCATGGGGTCGAAACTCCCTTCACCAGCGGTGCAATCAATCCACAAAATCTACTCAGCGGCGAAGACCGCAAATCCCTCCAAAGCTCGTCTGGAGGTTCGCGTCCCTCTGAGGTTTGCTACCGATGCCCTTCTGGAATTCGATCCTACTATAATGCGAAGTTGTTTATGCACCTTCTCAAGGGAAGACTGGTGGTATGTAAATAGTTGTTCGAGCTGGCTGTTTTATGTCTGACTAAGGTCTATTTTCAGGAACTTTCGGGTTATTCGACTTCTTGCTTTCAGCCAACTACTCACGCTCCAAGCTACCGCCTCGTCCCTCTCTCGCTTCCAACCTGAGACCCTCACACTTACTGCTGCATGTATATGGCTCATCAATAGTCTCCACTCCCGCCCAGAGGACGGCCCCGCTGCTAGGCAGCTAATGCAGGCTGCACTCCCCCTTACTGACGCGGAGGGGGCAAGCCTTGATATCTTGCTATTTCGGGCGTCCACTCGGAGTAGGACACGGCATATGAACAACGGCGAAGATGATGAACGCGACGAGAACAGTGACAGAGACGAAAATGGCGAGGAAGCCCAAAACCACAGAGGGGAGAATGGTGGCGTGTCCGACTCTGATGAAGATGAAGTTGAGGTAGAAGAGCTCCTTTCCCCAACATACGTTCCCCATGCTCCGTATGGATGCATATTCCTTCGTCGAATTGTAATGGCCGACGCACCACGCCTGCGAGTTGGTGGTGTAACTCTTTCCGACTCTGGTTTCGAGTTCTGGTTTAAGATGAGCCAGCAACGCCTGGAGGCAAAGTACCGTAAGACAGGGGTTGTGGATAGAGAGGTTATCGCTACTACCCGAGTCACTACCAACAAGACGCGGACAGTGGAGCGATATCGGGCTCCAAACGAAATCGAGAATAACCTGTTCAACCTTGCTACCGACGGTCACTCTATTCCCCCACCTGCTGTTGACGATGGTTCTGACATTGAAGATCGAGAACCTCCCAGTGCAGCAGAGCAGCCACTCTCCATCGATGAGGAGCTCTCTTTATTATGGAGACAGTTCGTCACTGATCTCACCTGCAAGTCCCCCAATCCTCACGGCCAGACGAAGGGATCGTATCTCAGGATCGATGAGCCATCACGCCGGCGGTATGATGAGAGGCCCTACCAAACCCTTCACCTTGCCGAAATCTTCACTGCTGTGCACTACAAGCAAGCTCCAGCCGACGTCTGGAAGAGGTGTTTTGATTGGTACTTCCCTCCTTTCGGTAAGTAGTGATGACTCAGTATGCGACAGTTCTGATATTTGGCTCCTCAGGCAAGAAGATCTCGAGTAGCACGCAGAACTACACAACTGTGAAGTATTACGACGAGTGGGGCAAGATCATGGAACGTCTCAAAGACCAGCCCCAGCTTATTGAGAATATTCGGACTCAGTTTTTTAATCGGGTCCGAGAGTGGAGCTGGATGCCCTATGCACAAGGTGATAAGATGTGGTCGACTTCTGTCAAGAAGCCTTCGTGTCGCTCTTTCGTCCGCTGGCCACTCTGTGAAAAAAAATCACCTGCACCATTAATTCTCCTCAAAACCGGCGCTGTTCCCATCTTCACAATTCGCCGTACCTCCATGGCTGCTCGACATCCACTTGCGCAAGAGGAGGAAGAGGAGGAAGAGGAAGGCATGTGACATTGACTTATTGGACTGGAACGGCTTCGTCGCCGAAGATGATGTTTGTACCCATAATTGGTATGTTCTTCAATTTATACTGGCTTCTTGCTCACCCAAACTCCTTCACATCGCAGATGATATTCCTTTGCCTCTGTATTTGTTTCTTGTATATACAGTACTTTATGTTTGTGCCCTCAATTTGGTAGATGTTTTTCTCTGTCCTAGTTGTATTTCCCTGTTCATTTTCTTGTACCATCGCAGAGCAATAAACCACTTCCACACATTGAGTATCTGGAGATCAGTGTTTCCTTGATATCGCAGATGAAAATATTGGGTAAGTAATTGAGTTCGAATACATCCCTCATGAGTTATGATGCCCATACTTCAATGTCATATCTCTTTAATGTGTACATAAAGTAAGAAAAGTGGCATCCTCGTTTCACGAGAATGCCATCAGGCCATAAACCCACACAGTTCTCATTCCATACATGTCCAGTCTGCTCTTATAGATCAATGTCGTAGACAAAAAAATAAACTATTCACTTTGTACTCAAATAATGTACTATGCGCACAAAAATATTCTGCTCTGTGCTTTTTCCTGTCCATGCCTGTCCTCTACATGTCCTCTGCCTGTCCTCTTCCTGTCCTCTTCCTGTCCTCCTCCTGTCCCTAGTCTGTCCCTGGTCTGTCCCTACCTGTCTCTAGCCTGTCCCTTGCTTAACCCTGGCCTGTCCCTACCTGTCTCTAGCCTGTCCCTTGCCTATCCCTGGCCTGTCCCTACCTGTCCCTACCTGTCCCTACCTGTCCCTACCTGTCCCTGGCCTGTCCCTAGCATAAAACCCTACCCTGCTTTTCAAAATTCCACCCTGATAACCCTAATCCATCAGCAGGCCATGTAGGTAAATGCTCGCTGTAACGTGCACGGGGTATATCTGTATTCAAGATTTACAGGTCACTTGTGGATCTGTAGGCTTATGTACACTCGACTCACCATTATCTGTCGGGGACGACCGTGCTCTTGGTTCACCTCCTGCATGCTCTCCCCAGTGTCGGCGGGGTTGTTGCGCCAGTCTCGCTTACGTGCTGTATCTAGGTGTCGGTGTTTGTCAAGGGGGGCCATCACAGGAATATTTTCACATGCTCACCTCCGTACGTCGAAGACGTTAGCATGTTGGACTACCCGGGTCCTGCATCCACCACAGCCACATAGCGTCTGTTGAGGCAGCCGCGTGTTGTGGTCCCAGTCGTGGTTGTACAGTTACGGTTGTCTTCGATGACCGTCATTGGCACTTGTTTCAATAAGAAAAATCATTCACTACATCATAGATTGTGATAATCACGTTTACCTGTGACTGGACAACCGTACGCAGATTCTGTTTGCCATGTTGTGCACCAATCACGTTTACCTGTGACTGGACAACCGTACGCAGATTCTGTTTGCCATGTTGTGGACCAACACTTGGTGCACAATTGTCTTGGACGACGGCTGCTGTTGGTCATTGTAATTAGGACTCGGGACTTAGTATATCACTCACCATTGTCTGTCGAGGACGACCACGTTGTTCCACGGCGGAACGACAGCTGCTGATACATGGTTTGGTCAGAATGATGTACAACGTGATTTAGGCTGCAATACTCACCCGTGGTCCGTCAGGGCTAACATGTATTCCGCCCTCTGTGTTGTCACATACGTAGTGCGTCTGGGACGACCGCCACTAGCACACAGCCAAATGAGAACGGAAAAGAATTATACAGCAAAACTCACCATTTGTCCGTCCAGGGCGACCGTGTGCTCCACATCGTAGGTCGTGACCTCACCGCGGTGTTGTGAGTTGCGGTATATCATTGCTCAGGCGGTCTTCTCGGACGGCCGTAGCTTGGCACTTGGTAGCGTGAAAAAGGCGGGGAGAACGATAATGAGTGAGGTACTCACCCTTGTCCGTTGACGAGACCCTGCATTCCACCTCGTGGGCGGTGGGGCCCTCGTTGCTTACAGAGTCTTCGTGGACGTACAAAATCTCATAAGAACATGCGAATCAATGAACGAACGCAGATTCTCACCCTTGTCCGTCGAAGAAGACTGCTCTTCCTCGTGAGCCGCGAGCAAATTGCCGTTCGCTCTATCTTCTTGGACGCTCATCGATGTTGCAGCGTGCCTCTCCGGATTGGTAGGTATAGCATGGTAGGGTTGTACTGGGATTCCTTCCAGGACGATTGTTGTTGATATGTCGCTTTGTGGGTATTTGTGGTGATGAAATGACTGAAGCGCTCACTTGTGCCCGTCGAGGACGACCGGGGTTCCAACGTCAGCACTAGGCGTAGGCTTGATAACTGCCATTGAGGTGTCAGACGATGACAGCAGCTCGGAATTTCAAAGTGATGGACTCACCGGCATCCGTCGTCGTCGACGATCCTCCCCTGCCAGTCACCTCTCGATCCGCCTGTCAACGAACTGGGCCATAGGGTGCAAGAAGACACCATGCCGGGTTGGCGCGTCGAAGACTTCGAGGACAGCTGTGGACGTGATAAATATGAGCCACTCAATCCCGATGGGCCCAGGACAAGCAACTCACCATGATCCGTCGACGACGGTTCCATCCAAGGCCCAAGCTCTCCGTGGTGATGGTGTTGTCATTTCATCTTGCTGTGACAGAAGACTGTCGTCGCGGACGGCTCCACCTATTTGCACTTGTGGGTGTGCTGGTCCTGTAAACGTTGAAGAAGGCTGGTGGTTAAGCACACGCCCAGTGAGATCAAGTGAGGGAGTAGGAGATTGAGGCACTTACAACCGCGCGTCGAGGACGACTGCCCACTGTGCCCTCTGTTTTTGACCTCTTGAGCCTCGCGGACGACTCTTACTGGTGCCCAGTCCCATGAGCATGTGGAAATTGCAGATGGGATTCAGTACTCACCAGCATGCATCATCGTCCGTCGAGGACGGCAGCGCATTGGCCTGGTATCCAGCTTTTCACCTCACCATGCGATCGTTGCTGGTAACGGATATCGTCAGACCAAGGAAGAGGCTGTAATGAACGTCGAGGCACTTACCATCGTGTATGGATGCTGACTGCGCCTTGCTCTCCATGTTTCATCTCTCGAGTGGGGCTGTTGGGGTTCAAGGTCTCCTGCGACGATAGTTACAGTTAGCACAATCTCGTGAATGTGGGGAAGGTATTTAATAAGATTAAGTACTCACCCTCACGATCGTCCGTCGAGGACGACAGGATATTACTGCAGGAATCCTCTTCTCAGTCTCTCGAGTCGGGTGTTTGCGTGAGCGTCTTAGACAACGGCTCTGGGGGATGCCACGGTCGCTCTTCGAGGATGTCTGTACTATGGCGATGTAGTGGACGTTCGTGCTGCGAGGCGAAGTCGTAGCGTGTAGCCGATGTGCTTGCTGTCGTCGGCCAGCTGTAAGTTCTGTGCTGCAATGGTTCGATCAGAGACGTCAGGGAAGATTTTGTGAAACTTACTGTTGAGTGTCAAGGACGAACACCTTGACAATATGCCCGATGCTGTGCAGGTAGATGACCCCAATGCTCGCATGGAGCTTCCTGGACGACTGCCTCTATCATGAGCTCTCCGTAATTCCGCAGAGCAATTTCACTCACCAGTAAATGCGCTCGTGGGTTGCAGCGTGTTGTGATATCTCCAGAGGTCGTCTTCTCTGCAGTCGGATACCCAGATCAACCAATAAGAGCGCCTACAGTTCCAGAGTCAACATCCCACTGCGAGAAGGCGGAACGAAAGAGACAAAACCGCACTAAGTGTTCTCGACCGCCAAAGAGGAAACTGCAAGGCAGTTATCCTTCCTGTCTCCAACTACAGTTGTTGCGTGAGTCCGCGAAAATCTGAGCGCCATGTCGATCGGCGCCTTTACGATGAAAGGCTGAAAGAATGTGATATGATCAGAGTAGTCCAAGCCTTCAGACCATGGACTCACATGTTCCCGGCGAATATTCCCCAATGCATGATCTCCGATGCGCCGGACAGCTCTTCTTTGCTTCCAAGACGACCATTTCTAGTTCGGGGTATTAGCGGGATGAATAAAGGTAGCGACTTCACTTACTTGTAAGCGTCGGAGACAACGAAGCAGGCGGGGCAGCCTGCCACCCTCCATGATCTGTTGACCGCGCAACGGCGAGAGGACTGCTAGTTGCGCAGAGTCGGGTGTCAACGGGCACACTCCAGCGCCCAAGACGGCGGTTTCGAAGGTTCTCGCTTGATGAACGATCAGCCTGCCTGTGGTTTGGTCGGCTAAAAGTCAGACCAAAACAGAGCTGATCGTGAAGTCTTGAGGGGATGGGTGGCCGGCTGAAAGTCAGGCCATACCAATGCTGCTCATCGATGAAATATCAGAGGAGCGCATGGGTTCCGAACCCTCGAGATGCATCGACTGTGGCTCGGAGCGTGCTCCATGTTGGTGGTACGCTGATGGGGAGGGAGATCTCGGCGGTTGCGTTTAGCACCCCGAAACCAAATATAACCAAATAATGCCGGGTCACTGACTAGTTGAAATAGTAAAGCTATATTTTGGTGACAAGCTCACGCTGCAAGCAGAAGGAAACAAGTTTCGGTAAGCTATAGTAGTCGAGTCAAGTAATCTATCCAGCCGCTACACTTGATAGGTTGGCAATGATAATATCTGTGTTGTATATCGGCGCCCGTCGGCGTCTATCGGGCGATCTCAATTACAAAACACAGGCTAGATTCCGCGTATATTCGGCGCATATAATACAACATCTACATACGGTGTTACCGAAAGCCATCTGTCCAGGCTACCAAAAATTTACCTACATGCCTAGAGCGGCAAGGTCGACGCGAGGGTCATGCATAAATTCAATGGCCTTGTTAAGTTCAAAGGTATCTACGTTCTGCCTCTAAGTGAATTGGTAGGCCCGAGAATATTAACCACGAACCTTCATGCTGATAGGGTCGTCCACTTGGTTCGCACATACGTTCGCAACTTATCATTTTTATTTCAGTCCGAGACGTCACAATTCCTTGAATTACGACGCCAATTAAGTGGATCTTGCCGCTCTGCGAAGAAAGGACTACTGGTTATTCTAAGATGTTGTGAGGAATAACTATACCCATACCTCCCCGTGAAACACGCGAACTACGCCACCGTCGATAGCTTCGACATTCATCTTTCCCTCAAACTGCAGGAGTTATCTCGTCAACTGATAGTTTGGGTGACGACTGGTAGTATCTGGTTCGCCTACCTCCTCATCGATCCAGCCAAGAAGACGAACCTCCTTGTCGATATAAGCTGGTAATATCCTCGAGTTTACCAGCGGAATAGGATTTAATTGGAGGGTTTTGGACATTTCTGGGCGCGGTAGATAGATGGGTGGAGGGAAAGAAAGTGGCGGAAGCCTGGGTTTATATAGAGCCTCTGGATGCCTACTCCGGCCACCTGTAAACATGAGTCTTTGCCACCTTATCAATGGGGAAGATAACGTCCTTCATGGATACCGGGAGTAAGCATAAGGGCATCGGGGACGTCGCGGTTCCATCTTCTTATTACTGGTACAAGTGATAGCATATCGTGATATACCTCCGATAGTCGTAATCGGATTTCATCTGGAAAATGAAAAGCGGCCTTCTCGTATATTTGACGGGCAAGTTGGTGCAGAGCACGCAAAGTTTAACAGTCCGGATACCGGTGCTAGCTCAAGCTAGGTCAACTCGGCATTTCAAAAGTGCCATCGATAAAGCGAGGATCATGGTGGAACTCGATAACTTCAGCCTTTCGCTCCAAGAAGTGTGTTGAGGGATCAACTCACTGGAACAACTTGACCAGGCAGGTGTACCATGTGACCAACATAGGCGCCAACCACTCCACCGTCGATGAACGACACTATATCTTTTCATCTGCCATCGTCAAAGTGGGAGAGGACTGATACGAAGGCTCCTTTGGGCCCCGAAACTCATATGGCGCCCACGATGTCATTTCCAAAAAGCTCCTGAGTGGATGAAATTTGCTGGCATGCTTTGTAAAAAAAAACTACGACAGTTGAGTTCCTATAATATTGGTAATGCTTCGTGGATGAAGTAACGCGAGTATCTGCAGGTGTGAGCGACGAGGAAGACTTCTTATGGCCCTTCTACTTCATGAAAAATGTTGATTTGCCTCAAAAGCCACTCGTACATGAAATCTAGACCGGCTGTTCTAGGCGTTTCCCAAAGTTACAGAAATGAAGACCCGCAGGCATTGTTTTGCTTGCGGAGATTAACAAAGCTTGGGGTAGCTAGAGAGTGATCTTATGGCCTGCGGAACACGGATGGAGTATCAGTGTTCTCAGGTTTCGAGCGACCTCAATGTGTGGCTTCTTCGACGAGCCACTTGTCGTTGTGTAGCTGGCTGACTGATTCATGGCAGCGGTATCATTGATTTATTAAGGAAGGCGGATAAGGAGAAATAAAGCGTCTACAAAGCGTATAGGAGAGGCAATATAAAAGCACGGAGGATAGCTAGCAAGAAGTTCAGCATGAAGGGACGGATTGAGAAGTGGGAATGGAATGAGGAACGCAAGGAGCACGACCGAAATAGTTAAAGAAAGTTTGACAGTAAAATTCAGCGGCCAAGCTTTCTGCTTTCTCAAGAATATTTACATCCCATCCCGCTGAACCAATCGTACTCAGTTCTTGAGGCACATTATGCCAGTCGACGAGGATCTTTTGAAAGGCTTGGAAGAAATGACACCTTTCACGCCAGTTGTGCGAGGAGATGCCTTTGCTGCTCTGCGGAAGCTTGGAACTGAAGATTACATCATTGGGCCATAAAGCACGGTGCTGCTCCTCGCGGACGACCCTTCTGTCTGGCGTCTTCCAAATGTCAACCAGCAAGCAGCGATCGAGAGTCCACAGTTCGAGGCGAAAGTTGTGCTCTTGAGAATCCCACGATAAGAGTTTCCGGTCGAGATTGGTGAAGTTGGCGGTACGATTTCGCCAGACGATGTGATCGTTCCACTCGATGGCCTGTAAAGCGTCCTTCGGGGGGATACTGATGGTAAAGATATCAACGGTTTGTTGATATTGCTTCTTTGCACGACGGCGAGAGTGGGTGCTTTTGATTAACTCGGGTTCAGTCGTCTTCGATGATCCCAGATCGGCGGCTGCACCCGGTAGCTCGGGATCAACGTTCTTCGACGTACGAGTGTCGGGTATAGTGAGCTCAAGCCGCAACGCTAAGTCGTAGAGGTAGTTCCGCCATTGTTGAGGGGTGGGAAGTGGAAGCATGCGTTTAGGATCATTGATGAGAGAAGTCCACGAGGGTCGAATGATGAGCCAAGCAGTCATCAAACCAATAGAAAGGGCTTCGTTGTTACGGCAGAACATGTGCGGAGGCGGAAATGCATACCCACGAAAAAGGTGGAGAAGCGGGTGCTCAATGACCTTCTCGGGGTTTGTGTCGACCTTCTCCAACGCCGTTTTCCAATGCATGAGGGGCTCAGAGGAATAAGGGGAGTAGGTTTCTTTGAATCGATCGTAGTTGACCGAAATATGCTTCGACTTCGAAGACGGAACACTTGCGTCTGTTAATAAATAGATGAGCGCCCAGGATTCTCGAGACGGGCTACTCGGATACGTACACGGTTTGCTAGACTTCTTGACATTTGTAGCCTCAGGCGGTACATCTTCGACGATCGGCTCTATGTTCTCCAGAAGCAGCATATTCATACTGCCAGGTTTCCACTTTTGAATAGACTCGTGGATGTCGCGGGCCAGGGGGCCTTGGTAAAAGGCAGGAGCACCTGGCCAAATCTTCGTACAGATTCCAAACTCTTTTGGTGACGTCGTCGAAATGTGAGATTTGATGGTGGTATCTGCCGAAATTTGCGAGGACGGTCTGACTAGCCAGACTGGCACACCTTTTTCAAACATCTCGTAGGCGAGGGGTATCCGGTCCGTGACACAGCGAGGATGGAGGTGTTGGTGGGAGGAATGGTGGGAGGGGCGGCCATCTTATCCCATATATTGATCTTATCAAGTAGTGCACGCGTTTCTAGACAGCCTCGCTGAGCAGCTGTAAGAATGAGCATGACGTCGAGGAAGGATTGCGGGGTATAGAGAAGAGTTGCGGTGCAGCTCCGCATGAGCCAGGCTGCCCGCTGAAGCTTATTGTAATCCGACCCGCTTTCACATTTACATGCATCCACTTCCTTCATTAATTCAGCACGAATATCATAGATTTCTTGTGCGATACTGGGTAATAATCGACCAATTTCGCTCGTGCCCTCGAATACAAAGTGTTTGGCGGTCATGTCCCACCAAAGACGTCGGAGAGGATGGCTTTCGAGCTGTTCCGGGGGTGGCTTGCGTAGAATATACGGGAAGTGATCCTGGCCGTCGAAGAACCACTGCGGCCATTGAGCAAAGTCCTGAGTACCCCACCGCCCATCCTCGCGCATGGTAACAACTTGGTGACCTAGGCTGACCTCCGGAAGCCAGTGTGCGTTTGGCGTTGTGATAACAAGTCGTACTTTGGGCCTTTCGGTATCCGCTGAGCTCTTGTTCAAGGCGGAGAGGTAGTTGGTTTTAAGTTCAGCAATCAGTTTGGCGTCCGTCGACAAAAGCCCAGCTGGGAAAGTTAGAAAAGAAGAAAGCGCAGATATTAGAAGGAACCCACTTGAATCGGGGCGCTGGTAGGGTCGAAGGACCAGGTTTCCGTCCAAGTCGCGCAGCAAAGGCATCTCCCTGCAAAGTACCGTCAACATGCCATCTTGTCAGAAGAATCGAAAATAATCCGAGGACTTAAAGTCACTGCGGAATAGCGTCGGGACGAAGGATGATACATCACTTCATGTGAGGCCGAGCAAAGCATCAGGCCCAAGGAACTTGTGAATTGAGGACGAACCTTCGACAAGATAATGAGCTAATGGGAGACTTGGTTAAAGTCGAGTTCATCGACCAAGGCGGTGTGACATAACCAAATACCAACAAATATTTCGGGCGTCTGGTGACGAATATTGGTCACTCGAGACACCGTTTTGAGACCGAACGTGGAATCGTACATTGGGCTATAGATATAGGTTATAGAGTGAGGCAACGGATTATTTCCCCTCGTGTTCGGGTGTGAGAAATACCTCATGGTTGGAAAGAGACAATAACTCCCGAAACGTCGGAGACGCATAATCACGTCGATATCTGGATAGCGTGCTTCATCATTTATCTTCTGAGCCAAGCAGACTTCTATGTGGCCATTCTCTCGAATGTTATTCTCTTCAGTCAACATAACAGGGCGAATCGTGATGGAAATAGTGGTGCAACAGATACAGCGTAGGAGAGCGCAAAGATGAATGGAAATCAAAGAGTACAGTGTCCACGTAGAGCATAACACGTCAACAACATAGCAACTCCTAACCTAACCCTAACCCTAACCCTAACCCTAACCCTAACCCTAACCCTAACCCTAACCCTAACCCTAACCCTAACCCTAACCCTAACCCTAACCCTAACCCTAACCCTAACCCTAACCCTAAAGAGAAAGCGAAATCGAGAAACCTAAGTCCTTCTCTGCTGAGACTTCTGAGGACGAACTCCTGTCAACGCCGACTTTGGCGGAACGGTAACCTGATTGAGCAGCTTCGGAGTGCGAGAAGGTGTCTGCGACGATGAGGAGGGTTCGGGAAGCGGCGTTGATGACGACGGCAGAGTGGAGAGTGACTGAGATCTCGGAGGTTGGGATGAGGGCAAAGCGGTTGTAGAAGATGATGCATTCGTCCCCGAATCTGTATCTTGCCGGTGTGGGACTATTCGTCAGAAGTGAGTCAAGAGGTCTCAGTCATATTGCCTACACACACCTTGTTGGGACGGTACAAGGAATTGTCGTGGTGCTGCTTGGATAGGTGGTCGTGCGACTGCGTAGTTTTGAGGAGTACAAGTCATTCAAGAGAGAATTTACTTACCGGGTTTCTGCGGCACCTTCTTGGACCTCGTAGGTTGCTTCTCTGGTTTGACGGCGGTGGGAGGGTGCGCGGTATTGATAGGCGCTGGAGTATTGTCATTAGAAACTGGACCCACCGTACGGAGCATGCACTTACAATGGCCCATAATTGCCGTCGGAGACGTTTGATCTTGCATGGCGCTAATATTTCCAGCAAGCAACGAACGAACTTGCGCCAAAACCGTTGGGTCAACTGAACTAAAATTTAGATATATTAAAAATATATTAGTAGGATTACTCACCGGTGCCTGCCAGCTGCAACATAGTCTCCTCTAGTTGTTGCTGAGCGGGATTTATAGCAGCTGTCGAAGAGATAGTCGTAGCGTTAGCGAGTGCCAGATTTGATCGTACTTGTAAAACGTCAGAGCCGGACGTCACCGACAACAGAGTTTGCTTACTACTGCTCGTACCCGCTCCAGTTGTCGTGGACGATTCGTTCCTCCCTCGTTCAACTGAAGAGGTGGGTTGGTTAGATATTTCCGACATATACTTGGAGTTCGACTTGCTACCTTGAAAGGGCGCCCTATTCTCAATAGATTCCTTTCTAGCCTTCTTGTGAGGGGGACTACCAGTAGGACTTCCTGGACTTCCTGGACTTCCTGGTTCCAGGACGACTGCCAGGCATACAACGTAAGTAGCGACTCAGGCGGGAAACAGGATGCATGGGCCGAATACCCACATTCCGAATTGCACGGTTCAACAACTTCTTCTTCGGGGTTGGTATCTAGGAACTTTGTTATTGTTCTGCCCTCTTTGTAATCGGACGTCGAAAACAAGAACCTATATCCATATTATCTTCCGCGAGTTCTGAAGTGACTGATGAGACATTCGTTCCATCATGCAATTCATGGACTTACGGATGGAAAACGAGGACTGCTCCGCCATATCAATATCCATCTCATGCTCCGACGCTGAACTAGGATCCGCTAGCTTGATACGTCAATAGTGGCTCTATGGATAGAAACTCTTTACTAACCGCTCACTGGTGGGACATCGGTGGACAGTGCAGCGTCACTCATGTGAACATCGCTGACTGCGTCGCCCGCCAAAGGCCGTGGGCTGGATTCTGCATTGCTGTGAGGAGTGGGTTCATCGTCGTCGATGACGATCTGGCGGCGACGGCGTTTTGATGGCTTCTTGCTTTTCGCCTTTTCTCTCTCCGCCTGTTGTTCTTCATCATCCACTTCGGGTAATTCTGGAACGTGGCCTTCCAGGATGGTTTGTAGTTCTACGGGGGAAGGTATGACGTTAGTTCCAGGCCAATCAGGCGTTCATGCACTTGTTTTACCTTCTCTGAGCTCTTTGTTCACAAATGCATCGAACATATCACGTTTATTTCTTGCCATGGCGTTCATAAGCAGGTCTGCCGAGTCATTCGCGAGTAAGTAGATAACTTTGACAGTCTTCTGCTGAGGTTGTCGGTGAGCGCGCCCGATGATCTGGCATTCATCTTGAGACGACCATGGCTGGTCCTAAGGAAGTTGGTACAAAGGATTTCTAAGACGAAAAAGGGAATATAAAACTTACGAAGAAGATAACGATATCCGCAGCAGCTAAATTAAGACCGGCTGATCCAACACTGGAAAATATCAGGACCCGTGAGTCGTCGTTGGCGTCGTAGAGCCTTTTAACCCGCTTATCGCGCTCCTCAAGGGAGATTTTGCCATTGATTGCGAGAGTCTTAACACCATAGAGATAAAGAACCTGACGTATCAATCAGAATGATGATAAGTCACTTAGAAACACTGAAAATTACGTTACGGAGGAGAGGAGCCATTGAAGTAAATTCGGCATATATGATAATACGGCGCTGGCGCGGATAGTCTCTGCCCTGTTCCATGGTCACTGTGGGGAAGACAGCTTGGCCGTTTTCGAATTTCACGTCTTCGACGTCGTCGTGGGTAAGATAATGGGCACAGACCCGCGCACAAATGTCCATCTTAGTGCTCTTCGATTGTTCCCACTCGTCCAGTGATTTGAAGGTCGGGAAGGTATCTGACGGGTCTTCTTTCGCATATCCAACCGCCGTCCTGTATTCTAAGTAGAATTGCTGGGAAGGAAACGGTCAGTAAGCAATAAGAAATACCTGACTGGCTTGATCAAACCTTGGTATGGATGCGCGCCGTTGAATCAGCCGTTATCCTTAATAATGACGTGTTCAGAAGTACAGAAATACGAAAGAAGGTGGCTGGCTACTCACGCTGCTTTTGCAGCCTCTGACCGGTCCTTGATAATTTCCATCTCGCGCGTTGTCAGGTCGAGGACACCAACGAACACAATATAGGGTGGGAGAGGTATGAGTGGTTCGCCGGTGAAATCCTTACTGTCAGTCGTTCTACGTAGAAAATGACCCTTAATTTGGGTTTGTAGTCTCCTGACGACCTGAAGCCGCTCAGCCTTGAGTGCTTCGCCGTCGTCGTCGAGTTTTTTTGCCTTGCGCATCCGAGAATTGTCACCTTTCTCTTCGATATACGAGGTTTCATCAAGGAAGTGAGGGATGCCGACCAGACGCCCGAGTGCGGATATGTCCTATAGCAAGCATTAGCTGGATGCGGAATATCATAAGATAGATGCGAGTCTCACCTTTGGGGCAGTATGGAGGGGGGTTGCCGTCATTATCAGTCGAATGGTGGTGCGCTCAAGCACACACAACGCAGCGCTATGTTTGATGCCGAGGTTCCGCATATGGTGAGCTTCGTCGATGGTGATAGTGAGAAACCATTGGCCGAACAAAGTGTTGGAGAGTGACCCCCTTGGCTTTTGCGGTGGAATATCCCATGGACGTGAATTTCTACCGCGTTTCCTAATCATGTGCGTCTCCCGGAATTCGTTGGCAAGGACCTGGGCATAGGAATATTCGATTTTCAAGGCATGAAAATGATTGTTACAAGAGCTTACGGATTGGCTAGCGAGGATGACGATATTATGAGCCTGATGCAAGGAGCTCTTGATAGGTCCCGACGGTCCCAGAATTTCTCGCCCTCGTTCGACTTGTCATAGATGAGGATATCTACCTTTTTTGGGAGCATAAGGGTCTTTAGCTCGCTGACCCATTGTTTGACTAGAGTCCCAGGACAAATAATGAGATGCGGATGTGAGGGAATTTTCGACGCTCCTGCCAGGAATGGTCTCTCGGCTAAAGAAAAAAACACTTTAGTACATGTTGACAAGAATGGAGAACAGGCAGACCGAGGACTGGTGGCGGGCCTCGATTAGTTGATTGCAGGTAGATGGCTTGATTGAGGAAAGCGATGAACGTGATCGTTTGGGTCGTTTTTCCGAGACCAATGTTGTCGGCGACGAGGACGCCCTTGGTATGCTGGGCGTCCTTTGCTTGAATAAAGATACTTCGAATGATCGAGTGAGTACCGGCGAGTTGGTGCCAGTGTAAGTTAAGTGGGGACAATTCCGCCGGAATAGGTTCCTGGGCGAAGGTCTCGGGGCTGTCCCAAGGCGAGATGCCGGCGCGGTGACGGTGGGTATTAAACTGAGGAGGAAGACCAGTCAGGAAACCAAGTCGCTGAGCAAGCAGCTCGGAAGACATGGCGGCCTCGTCTTCCATTCCGAAATCGCCCTCGTGGAGGTGCTTCTCTACTAGCGGTGAGTTGACGAGGGGCTGTTCCTCGTCGTCTTCAGCGTTTGCCTCGAAGTAATCGTGATATATATTCAATAATTCTGTGACGTCCTCTTGAGTCGCTAGAGTCAGTAACGCCTTGGTAGAAACCTTGCAGGACCCTGTTACAGTAATGAATAAGAGATTAGCCAGAATCCAGTTCGAATAACTACCGGAAAAACCTTTTCGTGCGACGCGTTTCTCTTTCGGAATCTGCGCCCCTAGCGTCTCCATGATGACTTGTAGATCACCCAACATCTCCTCCGCTTTTTTGATGTTCTCGGCCGTATTGTACAACTCGGATACTTCCTTCCACTTGGCAACATCGCGGATCGCTTTGCCGACGTTTTTCAGGGTGAGATTGCCTAATTCCAGTACTGCGCGTGGATGAGTATAATGTAAACGATGTCGACGAAGACAGAAATACCTGCGAATGAAGATCGAGCTTCCTCCTCTACTTTTGTTGCATTTGTCTTCAACTGTTTGACCGATTTACGGATCGAGTCCCAAGATCTTTGGACGAATATTGACAGGTTTTTGCGAATCGATAGTGGCAACGTTTCACTTTTGGGGAGAAAGGCTTCCTCGCCGAACAACTTCAAACCAAGTGTGTTGAGAATGATAGCAGAGTATGAATCCGCGTGAGGCCATTGAGACACCTCTCCGTTGTGTTCGCGGATCAAAATAGCGGTCGGGTGAACGTCCCACTCCTTCAGTTCTTCAACAACGGCGTCATGGATGTTCCAGCGAGGCCAGTTACGCTTCATAAATTCGTGCCAAACTGCTTTACCCGGGTGCGGCGTTTTTGACTGATACTGCTGCTTCTTTTCCTCAGAGGGCTGCGCCGAGTAGTTTTGAAAGTACGAATGAACATCGACAGCGTTCTGGCGAGTCCAGCCCTTTGGGAGCAGCTTGTCGTCGGCCGGAAATAAGCCGTGATAAATGCCCGTGCGTTCTTGCCAGGCAGGCCATTGCCAGGGGGCGCCATCGAATGCATGGAGCCTCATGAGAGCACAACCAACCGTGTGACTAGGCATTTTGGGACGTGAGAGAGAGACGATGAAGGCGTACCAACAGACCTCTCTCTAGATATACTCAAACGTGGATATGAAAAAGGTGTGGTCATGTTCTAAGTGCGTAGTTGACAAAACGATACTACAAGACGCTCCGCACGATAAGATGAGGGTGGCTTCTCCGGCCGTAAATGATACTATCCTCGGAGATGAGTTACTATGCGTGGACCAAATGATGTGAATGATGCTCAGAACTTGAGACGGGACCAGCAAATTGTGCTCACGTTTCGTACTTAGAAAAGCGGGCTTGTATCACTTCGAAGCGCAATTAATGTGCGACAGTGGTACTGCGGATGGCCTGAGGAAATCGCTGTAAGGAAACCAACGAGTAGAATACAGCAGAACGGGGCTACTCACATCATCGATTTAATGGTTCCAAACATCTCCAGTAGGTCGGAACATCAGAGTTGCTGATAGGAGCAGCACGTCGGAGAAGATGGTACTGATAGAATGATCCTGTGAGCTGCAAGAAGAATTCCAAGGGGTACGAACGTGCTATTCATGAGCAGTATTTGCGTCGTCGACAAATGGGAGGGCTCGGATGGAAAGGCTGGCTGCGGGTAGACTTGACAGTTTACGTCCGACAAGACGTCTCGACAGGGTGGAGCCTGTCTTACGCTCGAACTGTCAGGAGGAAATGGATCTTCCTCGACGCAACCGTCAGAGGAGATGGATCTTCCTCGATGTAACCGTCAGAGGAGATGGATCTTCCTCGATGTAGCCGTCAGGGGGGATCCATGCAGTAGCGCCTTGTGGACGATGCGGTCACACAACGTGGGAGTCCCTCGACGTAACCGTCAGGGGGAATAGCGGGGGAATCCATGCAGTAGCACACTGTGGACGATGCGGTCACACAACGTGGTTATCTGCATCATGTAGTTGGACTAGAAGAATTGGTTCGCACACGGATATGCTTATTTGGTGTTATTTGGCTATTACCTCCGAGAGCCACGTACGATAATTCCGTCCCTCTCGTTGGACGCCTTCACTCATCAGTTCATCATGCTCTGTCCTGGATCTGCTTCTCCTAGTTCGCACGTCGCGCTGTGTGACTATATTGTCCACAGCGTGCCGTTGCGCCGACTTCACCTGACTTTACAGTCGGTGAAATCCAGTCTTCATGGAACGCCTGACTTTATGCCGGCGTTTCTAGTAGCTTCTGGAGACTGAGACCATGGACGTGCAGCCGTCTTCTCTCATGATCCACACCACTCTCATAGTAATCAACACTGCTGGGTCGCGCGTAATATTGATAGTATCGCCTCCTCACCGGCTTCTATTCGTCTCATCCACGCCAGCCGGAACGAACTCTTGCCATCTGGATTTTGCGGGCCTCGTTTTCCGGGACTATTGCTGGTCAACGTGGTGCCATATGGACGGATATCATGATTTGCTTCGCTGTAAATGTGCGGGAGGCTGGACTGGGCAATGTCATTAAGGTAGCTATTCATCCCGCTTTTAGCTTGTGGTCGTGTTGACACTGTGGTCCTTGTGTTCTAGGGTTCGCTGCTGGATCCTCACTCTGCTACAGCCGCCTCCTTGATCCATGTATCACCTTGATTCTCTTATCATCTACAGTTCACGGATATGTGTCAAATCTGTTTCGTTGTATTATGACAATGATTATGATTATTTTTACTATTATTACCAGCCGCGTTCTATCTGGCAGTCCTGTGACGTCGTGCCCGATGAGTCTGATACGCCGATCATCGTAGCTTCGTGCTACTCCCCTATGGCTTGCGTATGAGCATGATGATGGCGTTTAAGTGTACGCAATATATATACTGTGTATCGACCATTCTTGTAGCTACCCTTCTCAGCACCTCCCTCTGCATTCGTATGGCCAACCTGTACTCCAATTTCCCGCTTGTCTCTCATTCCATCGCCGATTTTAATCATCGTTGCACGACCGCTCATGATAGAGGCCAACAGGCCGACTTCCTTCAAGTCACCCTCACGGGCGAATACACTGAAGACAACGAAAAGCTGCAGGTGTTCGTCGACGCCAACCGGAACGGCTTGGATGACGAGGAGCGGCTTGTTGTATCACGCGATATCGATTCCTCTCACGGCATTTCTGGCAAAATTCTCGTCGACGCCCCGATTTCAGTCTGGGCTGTCCCACATGATTTCTACGCACTCAAATCGTCCATCCATATAACGCATGCAATCATGTATCAAGGCGTAGGTTCTATCTTCTACCCTGATAGCTGCAGAGCTGACATTCACTCAGACCCATCACGACGTTCCATTTCACCACATCCCCAACTTCGAGTTTGGACGCTTCGGCACCCGCCACCACTTGAATATCTCTTTCCCGAAACTCTGGACGCCCGACCATTCGAAATATGAACGGCCTTGGTACATCCCTGAGGAGAAACGAGCATTTTGGTACGAACACGGACTCCGACCCGCCATTGTCACCCTTCTCGGCCACCGCGTTGCCTCTGATTGGCCAGCCACTCTGGAAACAGAGAAGTTGCGAGCTAACAAGTCCAGAGGCCCACCTGCTTGGTCTACCAAGATCATACCGAAGGAAGTTGTCGGGCTTCTCGCGGACGCGATTCGAGATGAGCTAGCTATGAACATCCGCATTGAAGATGTGGATAAGGAGTGGGCCTCTGATTTCATAATTTTACACACTATTCGCGGCGTCAAGCATGCCAATTTCCATCCAGTGGACGCATGGTCTGCGGACTATTTCCTTAACGAATTCGTAAAAAACTGCCAACTCATTCCGAATCACTATCTCTTTGGCGATTGGTACATCGACATTGGCATCGAGATCAGCAGCTCACAGAACAACTGTCTCCAGTGGTCCACTGCCGGCCATTGTCAAACCGTCGAAGAGACTCTTCGCATTCCTCGAGAGCATTCCTTACGCATCACCACCCTTTCGTCGTCCAAATATTCGAGGGACCTGGTTAGCCACCTGGCTGCTGTCAGCGGCTATCGTATTGAGCCTGGGCGCCAAGCGACTGGCGAGTTTGAAGCTGTCTACATTCAAGCATATACTACAGACAAGGCGGTCACGTATAACCAGGAAGGAGGACACCATGCGAAGTTTTTACGGGCCAAAGACGCACTGGGTCAGAATCACCCGCTCTCGACCATTGGCGCTCTTTACGACATATACTCAGAAGCGAAAGGGAAAAATTCATCCAATGCAAGGCTCGAGGTCCGAGTCCCCTGGGCACATGCCACAAATGTCCTCACCGAGTTCAACCACGAGGTCTTCAAAGACGCCCTATACTCATTTTCACGCCAGGAATGGTGGTACGTGATCTTACTCAATCCAAGTTTCTGTCTCTCATTTTATAAATTAGGGACTTCCGCTTGATTCGCCTGTTAGCAATCAGTCAAGTACTTTCACTCCAAGCTGGAGGTCCCACGTACATGCGTTTTCAACCTGAGACCCTCCTCCTTACCGCCGGGTGTGTTTGGCTGGCAAATAGCTTGCACGCTCGCCCCGATGATGGACCTGCATCCAGAGATCTAATGGACGCTGGGCTTCCGCTCACTGAAGCAGGCCAGGCCCTCGACAAAGAACTAGCGTACCCTGTAGCCATCCATGCTGAGAACTTTCGCCGGGTCGCTCATAATCCATTCGGCTGTATTTTCTTCAGGCGTATGGTGCCTGGGGAGGCTCCTCGACTGCGTCTTTCGGGGCCTATTCTTCCCTTGAAGTCCTTCCAGTTTTGGTTTGGGATGAACCTCGACCAAGTGCAGGCAAAATATCAGAGTGCAGGATTCGTGGATCGAACCGTCGTGGCCCAGACTCGCTCCACCACTAACAAACGCAAGCTACCTCAATATGTTAACATGACCGGCAACCCCGAGACAGATCTCTTCACTCTTGGCCGGGATGGACACACGCTTCCACCTCCAACTTTCGATGATGCCTCGGACGTCGAGGACAGACCTCCCACACCACAATCTGATGATGAGCCTGAGAGTATTGACACTGAGCTCTCACTTCTCTGGCGCCAGTTCGTCTCCGATCTCACTTCAAAATCACCTAATCCGCGCGGGTCCACAAAGTCATCGTATCTCACACTTACCGACCCTGAACGTCAGTCCGGTAGTGAAGAACTCTACAAGGACCTTCGATTTCACAAGCTATTCAGGGGTGTTTGGTATAAGCACGCATCGCCCGAGGAATGGGAGACTAGCTTTCGCTGGCTCTTTCCTCCTGCCGGTCATCGGTCGTCAACGTCGGTCCAGAACTATCGGCAGTCCCCGTATTACCAGAAATGGATGCAGATGCTGGAGCAGAACAGCGCCAACCCACAGCTTATTGAAACAATCCGTACGGAGTTCAAGAAACGACTATTTCAATGGAATTGGATGCCCAAGGCGGAGGTTGATAAGATGTGGCCTACTTCGGCAAAGAAGCCTTCAAAAAATGGCTTTACTCGCTGGCCGTTGAGTGATTCACGAGCTCCCGCCCCCCACATACTTGTCAAGCAGAACGTTCGACCGTCATTTCAACCTGGCGATGATGATGTTGCAGGCGCTGCACCTCAGATGCGACGTGAGGAGGAGGAAGAGGAGAGCGAGTAGTCCATAAATGGTACTCTGCGACAGATTTTGGTATGTCTTGTTGAACTTTGTCGTTTCTATTTGTTTCTTTGAGTCTGTTATTTTCCTCTCTCCACCTATTCCCACATAATCCTTCGTCGACGACTCTTGTACTTTTCTTGTCTTACACGCATATTTTCTTGGCTGAACCTGTACTTTCGGACAGACTTGTTTTGGTTTTCACAGACGTGTCGTGCATTTGTATTAGGTGATTGTAGTATGGCTTCTACGGACTAGATGTATCCTTATCAAAGGTAGTTCCTTTGATATCATTTCGCGTTATTGTTCTGAGCATCATACTTTGCAATCAAGGTTTGACTAACCCTCCAGTAAACCTAGAGTCACAGCCGCACCTTGCTTGCTGATTGCGTTCCAGACCCCCGCTCATCTCCGTCGTTACTAGCCTTCTTCTCACTGCTTTCATTGAGCATACTACCCCGCGGGATCCATTTTGTTGCCCAAGACGCTTACATCGCCAGTCGCTCTAGCCGCCCTAAAGCCTTGGTCCCCTATATTAACAAGCTGCTAGTTTCATTACTCGTACCAAACCCAGACAATCCCCGTCATGGTCAACAGCAACAGTGACACTTACCCCGAGATCAATGGCCGGCTTCTTGCAGAATACTTAGGCAAGGTCGTACGCTTACCCTGTCAAATCGTCTCAGTAAGTATCATGCCCCAACTACACACTCATTTGGTGATTAATGAAAGCATTACTGCAGACCGATGATGCGTACACTGTCAAAGTTCGAACATCAGACATGCAATACGTCTTCGTCACTCTTCGTGATGTGTGTTGATATTTCATTGTGTGTGCTATTCACTCATATCGCTCAGGGTACAATGATATATCAAGACTACGTCATCTTCATTGGAACAGTGAATTCTCCAAATGAGCTCACGATGATTGCGAAGGACGAACTACAGCATCCATCTAATGAATCAGTTGGTAAATGTGAACTTTATTATATCATTTTCGACATGCCCCTCATAAGTTATAGACTTCATACAGCTTAACGACGCAATCGAAGAAGGGCATAGCAGGGTCTGAGTTTGGTGATGTTGTGTATTTATGTCTGTAACAATACATTGTGATTGTTCTTCATTGAATAACAAAAGAAGTGTTGAGAGTAATGATGCTACTTTTCGACGAACTCTCAATGCACTGAATACATGGAATAATGAGTCATTAATGACCTTGACTAGTATACCCACTGAGGGTGTACTATCATGATCAAAGTTACATCGTGCATACACACGATGTAACTTTGAACATGATAGCACACCATCACTGAGTATACCATGTCGAGAGGTACAATAATTTGCATATATTACTAAGTATACTAGAGACCTTTTTGAGTTTGTCAAGCCATACCATCATTTACTCACAACAGTCATGTGTGAAGACACCAATGACTGCTGTCCACATGTGATCTTCGAGGAAGACTCAATGCAGTCAACTGATATAAATAGAAATAACACTCAGAGACATGTTAGTCTTCTAAGAAGACATCAGTGAATGGACCTACTCTGTGCTGATATGAGGTCTTCTGGGACACTTGTACTAAATTAGTATTATGACAACTAATCAAGTACACCCACTTTATATCACCTTTTCACCACCTGCTCATCATTTTATGCCACCACTTTATCTGTTCTCATGCAGTCTCTGGCCAATCCCTGATCACACCCTGGTTGATCCCTAGTTGCACCCTGGTTGATCCCTAGCTGCACTCTAGCTGATCCCTACTCACACCCTGGTCAATCCCTAGTCACACCCTGGCTGATCCCTAGTTGCACCCTGGCCAATCTCTAAGCTAAAAACCCTAATCCCTAGTCATCTTTCCATTCATCTTATAATAACCCTTACTGCCAGCTGTACGAACCGTTGGTGCCGACGAGCGCCTTGAGGCGTTTAGACTGGATAATCGGCGAGTAAGGAGCGATGGTGCATTTTCGTCCTCATTGGGGCTTCGGTTAGAAATAAGATGAGCGCGAGAGACAAAAATACTTGCATATCACTCCACGCAAATCTCGTCGTCAATCTAATACCGCCTCTCAACTTCCTTCCATCTCAGTGTATCTCCTTTCACATCAGTGTATGCCGTCCATCCTTCATCACGCCCGGCTTTGTAACTATCAAAAAAGTCAACCCGGGATTCAAGTATAAAGAGCGATGATACGCACCGACAGACACGCGAGGTGTCGATTGGATGGTTATAGTCAATACACGCGATTAGCTTGTATGCGTGCTCGTCTAGAGGGTCTGCGGTGGTGGTTGGTCAATGGTACTTGTACAGACGAGTGTGATTCGTACATTGGATCTCCCTGTGTACTCAGCCTCTTCACACGCGGCGTCGAGTAGACAACCTAAGTTATTATATGCACTTGATTCATCTTCTTTCGGGGGGGGGTGGTGGTTATCCATGGCGTTGTAGCAGTGGGGGCCGACCTGCTCAAGGTGGCCGTGGATGGCGTGCTGAGGTAGTTAATGAAGGGCCATCGTCGGGGGTTGTGGCAAGAGTCAATGAGTGGTGGCTTGCAGTAGCTCGGAGGTAGCCAAGATGGCGTGTTGACGAGGTGGAGGGATGACCACTGTGTGGTAGTGGCCATTGTTGACGGGCAATGGTTGGCGATGGCACAGAGGAGTCCGGGATGGCGCATGATAGCGTGAGCGATGGCCGTGGGTGGTGACCTCGAGGGATGGCCTGGATGGCTTGTTGGCCATCATGGTGGTCAGTGGTCAAGAGGAATGGCGCTGGTACTGGCCATTGATGGCCGGATCAGTGGCTGTGTGACCACTGATAGCTGAGGTTGGCTGTAGAAACCATCGACGTCACCTATGGCCTGCGCAAGACCCATTGGTGGTGTTGAGTGAGGGCGATGGCCCGACGATGGCCTTGCGCGTAATTGTCTGTGGTCTCCTTTCTTTTATTTTGGGCGGGATAAATAAAGTTTATTACACATAAAATCAAGATTTGCACCAAATAACTTGAGGCTGGATGCGTTAGAAAGTAATTTAAAAGGGCTTCCTGGCGAGTACCTGACGACGGCAGTCGCCGTGTCCAACTTGTACTAGTAGGGTGTATTTGTATTCGTCTACCAGCCCTTCTAATTCAGCTATCCTTGTAACTGCCTGTCATTAGCCTCTGCTTCCATCTCTTCTTCGGCTCAATAACTCGCGACCAGGCCACCCAAAAATTTGACCTCCCGACCATTGGATGGATTGGAGTACATCGAGGAGGGAAGCGTATTTGAGGAGGAGGAAGGAGAGAGCTTGGGTGTCGGAGACGGAGGGTGTGAAGGGCAGGAGAGTTTACGTGTAAGCAATATCGCCTGCATTAGCTCGGCGTCAGGTTCAGCAGCCTTTTTCCCGGAAAGCTTCGGTATACGAGAATTTGGCCACGAGAGACCGGTTCTGGCCTCGTAGGACCTCGAATGACTGGTGCTGTTCCCGTAAGAAGATGAACTCGGCACTCAAATGACAATGCGCACGACTCCAATTTTTGGAGGTACCCAGCCTGGGCCTCCTCAGCTCTCCTCTAGCGACAATCGAGCCTTGTTCCTCGGCGATATCATGAATACATCGTTTTCCCTTCTCACGCAGTTCGTGTAGTTCGTCTTTGAGAGCATGGATCTCTGGCAGATGGCATTCGGGGAGGGGTTCCGTCGAGGAGAACGGTGACTAGAGGAGTAAGGCGCGAGAGGCGAGAAAAGCGACTAAGATCTGCGGGTGATTCTTGGAGAGCAGAGAGCTCGGTAGAGGTACGTTTCTACAATGTGATTTCAGGGCATTTTGCAGCAATGTAACGCGAAATCAACGTAAACATGCATTAAGGATCGTCGCAGTCTGCATTCGAGCGGGAAAGGAAGAGGGTGGCAGCGAGTTTTTTGTGGGAGCTAGGGCCTCGGCACAGCTCCGCGCAACTGCTGATTTGCCAACGCCAAAGAGGCCGAGCTTCCGCAGAATGGGTTCCTCCTGATCCGAGTCTCCTAGCGCCCCGGTAATGAAGAGGGCGATATTGCCCATTCGAGTGCCAAGGTAGCATTTTGGGGGTGGGTAGTGGGGGTTGGAGTTGTAGAAAGCGTCTGGCATTGAGTATTTGAGCAGGTATTGAAGGCCTATTCGCCACATGAGATCAGTGGTCAAGCTCGAGGGTGCTATTACCAGAACCTGTGGGGGAGGATTCTTTGAATCGAGGATTATAGAAGACAAGATGGCGGGCGTTTCGGGACATTTCGGGTGTATGCTGCGGCGGTGGAGAAGGTACAGGTGACAGGGCGACTGGAGACAAAGCAGGAAGTGCGAGAAAAGGAGTAGCAATCGTGGAAGGAACGGCAGGTATAGTAGTTGTGGAGATACTGGCTGCTTGGAGAGCCGGGGTGTGAAGTTGAAGATGTAAAGGGATAGGAGGCGGGGGAAGAGGGGGGTGCTGAGGCTGAGGAGGTAGAGGAGCAGGAACTTCAGATTTGGTGGGAGCTGTAGCCCGATCAAAGTAGTAAGAAAGCTTAGGGAGAAACTTGCGAAATTACTCAGGCATTGCTTGCGGAGGGGCGCACAGGCATGGTGGTGGGAGGAGGGGTCGAGAGGAAGAAGACGACCAAAGATGTCCATGATTGTTAATTCTCATCAGCACACGTACCTATGGCGAGCACCGAATCAGATAAGTACATTGCACACAAGAGCAGAGCAGCTATGTAGATAGTCACACGGTTACGACGCGTCGTTCGCGTGGGAGAATCACGAGACCGGCAGAAGCTGTCAACAATCGCCCAAGGCCGTTTCTTGCTCCCTCTCCCTCTACCAATGGCTCGACAATATCGCCACCGGCCCGTTACGCTAGTTCGACGTTCGAAGGCGGCAACACGATTGAATACCACTCTCGAGACTTGAGACTTGATGGACTAGGCGAAGATGGGAGAGATGCCGCAGCTGACGATTACGCTGGAGGTACTGCTCCTGGGACTGAAGGTTAGGCAGGTGAGTGCGTGGATGGTTTCCGCAGCACACAAAAGCTTGACCACCGAATTTTAGAACTATGTGTCTTCCTAGATCGACAATATTTCCTATGCGCTGCGAGCCTGTATTCTGATTGAGCTGGCGTATTTCACTGTTGAAGGACGCAGATCGGCTCCGGGTACCCTGCCTTCACACCTCATAGCAGTCATGGCCTTTGGAAAACTGAAGAGACGATACTCGACGAAGTGCTGGAATTGATGAAAATGCAATAGGAGACAGAGTAGCTTGCAGTGAACAGCTAGATTAGATTTACTTTCAGGTGCGTCATCTAGTGTCTCTTGGTACGCTGGTCTCATATTTGTGTAGGCGAAATCTGGCATGTTATAAAAACTCGGCTCCGAGAGTCGAACAAGTTCGCGAACGGCCAGCAAAGATCTCGTCAACCAGGGCGTACTACACGCCGACAACAAAATTTCCTATTCAACTTGGCCACTCATCTCGTCGCCGGTGTCGCACAAAAAATGCCACCATCACCCGCATCGTTTCCATCCCCACATCCTCTGTGATTCCAGGAAGCGTTCACGACACCAATGGGTTCCACGGTCCAACCGCACGGGCCGTATACCTCGCCTGCAAAACACATCATCGCTGGTGGATTTTGGACCCTGGTCGCAACAGCATCCTTCCTGTTTTTATTGTTTGGCTTCATTGTATCAAATGTTACTTAATATGCCCATAGCCTCGTTGAAAAAGTGCGACGATTAAGCGAGCCGTGAGCAGGCCTGGACGATGCTGTAGTGATCTCTCGAATAACCCAATCAATCGATTGAACTATGCTACACCCTTATTCGCCTCTGGATCATTAAGGTTAAGCTCCCCGCATAGGCATGCGTATGACATTCAAAAGGGCGACTGTTCGCTATCTATAACTGCAAAAGAGCCTGTTTTGAGCTGCATCTTTGCGTCGAAAATCAGCTGTGACTGGGAGGGCGAATTAAATCGCTGACCTAATCCTTGCAACACCAATGCGGCTCGTCCCCGACTCCCCGCACTTGTACTGGAAATGACCAAGGTGCGCAAAATCTCCAGGTTTAGGAAGCAGTGTACGCTTTGAGGAGGTTGAGAGAATCACTAGTCTTAGCTGAAGAAGACGGCGCTGAAGACGTCAGCGACGCGGCTGACTATTTCGCTCGGGGGCTTGGATGAGATGATCGCCAGGATGATGCTGACAGGACCTCAGGCGCGTAGCTCCATTTCTTTACATCCTTGGGATCTAATTCCCTTCAGGTGCTTCAAATTTCGGATATGCTTACAAAGCTAAACATCGTCACAGCGGGCTATCTGACTCTTAAACCCAGTACCGCGATTGAAAAGCTTGCTCGAAACAGCAAATTTATTGGAGAAGACGAGCTCTGGTACTCTACTCGATTATATCACCACCTTGAGCTGCTGGAGGAACTGGTTCCTCATGATGCGAGTCTCATATTGCATTGGCTGGTTACATATTGACATGACACCATCATCGCCGGAAAGGAGCAGGTGCCCGCTTATGGATTGAAGCTTTTTTTCCTCCCTTGCTTCCTTTATGGTTTCACCAGGCTATCGCATGGTTCTCAACATTCGGCGGAGCACATCCACATCCCCTGTCCACCCATCGATTTTGGTCCCATTTCGGAAGATATAGACTATACAGCTGTCGTAACAAAGGACAACGCGGCGGTGAGTTTTTCTGTTACTTTGAAACCTGTTGTGGTCACCCGGTCTTTAGGATGTATACCACAGTGACCCTAGTCTCTCGACACTCTAGCTACTTAGATCAGGCTTCTTCATAATGGAAGCTACAAGTAGCCCATTGTTCAAGTAGCTCCCTCGGGCCCTATGTTAGTTATACGAAAATGGCAAGAAGGTCCAATAAGTAGCTCCTTTCGCCTCGATGTTTCCATGTCCGAACGTGACACAAGGAAAGAGATAATTCATGGAACCCCCACCGATGGCTATGAGTGGAGTTTCTTCGTTCTTTACATAAATAATACCGGGGAAGGAGCTTCCCACAAGCACTCCAATTGTGTCTGTTGTCCAGTGACTGGAGACAGAAAATCGCAGGAGTCGTTTCCAGATATAATCACAGCTATTCTATCACATTGGGTGAGACGATCCTATCTCCATTATCAATCTAATCAGCGAGCTGACCAGCGTGGAATATCCAGAAAAGCTTTGTCGATAGCGATGACGATGATTGGTTCGAGGCGGTTGCTACAGAGTGATATCGTGTCCGTGTGTTATGCCGTTTTTGACAGTCCGTGTTACACATGAACACTATGTTTGGCAAAAGTCGTGAGGTTTCGCTGGAATTATTAAAGGCTCCTCAGCAGTGTCACTGTCCGTTTTGTCGACGGTTTTCTAAAGCAGTGGGCTCGGGAGCGCGCGTGGGTGGAAACGAGGTAAATATTACAACAACGGACTTCACGCCTATTCCTAGGGCTTGGAGCACAAGTGCGCTGACGTTGTGATGCGTTCTTGTCGTCCTCGACCTCGGTATTCAGATTATTCGAATAACATACGGATGGTATTTCCATATCAACACATGCAAAATAAGTGTTTCATGCAGGAATAAAAACAGTTCTCTGCTGGTGGTTTAAGAAAGACAGAAATCGAATTAGTACACCGCATGATGATTAAATCGAAGATATCTCTCCGTCTCGCGCCGACCGACAAGACAATCGGCGGTACGCTGACCCCCCCTTGCGTTTATATACAACCTAGGATATTTGTGTATCGGCGGCTGTTGATGGGTTCGGGGAAGCCGCAGTCAGCTTCATAAGGTATAATTTGTGAAATACCGACCTGATTGACATGTCCGGCTAAATCTCCAGCGTGTAATCATAAACTGACTGAGGCAGTCCGGGCCTCAGGGACGGGGGTCAGGCAAGTTCGAGGGACCGATGTCCGCCGTCTGGACATGTTTGGGGAGAGCCATGGAGCGTGAAGCGACGCAGAGTTATCCAGCATATGATTTTGGTTACCAGGGCGGCCGTGGGCCAAATGAGGTTAGAATTATTAGCTGTAAAGTAGAAATCGAGTTTGAACAATAAACTCCATTGGCGGAAATGGAGAGGAAACCTACGTGGAGGCCGCAGGGGAACACCGAACGAATAGCATGAATACTTCATGATAAATAATCGGCAGCTGGCATCGTTTGTATGTGATGGTGGTTACCTTTCTCTGCTAGCACTTTAATGTTTACCAATGCGGAAAGTCGTAAGCTTGAGCGAGAATTACCGCTGTGGTGCTTGTAAAATTCGATGCGATCTCGGTGGGCGAAACAAACCGAAATGCGCATGAACATAGATGTGGATCAAAGAGGTGCAGGGGATCATATTTCAGCTGTCGACCGGTGTCTTACTTGTAGGCGACGAGAAAAGATGAGAAGAACGGCCTTTTCGTAGTCTCATTGAGATCATCAGTGGGAAATTTGGGGGTGCGGTCGTTTTGAAATGAGGCTGAAGTATGCGTGAATGATATCTGTTGCAGTGTCCATGATTCTCTCAAGTCACAGGTGCGATATATTTTGGGAAGTCCGTTTTGGGACTATAGCGGTCGAACGTTCGGGAGATAGGTGTTAGCCAAACTGCTGGAGAACCATATTTCCATATTGGTCGAACTAAGTACGGCCGTGACACTCGCAGGAGTCAATGGTTAAATTGGACATCTTGATAAGAACAACGAGGTGAACTCTGTAAATCAGCCGTAGCGATCTCCGGAGCCCAAAGTCGATATGTCGTCCCACATTATCGGTAAAAATATCGCGTGGTGATCCTGTGTAGCCAAGTCTGAAGGCTGCGGAATGGAAGTGGATTAGCCAGAGATGCTTGATGGTTGCGCTGTGAACTAGGATTAGCTGCAAAGATACGTAACCAAGAATAACTACACAGGCATAGCGCGACTCTTGAGACGAATTATTGGGGATATAATGACGTTGATGGGGTGTGAGTGGTCTTGGGATGTTTAGGTCTGTACAAAAATGATGTCAGAGATATGTACCAGGTGTCAAGAGAGGGTTGGTGATTTATTGCTCACGTGAAGTACTGACAATGATGAGGTTCATTATCATAAAGACCGTCGCAGAAATGCCTGCAGTATCAGATGATAACTTGGAGACTGAAACCTCGATCATCGCCAAGGTTCTGTCATCTTCAATGCAGGGGCTGTAACCCACTTGATAAGAGATAAAGTTCATGGTCAGTACGCGATGAGCGCACTGCAGGAACATCCTTGTTGAAGAACACAGGCCGAGCCATCGTATGGAGCGTGAAAAAGGAGTGAAATTCGTCAGCAACGACGACGGAGATAATGGACGAAAATGCCTTGGAAACTGTGATATTTGTGGAGAGACGACAGAGATGGTAAAATTAATATATGGCGATAAATGATGCCGATCATGAGATTGAACCTAAGTTTGTTGCCCGAAATGAAGACAAGGTTGAATTGAAGGAAGACGATACATGATAAATATTATGAGCGCCCATTACAGAGGCTAATATCATAATGCTTTACCAATGTGCGCAATGAAAGAGAGGCGGATGTGGAGAAAGAAGACGGAGAAAATGCGGAGGTGGCTCTCGGAACCGAACTCCTTGTCAAAGCGACTGGGAAAACGTGCACTACGCATATTACGTAATAAATTCCGGGAAAAAAGTGATGGCAGTGAGGTCGACAGGTCATACAACGACCACGACGAGTGCTCGACGACGGAAACGACGAAGACACGGCGCTGGTCGACGTACGCAGTATTCTGCACCTTCACTCCTTCAAGCCACACTCGTTAACCCTCCACAGTTTGCTACTATTCGGAGATAGGCCAGACGCCGATTTCTCCCTCAAATGTGCGTCTTTATTCTGCTATTTGGGTTTTGTTCGCTGACTATCTGACGCTGCGCTCAGGCTTTGTTCTCTGACATACTAGTCCCCACGATGATGCCTAGACTCAACTTTACTGATTCTGAGCCAAATTATCACACTGCACCCAGTACTGCAGATATAGAAGCCGCCGCGCTCGCATCGCTACAAGGCTCACGGAATTTCTCGCAGCAAAAAGCATCGCTACCGAGGCCAAAAGCGGCTCGGAAACCGGTTCCTCCCATGGGACCCACTACTGTCGCTTTCCCTGCGGGTGATACTTCCCACCACGACACTTCTATTTCATTCTCTTCACAACACCGGCCAGCACTGCCAGGACCCTCTACAACAACGTCGTCGTACAAACGAACGATGTCATCACCTTCTCCTTCACCACCACCTCCCGCACAAGGCCAAGTTTCTCAGTCGCCTTTTGTTAGTTCTGCTGGTCAGCCTGCTGCAGGCCCAGCAGCATCTGCATCATTTTCACCCAAACTATCATCGTCGCTCGCTCGCAATTCATCTGTTCCAGCTTCATTAACGCACAATGCCCCTTCATCATCTAATCTACCCGCTCGCGCTAGTTCGGTGTCGCACAATCGCCCCTCACTGTCCTCTCCATCTCCGCCTACACCAATCGTTCCATCTATACCCCTACGTCATGCTACGCAGCACTCGCCCGTGAAGCCCACATATACTAATCTTGTATCACATACGACCTACCCGCGTGGTTCGCTGGATCGGCACCCGCCATCAAAGAAACCTCACACAGAACACAGCCCCAGTTTCCCCCCCTTCACGACTGCCAGCGCATCTGATCCGAATCTTCCATCACGAACGTCGACCCCAGTCATACCTACCGAGCAGCCGAACTATTATACGCTCCCGCTGAAGCAACTCCTTGCGAAACCCGCGGTTCCATCTCAGCTTCTTAACGGCAGTGAGTCTGCTAGTGATGGTGGAGGTGGGGGACCGTCGTCGAATTCTTATCAGTTTTCCGCCGCTCACAGACGTTCTGCGTCAACTATCGACTCTTCTGTGGTTCAGTTTGCAGCCCCTCGTCGAAACTCTGATATCTCCGTTATTGAATTGGCTGCCATACGAGCTCTTCAGCCACGCACTCCCTTCAAGTCAAAGTCAGCTTCTTCGGTGATTCGTGATCGTAAGCACAATGACGGCAGTTATCATTATCGGCGGGCGGGCGCAGGTGTAGTGAAGGACGATGATGGAAAAGAGCGTAGGGTCAGGGTACAGACTGCTGAGGGTTCAGGGTGGTGGCCAGATTGGCGACCAGAAGAGGAGATGGAGCGAAAAAGGAAGGAAAAGGACAAGACTTCCGATCCATCCCGTCCACGAAACGTACTCAAACGACGACCCAGTAACTCGACAAGACCATCCGGTTCCGATTCTCATGATCTACAACAACCTCAATCGACAAGTGGGTCTGGTATTGGAAGTCGTCTCTCTCGTAGTCTCTCAGCATCATCACTTCTCAAACGCGCCGGCCTCTTCACTTCTCTCAATCCCAATCGTCGTTCCGTGTCTCCTATACCACCTTCCAAATCCACTACAACTTCATCCGATGCGCCCGGGAATTCAGTCATGGCAAAGAATGATCTCAGTACGTCGATCCTTTAGCCTACCAATAGCCATCGCTCATTTTAACTCATCTCTCTTTCTTATCATCTGTCGATGTATGTATAGCCACCTCTTCCCACGACGACCGTATTTCCGTCCAACACCATCAAACACCTGACAACGGCCAACAAGTTCGCATAGGGAACGACGTAAATTTAGGTGTTCCCACCTCCGGCGGTTCAGCGGCACTACCTTCTTCATCATCACCGGTTTCTAAGGACATTCAATCGGCCACTTTATCGTCGACCATCCCTCCTGAACGTCACCGCCTACCACTCACGCAGACGAGACTGTCAACCATTTCATCAGGATCATGTGAGTCAGAGTTCTCTCGCTCGGACATCGTTGCCTTTGATAAATGTCCGGTGGTGTGGTGGTTGATCCTGATCCAAATTTAACTGACTGGTCATTTTTTTAAAACCATTTAGCTGCTACGAGCACGGACACGCGCAGGAAGTCCCGTGATATCAATAACAAGAACATGTCCCCGGCTGGCGCCGTCGCCGATGCTTACAAACGCCAGCAACAAGCCAAAGCGGAGAATTTAGTCGCAGTTGCTATAGCGCCGACAAGACCACCTCGACCGCCTTTAACGCCGGAGCTACCACCTACAGTAGGCGATCCCGATTTACCAAGTTCTTCTCATCGCATTCCTGCACCATCAAATACCAATTCCGCTCTCAGCTCTAATTCTGATTCGGCTGCGAATTTGAATCAGGATGCCGGCACGCTAGTGACCTCAGGTAGCAAACACCTATCAGCGTCGTCGTCCAGTGGTGAAGGGAGCGCGCTGAGCTATGCCGACATTTTGAATAATAAGGTTGACGTGGCTGAGAAAACCGGAGGTCTTATTGGGGAAAATAGTTCAGAAGCTCGTGAGCCGCCGAACCTTCAACAGCAACGGCTGCAACAGCGGTCGCGTGCTTCTTTTCCAGGAGAAGCGAGAGGGAATGCAGTGGTCACTAGGGAAAAGGACGCTCCTCCGATTGCAGGTTCGGCTAGGGAGTCTCTTGTCCACTCACCACCACCTTCAGCATCGTCAACCTCAGCTGTGGGGTTGGAGATGGCGAGTCTTCCGTACGCCCAGAAGCCCTCATCCAGGACATCAAGTCCACTTGCTTCACCACCGATGTCACCACCTCCGTTGTCTTCACCACCGGTCTCATTAACGCCTTTATCCCCACCACCATGGGGTTCATCTCAACGGACAACGAACAAGAGCAACAAGTTGAGAAAGGCACGACATACTTCAGACGAGAGCGAGCTATCCCATTCACCTTATTATACCGTCGTCGGTACGAGAAGCGATCAGGTATTCAGCGTTGGTGGACCGAGAGATTCGTTTGAAGCAGGATATTCGGACATGGAGAAAGCCACGTGGGGTATTAGGTCGACTATCACAGCTGGACGTGCGAATACGAGTGGAGACGGAGGAGAGAAGGAGAAATCTTCAATTGGGAAGTCCTTGTCGAGGAAGTTGAGTGGGAGGTTTATAAAAGTGAAAGAGAGGGAGATGTCGCCTGAGAATAAGGACCCGTCAACAGTGGTGGGTGTTGGTGGTGGTGGTGGTGCTAGCAGTGGTAATAGAGGGAGAGCGTCCACGTCGCAGGATGGCCAAGGACGTGGGAGGGTGCGGCCGAAGAGCTCTCGTGGTGCTGGTGTGCCAGCCATGGCTACAAGCACCAATTCGCCGAAGAGTATATACACAGATGAGGAAAAGGGAGGAGAGTCTGATGATAGGTGTTTCCCGTCACTTTATCCCCTCAAGAAGCATGCACAGAGTGAGGCAGATTTGTCTTCAAGGGAGAGGGATGAAGAGAAGGAGAAGGAGAAGGAGAGTGATGGTATGATTCCAAGGTTGCGGAGGTTTTTCGGCGGGGGGAGGTCGAAATCGAGAGAGAGGAATGAAGTGGTTGAAGGCGAGCATGGACGCAAGACGGACAAGCCACCACCCCTACCAGCGTTACCGAAGAACTATGTTTCGGCGCTCAACGATATATATACGCCCATTTACGCACGACAACATCAAGCCAAATTGAACTCGACTTCTACTTCTCCCCGAACGTCGCATAAAAGCCCTGGCCGTTCTCGATCCGCAAAATCAAGTCCGACTACGCTGCCCCCTCGACCCAGTACAGCCACAACGCCAACGCGATCGTCTTCAGATGTTCCTTACTGGAGTCAGCGGAGTCATTCAGCTGGATCATCCGCGACATCGCTTCAAGAGGTTCCACCGATGCCTAGTCCATTACCTGATTTGAAGAGATACACTACGGACGATGGTGACTCTCGTTCAAAGACTAAAGCGTCAAAGGACACTACCGCTACATCCACTCGTTCTCCTCGAACAATACACGCTAATACCGAGGGAGACTCACACAAACCACCACTCGACGCCGATGTTCATACCCGTTCTCATATGGAGAGATCCGAATCTCCACCTATACCCTCATTTTCGACAGCTGAACCAATTAATTCATTCCCTCCTAGACGCTCTTCTGATCAACGATCAAAGAACAGCCCAACGTCTCCTACTGCGCTTAACGCATCCACTCCTTCCCCTACTAATCTCTCGCCAAAGTCTCCACAATCTCCACCACCACGCCCGGCGCGCAGTCCACAACGACCGTCACCCAAGGTCCTAGTTCACTCTCGGACAAATTCATTCAGCGATGAAGCGCTATACCCGCCCGTGATGAAGAATGGTGACTCTAGTACTCGGAGCATACCGATGATGACGTTCCGCGAGCTCGAAAAACGTACTGACAATGTTGCTCGGAAGCGCCTGACGGAACAGGAAAAGGCGGATCGGTGGGATGCATTGTTGGAAAAGAGCGAGGCTGCTGGCGGGACATTACATTTTGCTGGAGGGGACGATAAGCTTCCATCTGACGAACTAAGGTTTTCGAAAACTCTATCCGAGCTGGCTCGGGACGATGAATCTGTATCTACGTCTGTTATTTAGATGGTTTTAATTTAATGTGAATTCTATGTAGCTCGACTGCGATATTGTGATTGATTGGTACGCGTTGTGTGCGCATGTGTACGTGTTTGGGTCTTTTGGACACGCACACACACGTGCGACAGCGACCACGTCAGAACTTTGACACACACTCCTTTATACCCAATCAATGGGTGCTACGCTGTCCACCGAGTCTGTGCTTACTACTGTTATCCTTGCCGGTGCTGTTGGGGTCGGGTACCACCAGTATACGACCAACCCCTCGAATGCTGCTGGCAGCGCAGAGTCTAGTTCTATCACTAAACAACAGTCGAAAAAGAAGAAGAAAAAGGGGTCAGAAGAAAAGGACAAGACTGGACCATCGCAGTCACAACCACCACCACTACCACTAACCGGCATCTCATCTAGTACCAGCAGCACTATACCCGGCCAATTTGATGATTCCTTCAACTCCAAACCAAAGAAGTCAAAGAAGAAGAAGCCCCAGCACTCTACTACCGACCCTAGCGCTACTACTCCTCAGCCACCAACGAAGCCACTTTCTCCAACTTCCACTATCCCAAAGCCCACGACGTCAGTAGACACCGACGGTTCATGGACCCGCGTTGAAGCTCGTCGCAAAGCTGGCAAGGGAGACGAGCAAAGCACCATCGACGTCATTACGACGAGTGATGCGGGGATAACATCTTCTGTGACCGAGAATTCGTCTCCGGTTGATGAAGAATCCACGGACAAGCTCACTACCCTCGCCGAAAAGCTTGTTCCGAGGCCTCCAAAGACAGATGTTGATGAGTTGAGTTGTCCAATCTTCAGCTTGACTTTATTACTGATGTTACTTAGTATGTTGCCGGATTCAGGGCCTACACTTGCCCGCGTGATGCGAGTCAAGCCTTTACCAAATGAAAAACCCCCGCCGGGTTTCTCATGGCGCGATTATGATAACGTTCATGTCCCCGATGGTACAGATGCTGATGGAGAGGATGATGATGGAGAATGGGGTGTTGTCATGAGCAAGCGTCCACGTGAGTCTACCTTTGAATATATATACATATCTCATCTCATATCACGATGGATCAGGGCCTACGAAACAAGAAGGACAGCCCCTCGTGGCCCCACCCTCTGCTATGACAAAGAAGCAGCGGCAAAACGCGAAGAAACGCGAAGCCCAAAAGGCTGCCAGTGCAGCTGCCGAGGCCGAACGCGTCGTAACGCTGGCCAAACACAAACGCGAACTTGAACGGATTCGGATAATGGAACAGTCACGATCGAGCAAAAAGGGCAAAGCGAGTGGGGGAATGTCATCGGTTGTAGACAACCGCGGCAAGTTGGTATGGGAATAACGACATTAATCACATTAAGTAGATGAGCAACGGAGATATAACTTTGTTTTGTCCGTAAAGAGCGACTAAGGGGTATAAAGTCCGTCAATGAGAGTCGCGATTATTGCCTGGGAGTCATCAGTCTCGGGAACAATGCGAAAGAAGCGTGCGGGGAGGGTAAACTCACCAGAGGTAAAACATCGGATGATTAGTACGGTGCAAATCGATAGAACGAAAGCTACAATATGGGGCATGAATTCGAGATGCACAATATAATTTCGAAGTCGTGAAAGTCGGAAATAGCTTATGGAAGCTACAAGAACGCAGAAAGAACACAATGGGAATGCACCCCACGACCATCGCTGAGAGAGGCCATGTGCACCAAAGCATATGATACAGTCGGATAAATACTGTTCATTGCTCTCTCTCTCGCTGATGATACGCAGATCCAGTCAGATCGCTGAACCTGCGCTTGCGCGCCGAAGACGAGTGTAAAAGGAAGTCGGAATCCCTATCATGAGGGTATGATTCCTCCGGATGCATTGACGACGAAGGCGCGGGGTAAGAGTCACTGGGTCTCCGAGAACTCGAGATCCGGGGCGCAGACGCTCGCCCAGTATGAACGTCTGCGCGCGGCAGTTTTTTGACTGTGCCGCATGGTCTGAGGGTGTGAATGGAGACGTAATTGCTGCGAGAGATAACGGAGAGCTTTTTGGCCTTGCTGCCGTACTAGTCGGAGACCTGTTCATCGATGGTCGCGCACTTGCTAGTGCTGGACTTGCACCTTCTGTTACCGGGGCTCTGGCAGCAGTCCCCGGGGGTGAACCGACACCATGGCCACCCATACCAACCACCTCCGACGGCTCCCCCTTACTGCTGTACCGATGGGCTTGTGGTGGTGCCTGGGCGGCAGATGTCTCGCCAGCCGCTGTAGTAATGTGCGGTTGGGGATAACTATGTGGTGGTGGCATCAATGGATGGTGATGATGGGGATATGGCTGAGATGGTGACACTCCGGCGTATGTTGACACAGCCTCGGATGTTGCCCCTAATGCGGCACCTCCACCAGGCGTCTGTATGTGGGCTAGAAGACGGTCAACGAGCGCCGAAAGCTGGTCGAAACGCGCCTTGAGCTCGTCATACTCGGCCCTCGTTACATACTTTTCACTAGGGACGAAAACGCAAAAAGTGTGAGGTAATGAAAACACCGGATGGAAGAACCTAATGAGTAGGCGTAGAAGAAACTCTAAAACTCACATGGGTTCCACCACATGCCATTGACATTTGGCCTGTTCCCCTCGGCGCGTACAAGGCGCACAAGGCTGAGATCTAGACAAGATAATCATAACAGTCAAACACGACGTCCAGATGAGCAAACAATCAATCAACGTACCTATCGCATTTGATCTTTCTGCGCTTGCATTCTAACGCGTGATAGGACGTCACAAGACCCCCGCATAATGACGGGTATTCGGATATCAGGAATAGTAGTACGTTGATAAGGGAAGAATAGCCAGGGAGGTCAGCAGGGCCTGAACGTGGGTGGAGGAAATGACTTGCTATGACACACACCTGTACAGCTGAGAGCTTGTCGCCGTCTCTTCTTCTTGGGCGGTCCATGGGGCTCGGTGAGGTCGTCCGGCTCAGACTCGCCGGTGCCATAGATATCAGCTTCCCGAGAATGACCTGGCGCAATATGTTGCGGGGGTTGATAGGGAACACCAGATGACGGATAGGGATAAGGCGGCGGCATATTAGGGGCAGGTGGGGGGAGGTAAAGCTGGCGGATAGGAGGAAGAGAGGTATGCTGGCCATGGTGAGGAGGATGTGGCGGCTGACTACTACTCGTCGGTGGGGGTGAGGTAGTGTGTGGTGGAGGGAGGTGAGTACGGGAGGGAGGAGAAGGAGGAGGACGAGAAGGACCCGGGCTTCTTGGCGGCCTGGAGTGATGCATTTTGTGTGGTCAACGCTGAACCACACGGAAGGAAGGAGCGGAAGTGTTGTCGAGGGAGGGCATGAGACCAAACCTTAGTAGAACCAAGCAGCCAAGGTCTTATGGGGGCGATGTCACCCTATTTCAATTCAGTCCCCTCCGAATAAGGCACCAACTCAATCCAGCTAGCGGCTTTGGCAAGTCAACTAGGTAAATTCCGGCAGACAAGGACTCGGTGGGCGTGACCAAACAGGTCATGATAATAACGTATCCCCCTCCGGTGATACAACGCGTAATCACGGATTAATCCAAGCCTTGGCAGGTTTCACGTCGTCCTATTGAGTTTTCGGCGAAATATATCTGGTCCACTGCTCCTGTGTAAATGCAGAGATCCTGCTCCTGGAAATAACAACTTGTGTTTGACCTGCCGGTCCATGTGGTCTTTGATGAGATCAAGAGAACTGAGAGTTTTGCCCAAAAATAGTTTCCACAGGCTCATCCCCAGATCCATGAGCTCAGCACATTGAACCGTGTTAAATCCGATTGGTATATATATATCTATAACCCTGATTCCGTCATATTCACGCTGTGCTTCCCCGCCATCCACCCTGCACATGCATCCAATGGTTATCCATTCGACTTGTACACGTCACATGCATGCG
Source organism: Leucocoprinus leucothites (assembly GCA_013368445.1). NCBI lineage: Eukaryota > Fungi > Basidiomycota > Agaricomycetes > Agaricales > Agaricaceae > Leucocoprinus > Leucocoprinus leucothites. The sequence goes on along the minus strand of JAACJO010000002.1, from coordinate 3,079,022 downwards.
TAAAGCTGCAAGGGTCCGAAGGCTTGGATTCAAGTCCTGACCGAAAGACTCGGAGTGCAAGAGAACCCTTCGGAATGCTGTGGCAGTGGACATTGTCAGGTCACTGAGCTGTCCAAAAAGCCTCGCCCGTCAGTCGTCACCGAAGCTATATCGCGCGGTCCGCAATCTCCGTAGCCATGGCTTCTTTCGGGCGAAGCTCATGCGGTCTCGTGCGTTCTTGTCAACATCAGTGCTATTGCTACGTGTAAATCCTAATACAATGTCTCTAGATCTGATTAGCCACTCTATCAATTGGAGAATAAACGATGAATGGCATGCCCAGGCCCAGAATCTGTCCGTCTCCTCATACCCTTTACATTGCAACGCAGCTTAAAGCTAAATGAGTTGCTCGGATGATGGGGGTTCGAGTTGACTGTAAAGGTTAGAAAAAAAGTTCAGACTCCGATCTTATACTTTCGCAAGTTGGTCCGTGCGCACCCGGAGTTCAAATATATACTTCCCGTTTTCGGAAGTGATGCCTTTCTTATCGAAAGTTACACATCGCCGGTTGATATTTGGGTTGTCCACTGCTATATCGTACAGAGGAAAACTTGAACCGTTATGGCGATGGAGAAAGACCCCCCCTCTCCTTCCCAAGATCGCACGAGAAATATCTCTTGTTCGGGAGCGGCCCGTAAAGGAGTGACATGTCTCCCGCATTAACCACTAATTAGTGTAGTTTAGCATTTCCTGACTCTGAATGACAAGTATTAAATCCATTCGGCCGTGACGCTAACTCGGTTTCCGTGGTTAGCTGCGATAATATCGACGTATCACCTGTGTTTCGGAATGTGTGCATATTACTCGGCACGGACATAGCTCAAAAACCACAAAGTGCAGTAGAGGTGCTCCTGTACCTGGACTCGGACACAGTACATGAGCTTTTTGGGCAGTTGGACATTGCTCGTTGTCGGAAACGAACAGGAGGTACACCACCCAGAATTCATTTGACCTTTTCCGTCAAAACGCCCCCGGAAATGAGAGCATCGATACCCTATCGACGGAACTAAAAAAAGCCTGGGAGGTTTGTTTGACTTTTGAGATAGCTGTCATCTCCAGGGTAATGTTTCGACTGAAAAGCGCCCGTATGTTCACACATTACCCGAAATGCAGTTTGAACCTTACTGAGAACAGAATATGGACATAATCGTTTGGTACGAGTTTGTGTTGTGTGGTGGTGGAAGACCTGGAGCTTTAATGGCGCTAGAAGCGGTTAAGATAATTGATTGATCTGGGGTCGTGGCAAGAATACCCGAATGATCATTGAACGCGTTATACAAACGAGCCTAAAGCGTTTGTTTTCCATCTTAGTTCGTGTGGTGGTAGTATACAAAACGTCAAGCTAAGTGTATCGCAGCAGCGCATCTTTCCACGCCGAAGTCGCTCTGTTCTTTATGGGGGTGACGTAGACAACATCACCGTATGCACTTACCAAGGAGCATCCCTATGCCAGGGTCTTTTGCGGGTGTAAGAGAATTGTAAAGTTTGGCCCATTTGTCGAGGTGCTGCTTTTGACTTGCCTGCCGTCTAGACCCTAACCCCGTCCGGGGAAGTCTATCACTGTGCCGATGGTGACAAGGTCCGGGTTGGTGAGCGTTTCAAGGCGATGGACGGTTCAGGTGAGTGATTGAAATATTTGATTCAAAGTACCATACATAGCTGGAAGATGCTCCATTGGTCGTTGCCAGGAAATGAACACATTAAATTCGCGGCTGGTTTTGATTGAATAGAGATTTCATGGATTGCAAATCAGTAAAGGCGTCATGATGGTCATATGTGCTGATGCCAGAGGTTTGATCTGGCTAACTCGGTGAAGGCGCATTCTATAGCCTACTTCTAGCGCGGCCGCTACTCTCTCCGGTTTAGTCAAGATTGCTGCCAGAGAGCGAACAACGTACAAGTAACTTTCAATTTCATTCTTGTGGGCATGATGCCGATATGTATGACTGATGGGAGGCACACAAAAATAGTATGGTACGTTGGTGGATCCGGCGGTGAAACGACGTCTCCTCCTCGGAAATCTACGGACGAGCACTGGTGACTCGGAAGGGAGAGAGGTATCGATCCAGGAACGAGGCGGCTGAACGCCTCGTATGGGATTGCTGATGTTGGCTTGAGTTAATGTCAATGAATATCCAGGAAACAATCAAAACCTATCAAATAGGAACGGCATTGAATGTGTGCGCTTTGGCTCGGCGTTATTGCCTGGAGATAGAGGCGTTCATACTTGTCTCCTTCCTCGGACTTTATAGCCGAACTATTCATTCGTCGAACGTGCGCAGCCATGTCATTTGTTGTAGAAAGGTCTTAGGGTAACTTGTTGGGTTTGGACTTGGGAAGGTCCAAAGTTGACAGCGCCTGCCTCATGGTACTTACTTGAACACGATGAGATGGTTATCGCCAAGGTTTGATGTCATTGTACGTAGATATCATGCGGCCAGAGCTGGAGGGGATGAAGGAATCCGTATGCCTGGTTTTCGGAACGCTGCAGGCCTAGTACCGTGCTTTCGGGAATGTATAAATCAAGAGAGGTGTGTTATTGAAGTGGCCATGGCGTAGGAACCCACCACGCTCCTCCGTATGTAAAGTTTGGGTCATGTTGTTGTCAGAAAACAGCGCCGCGCAGTCTTGCAGTGTGCGGTGAATTGATTTATCCGGTTTAAGAAAACTACAAGTGCAAGCCGGTGGAACAGGTGACGAGTGAACGCTACATATGGATATAGGTATATTTGTTAGATTGATGACGAATGATGTATCGATGGATGGATGAAATGATTGACAGAAAAGACGAAGAGGGGCGGCGGCGGTGGTGTGGTGATGTGGAGATCTGGCGCATAACAGCAGGTTACAGTGTGTTTGGGCATTCTAGTCCTCGAGCGGAAGGCTGGAGGAGAGTCATATACGATTGATGACACAAGGTGTCGATTGGATTTTGTTTGGGTTATGGGTTTTGGTGAATTCATCTACATATACCGGGTTGGCGGCGGCGATTGATTTGGGCGATCGTTTGAACACATTTCGGATATAAAGGACAGTCTGAGCCTCATTTCGTCAAACTTGGTTTCAGATCTTTCTTTTCAGCGGAGATGAAAGAAGAGAGCACATCATGGCTCTCTCTATGGTTTACTATCATAGGATCAAGACCATGGCGAAGAACCAGACCATTCGTTCAGTGGCGGCCCATGAAGGTACGAATCGCAAGGGCCAACATTCGCGTGTTGGCTGGGGAGCCTGTATGATAGCCTCGACCTAAGGACGTGTGTAGGTATGGCTTGGATTGGTTGCGGTTCCGTTTCCGTTGCGAGATAAACCCAAAATGACGATAGCTCCATAAGACCCGTGTCACAGCCCGAACCGAGTAACCGGATCAAGAATACCGGGAGCCAGAAGTATCGCGGATGTGATTCCGAAAAAACAAAGCGAGTAGCGAGATTAATAATGTATATGTCTGATGGCCTGAGGGTAGATCGACAGAGTGAATAGGATTGTTGCAGGAATATGTCGAGGGTGCTGCGAGGAATATCACAATCACAATTCTGGGGGTTACGGATCACACGGTCGTAACTCGGGGAGAACAGATCGATTAAATGACGAACCTGAGCGAGAAAGCCGGTTGTGTTGCTCAGGGGCCACAGCAACTGGAGTAATAGGACATGCTGAGATGACGTTTGCGCAGAAAGAAAGAGTGATTATCTACATGTGGTGAGCCACGCCTGGCCATCGAGCTTCTCCAAGAACCAGGAAGCTATGACTTCAGAAACCACACAGCCACTGATTGCGTCCACGTGCTCATAAACGTGATCTGTTAAGTAAGCAGACCGGGTTTAGTGTGTGGATATGTTTTCTGACATGGGCGATGCATCTTTTGTCGCTGCACACCATGTTCTTTCTGCAGACTATACCCGCCGATATATGGATTACAATATTCGAGGCCATTGATAACCCAGCACATCTCGCCCAGGTTGTCCTCACATGCCGCAAGTTCAACCAACTCGGTACCAAAATCCTCCTGAAGCACCTTGTCTGGACCAAGGAGGATCCGACACGCCGTAATCTCGCAGATTGGAGCTCTGTGCACAGTGATCTGCTCTTTCTGCCTCGTCGCCTCAAGCTCGGAATCCCCTTTGACGGGTTTTTGTTCTCCGGAGCTATGGCGCTTGCGGTCAGTGACAGCACTGGCGCTGCGGATCCATTCATGCTGACGCACGCACAGTTCTCGCCGGCAAACAGGCTCTATGATGCAGTCATCCAGCAGATTTCCAGATTCACCATGCTCGAGGAGCTCTTTCTCGCCAGGACCCATGTTACCCCCATCATCTACCAACTCGTGGCCTCTCTCCCAAGGCTTCGTCTCCTCGACATCACCGCCTGCACGTTTGTCCACCAGGATCCCTCTGGACTCACACCACTCCCAGAGTCCGAGAATACCTCAAATATTACCCACCTCGTTCTCCAGAACAATACCCCTTCACGGGATCAAGCGTCGCCAGACATCGGCGATCACCCGCTTCATCGCCTCGCAGGCCCTTCACTTCGTTCCTTGACAATCACCTGGTCGCCTACCTCTTCACTCCTTTTTGGAACCCAGCGGTGGCAGCTCCCAAACCTCACCGAGCTTAAACTCCATGTCGCTCTTCTCACGCGCGATATGATGGACTCCGCCGTCGAGTTCGTCAACAATTGTACCGCGGGTCCCAGGGTCTCACTTCGCGTTACCAAGCACAACGTACCCGACAACCAGATTTCGTCCACCAGCGTACCCATGCATGGCCTCAAATCCTTCTGGGGCCCTCTTCCGGTTGTCGGCATGTTCGCCGGATCTTCTAGTGAAGTTGAGCACGTAACCGTTACTGAGTCTCTCGAGATAACCCATTTACTCGCTGGGCTTGAGCGGCTTTCAAAAAATATCCGCACCCTGGATCTGCAACTTCGAAAATACGACAATGAAGTTCTCTTTGCTATTCGCCAACTCTTTCCGGATGTTGAGTCTGTCGCTATTCGCTTTGGTAAAGGATCTCTGCCTGAGGTATGGTGTTGGTCTGTCAATTGTTCAGCTGCGCAACTAAAATGTACTTTCCAACAGAACATCATGGTTATGCTCGGCTCTGATATCCTACCGGACCTGAAACAATTACGCACACTCAGACTATCCATGGACGCCAATTGTATACCACCACAACCTCCTGCCGACTATAACGCCTACTTTTTGTTGCATGCTCTCAATCAGCCACCCGCGGAGGAGGAACCTCAGACGCCTTCTGATGCAACGTCAACCCTTTTCGATCCCGCCGACCTCAAAGATTATCTTGTTGGATGGAATAGATACTGTCCGAAATTGCGCACAGTGCAGTTGACGTCAGTCTCCATCTGGCATCGCCGCTTTGAAGGTGACCCTTGGGTTGAGAAGACCGTCGACCCTCCCGTGGTCAACCGCAACAATGCTCGCCAGGGCTATCGACGCTCCTCGGATCCATTTATTGTGTAAAACATACCGGCATACCTTGTAACATTAGATATCAACAACATTCGAAAAGAGTGGAGGAATATCCCTCCTGTCAGGGTCCAGCCGACCTCGGACCTTTTATTGTTATTTCGACAAATGGGCTTCTCATCAAGTGGATCAATGGTTCTATTCTTCATGATTTACCCGTTTATGCTTTTGGAGTCTTGGTGCCTCGCTTCCATAATTGGTGTTCACTACGCCCATGAACATCCATACCCCCCCACTTGCCGTCCCGCCCGTTCTTCGATCCCTTCCAGGTTCCAACCCCAAATACCAACACACTTGAAGAATACACACTCATGTATTTTTATCCTTCTCGTTATGTTGAAAAGAACTGTAAATCGTGATACCCATAGGTTATTTTTGTAACGCCCTGCCACGCTTATGGATGATGTTCTCTACGTGACTACCGAATGAATCACATCATGAGTGTTGACACGTCATTGGCGCAGTGGAGTGAGCTGTTTCTTAATTAATGCTCGGTTGTGCTCCAATCTCAGCCTTCTCCATGCTTTTAAGAGGAATTGAGTCCCTCGCTTGTTTTCCCACCGAACTAAGCTGAGACATTCAGCCTCAGCTCCACTCAGGCGCCTTTCCTTTATCACGGCATTGTTGACAATTCTTTCAATTTCACTTCAGTACGATGACGGCGCCGAGCTCACTTTCCATACCTCTTGACATTATTGAAATCGTCGCCGAGGGACTATCAACGAATCGTTCGACTTTCCAGGCACTCGCATTGACGTGTCACGAATATCTGTTCATATGTCAAAGACGTTTGTTTCGCCACGTCGACCTTAGCGAATCTGGTGGATATCTACCAAGACGACTCGAAGCGCTGCATGAAGCGCTGGTCCACCATCCCGAGTACCTGGGTTCTTTCATCAAGACTCTAACAATTTCTTTACCAGATTATCTGGGATACGTGTCTTACGTGACGAGGGACCCTTTATTACCTTCAACCCTCTTGAGTTTCTCGCAGCTGAGGGCCCTTCATATCACCTACTTCCCTCTGCCGAAATTTCCATCTGAATCGTTGATTGAAGGAGAATGGAAAGAATTAGCACAGGGACTGGTGTCGTTGCTCTCGCTCGAGACGTTGGAGAGTGTCGTATTTGATTCAATTTTGGAGCTGCCAATTGACCTGCTTGGTTGTTTGGCTTTTGTCAAGCACTTGTGCATCAGGCATTGTTTCTTTGCCTCTTCATCGCGTATCCCCAGTGAGTTTTGGTCGCAGAGGAATTCGTCGTCATCAATCTCACGAAATCGATTACGCTCGCTGACTTTCGAGTTTTGTGATTCTGGGACCTTGAGGAAGTTCATTGAATATGTCACAGAGAATACCTCGACAATAGCAGTTGATGGACTGGAGAATTTGGTGTATAACCCGTGGACAGAGTTATCTTGTGTCCTCGCCGTTGAGATTCTGGAAACGTGTAGAGAGGAACTGAGGGAGTTAACATGGCCTTTGAGGCCAGACGGATTGTGTAAGCCCCAACTATGACGAGAGGCGAGTCCTAACTTGCAAATAACACTTAGTGGATAATCTACGCGTCGACAATCTTCCTTCACTCGAAAAATTCACTATTCTCGTTGATTTAGATGGCGACCAACCAGGAAATCCGCTCGACACCCTCCTCCATCTCATAAACTCTATCAACTCCGCACAAGGGTCACTCTTCAGTCCTCTGGCGATCCACATCCGACTCATAAATTACACTCTGCCGTCGCCGAGTCGCTTTCTCCAGTTGTTCGACTGGATGTCTCTCTGCGACGCCTTATCCAATCTATCCAAACGTCGAGCTCTGCGTCACCTATCCATAGAGTTCACCTGTTCCTGTCTCTGGAATCCCAATTTTCAGACTAGCGGAATGGGGGAAGACGGATTTCCTCCACGAGATCTTTGTGACTTCATGGGAAAGATGAAGAAGGAAGGTATATCGACGGAAGTGTACGTGACACCGCGGAGAGTCAGTAGATGTGATAAGGTTTGCTGTTCTTGGCGAAAAGGGCAGACCGATTGCCAAGTCTTCCAAGGCTAATTGATCGGCGCCACTCACAGCGGATGTAGATGTGGATGCATGTTGGGACCTCGTGCCTTGACTGTGAAAATAGTTCTTGCTAAATGAAATACCATTCCGTTCCCGTTGATACTGTATCACCGTTGATGAAGCGGCAGGCTATGCTAGGCTGTGATCTCTCGCGGTGAATTTATGCCGCCGATGGTCGGATGGGGCCTAAATACCATGCCTGAACGTAAGCTAATCTGGTTGACTGCGGTGTTTGGAGAGAACTTCTCCGAGTTGTTGGTAGGTATACCTCGCTCTTGTGCTAAATGCATGATACAATCGATGTAGGAGGCAAAGAAAATGGGTGTTTGCGTTGATTACAAGCAAACGCCATTTCTTTCAGCCACCTAGACTACGAAGGCTCTATTTCGTCGAAGTTTGGTGAAATCGATAGTGACCCAGTGTCTATTCGCTTATATCAGGCAGTGCCGAGAGGTTTCTCATCTCCAAAAGGAGGGTCTTTGTCCAGTAAACTAGAGAGTCAGGAGTCGGATCATTTACGATAGAGCTCTCCAAAGCAAGAGTTACGCATCAGCCCCGCACTTCTGTGCCTGGTTTGGAAATTAGCTACGACTTTATATACACACCGCAGAAAGTCTCCCATACAGTGCTTGAGTTAATGGGCTCACTTTCACTCCTCGTCCTTGCCTTCATAAATCTTGTTCTGTACCCTTCTACATTGTTAGGACACACAGCCCCTTTGCAAATCCAGGTAGTAAACTCGCCAGTGAGTTAACTTTTATTTCATCAGATTGTCGAATATTAAAATAACATTATACATGATAGAAGGTTAATGCGGGCGAAGCAGTACTATGTGATTTCAACAATCGCTGCGCGACATTCCACCCTTCGAGCTTGACTGTTTCTTGCATTGATTTGTCGAGCGAGTTGGGATTTCTCAGGCAACAAACAAAGAATATGACGATCAGTTATGTGGGATGTGCCGTTTTTCGGTACGTATATTGTTTGAAGCTTGGATGGTATGGGAACTCACCGTTGCGTGAAGAGAGTTTCGATGCGCTGGGTCAATTTTGGGAAACAGCTATTCTCTTACGACCCCTATTGTAGTTGACTTTACCCACTGGGATGGAAACGATGTGTCTAAAGAAGTGTCGTCGATTAGCTGCAAGTTTTTATGATTATGAAAATGTTATTGAATCGACAGGCGTATTTTAATCAAATTCACCAAATTTGTCTCAGTTGAGGAGATCCTTGAGTTGTTTGTCGGGTATCCACACTTATTCTTTCGCCTCTTGTTCGGCGGCAACGCAAAAATGAAGCGCTATCTCGAAGGATGCTTAAACTCGTGTAAGAGGAGAAAGGCCATCAGAAATTTTAGGGAAAAAATGCTCTCGGCTGCGGCCAATGAATGGCAGAGGCACCTGACAATGAGACTCGATGAGTAGTCCGATGAGCGTTGGGGCAAGCGAGAGATGATGAGGACGGGGTAAAAGGGCTGATAATTTACTGGATTACTCACATGTGGGGCTAATCTTTGTCGCTCCTGCGATGCACAGAATGATTTTCGGTGAATGGAATATTAGGAACGACTGGAAACAAACGCACCATCGCGTTTGATAAGCGAAGGGGAGTGGAGCGACAGTGTTCGAGAAATGTAGTAGTGGATTTGAGCGGTTTGAATGTGAAGAGGGAGTCCTTTTCCGGGTATAATATCACGGAGAATAAATAACAGCACGAGAGGAACTAATTTCCAAAGGTAACGAGTGTGATTCATTCGGAAGCAGTGAAAGATTGATCATTTTAGGTCAAAGGCTGGGTGTACTGAATAAGCAGTTTTCATGTAAAGAGAGCCGAGGTTGTTATATCTGAGGTCAAACACCCTGCTGGAGCGCGCAGTAGACTTCAGAAGTGCTTGGTGCTTGCCTCAAGCAGCGGGATTTGAGATCACGTGACTGATGACATCGTCGAGCCCATCCTAAGCCTTACCACCACCGGTCGAAAATCGATATGACATCGTTACTTCAGTCATACCACTCGCTTGATTAATTCTGGCCGAGGACATGTTCAAGTCATAGCGGCCTCATCTCTTCCATCGATGTGTGCTTCTTACTTCAATAACATCATATTAACTGGAATTTAGTTTCGCGGGGCAAAGTATCCCTCAGTCTCTCCGATGTCGCTTCCAGGGTACACTATCGCCCACCATTTGCCAGTCAATCCCATCATTGGTCACTTCTCTTGCAGTACTCCACAGTACCTCTATCCCCGAGCCATACCAGCCGCGGCTGGACTACTTTGGTAGTGATCTGCCAGTTCCGGCCTCGAATCCAAGCCGGGCCTCTGTAGACCAGACGTTCGTATCATTACCAAGCGTCCTTCACATGAGGTATGGAGTATATCTTCTCCTCGCCTAGCTGTATAGGCAAGTTCATAGTCGTGGCATGACTGATGCGCAATGCAGAAAAGCTATCGAAGCTGGTCTCGAGGAAGAACGACGTGCTGGGGAAGCATGTTCGGAAGCTACGGAACAGGTCAATCATGAATACGAGAGTCAAGCGTAATATCAGTGAACTGGAGTGTTTGATTCACCGCCGTTCGTCTTCTCCATTCCCTTCGTCATGGATGTATCTTTACTTCTTTTCCCCAGTACCTATCAAGTTTGAACCATTGAGCCCGAAAGATATCGCTTCATATAAGACCAGGACGAGCCAGGAGCTCAAGGTTGGAGGTAGAGTCAACCCGGCGAATATACCATGTGAGTAATAATCAAGGGTTCTCTATCTGAATTTTGTCTCATAATATCTCCTAGTAAGTCGCAATTCCCCTACTTCCAAGTCCAGATTTGATTTCTCAAAGAGTCCGGCCCTGGCAGTCAAGTTTTTCTTCACACACATCACTACCGACCTTTAGGTGATACGAATTCCACACGCAATAACAACATCGACATTGGCATATATGGAAAACAAACATACTCGTCATAAGGACATTTACAATCAGAGAAGGCAACAAATATATCAAGCGTAGTACACCCCATATGCCTGTAACATCAACTCCATGTACGTCGCAGTACTTCCTTGTTCTCATAAATAAGTCCCCGTCTCTAATCTTACGTATAATAGCCCACCTTTCGACGCCGTTTGATGATCCATGAACTTTCAAAGCCCGCCTGTTCGAACCTTGATCCGACGTGTCGAAAGCCATGTGAGTTAGGCTTTTCTTATTTATGGGAAATGAAGTCCAAGCATTCTATAGCTGGTACTCAAGATGGAATGAGGCATGAAGCGCAGAAGGCATATTTACAGTTTATTTACATTATCCATGTCAACGATTCCGAATAATAGAAAGAAAACCCTTACCCTAATATTTCACGGTTCCGGCTTTCCACATACCAACAACCCTCAAGGCGGCAAAACAAATCCAATGACCCCCTCATCTTTATATCCATGCTCCGTCGCATTTTGATGCTCCTGCTTGTTAATGGTATAAAGGTGATCTTGGTCCTTTTCGTTATACGACCTAAACACCGGAACAGAACCACACTCCTGCTTCTCATATATCCACCCAACAATACCAGGGGGAAAGAGAAGCAGACAACCTTGCCCAACAGCTTCATCGAATTCTGTCTTGTTAGTCGTGTAGAAATGGTCCAAGACAGGTTCCTGATAAAAGCATCGGTAGAGGGGGAAGTTTCCATTTCTCCAAACGCGACCGAGTGTAGTTCTCTCCTCCTGGTATCCTTGGCGTATGGCGTCATTCAACTCGATGGTGTTCCAAGAGATTAAGAGGTGGTCACGCCAAATAGGATGGTAGAAACGACGCATAACTATGGACCACTCTCGGGGCCCACACGGAGTCGGAGTTTCGGTCGGTTCAGATGAAGTTGTACCAACGGTCGTCGTGACAGTGAAAGACGTGGTAGTAGTGAGGGTGGTAGTTGTAGTGGAAGGTAAAGTGGTCGTTGCAGTAGTGGGTACGGTGGCTGTTGTCGTAGTGGGTACCGTCGTAGTTGTGGTGGTGGATATGGTAGTAGTGCCAGTGGGGACAGTGATGGTGGTTGGGACAGTGAGAGTAGTCGTCGTCGTAGTGGGGATGGTGACCGTAGTGGGACCAGGGAACGGCTTACTACAAGGCTCGGTCGGACACTGCGGATCGTGGCAGTCGGGTTTGTCACAGTCGCAATAAGCACACCTACAATCCTTACACCGGGGATTGCGGCAGTCACAAGAGGCGCATTTCGGATCTCTACAATTAGGATCCTGACAATCGCACCCACTGCACATAGGATCTTTGCACTTTGGGTCGTGGCAATTACAGTCCTTGCACATTGGGTCCTCGCACCAGGGATCTGTGCAGTCGCATCCCTTGCATCTGGTATCCTTGCAATGCGGGTCTTTGCAGTCGCACTTGTCCGGGCACTGGGGATCGTGACAGGTAGGATCATCACAATCACACCAGGCGCACCTGGGATCTTTACACTTTGGATTGCGGCAGTCGCACCCCGCACATCGGGGATCTCTACACTTGGGATCGTCGCAGCCGCAGTTATTGGGGGATCCCAAAACTATTTCGCCGGCGCCTTCCGAATAACTAAAGAACTCTCAGTAAAGAACAGACGCTTAAGAGATGAGTGACGTACTTTAAGTTAATAGTTATGTTGGTAGCAGTGGCCACCGGGAGAGCTCTCTCATTGGTTATTGCGACCACCACAGAAGACAAGTGGAGGGCAAAAACAGAATAGAGGAGATGCATGTCACCTGGGAGTGAAGACTTGCCTGATGAACGGTAGGACCTTTATCATCCTCTTCTATATGACTTGGAGGAACAACCCCACGCAAACGGAAAATTATATCTGCGACTTCACTATCCCACAATTGCCGGACTTGAACAGTACCGGAATGCTCAGCAAGGAAGGCACCATTAAATGGTACATCGGCTCTCACAGATTATCGCGATGCCCTCTGTTTTATCGTAAACTCGCAACTCTAATATCGCCGGAGATCTTGGTATTGTGATTATCTCACGGGTCCTATTATGGGTGAGTATGGTTGATCGACTTCTCTTTTCTCTCAGAAAGTCGCTGTTTCTGACATATCGCCGAAGAGGTGATTGATTCGAGTAACGTTTCGGGTACTATACACATTGATTGAATTTGTGCCTAATAATAACCTTATTCACTTTCGCGGCTGAAGATGCGCAGGCACTACAGGTTCAACCGTTATTCTCCAATTCAATTATTTTGTGATGAGAATGGAGACAATGCATTTGTGCCTCGTGTACTTTAAGTAGAGGGTCAATGATTTGACTCAAGGCCAACGGTCCGATGACTGAGGTGACATCATGCGTGAAAGTCGGACATGCTCGCCATCATTTCATCCCTTCAATAAGCTTTGCCTCTATGTTGAAAAAAAGTCCACTCATTCGCTCATGCCCCCGCAAAGATCAATTTAAGGAGATGTCGCAGATGTGCCAACTTTTAATCGTGGTGGTTGGGAATGCTGAATCCACGAGGTTGCGACAAGCTATACTATGAACAGAAGTCGAAGAGCTGGTCAAAGTCTGAATCGGAGAGGCGCTCAAGATCCGGTAGGGAAATAGATAAGTACTCGAGCTCTGGGCGAGCGACTGCCAACAATTGCAGTATCAATTGGTTGAGGACAGATATGGGTCTCAAGGAAAGGTTCTCGAGTCTGAAGCCATAGCTCCGGATATTTCATGAATACTGTGCTACGAATTGGGAAATTGGATAAAGAGGAAGTGGTTCACCTGTGTGCAGGATAATTGAAACCGAGAGCCCTGTCAGAGACGGGATACATGGTGCATCGTTTAAAATTACTGTCGCAAAGAGACAGGATGGCAGTGAAAGACCGAGAGTGTGAAACGAGGCTTTGTGAGTGGAAAGAAATGCGATCAATTCATGCTTGATATGGGAAAAACTTGGATTGAGTAAATCCGGAGGTGGATCTCTAGGATCAAGCGAGCGCAAATCAAGCTCAAAACCGAATTCTCCCAGATTTGTTAATCTGTACTTGGATAACCCAAGGTCGAGGTAGTCAGGTCGAAAGGCAAGGTGCAGCCTTGTCAATGTGTGCTTCGATGACATCCATGCAAGGGGTAGGCCAAGGGAAAGGGGCGAAGACAATGGAACAGCGGGCAGAGCGTGGTACTGTAAAGGTGGTGAAATCCAGTCGAGTGTGAGAGATATTAAGTTGTCCAGTCGCAATAGTGCGGTTTGTATGTTTTTCATATTGGTGAGGACACCTCAGCAACCCCTGAATCTCCATTGTTTGTGAATTCAGTATCACCTCACAGAAACCTCCGGATAACAATGCTATGGTATTTCACGTGACAAATAACTGTTCCTCTAGGCACGAAATCAACTCCGTCGTCTGTTCGGATAGCCCTCAAAGAACCATGGTGTGTCTAACATATCGACATCATGGTCCACCCAATTCTGTTCCCTCTCTAATCCGTTGAAATACTGAACGCCAGGAAAGAATTGAGGCACTCTGTCATAGAGCAGCTCAGTATCACCGCTGCGCAACCAACCCCCATTCGCTCGTACAAGAATGAGGTGCTCCAACCCCCAGGTAGCCAGGGGATTATTACGAGGCGGCTGTATTAAATCACGTCAGTATGAGCCGCGATCGTCTGAATTGGGGAGCGCGATGATTACTTACACTATCGAGGTAGATGAGGTCCCGGTCATATACTATTGGATCCTTGCATTTAACATAAAGACTTTTGAGGGAGGTAAACCCTTCCGCTATCAACCGTAGTATATAGAAATGGAGAAGAGTGGGCAAGTACAGGTTTTGAATGTACTTCTGTCCACCACCTTGTTTTACTGTCGCAGCAAGCTGTTGAACCTGATCGTCCCACAGGGATCGATCCATTCCAACTGAGAGTGTTTTCACCTGTAACGCATGCCCATCAAAACATGGACGTTCCAATTTCATAGTTTACGATCTGACCTTTACACCACATTTAGACACAAAAGAGAGCAAAAGCTCAAAAAAGTCGCTGAAAGAGACAGATAGGTACTCGAGCTGTGGAAAAGTGCTCAGCGGGAATTGAACAATCCATTCGTGTAACATTTGATAATGTTTTGACTCCAAGTCGTCGAGTCGAAATCCAAAGCTTCGGATATTCTTAGAATATCTCCCAATAAATCGAGTTATCGAAGAGAGGACATGAGGTTCGGACGCGATAAATGAGAGGGAGAGACCAGTGAGTGACGTGAGGTATGGCGAATCATCCAAAACCTTGGCTGCGAAAAGACCCGATGGTAATGACAGACCAAATGTCTGGAGAAAGTGCCTATGACTGGAAATAAACAGCGACAGCTCCCGCTCTACATGATCAAAACCATAGTTATTGAGATCAAGAGGTGGACCACGGGAGTAAGGAAGAGGGCGGACGTCCAGCTCGAAATCAAACTCCTGAAGGTTCGGGAATTTGAGCTTGGATAAACCCAAGTTAAGATAGGTGGGGCGAAATGCAAGGATTAGTCTTGTTATGGTATCTCCGGATGACCTGCACACAACAGGTAGGTTCGAGGTAAGGGATGAGGATAGGGGAATGGCGGGGAGGATACCACGTTGTGAAGGCGGTGATAATTGGCAGTCGACAGTAACGGAGGTCAACTTGTCCAACCGTGAAAGCGCACCTCGTATATCCCTGTGTACAGGAAGGTCTCTTGAGAGCCCAATAGCCCATGATGCCGCACCGAATTTGTCACGCAATGTCTTTCTATACAGCTGTGCGCTTGTTGGCCTGATCCAGGATAATGCCCTGCTATCATCATATCTGGAAATCCTGACTTCGAGGTGCCTGAGGAACTGGGGTATCATTGGCGCACTCCTTTGTCGTGGCTTAACTATCTAGGACAGGCGAATATATGAATCACACTCACCGCAGATATTTTAATCGTCTAAGTAACGCGATATCTGACTCCACACGGTGCATATGTGAATATATCAGGAAGAAGCTTCGGCGTTCCTGCACAAGATAGCTATGGAGAAACGCGCGGTTGAGGGTATACAGCTTCAAGATACGAAAGTGGGCGCTGGGAATGAATGAAGCGATATGATACCAGATCTCTGGGGGCAGAACGGGAACCTCTCGAGATTGGTTTTCCAAGGGCCTGGGTCGAAAGAATTTTTGGAGGTCAGGTCGCATCGTGGTATGGGTAAGGGTTGGTTGATGCACAACCGTGAGACGCACCACTAAGCACAAAGTTACGAGCTTTCTACAAACCGGAGTTGATCCAGTTCTTACGCCCAATGAGAATCCCGGAAATTCTTGGTGATCAGACGTGATTGATTGATCCTTGGTCGCAGCTGAAGTAAGCTCAAGGCTGAGAGTGCCTGGTTGTATTTGTTTGTTGACAGCTGATATCATCGCACTTGTATATAACTGACCTTCCCACGGTCTCTTGCTCCTGCTCTTGTCACCAACTTGCTACCAGCTGATTGCGTCATCCCTCCAACCTCTCTCGTCTCGTCCCATCTCACCTGCCCAAACGGATGCGTTCCAGATGTATTACACTGCTGTAACACGTATTCTAAATACATCTCCTTTCTTCACCTGTCTTCCTCGAGTGATACTATGGATGCATACACACCCACGCAGCGCAGCCTCGATTCGTGGGGTAGATATTGGTGTAATTGCAAGAAACGGCGCGGTATCTGTGGGGGAGAATCTCGAAGGAAATACCAAAACACATGTTTTTCGACCATAACCCCAAACGCGCGACAACCAAGGCTAGAAGCGGCGAAAAACAGCTAGAGCGTGCTCGACAGAAGGAAGAAACACAGAACGGAAGAGAAACCGGGTTGACGCTGACGTATAGCCTTTGCCGGTCCACATACCTGCAGGAGGTCAGCACAAGAGTAGTCACAGCAATGGACAAGGCCTGAATAGTGGCCATGGTGGCAGCAGCAACTCGGTGTGTTTTTTTCTTGTGTTCTTCCCTCAAAAAACTCACAAAAATAGATAAACGGACTGTTTAGTATGTCCGGAGTGGCAGCAGGAGGCAACTTCGAGAACAATCTTCCATACGACTGCAAACCTCTGACAGGTTTTATGATGCGAGCCAAGAGACGCCGTGAATGCAAGGTTCACCGCAGTCTTTTTCATTCACCCCCTCGACACCCGAGTTCCATCCTCCTGAGGATGGCTAAATCATCCCTGACCGCAATCCCTTCACTGTCCACTGGAAACTCAAGGTTGCTCAGGAATTCATAAATTTCTTGAAATCCGCTGACCTCGACGATTCCAGGCTCTTGGAAGAAGATATTCGAAGCCCTATGCCATCCGTTGATAATCTTGATCATGATCTTAGCTTTAAATCAGACGCTTGGCATGTATCTCGCAGCGCGGAATCACTTACCGAGTGTTTACGACGAATATCACAAGATAATTCTTCGGCGATATCCTGATACCACGATTTTATCGTACAAGGAAACTCAAAAGAGGATTTCTGGAGATGGTTAGAATACCACTAGGCTGCCACCTCGCCATGGTTCTACGCCCGCTGGGTGCTGAGTGATAGATGAATGGTCTGTCGGACGAGTTAATGATGTAACAAAGTCACGGTGAGTTTCTAGTTTAGTCATAGCTAGCCGTGCCGGCTGAAAACCATGCCCGTTTACAGGAAACCTCCAGTGTTACTCCGGCAGGGAACAACCCTTCTAGCCTTGAAAGGGCTCCTCGTCCTTCAACCATGGCATGAGAGTCGGGTTACCGCTATGGCTGAGCCGTGAGCCAATGCGTACTAAGACTGGTAATTTCTGTGTCAAGCATAGACGCAAACACGTTGTTTCACTGATCATGCAATGAGCATGTACGATATAGACTCAAGTGAGCAATCCACACATATAGTTTTCGCATAACTCGATTAACCACGCGTTGTTTCTAGGCTCGCCATACATGGCGAATCATTACCATTGTCGTTTCCCCATCATCCATCGCCTCAGCAGTCGCCACTCAAATGAATTGCATTACACCTCGCTCTGCTCTCGTAGCTCTCCCGCCGTATCATGTACATTTCAGAAAGACTCGACCCCTTGAAGGTTGAGTCTCATCTCCGCGAGCGTAAATAAGGGAAGTTGTATTCGCAGTATTCGGTAGGACTTGGGACGCTACGATTACGAGAACTCAGCATGGGCATATAGGCATTTCGCGTGTGGTTATGGCAAGGATATCTCCTTCTCGGTCTAGTGTTCGAGACTTTTCTCCATCCCGAGAACAACTGGTCAAGACATAGAAACCTAAGGATAACAAGTACTTATGCCGATGCTATGATATTTTACGTCACAAATAAATGCTCCTTTAGACATCAAATCGATGAGTCCTTTGTCTGCTTGGATAGCCCTCAAAGAGCCATGGCGTCTCCGACATGTCAACTCTATGGTACAACCAATTCCGCTCTCTCTCCAACCCGTTGAAATACCGAACCCCGGGGAAGAATGGAGGCAACCAGAGGTAGAGTAACTCGGCATCACGGTTGTGCAACCAGCTCCCATCGGTTCGCACAAGAATGAGGTGTTCCAGCCCCCAGGTAGCCAGGGGATTATTACGAGGTGGCTTTATTTAAATCAATGTCAGTGTGAACCGCAATCATTTGAAATGAGGAGCAGGATGAATTACTTACATTTTTAAGGTAGATAAGGGTCAGGTCATCTATTTTCGGATCCCTGTATATAACATAAAGACTTTTAAGGGAGGGAAACGCTTTTGCTATCACCACCAGTGTAGAGAAGTGGAGACAAATGGGCAAGTACAGATTTTGAAGGCGCTCGTGTCCGCCACCTCGTTCTACTGCCCCAGCGAGATCTAGAACCTCGCTAGTTGATAGGGATCGATCCATTCCAATAGAGAGTGTTTTAACCTGCACGACATGCCCATCAAAACGTGGATGTGTCAATGTCATGGTTTACGATCTGACCTTTATATTGCTTTTAGACATAAAAGAGAGCAAAAAGTCGTTGAAGGAGAGGGATAAGTACTCCAACTGTGGAAAAATGCTCCTCGGGGATTGCAAAATCGATTCGTGCAGGACGTTATAATGGATTAGCTTTGACTCTAAGTCTTCGAGTCGAAATCCAAAGCTCCGGAGATTTTTGGAATATTGCTTGATAAATCGATTCACCGAAGAGAAGACGAGCGGTTCGGATACAATAAACGAGAGGGAGAGACTAGTGAGTGAGGTAAGATACGGCGAATCATCCAAAACCTTGGCTGCGAATAGACCCGATGGGAGTAACAGACCAAGCGTCTGGAGCAAGTGCGCGTGGGAGGAAAGAAACGTGACTAATTCGCGCCCCACATGACTAAAGTTGTGGTCGGAAGGTGAACCAAGGGAGTAAGAAAGAGGGCGAGCATCTAGCTCGAGAACAAATTCCTGAAGATTTGGGAATTTAAGCTTGAGTAAATCCAAGTCAAGATAAGCGGGGCGAAAGGCAAGGATTAGTCTTGTTAAGGTATCCTTGGATGACCTGCACGCAACAGGTAGGCTCGAGGTAAGGGATGAGGACAGTGAAATGACGGAGAGGAAACCATGATGTGGAAGCGGTGACGTCCAATCCAGGGTAATGGAAGTCAACTTGTCCAACTGTGAAAGTGCACCTCGTACGTACCAGTATATTGCAAGGTACTTTAACAGCCCAATAGCCGATGATCCCGCTACAAGCTTGTCACACAATGTCTTCGTATACAGCTGTGCGCTCGTTAAACTGATCCTGCTATTGTCGTAATTTGAAATCCTAACTTCAAGGTGCCTGAGGAACCGGGATGTCATTGGCGCGCTCCTTCATCACAGTTTAACTATTAAGGACGAGCATATGTATGAATCACACTCACCGAAGATATTTTAATCGTCTAAGCAGCTTGACATCTGACTTCACACGGTCCCCACGAAAGTACACCAGGGAAAAGCTTCGGCATTCCTGTGCAAGATAGGCATAGAGAAATGCGCTGTTGAGGGTATACAGCTTCAAGATACGAAAGTCATAACTGGGAATGAATGAAGCGATATGATGCCAGATCTCTAGGGGCAGAGCGGGAGCCTCTCGAAATTGGTTTTCCAAGGCCTGGGTCGAAAGGATTCCTGGAGGTCGCGTCGCATTGTGGTATAGGTAAGAGTAGGTTGATGCGCAACCGTGAGACGCACCCCTAAGCACAGACTTTTTCCCAGTTACAGGACGCTTTCTACGGGCCGGAGTTGATCCGGTTCTCATGCCCAGCTTGGCGATCAGAGGTGATCCCGAGTCAACTTCTGGTCGCAACTGCTTAAAGGGAGATGAGTGAGGACGTCGAGGTCCGTAGTTGTGGTTAAAGAAGAAAACGACTTATTGATCTATTGGTCAGGCAGGCTGTAAGTACCACTCGACCTTACGTACCATACTAATTATACTGGATTAGAGGCTCTATTACCTGCCATCACTCAGCTAACTGATGCTACAATTCGGCAAGTCAGGACCACGAGATGTGTAGATAATCGACTTCTTGGACTTCTCTTGTTGCGCATAAATAAATGAAGCACTGTTCGTGGTATTTAGGGAGGACTAGCCTAGACACTGTCTTCACGAGAGCTTGCTGATCCTCTGGCATGCACAAGGCGGAAGCGGCGGCTAGTGCGGGGTGCGGGGATATAACGACAAGAGATGAGGTGGAAGACCCTTTCTCGTTTACAGGCTCCTCTGACCGAGAACTAAAACAGCTAAGTGCAACAACGTGCTAAATGGCCTCGAGTTCAAGTCAGCGCCAGAGATGTTTTAATTTATGTTAATGACATTGACACGTGGTTCCCGACGCGTATTGTCATGCGTCCTTGACGTCAAAGCCACCCAGTGTGCCAAGGTCCTTGTTTTCCGCCCCTGCATTTCATGTTGGTCTCATGCCTTGTGCCATAATCTTACTCGCATTACCAGCGCCTGTTAGTGACATCGCACACTGTCAGCGAGTTGGACGTCGTGAGTTTTATACCTAGTCCCTGACAGTGACTCAACTCACTCGTTCTACAGCTTCAGATGCGGTCGAGGATGGCTTTTTCTACCGGACAAGTTATCTGCACAGTTGTGCGCATGCTTTCAACCTGACAGGCCGCCTTGAAGCACCCTTTAACTTATTAGCTCTAGGGTCAGCTTCTAGCGTGGGTCCTTCCCTGAACAAGTGTCATAGCGCAACTTTTAGTGCGCCGCTCGGCGCATGTCGACGGGATGCATGAAATGTTGACTCCTTGCTCCACAGACAATAAACACAAACACTCATACCGTCACTTTATGAAGCACTTAAAAGGCCAAGACCAGTCAAACGAGCTTTCATCCAGGCTCTCCCCCGACCTTCATCGACGACTATCATGATGTACTCTCCTCTCGCGATCTTTTCCCTGTTCGGATTCAGTACCTTAGTCGCTGCTCAGGTATGTTCTGCCGGATATGTAGCCTACAGCATATGCTGACTTTAGCCCCTCGCTTTCGTGCTTAGACTGCTGGCGGAATCACACCTGGCCACTACTACATCATATCGAGCAGGAACGACACCGAATATGTTCGGACGCTCGAAGAACCCCAGCAACCTCTCACCTTTGCCA
Source organism: Leucocoprinus leucothites (assembly GCA_013368445.1). Taxonomy (NCBI): domain Eukaryota; kingdom Fungi; phylum Basidiomycota; class Agaricomycetes; order Agaricales; family Agaricaceae; genus Leucocoprinus; species Leucocoprinus leucothites. The sequence goes on along the minus strand of JAACJO010000002.1, from coordinate 3,057,856 downwards.
GTGTCATGGGTCCGGACGACGAATTCAGTCCCTTTGCAACTGTACGTCAAATGGTACTCATGAAAGATTTTCTACGCGGTACTGACTTATACCCTTGCCGTATCTAGTGGGATATCCAGCCTTCAGGTGATGGATTCACTATCCAAAACCCCCAGACTGAATTATGGACAAACAAGCCTCAAGTACGTAACTGTTCACCTGAAGTCTCCTCGAAGCTGAACTAATATTTGCCTCGAATAGTCACTAGTCTACACTACTAACTCGACCTCAGAGACTGATCATACTGCCTGGATCATCATTCCTGCTGATGGGGAAAATCAATACAAGGTTTGTGACCTCACTCCCCCTCTGTCTCTTGCCTCGTGCATCTCTAATCCACGAGTGTTCTCTCCAGATCGCATTTCCCGATGCCACCAACCCCCATCCTTGTTCTGGACGGCCGATATCGGTAACGAAGTCGTAAGTTCTTCCCTTCCTACTTTTGCCAATCTCTCAACAGGTCTTTCAGGTCTGGGCCCAGGAAACGGATGCGGACGATACTCAAGCTCAAGTATGGATCCTCAGGGATGCTACTACTGACTCTGCTTGAAAGCATATGAGAGATAAAGCTTTTTGCTAGCACGGACCATCACTGTATCGAGTTGATTGTTGTTTTGAGAATGCTGAATAACGATTTTTTTCGGACTTTGCCTCTTAGTGAATGATGTTGCCTTAACGTTTTTCTCGATCATGAAAGTCAAGGAAGGTGAATAGAGTATGGAAAATCGGCTATTTCCATTATCATGAACGTTTGAACTTAGATTGCGCTCTTCATCTCGCTGCTTTGCTGCTCGTTCTGTTTTCTTGTTTGTTATCCGAACGGCAGCACTAAGCTCTCGTTAGCTTTAGCACAAACATCGCACAAATACCCTGTCCCTCGTGATGATCATGTTCAAAGCTTGTTGATTATTTTTCTGAGAGACCTGTCTGAATAGTCTCCTGATGGAGTAGACCCGCCTGGTCTAGCCTACTCTTCGGCTTGTCCAACCGTGCGAGAGCAGACGATGGGTCCGTGTGCGCCATGTGATCACCAACCAGCCTGTCTCCGTTGGCGAGTGACTCGTGGGTGGGGTGGATCAAGTACAGAGCAAAAATTTACATTCGCTTCCTCTGGAGCGCAGACAATACAAACAAGATGGATGGACAATTGATATAAATAAACTAGAAATATATAGTTAGACATAAAAATGCACCAAAAAAGATATTACAGCGAGATACTGTAGTTGTCACCCGACCCAACCATAATATCCCACTTTTCCGTCAATTTCCGTACCCGTTCCTTCACCTCGTTCAACTCCCGTCTCAGCTCCTCAGCTCTCTGTCGCTCCTCCGCTCTCACTTGAATCAAAGTCGGCAACAGGTCGTTAACCTTTGTCCAGGTTTCATACCGTCGCCCAACAATGTTTGTATGACCCGACCCGAGTTCAAACGTCTCATCCCAAATGATGCCGCTGTCAATTTGACATCCGGAAGGGAGAATCTGGCTCAAGAAACTAGCCACGGGTGTGTGCTCGTCGATGACAGAGAGACCCATAGCAAGTTTTTGGAGGCGCCTGAAAATGGGGAACACGGAGCTCGCAGAGGATGGGGGTATGAGGTCGACGGAGGCATTGAGGAAGAGCCCGAGATAAACGAGATAAGGACAGTGTTGTGCAAAGGGAAAAGGGCTTCGAGGGTCAAATCGGAAGAGACGAAGTTGTGGGTTCAGTGTTGAGGTTAAGTGTTTCAAGCGAGGACCATCGTTTCGCGAAGATTTCCAAGTCCTGCTGGCTGAGCACAAGGGGATATTGGTGGACGATTTCGAGTGATATGAGGTTGCCGCATGCGAGCACCGGTTTGAGTGTATTCATGTTTACCCGATGCGAACCGTCCGCGGGAATTAAGGAGGCCCCGTCCACTCGGCGTGGGGATATGAGGACGAGCTGCTTTAGCATTTGAGAGTTTTCGGAGATGGCGGTGAGAAGTTGATGAATATCGGATGGTGATTCGAGATGGGGTGATTCTATGTAGAGCATAGTGAGGTTTGTTGGAGCAAATGGGATGGTGAGGAAGCGCTGGACGTCTGAATAGCTCGCTGTCACGGAAAGGTCCCACAAAGAGGGGAAGGCCCCTTCGTCAAGCTGCGGCTGAAAAATGGTTACATCGGCTGGGTCACCAGCCCCTTGTTCGTCGTAGTACTGAAACTCGATGCACCCAAGCTTGGGGAGGTGGGAGAGGCACGTGGCGACAGAGGCTGTGAAGTAGAAGCGAGGTGTGGTGACTTTCTGCAGATTTGGGAGAGAAGATAGGAGTCGAATGATGTCCTTCTCCAGTTTGCGTATGGGTATGTTGGTGCGAATATCGATGTGGGTAAGTCGCGGCATTCGATTTGCGATATCTTCAAAGAAGGGGCGCGGCGAGACATCTGCAATCATGTCCGGAAGATGGATGGAAAACCGTTTGACGTTCGTATACATGAACATGACGCACAGTAGGAGAGGAGCTCTCCAGTTGATCGTGTGTACGCTTGGGAGTATGGCAAAAGACGTTCTTGTTCGACCAATGTCATCGAAAACCGACTGACACAGAGTAGGACTATGTCTGCTCTCGTCGTATTCGAGTTCGCGGACGCGTTTCGAGTATTTCTGGAACCTCTTCCAATCACTAGACTCTGGGAGACGTGAAAATTCCTGGTATTGATTTGGATTAATAAATGAGCAATTCATAAGAGCGAAGATACGCACAACTTGTTTCAAGTCTCCCTCCTTCACCCTCAAAGGCGCCAGTAGATTGAAGAGCCGGTGAAGGTCATCAACATGCCTCCAGAGGGCGTCTAGCGCGACTTCCGACCAAGAGCGACAGACAAGAGCATTTGTGAGGTTAGAGTTATTGTCTAGGCTTTTAAATATGGTGTCGAGGAGCTCTGGTATAGTTAGAACGCGGTGCATGGTTTGAGGAAGGGAACTCATTTGTGTAGTCCAAGTCTAAGCGCGTTAACCAACAAACCAATCAGAGTGATCACACGGTTTGCAGGGCAAGATCACGTGGTGGGAAATATTTAGATCCGAGCTTCCCCCTTAATTTGTACATTCTCCTGCCTGCCACCGACTGGCACGATGACTCCAATTCCTTTATTAATCCGTCTAGCTTGACTCGTCTCAATTATTCTCTACGTTTATTCAAGGTGGCACTCAGCTGACCCGGCGAACTAGGCGGGCGCACAACCTCAGTCGATGACACCGTTCGGGGCTTTTTTCTGGTTCTAGTCTCGTGTTATTCTTCAACCCTTTGAGATTATGCACCTCATACCCTTCGTAATCTTGGCTATTTTGTTTTACTGCGTTAGAGGCCAAGTTTCCAGGGGTCTTTGGCTTTATAAGAAAACGTCGGCTCTGATGTGGGACAAAATATCCGCAGGGGCTCCATCTGGTCAACAGAAAGTTTCCGTCAAGAATCAACGGATTGAGAAGCGCAAATTATGGTGGCCTCACTTCGAGTGTTCTGTCTGTTTATCGCAGGAGCACTAGCGTGCTGGCAAGGACTAATCATTGTTGTATATGGCCTTATTGGTTCACTACACCAGAAAGCATAATATTGACATATGTAGATAATTAAGACTTAACCAAATTCCTTCTCCGCCTCGACTACCATGATCCCGAGGCCGGGCTACTAAAACCGCTAAATTCCACTCACGATGTCCGGTGCACTACGAGACACGAACCAATCCTCAAAAAAGTAGGAGGGTGCGATGACCTCTTGACGTTGGCTCAGCCCTCTGATGACGCGGGCGACCTTGTTTCGTTGGAATTGAGAGATGTTCAATCAATTCTGGGGGAGGATCTCGTCGAAATGAGGAGGGGCCTCGGGTGGATCTACGCGAGAGACAGGGAGAGATTCAGAGGTTCGTAAAAACCGAGGCCCTTTTTCTAGTAACATTTGCATCACCTACCAATCATCTGCAAACAATAGTATTTGCGACCTGAGAGATGTCGAGGAAGCTGGTACCGCTAGCTTCGTGAACAATAATACATTTGCTTGCATCTGTATGAGTGTTCAAGTACTAACCATCATTTTCGTCATCAGTGCTCGCTGCTCATCTCGCGCATGTGCAAAGCCCAGTCTCATACACAGTTCATCAGTGTAACGTACGTCCACCCGTACAATTGGGGTATAGCCAGAGGGAAGGCTGTAATAAATGAAAAGCTTTATTTGATATACAATGATAGGTTGACCGTAGGTACCTTTGCAGTGCCTTATTCGATTTTAAGTGCAATGGGGTATTGTCCGAAGATGTAGGCGAGGAAAGCACCAGCTGATGAGCCTGTCGCGTAACTCGGGGGAAGAATTACCCAATAAAGCACTGCGATGCGTTACACTAATCCTGCTCCTGCCTCTAAGGAAGAGCGCCGTGTTTTCCTTCCCTCTGACGTCTTCCTCACGCTGGCGTCCTCCTGTCCACCTTCTCCTCCCTTGCTCTCTCCGTTCGTGTCTCTGTTCTCCCCCATTTCATCCCTTCGCTCTGTTATCTCTGTTACCTCTCCCGCATCCCCTTCATCAAACCCGCGACGATTTTCCTGCTTTTTTCTCCTCCAGTCGGAGAGAGTCCATTTCTTGAATCCCCTCCAGGTCTCGAGCCAATCGCCATAGTGACCAGAGCATATTTTATTCATTTTAGACTGAACGCGATCGTGTAGAGCGTTGAGATCGGCAGTGACGGCGTGTACTGGCTGATTGTTAATCTCTGGAAGATCATCTTCTCCCACCGGTGTAGTCGTAGTCTTATCAAAGTACGTCGGCATGACATCTCCAAAAGATCTATCTTTCCCTTCATGGCGTTCTAACAGCAAGGTCAACTGCTCGCGAGACGCCTGCAAAACAAGTGCAGTCGCGTATATCTCGCGGTCATTGAACCACACTGTCCCAACAAAGGGCTCGACACATCGCAAAAACTGGATTTCTATCTCTAAGCGGGGGATTAGAATTATCACCTGAAATCAGTTAACGGATGTGACATACCAAACGGTAGGGACTTGGCCTCTCGTAATGTCCGGACTGGACACTTGAGTGACGCGCCAATGTAACTTCTATCTTTGGGAACTCCTCGGAATGAAAGTGTGCGAGTCTTGAAGAGATCACCGCGGGCCATATTATCAACCAGTGTGTACATATCGGGTGTCCCAGAATTCCGAATTCTAATATAGAGCTCAACTCGAAGAGAAAGAACATTGCGATTGAGAGCCAAATTTGGACCGACAAGGTATTGGAGCATGAGAGCATTTAGAAAATTATCCCGTAATGCATTGAAAGCTAAGGCTCTGGGATCCTCAGACTTGTTAGGATCAACTCCGGAGAGCAGCTTTTTCTCTATTGTCGTGAAATCCTTGCGAAGAAGCTCTTCGAATGTCTCAACCTCGGCTACCTCCATCGAAGTTCCTTGAAATTCCTGAAGACCAGTTTTAACAATGTGTCCTGTGGTTGGGTGCGAGCCTAGGGTTTCCAGGACGGATGTGAGCCCGCGCAAGAGATAATAGGAGAATCTCTGAACTCTGCGGTTTTCCCACTGTTTCCGCCACATCCCGTCATAATGTTCCCATTGAAAGCCTTTGAGAAGGCCAATCTGGGCTTTTCTCCACCCTCTAATAAACTCTTGATCAAAGACTCGGATCAAAGAGAGGACGTAGCTACATGGGATGACAAGGAGTGCGACGGCGCGGACGACAATCCAGGTCCACGGGCTTTTGAAGGGACATTGGGGAATGACACGAACCCCGCTCGGAAGTAGGAGGGAAAGCGTTGGTAGGACCGCAGGCAGCACCATTGAAGCTAGAACAAACACTGACACTCCACCAGCAGCGGCAATCGGAAGGGCGGCACGTTCGTTTATGTTCCAAAGGAGATATAGTAACCCAGCGGCAAAGAGAAATAAGGCTGCTTGAACGGCCATTATGAGGAGGGCTGGTATGAATGGAACACCCCAGCCTAACAGTCCCTCCAGTCGCACCTGGCGAAGGGCTAGGGCATCAGGACTTGAAGTATATTTAGCATCGGAACGACGATATGCGGAAAGCCACTGGAAGCAAAGAGTTCCAATGAAAACAGCGCTCAGGCTCACGACCATGGCCAGAAACCATAGCTGGTTGACGATTACTTGGTAGTGGCTCGGGGAAAATGGCTGAGGTAACGTGATGCTTCCTTGTGTGGCCGTGTTATTGAGCAGGGTGACAACTTGCTTGAGAAGTTCCGCCCCACTCTGCGTAGGATCTTCCTGAAGCCACTTGTATGACTCAACTGTAAATGCAGTAATAATTCCCAAGATCAGGCCTGCCTATGAGAAAAGACAGATCTAAGGGGAGGGATATTCAAAACAAAGGATGCGCACTTACAATGACCAGGAGGGAGCTGATTTCATCCTGCAGGTCTCTGCAGAGTTCTTCATCTCTCTTATCAACAGTATCGTAGCAATGTTTCCACACATCTTTAGGCGCTTCTCCTTCGTCGATGTCAAAGTAAATGTACGGCTCATCATCCGAAGTCCATTTTTCCTATCTCCAAGGGATAAATAAGTGGTATGGACAAAAAACCAAACACATCACTGACCTGCAAATGCATTGGAAGCATCGAGCGTTTTGTGGTGGCAGAGCGACGGCGCGGCTTGGGGTGCTACAACACAAAGGAAACTTTAGGTTTCCCAAATAAAATATAGCGCGTTTCCCTACCGCATAAGTTATTGTATCCTCAGAGCGGTACCTGCGAGCTCTCTGTCTGGGCTAATGTATTCATTCAAAATCTTTAAAATTAAACACGATTCAAACCATATGTTAGGCTGGACATACCGATTTGAAGAAATGGTTCATGAGTCAAGATGAAGGGAGGAGACAAGAATGTTCTGAAGCGATGTTCAACGCTGTAACCATTGGCTGAAATTTTAAAAGATGGCATCTGTCCCGTTGAAAGATCAGAGTATATTTAGAAACATTACAGGAACTGTCCGGTGACTGGCGCCATTCTATGTGTCGCACGACATCAGTCGATCAAATGTTCCCGGGGCCCAGGGGTGGTTGCCGAGGTTCCTGTATCTACTGAAAATTGGTGATGCTTCAGGAGCATGAATCGGTTGAATGACCCTTAATACATCAAAAAAGTAATATGGCTGGAGGTCCGTGGCACATAAACATGAGCGAACGTATGGCAGCGAGCGTCGGTAACTCTTGTCGGACGGGATTATATTGGCTTACTGCAAGTTTCCTCGAGTTGGGAGCATAATATTGGCATATGCAGCTAACGAAAACTCAAAGAGACTTCTTTGATATCCGCCAGATTGAGGGGATGCAATTCAGTCTCTTGCCGTCTATGTCAGGAAAGTGATTAGGGTCATTTACAAAATATATTCTCGATATGGCAGTAGCTTATGTGACTGACATTTTTCAATACCACAACGATCAACCCATTTCTAACTCTTCTCTGGCACAATATGCCAGAGGCAAACGCAACATTTCGTGGTCAGCCAGATATATCACTAACGATCGTATCGCCGTGGGACGTTATAGTAATTAATATCATCCTACTGCTTGCTTCTGGTGGCTTTAGCTCATCCACACCACCACTGCCACACTCCTGGCCGCTCATACGGGCTCACAACATCGATGAAGCCTGCAGACACCCGCGACCTCGCTCTTCTCGACACAGCAATTCCGACATTCATACCACGATACAATCCCTTCTCTCCCAACAAGCCCGCCTCTGCCGACGTGTTAACGCCCTGAGAGCGCCTATACATGCTCTCCCTGTGGAAGTGTTGACAGAAATATTCGAGCTAGCTTGTGCTGGCATGAAAACAGAGTCCTTTTGCCTCAAGAAAAAACTAGCCATCTCCGCCGTTTGTAACCACTGGCACGATGTGATTTGGTTTACAGCCCACCTGTGGGCCAATATCGATTGTGGGACTTTTCGACGAGGGGCAGACACACCGGGGTTGCTAGACCTGTACCTCACCAACGCACGAAATTCTTTGCTTACGTTCGCTCTCCCTCTGAACGGGCGGTTCGGTTCTGACATCGTCTCGCAAATAATGGATCGCATGCTACATAGACGCGCTGGGAACATTCATCACTTCAAGCTAGCCTTGATTGATGAATCGGCTTGGCGCCTAATCATCCCACATATCGCTAAATCCGAATTCACCAACTTACATAATCTTGAACTTTCATTCACCCCGAAACATTCCTCTTTTGTCGACATGCAGATCATGTCCCAGATGCCCCACCTCGATGCCATCGTCCGCCAATCAACATCGAGTACAACCTCCCGCTTATGAATATCACTCGCCTTCACTTAATCAACACCTGCCCAGCACAAGCAATTCGCATTAAGACCCGTTCACCTCACCTCGTAGACTTTAGTTTGACGAGGGACTACGATGGGCCCGGAGGCCTCGCTGCGGTGGAGTCACTTCCGGCTCTAAAGCTGGATGAACAGATAACCTTCTCCAGCCTCAGAAAGTTTACCTGGCGGCACTCGAAGCAGGCAGATGATACTAGCTCCTTGCAGTATATTTGCCTCCCCTTCGTTCGTGAACTTTACGTGGAGCTACCTATCCGTCATCATTTTGACAATTTCAAACCCTTGCGGGCAAGCATGACTGCAATCAAAGTAGTGGAATGCAACCTTAATTCGAGTACAGCGGATGCCCTCGCTTTTCTTCCATCCGCCGAATCTCTGACCATTAGTGGTGGTCAGACGAATTATTGTACCTTGAGCCAGTTGTTCGAGCGTCTAACGGACAGGCAACATTTTTTACCACAACTAACGCACTTAAACGTCCGCGCTAACGACTTGAACTTCACCCATCCAGCTGCTGGTTGTTGTTTTGATAACTTGATAGCCATGCTGAATGTGAGGACGGAGCTCCGAGTGTCAGGCGCGAATCTGGAGGAAATGGTCCTTTGGGCTCCGGCGGTTAATCAATTGTCGTGGGCTATGACAGACGCACATATGATTGAGCTTCAAAGGCTCAGCAAAGAGGGCTTGGCAGTGGTCATAGGAAATAATAATGATTGTGTCTACTGGTTGTAGGATGTAGGCGAGCATGAAGTTGTTTAACTTTGTTGGATATAGTACACTCCCATCTAGTAAGGGCTCTGAGGAGGCTGTTACAAGGTCACGATACCTGTGGGAATTGATATCGATTGTTGCTTCAACTCAGTTTGACTATATATCCTCTCTCACCTTTACCCGACTCATTGTTCCAAACCCGAGTTACTCGTAATGTATCCGAAACTACCTGGTATATTAACTCGTAAATCGCAGGCATCGGGTACATTTCCGTCCCTCCCAGCAGAAATATGGCATCATATCGCATTGTTCATTCCATTCTCATATTTCCAAACCTCTCGACTATACACTATAAATCGCTATCTACTCGGATATTACCTCAACGAGAAGTACCGGAACATCTCGCTTTCTTTTGTTTATGGGTCGCGCGAGAGCTCACCAGGAGTGCAGTTCTCCGAGCAACTGAAACGATTGCAGTGCGTACCTCCTGAGTCCACAGCTTTTGAATGCAACGGACCAGGACCCATAGATGTGCTCCATTAATTTTCGACTTCCCACGTTCCTTGGAAATATCCGTCCGCGAACATGCATCTGTACCAGCACTCTACCAGCCTCCTTTGTCCCCTCCTCAAAAGTTTCGATTTATAACCCAACACCTCAATTCGTTCCGTCGGCTCAAAACTTCTCCAGACCGCTCAATAAGGGCAGAAGCTAATGCAGTCGTCTTCCCTGTGGGAAATCTAAAAGCAGTCTTCTCGAAACTTTGTAACTTGACTTCGATCGAATGCTGTTTGTTCTCCTTCGAGGAAACGCCCACCCTACCTTTCGCGACCATCTTTCCATCCGTTATTTCATTAGCATGGACTGCCTCGAATGCTTCTTTAACAACGATTAACCTATCTTTCAAGTTAAAAACCATTCCGTCACTTTCCCTTGACGGAGTCTACTTCCCAGAACTCTATGATTTTCGCATCACCGTCTCACCCCTCTCAAGCACAATGTTGCCAGATGGTCCTCTGGCGCGGAGCCTCGAAAGTACCGGGGATCCACTTCTCCAATTTCTCTCTAGGCATAAAGATCAAATCACGAGATTTAGTTTTGGATTTCCAGCATCACGGTTCCTAGTTGACTTTTTGAACAACATGCCCCACTTCTCCCGACTCGAAGACCTGGCTTTCACCCTGTGTGCCGGGGTTAATACGCCAACCCTGCGGCCTCTCTCAACATTCCTTACCCGTCATTCGGATAATATTCGAAGGCTCAAGCCCGATTTAGCACTAGATCCATATGTACCCCCCGTGGCGGACAACAGTGGAACAATGTCTACTCACTTGCGTGTCCAAAGTAGTAGTGAGTGGTGGAAAACTCAAGAGATTTTCAACGTATCGTATCCAAGTTTGAGACAGCTATCATTTCGCTATACCCCAATCATGGAGTCATTAACATTGTGGCGTCTCGCGAACCTCAGCGAAACAGTGAGTTTCCTGGATCCTCAAGCCTTCAACAGTCTCATACTTACGCTTTACGGCTCCGGCAATACAGCTTGTTGAGCTTGAATTACAGTCGTATGTCATATATCCCGAGTTAGAACGTTTGCTCGCGGTGTTGGAGAGCTCCAAGCATCTACGCACGCTCCGTATTTTCACGCAGGCTTTCAGTACAGTCCTTCTGAAACTCCTTGTCAACGGCACACCACATTTGAAGATTCTTGATCTTTCACATTATGGCATTGGGGTTGATGAACGTCCTCGAATATCCATTTCTGCTTTGATGCAGGTACGTCATGTAATTATTTCTCGGTGGAGATCCTACTCAACTGTGCGAACTACAGGCATGCGAGTCTATTTCTTCGCATCCCTATCCGGATTGGTCGCTCGAGGTGCTTAATCTGGATAATCGCCGGGAAGTCGGTCATTGCAAGGTTTCATTCCGTACTGCAGTCGTACATGCGCTTCCGTCTGTCAAATGTATCAATGGAGTGGGGCAGAGAGAATACATCAATTCAGGCGGTTGTATGTGTTGATAGTGACCCTAAACTCTTGAATGCTTGAAGAATCAGACGCTAGTATGTTCAACATCTTCCTTTCGTTTCTTTCATAATGTTGACAACCTGAATCCTAGCGGTCAACAGGGCTCAGCAGGTGTTCAGAAAGCTCAAGTGGACCGGCAAACTCGCTGTTTGTAATCGCGGATAATCATTTTATAATGTTGAGCATGCCTAGTTACGGGAAGTAGTGATCAGTGCAGAAACTGTGAGAAACCTGTGGATTCGGTTTAAATTATATTCCAGCACACGTCGATTACAAACTATAGTCTTGAGCTGCAAAAATATTCGGGAATGTCATTTTATAAACATAAGACTCCCTGGCAGATGAACCACATAACGACGGGTTTGTCATGTCTGTCATATTTCATTAACCGTGGGAAATTGGAATAATCATGACGGGCATCTTTCTTGACTAGTTTCTCCTTCCTTACGACCTGATGCATGTCTCTCTTATGGCTGCAACGCAAAGCCAAGCTCTCTACGCTACTCAAGAGCGAAGGAGACGAAGACGCAGATGGAATAGCCCTGGACCGCCTGCTTCACGGTCAAAACGTCATCGGGAAAACGCGTAAGGATCTCTTCAACTCATCCCAACTTGGCTCTCACAAAAATTAGCCAAGACGGTCGAAATCGACGCGTTACGGTTCCAGGATAGAGATCTGAACATCGTCGGAACCCTGGAATATGGACAATTCGGCGTCGTAAGGACATGGTGCTTCAGAACATGCATTATTGAAGTTGATTCTCGACCAGGTCGATGTTGTCACTTGCCGCCTCGACGGGCGAACCTACGTCCGCAAAACCACTGAGAAACGTTTTGCCCTACGAACACGCGATGTAAGCTGCGAGCACTTTTCATTGTTATTAAAAGTCACTGATCATGTTCCCAGCAATGCTTCCCGCAATTCGAGCGTGATATCCTACTCCAAGCATTGAAAACAGAATCCAAGTGGGCACCACATCTTCTTTGTGCATTCCAAACGCACACACATCTAAATCTCATAATGGACTATGCCGAAGCTGGCTCGCTCTGGGACGTTCTTGAGTCGACTACCCATGGGAAACTCCTCGAGCTTGATCTACAATGGTGGATACCCCAGATTGTTAGCGCCATCCACTGGTGCCATACCCAAGGCTTTGCACATCGGTGAGTAAGCTCAAACCTTGATAAGTCCTTGCGCATTGATGTTTTGGCAGTGACATCAAGCCGCAAAATTTCGTCCTCAAACAGGATGCACACCTCCTCCTCATTGACTTCGGTTCTGCTGCTCCCCTCCTCCCACCGGGCCCTGATGGCTCTCGACTGCTTCCCAAGCGCTATTGCCTTGTCCCTTGCGGTACTTGCGACTATATATCGCCGGAGATTCTTCAAGCCCACGAAGCGGCATTGGTGGCACTTGAAATGGAAATGGAGGATGAGGAAGAACTCCTGAGCCTCCGCTCGTCGAGGAATGGCGATGAAGATCGCGGATATGGGGTCGAAACAGATTGGTGGAGTTTTGGCGCGATGTTATACGAGATGTGTTATGGTGTCGCCCCGTTTTTCGCCAGCGAGATCCGGCATACTTACCAAAAGATAATGAACCACGAAGTAAGCATTCCCAGCTGAATCTCCCCGTTGCCTGGATTTACGAGGACCTCTAGCGTAGTCTTCGTTTTGATGACAGTATACCCGTACCGTCAGTGTATAAGGACTTCATCCGCAAGTATGGATTCATCATTGCCCGTGCATGCCATTGTAAGCTCATGTTTGCATCTAGATTACTAACACGCCCTGAGCGCCGCATTGGCCGCCGTAACATCATGGAAATCACGGATCATCCACTTTTTGAAGCCGTCAATTGGATGAACCTGCACGAGCGTACGTTAACACACCAGATCACTCCTGTTTGCCAGCTCATCACGCTCAACAGAGCAAGCGCCTGAAGGCCTGCACCTTCCGCAGTTCACCTACAATGAACAACCGGCGCTTCAATCTGAACCGCTTGCAAAATCACTAAACGAAGAGTCATTATCTCAAGGTTTCGCCTTTTCAGCCCTATTCCAGTCTTCTCCCCTTGCTGCGGGTTCCTCCCCTGGGCTTTCTATCCTTCGACAAACGCCTTCGACTCCTGCAAAATCAGCAATGCAGGAGGATCCCTCGGCGGCTTTTATTGGATTTTCCTGGGGCCCTACGCCCGATGCATTTCTTTCATCAGCACCTGAGGCCTCAAACACAATTTCTCCACCCACACAGCTTCCTATTCCTAGCACCCCCCAGTTTACGATACTCGGCGCGCCATCACACCTTTTGACGCCAGTCATTCCATCTACTACGCCCCGTCACCTGACTACACCACAACCACGATACAATACTTTTAGTACTCCCAATAATCGCCCTTACATGTTCACTCCGTTCCGAACCAACACATTGCCCCGCAGTGCACCTCGTACAGCTCAACGTCGTGATCTCTCGGATAGAGAAGCGATGAAACAACTGGTTGATTGCGTTGGCATGAGTGCGAGGAAGCGTGTGCTCGAGAGTGGAAGGAAGCCCAAGGTCCTGACCAACCCTGCATCCCTTCGATCGCGGTCAGGGTACGGATCGTCGAGGAAGGAGTTGAGATTTGTTGGGGATCCTATACCTATGCCTGACTATCGATCTTTCTCCAATGCCTCTACTTCACTTTCTTCGTCCATGCCCTCGGGGAGCAATGTCCCACGAGACAGCCACGCCGTCAGCAACTCTAACCCGCTCGATAACTCGAATTTCCCAAATAATCAAACTCAAGCTCGTCGCCCCTCTCCACTTCCTGTTCCATCCCACAACCTTAGCACCGTTGACGGCAGTGACGTCCCATACTCAGCCTCGGAAGCCGATACTGAAATTACAGAATCAGAGGGGCCCCCCAGTCCGAGCCCTCGCCCAAACTCGGCATTATCAGCTTCATTATCACTGTCACGCAGAAGTGGAAGTGCGACACCTACCGCGACGATGACAATGATGTTTGGGAACACATCTTCGTCGATGAGGAGTAATGCGAACGCTTCGGCGCTGTTGGCTAGGAGACCGAGTGGGAGTGGATCGAGTTTGTTAGCAGTTCCACCTCCGCTGGCTGCTAGGTCCTCGAGCTTCCCGTCAGTGTTACATTCGCATTTGCTGAATGAAGAAGTTGAAGAGAGAAAGGCACCTAGAGAGAGGCCAGGGTCAGGACGAAATAAAGTCCTTGTAGAGAGGAGCGCTTCTGGAGACAGAAAGGAGAGTACAAGTTCATTCCCACCTAAACCCGCCGGCAATGATCGGCCTGCTCTAATGAATACCAGAGTCGACGGGCAAGGTGCAAATGAGCGCGTGGTCGTGTCTGGCTGGCGTGCATCTGGCGCCGATATAGATACACACCGACCCGTTACTTCCATCACATCCGTTGAGCGAGTCCGTCTAGGAAGCGGAGGAGGGTTACAGGAGGAGGAAACCCGGCCTGGTAACAGCGATGACGACTACAAACAGTTGGAGAAGAGATTGTATTTACTCATGGAGGAAATTGGTGACATAGAGGAGAAGCTCACGAAAGTGAAACTTGGCCTTCGATGAAGTATATCGTTTCCCTTTGTTGAGTCTTCCTATCCCAACCTTCCGTCTTATAGGTGACAAATAGTAATTCAATGTTGTCGTAAGCTATAACTGAGATGCCCAAAACAAATTTGTATTGGATATATATCACAGCTCCAGTGACTGGATGCTCATCTGCTACCTCTTCTTCAAAGTTACGTTTGGCCACGCTACCCAGTATCCTCGACAGCTTCCTGCCTCTACAAACTTGCTTCTGGGGAACCCATTAAAATACTTTACTTTGGACAGTGCAGTGACAACAGCTCTTCTGAATGCCTTGCCATCACGATTCGGATTGCAAACATGGTTATAGAGCCAGATCTTTTCGAGATTCCAGTTCTGGTGGTGTGTAGCCGAAAGTTGGTTACATGCCTATAATTGTCACAAAACATGAGTAGACATTCAATGTAGACCAGTTCCCAACCCACTTTGAGAAAATCATGATGGACTTCTGTTTCGATGGATCGTCGAATCCCGACATGAATATGCCGGAGGTGAAGATTTTCCAGGTACGGAAAATTTGCTGCTAGGATACCGAAGATTTCTGGAGTGAGCGTGTGTACCGCCAGGCCTAATGTGCGGAGATGGCAACCTAATAGGGATTTGGTCTCAAGCAATGGAGGCAGACGAGGCTGTATCTCGTATGGACGAGGTTCAATGGCCTGGGAAACATGTGAATCAATAACAATGAATTCAAAGCTCGAGAAAAAGTCACGCTCACTGCCCAATTAATCTCGTCCACGTAATCTTCCATCGTTGTATCTTCCATGATATCGAGAAAAAGGTCATGAACAGAAGGGAATGATGAGCGGAACGAATTCCATCTGTACTCCTCTGAAGTCGATGACTCGACCCGGAATGACTGACACTCGGGATGCAACGTCTGCTCTACTATAAGAGACCATAGTAGCCCCTTGATATATCCATCGTCGTAGACGCTACGTTCTAACGCCAATGATAGACTCCTCACAGCAGAGAGGCAGGGTATGGAGCCAAGAACATCAGAATAGAACTGACATCGTGGAAGTGCCAGCGACAAGGACTCCAGTGTTTTCTTGTGCCTTTCTATGAAAGAGACAAGGGGGGAACTAGACGATCTCAAAGTCTGCCCGAAATGGTCATCTATCATGTCATTGTGGCACCGCACAACAAGCTCAAAGGTTGTGAGGTTCGGAAATATTATGTCGTCTACCCAAAGCTCTGGTAGCAGCGCTGCTTCAAGGGTGAATGATAGTTGAGTTATTGTAAGGCGCGAGGCACTCCAGGCCCCTGCCACAGCAGAAAGCAGGATATGGTCGACAGGTGCGATAGGCTTGTCGGAAATAGTATTCAGGAAGCTGTAACGAACTGAACTTAGATAGTCGAGCTGCGAGAAAGCTGCAGCGATGTCCTGTACGGATGGGAAGGAACGTTGTTTAAGTCGCGATAAGCCAAAAAAGTCGAACGGGATGAGTCTCGCTGCCCAAGCGAGTAACCCTGTTTCGACAGACTTTGCCTCAGAGTAATACTCTGTGGAGAGGACTTCTAAATGCCTTGTTATCCCTGCCATCATTGGGACACTTCTATATTTCGACTTCTATCAGTGATGATGCCGATGTAGGGGGAGATGATCACGTCACCTCATGAGTTTCAGTTGTTCGAAGAGGGCTGAGTCATTACGATATGCGAATGCGGGTCCAAACCGAAATCGTAGGGTCTTATATTTTTTTCGAAGATAATATGAGAGAAAAACGGTGTTGAGAGCGAACAGCCGGGATTGCTTGAACTCAAACCATGGAATAAAAGTTGCGATGTGGTGCCATATTTCGGACGGAAGTGAAGTGGTAGTGGGATTATTCTCCGGCAGAGATGGGCCAGGACACATAAGGGGCCAGCAAAATGTATGATCTCTTAAGAGCTCCAGGTCCATCGTTTATATGCAAATGTTATGTGAGAGAATTAGATATCTCCGGTGATGATTGGACTTTCCTATCCTGTCGTCCCGAGCATATGCTTCACACTTTGGCCTTCGATACTCGGCCAGGAGAGATGCTTTAATCATGCATGGGAGTCAGCTTCAACATTATATTCAATGGCTCCAGAGAAATCGATCTTTGATTTCCATGATGCTGATACTGGTATATTCGCAGAGAATGGATTCCCAGATATCTGACCAGAAGAGGACAGAATTTGATGCCCGCGATTGCTTGTGTGTCATGAGATTGGGCAAAACTACCCATATATTTTGTCAACCTGCTTCGGATTCTCAGAAGATGCTGGAAATCCACCAAAAAAAAATACAACGGGACAAGGGATTAGGCAGCTATTTCGAGTCGGGAAGCAAGTAAGCTGGGTACAATGGGAATACTGAGTTTCCCCGTTTCACGATAGCACCCATAGAGTAGCCTGAAAGTCAAAATACACCAGCAGTAAAAGCATATTTTATTGCGAGAGAACATGCATGGAGGCGAAAGGCCAGGATGGAAGTTTAGCGATTGCTAAGGCCCAGAGAGAAATCGAAAAAAGAAGTCCAGCGCCAGTGTTGGGGTATCAGAGGATTCGGAGCGTTTTGATTGTTCGCAGAAAATAGCACATGACAGAGGAGCTCCTCCAAGAAGGGCACACGCTGCATTTGAGTTTTGCTAACTCTGGGGGTTATTTCATATCGTTCTGTGTTCTGCAGTACCAAGAGGAAAGAGTTCAAGAAGCGCACAATATTCGTCTAAAACATGGTTAGTATTTGGGGATATGAAAACGATAACCAAGCGGATGTCTGCCAAATAAGGGTATTACTGAGACCTGATGGGGGCGTAGAAAGAAAATCAGCTCTCTAGGGTGGGAGTTGTTCCAGGGCCCCTTCGTATCTTCGAATACCGCATCATAATACGAGCGATCATGATAAGAATGCACCGTGGAGCCAAAAACCTCATTCTGAATTCATGCCATGGGCTTCTGAAGACTTGTGAACGCCAAGAGCTGATCATGATTTGTTTGATGTAGATGGAGACGTGGTGGGCATCCTAAGGAAATTTATTATTAAGTACAAGACACCGCAATGGTCGCCTTGGTGGGACTCGGACTAACGCCAAGGGGCGAAATGATACAATCATGACTTGGAATCCAAGTGGAAGCATTGAATAGGGAGGAAAGACAAAGAGTACATACGAAGTTAGAGCGTGCCATGAATCGCTTGCAACAACCGTTGATACCGACCTATGATTCAGTTATTTGGTTCAGTTGTGTATTTCTTCAGGTTTGAAACAAGCAACGGTTGCTCAAACAAATGTAAACTCAAGCGATCCAACGAACTACTGAACCTTCCCAAGCCGCTTAAAGATCGGAATCTTCACCTTCCTCTTCCGCTCAATAACTGACTGTTGGTGCGCATATTGTGCTCAGTGATTAAAACTACCTTCTATTGCTTCATTACCATTACGCTTTTATACTTGGGTGGACGCGCTGAGCTGATTCGTCCGGATGTTCTCGGCGCCGAAATACTGCTTATTGTCTTTTATTTTTCGAGCTGACAGTTCTCGCAGCCAACTCGATTCTACATACATCTCTTCTTATACCAGGGATGCACATCCGCCAGCATTTCCGCCGTCCGAACCTTGGTCATTATTACTCCTAATGGTGACTATCAACCTTTCATCAATCTTGATCAAGGGCGGCCGGTGTGGAGAATTGGTCTCGATGGCTCAGCGGTACTTCAACAAACTCGACGATCCTCTCTTCGGTCTTCTTAGATCCAACCCAGCAGATTTCCTCACCCATCCCATACTGTGAGCGCAGAAACTTTGGTCAAGTGGATGGGCTGCAGGTTACGAAATGTCGGTTATTGGATCTTGACACTGTAGAAGGGCTCAACGTCTTACACGATGATTGTCATCAGAGTGTAATGTTCCTTATGAAGCTTCTAAGAAGCTCCAAGCCACTGCTATCCTCCATACGCCGCTTCTCCCTCCCACAGCACTCCTCAGACCTTTGTTAACGCTTGGCCAGAGTGGCCGCCGTCCAGCGCTTTTATCTTATAACACGGGTTTTGTTAAAGACACAAACGAGCCGTACTTTGTAGCGTTAGCGTTTCCGAAACTTGCTGGTCTGGAAGTCTCACTTTCCATTTATCTGGAGATCGTGGTTCTGCCAATATACCTTTTTCTGGTATCAAAGTTGCAGTCCCTGGTCGAATGACCGCATGCCTAGGAGGAAAGAAAGTATTGGCACTTACATGCTATGTGATCATTGATCAAGGCATTGCCAGTCACCCTAAAAACGTGCCTTGAAACCAGATTCCGCTGAAAATCCTGCGAACGCAATGAACATGATCATAGTGTTCTCTTGAATGATGAGTCAAAAAGCATAGCATTGGTCCCGGTCCGGTCAAGTTTGTTTGATAGTAGCCGAATGTGCTCCATTGACTCGAGGTTGACGACTCTTCGTGAGTCAGCCATGAACAGCTCGTAGAGTAATGCTGCGATTGCCATTCCTGCAATGTTGGTCAAGGATGAGATTGCAGCGTACCGCCCGCCACTTGCTACGGCGTGAATCATGAGAAGGAGGTTCTGGAGCAACAGTAGTATAATGTACTTACCTCCTCTACCCCAGATAGTGAGAGCCCATAACCTGCCTCCCATATCGCGTGAAGTGTTAAGTATAGAACCGAAAGCCCTCGCCCAAACTCGGCATTATCAGCTTCATTATCACTATCACGCAGAAGTGGAAGTGCGACGCCTACCGCGACAATGACAATGATGTTTGGGAACACATCTTCGTCGATGAGGAGTAATGCGAACGCTTCGGCGCTGTTGGCTAGGAGACCGAGTGGGAGTGGATCGAGTTTGTTAGCAGTTCCACCTCCGCTGGCTGCTAGGTCCTCGAGCTTTCCGTCAGTGTTGCCTTCTCATGTGCTGAGTGAAGACGTCGAAGAGAGGAGAGTGTCTGGAGAGAGGAAGGTACCTGGAGAGAGGCCGATGTCGGGAAGAAATAAAGTGCTTACAGAGAGGAACACTTTGTGAGATAGAAAGGAGAGTACAAGTTCATTCCCACCTAAACCCGCCGGCAATGATCGGCCTGCTCTAATGAATACCAGAGTCGACGGGCAAGGTGCAAATGAGCGCGTGGTCGTGTCCGGCTGGCGCACATCTGGCGCCGAAATAGATACATGCCGACCCGTTACTTCCGGCACATCCATGGAGCGAGTCCGTCTGGGAAGCAGAGGAGGGTTGCAGGAGGAGGAAACCCGACCTGGTAGCACGGATGACTACAGACAGCTGGAGAAGAGATTGTATTTACTCATGGAGGAAATTGGTGACATAGAGGAGAAGCTCACGAAAGTGAAACTTGGCCTTCGATGAAGTATATCGTTTTCCTTTGTTGAGTTTTCCTATCCCAACCTTCCGTCTTATAGGTGACATATAGCAATTCAATGTCGTCGTATGCTATGACTGAGATGCTCAAGACGAAATTGCATTGGATATACTATTGAACAGGGAGGAGATCCCTCAAATCGACTAAGAGATCGCCGAAAAACTACATTCCGCACTCGAGTGCTTCCCCTCCAATATGGACACCTATCTGCAAACTCTCATTCAATGTTACCTATGTACGTTTGGCCAAGCTACCCAGTGTCCTCGACAGCTTCCTGCCTCTACAAACTTGCTTCTGGGGAACCCATTGAAATACTTTACTTTGGGCAGCGCAGCGACAACAGCTCTTCTAAATGCCTTTCCATTGCAATTCAGATTGGAAACATGGTTATAGAGCCAGATCTCTTCGAGATTCCAATTCTGGTGGGGTGTAGCCGAAAGTTGGTTACATGCCTATAATTGTCACAAAACATGAGTAGACATTCAATGTAGACCAGTTCCCAACCCACTTTGAGAAAATCATGATGGACTTCTGTTTCGATGGATCGTCGAATCCCGACATGAATGTGCCGGAGGTGAAGATTTTCCAGGTACGGAAGATTTGCTGCTAGGATACCGAAGATCTCTGGAGTGAGCGTGTGTACCGCCAGGCCTAATGTGCGGAGATGGCAGCCTAATAGGGATTTGGTCTCAAGCAATGGAGGCAAGCGAGGCCGTATCTCGTATGGACGAGGTTCAATTGCCTGGGAAACATGTGAAGCAATAACAGTGAATTCAAAGATCGAAAACAAGTCACACTCACTGCCAAGTTAATCTCGTCCACACAATTTTCCATCGTTGTATCTTCCGTGATATCGAGAAACAGGTCATGAACAGAAGGGAATAATGAACGAAACGAACTCCACCCGTACTCCTTTGAAGTCGATGACTCGACCCGGAATGGCTGACACTCGGGATGCAACGTCTGCTTTACTACAAGATACGATAGTAGCCCCCTGATATATCCATCCTCGTAGGCGTTACGTTCTACCGTCAATGATAGACTCCTCAGAGTAGAGAGGCAATACATGGAGCCAAGAAGATCAGAATAGAACTGGCATGGGGGAAGTGACAACGACAAGGATTCCAGTGTTTTCCTGTGCCTTCCTATGAATGAGACAAGGGGGGAGCTAGACCATCTCAAAGTCTGCCCGAAATGGTCATCTATCATGTCATTGTGGCACCGCACGACAAGCTCAAAGGTTGTAAGCCTTGGAAATGTCATGTCATCTACCCAAAGCTCTGGTAGCAGCGCTGCTTCAAGGCTGAATGATAATTGAGTTATTGTAAGGCACGAGGCACTCCAGGCCGCTGCCACAGCAGGGAATAGGATATGGTCGACGGGAACGATTGACTTGTCGGAAGTAGCATTCAGGAAGTTGCAGCGAATTGAACGTAGATGGTCGAGTTGCGAGAAAGCTGCAACAATATCCTTTACGGATGGGGAGGAACGTTGTCTAAATCGCGATAAGCCAAAAAGGCCAAATGGAAGGAATCTCGCTGCCCAGGCGAGGAACCCTGTTTCGACAGACTTTGCCTCAGAACAATACTCTGTGGAGAGAACTTCTAAACGCTTTGCTATCCCTGCCATCATTGGGCCACTTCCACATTTGACTTCTATCAGTGATTATGCAGGTGCAGGGGGAGATGATCACGTCACCTCATGAGATTCAATTGTTTGAAGAGGGTTGAGTCATTACGATACGCGAATGCGGGTCCTAACTGAAATCGTAGAGTCTCGTACTTTGTTCGAAGATAATATGAGAGAAAAACGGTGTTGAGAGCGAATAGCCGGGATTGCTTGAACTCGAACCACGGAATAAAAGTTGCGATGTGGTGCCATATTTCGGGCGGGAGTGAGTTAGTGTTGGAAATATTCTCCGGCAGAGATGAGCCAGGATGATCTAACCACATAAGGGGCCAGCAAAATGTATGATTTCTTAAGTGCCCCAGGTCCACCGTTTATATGCAAATGTTCTGATAATGTGAGAGAATTAAATTTCTCCTGTGATGATCGGACTTTCCTATCTTGTCGTCCTGAGCATATGCTTCACACTTTGGACTTCGATACTAGGCCAGGAGAGACACTTTAATCAGGCATGGGAGTAGGCTTCAACATCATATTCAATGGCTCTAGAGAAATCATGATGTTGATACTGGCATATCTGCAGAGAATGAATTCCTAGATATCTGGCCGGAAGAGGACAAAATTTGATGCCCCTGGTTGCTTGTGTGTCATGGGATTGGGCAAAGCTACTCATATGGTTTATTAAACTGCTTCGGATTAACAGAAGACGCTGGAAATCTATAAAAATACAACAGGACAAGGGATTAGGCAGTTATTTCGAGTTGGGAAGCGAGTAAGCTGGGTACAATGGGAATATAAGTTTCTCTGTTTTCACGATAGCATCCATAGAGTAGCCTGAAAGTCAAAACACACCAGCAGTAAAGGCATATTTTATTACAAGGGAACATGCATGGAGGCGAAAGGCCAGGAGAGAAATCAAGAAGTCCAGGGCCAGTGGTGGGGTATCACAGAATTCGGAGAGTTTTGATTGTTTGCAGGAAATAGCATATAAGAGAGTAGCTCCTCCAAGATAGGCACACGCTACATTTGAGATTTACTGACTCTAGTGGATTATTTGAAATATCGTTCTGCAGTGTCAGGGGGAAAGAGTTCAAGAAGCACGCAATATTTGTCTAAAACACGGTTATTTGAGGATATGAAAGCGATAGCCAGGCGGGTGTCTTTCTTTCAGGCTCAAATGAGGGTATTACTGAGACCCGATGGGGGTGTAGAGAGAAATCAGTTCTCGAGGATGGAATTTGCTCCAGGGTCCCTTCGTATCTTCGAATACCGCATTATAATACGAGAGATCATGATAAGAATGCACTGTGGAACCAGAAAGCTCATTCTGATTTCATACCATGGGCTTCTGAAGACTTGTGAATGCCAAGAGCCGATCATGATTTGTTTGATGGATATGGAGACGCAGTGGGGATCCTAAGGAAATTTATTATTAAGTACAAGGTACCGCAATGATCGTCTTGGCGGGACTCGGACTGGTGCCAAGGGGCGAAACAATAAAATCATGATTTGAAATCCAAGTGGAAGCATGGAATAGGGAGTAAGACAAAGGGTACATCCGTTAGAGTGTGCCATGAATCGCTTGCAGCAACACGGTTTTATGGCGTTGACGCCGACCTATGAAGTTGTTTGGCTCAGTTGTGTACTTCTTCAGGTTTGAAACAAGTAATGGTTACTCAAACAAATGTAAACTCTAAAAGGGCGCCTTGAAAATAGGTTCCGCTGAGCATCCTGCAAACACAACGAACGTTATCATAGCGTTCTCTTGAATGATGAGTCGATCAGTCACAAAGCATGGCATTGGTCAGGATTAGTTAGTATTCCGAGAGCTGCGCATGGGTCCTAAAGAGAAATGTGGCCCTCACTTGCAAATGGAAGAGAGTAGGAGAGTGGAGGAAATGACTCAGCATGAGCACCATTACAATTATGGGACGGCGACAGTGCGGTCTACAATACCATGACAGTCAAAGACGCTTATTACCATTGGGAACAGTTCCATTCTGATAACATCCACAAAAGAGTGCCTCCGGTATTAGTACGGCTTGATGAGGGCTGATAGTGTCATACAAGCTGGTAAGCATGAGCACAGCGTGCTGGCGGAAAATAGACAAGGGGCGTACAATACAGCTGTCGAACACACTCCAACGAAGTTTGCACAGTGGGTCATCCAAGCCACTAATACATTGCCGACCGATGCGCCCACTGAGCAAAGCGATAGACCTTAAGATTCGATTTGAGTGGCCGTAGATCGCTAGATAGCGCCGAGTAACTACCCTGGCGAGCGTTGATCCGTTTTTTTAACAAGGAGAGGTGTACACCGGGTAGGCACAGCTGATGTGACTGTCTGGTAGGTAAATCAAATTGACCGATCAAAAATCATGAATCATCCCAATGTCTGACGTGATGCTATATTGTCATCGATTACCATTCATTTATACAATATTGATTTAATGTACACAATTACGCCGAGAAACCTGCATAGGCAAGTATCCCGTCTCGACAAATAGACTGTCCAAGTGAAATAGTTAATCATCTCGACAACAGACGGATCAATTTGAATTGAACGCCCACACGCTATCCCGCTAATCCTCAGTAATTGACTTATACCATTTCTTGTTCCTTGTTGTCTCTTTTCATTCCATCGACCAGGGCAATTGCGTGACTATTTCTCCTCGTCGATTCTGTTGTGGACATGTCGATAAAAGATGCCGTGCGAGAATTATCCCTCGACTTCACGTCGGTCCGGTCAAGTTTGTTTGATAGTAGCCGAATGTGCTCCATTGACTCGAGGTTGACGACTCTTCGTGAGTCAGCCATGAACAGCTCGTAGAGTAATGCTGCGATTGCCATTCCTGCAATGTTGGTCAAGGATGAGATTGCAGCGTACCGCCCACCACTCGCTACGGCGTGAATCATGAGAAGGAAGGTTCTGGAGCAACAGTAATATAATGCACTTACCTCCTCTACCCCAGATAGTGAGAGCCCATAACCTGCCTCCCATGTCGCGTGAAGTGTTAAGTATAGAACCGAAAGCCCAGATAGAAACACCACTGATAAATGACTTCGTATCAAGCCTGGAGTAAACAATTATCGACAAACTCACTATCCAAATGCTGCAACCCAGGTAGACATTCTCGGGGTCACTAATGTGTTGCTAGGGTCCATGACAGCCCAAAAGGTTGTGCTTGCGGTCAAGCTCTATGGTCTCCCAATGAGCTATTGTTACGACGATACGGGAATGAGCTTACAGCAATAAACTCGTTCAACCATGCGCCCCAAAGCGTCTGGCCCGGCGGTACGTAGAAAGCGAATACTCCACTAGGGCCCTGGGTTGTGAACTGGATTTGATCTAATACACCGCGTTGCTGCAAAACGCCCTCAATTTGGAGGAAGACGTAACGATACGGGAAGTAAACTGCCGCACAAGCAACGTACCCGCCCAGAATCTGGACAAAGATATAGCTGCAAGACATGTAAATCATATGCGACAATATTTTTCTGCGACTTACAATGGTACCTTCCATTTTGGGAATTTACGATAGAGACAGAATGCGACCGTAATGCCTGGGTTGAAATGACCGGCTGACACAGTACCCGCCGTCGAAACACAGAAGATGATACCAAACGCGACGGAGAGTCCGACTTGTATGGGCCCAGCTATGAGGGAAAAAGTCAAACATTGTTGCAATCTTTGCAATCAAGATCAGTTACTCACAGGCAAGTGTGGGGTTGTTGTTGACGATGGCGTTCAATTGGGCCAACCCACAGGCGATAGCTGTTAAAGAGTCAGCTTCAGTCCAGGAGTTGATTGTTATAACAGTACTGACATAGGAAGGAATAGATGAAGCAGCCGACCTAAAGTCTTACTTAGTATGGCGATGCTATGTGATAGGAATGAGTTGAACGTACCATCTCAGCCCAAAGCTCCATCATGAAAGGAGCGTACTTTAGCCGGTTTCTTCGAGCCTCAAAAACATTGAGCCATTGGGGTCGATCGAGGATATCGACCAAATGAACATGGCGTGGCTCAACCTGCATTGGGGATTCCAGTAAGTTGGTAATATAGAGATGGAGGGGAGTAAAAGAAGAATGCAGAGGAACTGACCTTTTTATCCGAGTACTACAATTCCTCTAGTTCCGATGAATCTACGATGACGATCCTTCCTTACTTAGTCCTGTCAGGTATCACCAGCCTCATCTCGGCCTTCAGAGCGCTCGCTCTTTAGTCACACCATGCTATCAGCACAGTCTTGAAAGCTTACGAAGTCAGCTACCTGGCTCACTCACGTTTGGATCTCCGGTTTCTAAGCGACTCAGAAGATGATGCCGTTCCCCAACAAAGAAGTTAAATTTGTTTCGAGAGTGGAAGCATGTCTATTTGCCAGCTCCGATTGACGTGATCCTCTGTTAAACCGCAGTGCACAAGAGGAACCGGAGCTAGAGTTTCCTTTTTTAATGAGAATGGTGGCTGTGGTGATACAGTGGGCGCACCCTGCTCACCGAACCTGCTCATTCCGAACAATGGTCGGTCATGTTGCATGAGGCGCCGCCCAAGGGCTCGAAAACTTGTGACCCGAGACAATACCTCGAGAGAAAGACCCCTAGTACATCATCCCCACGTTTGTGGGAAATGCCCACTTAACCATATTGTCATGGCTAATTTGTCACAAAGAATGATGACTGACCAAGTGGCGCGCGTGTGAGTTTTGTTACTATCTCTGGCACCTTATGCATACATGTATGCGCGCCATCCCCGACACTGCTGATACATGATGAATTTGATGAGTCTAATCTTCGTTCTGTGGGTCAATGCGGTCCTATGTCGCAAATATGAGTTTTAATCTCGGAAATGTGACAGTGGATGCTCTTCCCCATAATTATAAGAGGAAGGTTTGACATGAAGGATGGATTCCCTACGTTTCAGCATGACACCGTTATTACTTTTGAGGCAGGGATCCACCAAGAAAAGTCGTAGTAATGAAGGCGCTGTCCCGAAGGCCGTTCACCTGCTCTAATCTGCTCTGGCCGTTTATAAATAAATGCTCTAATCACCCGAGGGATGCCAGCGGACGAAGTAAATATAGAGCCAGTCATTAACACCGTATATGTGGTGCAACTTGAGGGAAATAGCAGTTAAACCTGCAACTAACGCTGGTAGATCAAGGGGCTTGTACAAATAATTAATGGCACTCGGCCGTGTTTACGGTAGGCGGAGGCTCGAGATTAAACGTTGAGCGTCGTGTGATGTCGGCCGAGGAGGCGGATATGCCACACCGAAAACGGAAGATTGGTGTGTTTTCCGGGAATTTCGGGAGGACGAGGATGTTATAGCAAACGGCGCTGGCTACTATACATCAACCAGCCGCAAGGAAAAACATATGCTCGTGGAACCAAGAACCACAAGAAGGCATTGATAACCGACATACCCCTTGATAGCTTGATCGGGCAAATGGAAACTGATTTGATTCTTGCACTTGATCGATGCGAGACGTGTGATGGTACTATATTCGAACTACCTGTGACTCGATCAAGGCCATGAACCCAAAGACGAATTGCACGCACATAAGATAAGCTCAAGCTCGCAGCCCTCTGGTAGTAGTATACGCTGATATACCCTAACGCCACTGAGTCTCTCTTTGATTTATCTCAGCGAGAAGTGGCAATCACGGTCTGTATCACGAAGATGATTGTAGGTCGAGCAACGGTGTCAAGCGTTTCTGATAGTTCTTCTGGAGAGGGGGAGCACATGCGAATGTGACTAGTGTACGCTGCGATCAAACGAGGAAGAACGGTCGAGAAACCCGATAGTATATACTTCCACGCCTGCCAGTGCGCCTCGGTATCCACATTCAATCAGAGAGACTTGACAGAAAGGGTCGTTGATCGATATCCTCTGGTGGGGCCTCCCAGAGTTGGGCTTGTCGTAGAGAAAGGTGACACTGAGCAGTCTGATTAAGTGCCAAGGAACAGCGCTGGTGGCTTGTGGTAACTAGGAACATCTTGCCGAGTCAGAAAAACTACGCGAGTCAATGCCAAGAGAAAGATGAGAGCACTCTCCCGAGCCAGGAAACATTTGCATATCTGAAACTCAAAATAGAGCGCTGATCAACGACTAGCACCATGAACGGTGCATACTAGTATTGACAAGTATAGGTGGTGGAGTGAACAAAAGTTTACAGTAAGCTGAGAGTCGGGACCACAGCGATTTGATCCGGTGAGTCCAAATAGCATCAAATACTGATTGTCTGTTCTCGGACTACGGGGTCCTGACTGCCACTGTCAAAAACTTGGAAAGCTGATTTCCTGCAGACGTTGAAGATAGGCAACAAGAATTTCCCTCATACTACTTATGATACTGGGTACTGTTTGCTATAGCAGACGGCAGTGTCAGCGCGTCACTTCTGCTTCAAGCGTCTCTCTCTTGTCGTTCATCGGATGGAACCAATTTTCACTGAAATACGAACCTCCGACGCATAGTCGTCATGGATATTAAATCTAGTCTGATGTGGAACGGAACAGAAGTCAGCCATCCCCGCACTCACTAGGAGGTTTCCCGGGATATCCTCGATTCGAATGTAAGGATGCCAATTCGCGGCGATCCTCACTAAAGACGAAAAGAGACGGGGAAGTGGATAGGTCCAGGCCTACCCTCAGCCATTTGTTCAATGATAGGTATACATACATATACATAGTTATCATCCGGTGAAAGCTTATCCCTTTAACTTATAGCAGCAGTCATTAAGTCATCAAAGAGTTCCGATGCAGATGTTCAAACGTTCCGCACAGACACTGCGCGCCATGAGTGATGATGCACGTGATGAACGAGAGAGAGAGAGAGAGAATTCTATATTTATATACCGTTACAAGCAAACTAGTGCTAAGACACGGTGAACGTATAGTAAGAGGTCAGACTACTAATTACTACGTTCGTGCGGCTATATTATGCTACTGTCATGGTTCCGAAGGGTTTGTGAATGGGTATAGTGGAGTGTGGGGTGTTCTGATGCAGAGGTGTATGGAGGGTTGTCAACGAAAATTAAGGGGAAGGATTTTTATGCTACGAGTATAGGGGGACTATTCATCGGGAGCATTGTTGTCTCTCATGAAGTCGGTAAGCGGTCTGTCATGGAGGGAAGGGATCTTGCGGGAGGGAGGGCACCGTCCATTTTTGGTGAAAGCGCTAGATTCGGACAGGAATTTGGCTAAGGCCTTGATGCCTTCTTTGGTTCCGAGGATGTACGTGATGAACGAACTTGGTCTTTAGCGCTCACCTTTTCCAACTTGTCAATTGAGCCACTACTATGTCCCTGCCATCTCTCCTGTTCCTTGCCTTCTAGACTCTATAGAGCATGCGCCTGACAATGCCCACACGTTATTACTTTTTTTCCACAACGGAATCAGCGGCTCAACCACGACCTCCTCAACGTCTTCCAGCAGGACTATGGTACAAGATTGCCGTTTTAGTCCCTTTAGACGATCTCTTTCGGAACAAGCTCTACTCACTCAATCTCAATGACTCCATGTCTATCTTGAGGAAGTGCACAAGACAAGTGTCCTGTGGCTCATCTGTGCTCAGCTCGGTCGGCCCAACATTATCACAACGTAAGATACGTTGCCTCACTGGTCTACTATTTCGGAACACTCCGGAATCGCTTCCACCTCGTAAGACAGGAATTCTGCACTTGGAACAACTAGAGTATAT
This sequence comes from Leucocoprinus leucothites, assembly GCA_013368445.1. NCBI lineage: Eukaryota > Fungi > Basidiomycota > Agaricomycetes > Agaricales > Agaricaceae > Leucocoprinus > Leucocoprinus leucothites. Next base: position 3,028,477 of record JAACJO010000002.1, on the reverse strand, counting down.
CAAACTCTCCCTGGAATGCTTGAGCAATGATTTTCCTAATGGCTTCGATGCTCTCCTCGCTACGGCAGTATCGACTCTCTGCACCTCGTCCGTACACATCTTCACAAGCGTCCCATTGAGGATCGACATACCAAACCTTCCAACTGACCCATTTGCCAATGTGACCTTTCCTACCTAAGGGAATTCACCCCCCTGCCTCGGGATCGACATTACTTTCGTGACTCGGCTATACTCGATTGCGTTCAAAGCCGTCTCAACAGCGATTCAATCCCATTGGTCCATTTTCTTCATAGACACAAGGCGTCTCTCAAGAAGCTGTCCCTGACACTCATGCGCTATACATTCACTGCCCTTCTCTGTAAATTTCCACATTTCCCCTCACTCAGTGATCTCTCCGTGGAGATGATTCGTCGTCCTCTGGACAATCCCAGTGAATTAACTCAAACGGTACACAATCTTGTCTCCGATCACTCGAGCAGTTTTCAGCACCTCACATTCAAATCATTCCAGGTAGATGACTCGATGAGTGGAGGTCGCAATGTTGTTCGGCCCGATCCCTAGGCTGATATAATTCACCTCTAATTACCACGTATATTGTTCGATTACCCTTTCCCAAGTCTGGCCAGCATGAATATTGACATTCTAAACTAGGAGTTGCTCGAATTTTATGTGGCTCGAGCAGGTTTGCCAGTAAGTTATCATCAGTATCTTCATTTATTTGCTATCCTCACAATCTCGAACCATATAGACTCACACCCCAAATATTGGTACAAGGATGCTTGGGGAAAGGGAGGTTGAGAATTTAATCCAGCCAGTTGTGAACAGCGGCCCGCAAAGTCTATTACGAAATCTGGCGCTTTGTGTGAATAATCTCACCCCGACTTTCATATACATCCTTGCGCAACAGCTACCATTTCTCGAGTCCCTCAGCAATCATCACCTATACCTTTACCCTGGTCAAATTCCGGAGCGTAACCGTATCCCGCCCCTTGACATATCTCTACGCATCTTCGACCGTTCACTGTTTGTTGGGCCCATGGCGGGACGTGATCCGTATCGAGACGTGCGCTCATTTCTTTCCCTGACATACAACACAAGCTTTATCTCTGATACGAATACGCATGACTTTTCCCGGGTACAATTAGTTTGTGAAGAAATCTCCTATGGTCGATACCTGAGTTCCTGTTTGGAGGGGTTTTCTCTATTTGGGACTGACCAGTCGATTGTTTTGCGTATGCGGATTTTTAAGAACTGCAATCGTAGAAGCATTTCCCAGCGTCAAATACTTTAACGGGCTCCATTGCAGAGAATTTATGGCAGAAGGGGATATAAATCAATAAGCGCACCAATGAAAGTAGCAGCAGGTGCTTTGGTATATACTTCTATATATGAATTCTATGTACAAGATTAAATAATGTCCACAAAACTTCGAATACCTGTGTTACCCGCTTACATTGTGCAACGGATCAATTTAGCGCTTTCTCGTGGCCTTACCTCAGACAACCATTGAAATACCATGGGTTTCCAGAGGTGGCGCGCGAGAATTGCGTTCTCAATAACAACGCTGATAATAGCTTGAGACTCTGGGTAGTCAAGAATGAGGAAAGTGTGAAAGCCCAAAACCTCTCGTGAAAACAGACTCTTTGGACTCCTTGAACTTAGCGCAACTGCTTTTTTGCCTTTGCCAGTGGTAACTCCCTTCCAGCAACTTCTATCTCCCAAATAAGCCGTCGACGTAGAGATGAGATCATTATGCAACTTTCCAGATTCAACAGCCTGGAGTCATCACCGAAACTCGACCTCAAAGCTGCTCATTCCAATCCTATTGTAAGCTTTAGTCATGGTCCTTCCACAACAGGGGATCTTTAAATGGAAAGAGGTGATTTGTTGTCCCAGTGAGACAATCGTGTACTACCACATTCAGAAGTACCCCAAGCTGCTGTGAAATTGCCGGAACAGAATGCGAGCGAACCGATACAGGCAAGACTTGAAGCACAGGTGAATGGCGGGAGGGTGGAGCCAAATGAAGAAAGATGGGGTTGTGGTAGGTTCACTTGAATATACATCACGAAGGAAAAAGCGTAGTGTGGTTTATCTGTGATATAGCAATAATTCAGTGGCTTTTCTCAGCGAAGCGCAAACACTGGGAGTTTTATCACTAGAGGATAGGCAAAAATGCCGCTGTTTGAGGAAGGGGATCATACGCGACTTTACTCTTACTTGTAACAGTGTTTAGATACAGTCCGAGCCTCCAGGTTGGTGAGTCCAGTGGAGAAAGGAATTCATTCGAGCTAAAGCATTCCGACAGGTGTTTTCCCCGTCAATTACTACCTCAGCTGGAGGATTGCGCCAGTGACGCAAGGAACCGTAACCGAAGGTCGGCCGGTAGGGGTTTTGTTGGCCGCCTGGGGTTGTTGGACTAGGTGGACGACCTGATCACACGCACGCTTTGACCATGGCCTCTGAGTAAGTTCGTATACTTGCGTACAGATGTTTTCAGGTATTTCTGGAGTTTGATTGTGCTTGAGATGGAAGAGGTATGACGGGATTCAACGCATCCCGTTTGTGCAAAGCGCTTAGAAGCGGCCCGGCGCCCGCCAATAAGTAGCCTCTGTCACGTGCCAAACACCAACCTTGCCGGACCGGGAGGAACCCTAACCTGAGCCTTCATGGATGTTCGACTTCGACCTGAACGTACTCTCCTTAGCCTTCTCCTTGCGGCCTCACAGACAACACAGATCACAGCAGTTCTCCATGTACTATGGGAGACGGCAGCTTTCGTGACTTAGAGTACATACTTGCACAGAAAAACGCAGAGGTTCGCTCCAGCTAGCCGCATATGTGCCGGATTAACGAAAGCTCTCTCCTATCTAGATTGATCGCCTAAATACAGTGTTGGTAGTGCACTCCGCCAGGATTTCAAATCTGCAAACAAGACTTCTTCAGACTTTGGATTTCCTTGATGAAACTCAACGAACTCATGCAGCTGAGATAAAGGATCTTGAACGGGAATACGCTCGCCTAGACCGACGTGTGCAGAAGCACAAGAATGCACGAATCAGCCTGGAAGTAGAAAGGGATGACCTAAAGAATTCTGTTCTGGAACTCGTTGAAAAAGGCACGTCTAACCCTTCTCCCATAACGAACAATATTCACCCTGGCTACTAGTGGAACAGTCGAATGACATCCGCTCTTGGCCGTTCAATCGTTTGCAAATTAGCCGATTCACCGGTGAGTTCACGGGATATGACTTCAATGGTCTAGTCAGCTGAGTCCGTATTAGAACATGCACGCTTGCTCGAACCACGACCACAGTCTCTGAATGAAGAAGATCAGTTGGCCTATGCAGGAGCTATCATTGACCGATTACGTCGAGAACGGGATGACGAGCGTGTGGCGCATGGTCTCACCCGCGATGCCCTTCAGTCCAGAGTTGACATACTCGAGGCTCAGCTAGCAAGACGGGATGCTGAGCTCGAAATGTATGCCACTCATACGAGTTGTATGCCTGCAGTCTTATCGGGACGTAATGATGCCAATGTCGGGTATAAACCTGACGATGACGGCTCGAAAGTAAAGCGGCATAGAAGCATCTCATCACCTCTTGACCCAGGCGAACCGAGGAACAGTACGAACGTCCCGCCACCCGGGCAAGCGCTAACAAACGAGGCCATTATCGAGATGTTGAATACGACCGCGGCAAGGAACCGAGCTCTAGAGGTCGAGATTAAAACCTTGTTTAAGCGGGTAAGCCTACTTTAGTCCTGAGCCAGCATACCTTTCTATCCTGGATCGCCTAGGCCATTTGAAACGTAAACTAACCAGCGGTTATTCGCATAACTTTAGCTTCAACAGGCTCGTTCATTGCCTTCTCCTTCCTCCGGCGCGTCAGTAGGGACGGCATCGCCACGTCCCCCGACGAGGGATGGTGGCCCTGTCCCTCAATCTCATCCACCGCCTTCATCTCCCAAGGGCGATACACTCTTGTATGGAGTTAGTGAATACGGGGTTGGAGATGGAGGCGATTCAATGAAGAATGATTTCGCTGATGATGATAATGATGAAGATCGAGCCCGTTATGACCAACAATGGTATACCCGTACTCGTAACGAAGGTGAGTAATGAGCTTGATTGTTTGGCTTTCATCCCACTCGTTAGAGATGCAAGAACAAACAGGTTCATTTCACCTGCATAGTTCATTGCTAGGTTTCGGCCCGACTACAGCCAACCGCTCGTTCCCGGCCACTTTCTCTCTTCCTTAGCCACTTCTTTTGCTTCTATGTGTCCTATTTCAGCGAGTACACGAGCCTAACCTAGTATCTGCTTTTGCTTCGTCAGGATCCAGTCGTACCCGAGCGCCCAGACCAGATAAATCTCCTTCCGTGCAAGCTTTGTATGATGACCACCGTTTTAATAGGCATTACCATAAGGCAAAGCGTCCGAAAAATTCAGGGGCAAAAGTGGAAGCTCACGAGGACCAACTGCCTAGCGCGAACCAGGACCAAGGCCTAGACACTCCTAATTGCCTTCCCCAATCAACACCAGCTCCGGTATCGGATGCTATTGATGACCATCATTCTGTCTATGATGATAACAGTGATACTATTTGGAGAAGGACTGCGCCCGCCATCGGCTCAAGCATACGTATTAGCGCAAATGACGCTCCATCGGCGCAGGAACACGTCAATATTGGGGACGGCACCAGCACAGGAGGAACGACACCTGCTGTCAGTCGCCCCAATGACCCCAGTTCCCCAAATCTCCACACCGCTAGTTTACGCCGCTTGAGGTCGAAGTCTGCGACACTAGCTAGTTTGGATGAGGAGATCCAAGAGCTATCGTCTCAGATAGATGCGTTTCGATACGAACGCGCCAAGCTGACCAACATTGTTGCCGATCGGGGACAGACGGCTAATCAACCTCAGAGAGAGGGTGTACCCTCACCTAGTCATCACGAATTTACAGGGGACATGCGTGATGATCGATCAATGGGGAGTGTCCATAGAACTGATGGCGTGGTCAAGGTACACACTTCGAGTTTGTTTCTCAGTGACTTTGGTTTACTGATGGAATATACAGGGTGAAAAACAAGAGCACGCCGCTGAGTATGGAGACGATGAAAATAGAGTTCCATATTACGAAAACGCGGGGACAGCCATGGTTGACAACCTCACACATCGACTGAGCGCCGTGGAACAAGAATGCCTCGAGTAAGTTTTGCCCTGTCCTAAAGAACTTCTAATCAGATTTCTCACTGACCGATATGGCTGGAACTCTCCATCATTGTTTTGGGCAGATTACGACATGAGTTGAACGAGTGTCGCACCCTTTCGCAGTCAAGGGAAAATGAACTAATGGATGAGATTCGGGCGTTAGAGAGCCGAATCGCTGAGCTCAGTCTTATGCATAATGCTTCTTCCAATCCCACCCCAGCTCCATTTCAATCAGGCAACGGACACGATATCGAATCAACTTCCTCTCCCCCTGCCGGCGGACAAGATCAGAGTAATTTACAACATCCCCTGTACCAACAAAGATCGCATCACGAAATCGATGTGTCGTTAACGCCGGATTATGCACCAGAGCTTGTGCCAGAAAATATACGCGAAGAGGATATACGCATACCCCACCTTCGTCCTAGATACCACGCCTCAGATGAAGGCAATTCCCCAAGCGTATCCGAAATTCAGTTATCTCCACCCATCGAACCATATATTGAAATTGGCGATCCTCCTCATGAGACCGCCCAGCCGCACGCACCTCCAGATGCTCAGGTCCGCTGGCTACGTTTAGATGACACGGAACTTGACGGGTTACTCGATGCAATTGACGGCGAGGTATCAATGGAACTCGCAACGCCACTCATGCCCACTACTTTACTCGACCTCAAATCACAAACATCAGATTTGGCTCCTTGTACTGGCTCTGACCACGAAAATCGTGATGCCTTAAGTGACCATGACAGCGGCTCACAGGAGATGGTTCTGGACGATTTGGAGGATCTGCAAGGAACGTCGTTTCACCACAGGCATGAATCAGAGCTGAGCCATTGCCATCGCGAGAATATTCAAGAAGACCCTGGGCTTCACGATGGCGAGAATGACCGAGGTCGATCCTCAAACACGGGCGACATGGGTAATGAGTCTGGTGTGATACGTAGAGGCGCGACAGGCTTGTTCTCTGATGACAGCCAGAACGTTGATGATGTCGACGGGGGTGTTGGGAATAGCGGCAATCTTCATGAACCGTTGCCGATGGCACCGCTTCTGAGACAACGGGAACAAGAGGACGAACTTGATGGTGTTGACTATAGTGGTGCTGATGATGTCGAAGAACGCCAACAGTATGACCGCTCGCGCGAAAGCTCACCCTTGTACGACGATGTGCATCATGATGATGACGATCCTAATGCTGAACAAGAAGATCGAGACGAGACGGTGTTGGTGATCCCTCAGAGCTCGCGGCCTCGATCTCAGTCCCCGACCCCAGCTCGACTTCACCCCGATGCTAGTGCCACCCGGTCAGAGCTCACTTCCACATCAGGGGATTCGCACCACCGTCAAACACCACGCCTTCAAACACCCTCGCCCTCTTCAAGTGCGTCTGAAGAAGCTCTCCGTGCAGAGCTTTTCCTCGATAGAGCCGAACACGAATTATCCGTCGCTCAAGAGATCTTAGAGCAAGGAGAAAATGTTTTGCGTAGTTTGGAGGCTAACCTCTCTTTGGACTTGCTTTCTCCTCCACATTCGCCGACGACTTGAGAAGAGCGATACCCCGGCTATCCAACGCTCTGTTTAGTATAGTAATGGTCATCAGACGTCTCCAAACGCATTGTTCCGCGTCTCCGCCGTTCTTTTATTGTATTTTTCCAAGTTCGGGTTTCGATTTACTGTGACCGAGGTGCACCGCTGAGGACGTACCAAGGCATTGGATCATACCCGCCTGAGGCGGTGATGATATGCTCTGTCGAAAATGGACACGGTTGGACGTCACCGCGTAATAGTATGTGGGGCGCCCTGTATCGGGTTCACAAACTTGAGCGACTCTGGGTTTTTGCGCCGTGTTCTTTTTCTGGTATTATTTTCTTTTCTGTTTCAATTCCGGTTCTAGTTTCGGCTACTCACTCAAAGTTCTTGGCATGATTTGCCCGTTTATAAACTAGGCGTAGCTATCTAAGGTTTGGACTGCGTGCTCTTGAGATCATATGCCGTTTGTTTTTAGTTCTTCAGCTTCACGAACGTGTTCTTCCGGCGAAGCAGGAACCTTGGTAATATGTAAGACCCTGAAGATGTCACTTGAACCTCACTGGTGCATCCACCTCATCCGGCCTACGTGTCTGTCTTCCTTTTTAGCGAGACTTGAGCAGGACTGAAACTTGGCTCGGTGCTTCATCCGCACTTGTAAACTGGCAAGTCTCACAATTTCCGATGTCGTTCGGGAATTTGCTCTCAGCGTCTAATTCGCACATACTTGGCCGGGCCGTGTGATTGGAAACACTATGGAATCATAGAACTTGTTTTGAGTTGACCTGAATAAGCTAAAACTGGCGTTCTTCGGAATATTGGAACTTGATGATATCTGATATATGATCAGTCGAAACTCGAGCAACGCATAGCTTCAGCAACAGCGTCCCAGGAATAAGAAGCAGGGGAAGAAGAAGAGCCTTGAGAATCCCCCCTCTTTGTAAAGGTGTGATTATTGTAATAGTATATTGTCGTACAAAGTTACAATCGAACGCTGCTTGCTGTTACAACTTTTACATTGGCAATGATGATGATGGAAGATGATGATGATCACGATGTTGGCGCCGATGCCGAACTGTTCAACATCAAACTCAGGCTCATCATTATCATCAGACGTCGGTCAGTTGGTCAGGCTTCCCCATCATCATTAAACAGCAATTTATAAGTGTCATCAACATCCTCATCAACATCAGCCATCACGCCATCAACTGCTCGCAGCACTTTATCCAATGTGAATAATCACCCTGTTCAAGCCAGCTTCATCGGAAACAGAAAAAAACAGAATAGCAGCTTGGTTGTTGTTAAGGAAAAGAGTCTAAAAAATCTACCCGTGGAGTTTGTTGGTGAGATCATTGTGAAATCAGATACAATTCCTAGAAAAGAGGAGCCACTGAGATAAGTAGGATGATTGATGCGCGCGCTGAAGCGCTGGGAGGGGCAACGCGCCATAGGGAGAGAAGAAAAGCTACTTGCGGTCTCTCTTCGATCAGTCATCATAGTCCCTACGGAATTAACACCTTTCCTCCGAGAGTGCCCAAGGTACTGAGTCCCGTCCTTCGCGGGTGATAGTAGAAGTAAAGTGACGTCTGTTGAAAGGATTCTTATAATTGACGATGTGCTGCGCCGGGCTTGGGAAGCTCATACTGGCAGTGGATAGTGTAATAATTACTTTTGTGACAAAGAACAGGGGGGGGGGTATTCCTGAGGGAGTAACCAAGGCCCGAGAGATCAATCTCCTCGATTTAGGATGGATATATCGGAACACTCGGTGTTGGGCTTGGTCCGGTTGTTGTGATTTAAGTTCGTTCCACTTATATACACATGTTTGTTCAAGCTCCCGGTCAATGTGTGGATTCAATGGGGGCAGTGCTTGACAATTGAATACATATCTCGAAATGTCTCGAAGAAGCATTTTGCAAGAAAAAGACGCACATGTTGCCGCTGAAGGATCTGCGGTGTTTTTTTAGTTCCTTTTTGGCAGACTGGAGTAAAGCGTAAGCTCCAAACGAAAGTCAGCGGGCGTTTTCTTCTTCTTTCTTCTTCTGAGTCTTCTTCGTTCTAATGTATAGTGGCGAGAGTAGATAACCTTTTCTCAGTGATAGCGATTGACGCTCGGGGACCCGGAACAGATTGTTGGAATGTCCGTTTCGGAGGGAAGAAGTCCCTTGAAGGCGCCTGCTCCAGTCTTCGTACTTCATTTCACAGGCCACAGAATTAAATGTCATGACAGACGCCTCGTGGAGCCGGTCCTGCCGTGGATTATATGACTCAAGACATATGTAGTATAATGAGTAGTAGATGAAAGGACACAGCATCATAAGCGTCAGTTCATCTTTGTATAGTTCATCTACACATTATGCGCATTGGAGAACCTATACCAAGAGGGGGGAGTAGTGCTGTCGACACATGAATAAAAATACCTATCCCTGCGAAAGTGCCGCGTGCGCGTGGAGAAGGAGGGAAGGGGTGTATGTAAAGGTCAAGAAATTTTGACCGTTCCTCTTCCCAAGTCCGGAGCTCGCAAGTGATGGAATTTTGACATGAACTTTGTTCCTTATCACATTGTAAGCCAAGGCACGAGATTCTACTCTGTGCTGGGACGTGTAGACACCGTATGTTATGTTCTTCCGAAGGCTCAACTCAGTGGTCTGTGCACGATGGAGGAGGATGTAGTATGAGGTAACTCAAAGTTCTATCACCTCGTGAAGAGATGCGCATAAAATGCTTCGGGATCCTTGATACGCAATACACGGCTAACAGGACCCTAACACGACTAATTACCGTTCATGGACTCCCATTCTCATAGGATACTTAGGACATCCGAGGACATGACAAAAAACCTTTATGAATTTTCCGCTCATGTCGAGCGCGAAAACATTGTAAAAAGTCGAACGCCAGAACGTTAGTGTGTAAAGGACTTATTTTTACCTATAGATCGGTACACAGGCATGACCGAGATGATAGCCAAATCGAGTTAAAGCTCCTCATTGTAAGCGTATTCCAGTGAATCCGAGGTCCCTAACTTGAATATGTGGAGGATATCTCTCTCACATGTTTTTTTTTTTTTTGTTAACGCGTTGTACAGGTAGCTGGCAGGCAGGACCCTTTAGAGACAGGTTATGACGGCAGCCTTACGTGTGGTTCTCGTTGGAACGTCCCGAGGACTTTGAACACCGGGTGCTATTGCTCGCGTTGAGCAAGAGCGTATGAGGAGTATGTAATGCCAGGCAGCCGAAAATGTTAATTGACATGAGCACAACAATCCGATACGGATACGAGCTGTGGCGTATTCAAACTGGAGAATCTCTAGTCCCTTACATACATACGCAGTAAGTAGTATGTAGTAGTCTCAAAAGCTTAATCGAAGAGTAGAAGTTGTCTTGTGTGGGTTATAATCATTCATCAGGGGAAGTGCAAGTATGCATTATTGTAACTACTACAATCCAAAAAAGTTCACGATCCAGACGCTCCAGGTACATTCGCGTTCTCCCTCCCATCTCCTCCTTCCCTATCCTTTCGATTCGCCTTTCTCCTCTGAGTCCTCGACATCCCACTCTCCTCTTGTTTTGGGAGTGGTACATACTTGACCTCATCATCAATCAAATGATTCTTCCACGGTCGATCTTTATCCGGTTTTCCTCTAACATAATCGACTTGAGTCGGTGGAGGAGGTATACGAACTTCAGTAGGTGTATCGTCGGTGGGGTGTAGAGGTGTAGATGTGCCTGAAGCGGGGCGAGAGGAGGCGGGTGTGGGTGTACGTGAGATGGATACAATTTTTATTTTTTGTTTCCCAGACAAAGAAGAGCCGGAGGAAGTTAGGGATAGAATTTTATGTCCTGTCTCATGTGCCGGTCGTAACTGCGGTAGGCTAGCGGATCCAGGACCAGTTCTTGTCGGAGTAGTCGTACCACTCGCAAGAGAAGGAAAAGCACCTTCGGCGCGTTTAGCTTCGTCGACTAGTCTTTGTCTCTCGCGTTCTTCTTTCTCTAGTGTCTGAGAAAGTTGGAGTTGGAGAGAGGCGAGAAGGGTGGAAGTTTGAAGTGGCGTGAGGAGAGGTTGGGAGCATGGTTGGGAAGGGCAGAGGTGGTAAGGCAGGTTTAGAGCACAGAGTGGGAGGGCACACGAGGGGCAAGCGGGCACGTGCGGTGAGAGAGGGTGTTCGTGGGCTGAATAGTATTAAAATTACGTTGATATTACTGAATGCGATGGACCTACCGAGGCAAAAACACCCGCCTTTGGGATCACGCATCGGAGTGGAATTTGATGATAACTTCGATATGAGATTCTCCAGTTCACGAACTGATTTACTCTTCGGAATATCATGTTCAGAATGATTATTCGCCTTGCCCTGTTTCGGTTTTTGTTTTTGCGGTTTCTGTTTCGGCGTCAGTCTATCAGATGGGAGATTCGTCCATGTAGTTTTAGGCATCTCTTTTTGGTGGAGTTTCAGTCAATGTTGGGTGGCTCAGTTAACTGAGATGGGTTGGAGAGGGGGTTAGAGGCGCTTGATCGAGAGATGATCTATTGATGCGTGATGGGGATGGTGGGCCGGTGGGACCGTGCATCGCCGGCTCGCCGGGTTCATAATAATAGAAGAACAACAAAACACAACACCCGAACGCCACGATGCGATTGCTCATCACATACTGATCTGATGGGAAATGATCTCATCCCTATACACACCGACAACTCATCCAGAAGCTCTAGCACTTCTGTGAGTTAATGGAAGCATGGGTGTTTTTACGTGTTGAGACGGACCGAGTGGTTGGAGGGGAGGAAGAGGGGGAGACACACAGGTCCCCTCCCTCCGCTAGCTACGGCCCATACAGAACGTTCGCGGTAAGAAATCGGCGGATCGCAGATTCTCGGGCCCGTGTGTAACGTCAAAGAATCTGAGATGGGGAGGCGAGGCAAGGGTCAGCGTGATAAGGTGGTGAGATGGAATCTGAGGGCGTGATCCACTTGGATCGCCGAGTGCCGGTTGATGCCGGGTTGGAGCGGCGCTTTAAAAGGAGAGGGTGATGGGTGTGATGGCTTGGGTTTGGTTTACAACACACTGGTTTGATTGCGCAACTGACCATCATCAACTCGACCTGAATTTTCGATGGCCACTTTGGGCTGGTGCGTCGCTTCCTGTCCACTTGCCCCGTCCTCCTGCTTTTATAAACGGGAAAGCTCTGGGCTCTTTTTGTTTCCTTTCATCCGTCACTGATTCCTTTTTCCCTTTCCCTTGTTCTCTCTCAGGCAAGCCGACTCTTCTTCGCGTGACACCAAAGAGGACGCGATAGACCCCGCCTTGCGCGACGTATGTCTCCTTCTACCTCTCTTCAACCACCCCCCATGACCCTGAGACATCATTGGTTCCAGTCTGATAAGCAAACCGACATGTCTGTCAACGTGCGTATGCACTCGCGCTACGACCACCCACAGCAAACAAACCAACAGCAACGTCTTCCTTCTCCTCCTCCCATCACTACTCTTCATCCTTCTCACTCCCATTCTCACTCTCCTGCACCTTCTGACGACCGTTCTTCCATCGGCACTCCCCCCGTTCGCCGTTCTCCTCATCTCTATCCGCCGCCTTACCAGCACATCCAGCACCCGGCTTACATGCCTTACCCCACCCCTCACTTTGACCATCACCAGCGGTATGATCATGGTCCAGGGGGCCACCAGGACCCCAATCATCCACCCCCTCATCCGCATCCTTATGCTCATCCCGGCCATCCGGGCCATCCACCGCAATTTTCGATCCCAACGATGCACCCCCCGCCCCCGCCTCATCGCGGGGATCCGTACCATCCGTATCCTGTCCCTGGCTCTCAGCCAGTGTCGATTGTTCATACAGATGATGCAGCTACAAAGCTGAGCGACCGGGTTAGACGTCGCTGCTTCAATTGCTGCACTACAGACACTTCTACCTGGCGCAGGTCCAATTTGTCACCTGGCAAAGTGGTGCGTAAACAACTATTATTCATCTTATATTTACTTACTAATTTTATTACTTTCTTTAGTTGTGTAACAAGTGTGGTCTCTTTGAACGCACGCACTCGCGTCCCCGACCAGAACAATTTCCACACAAGCGCGGCCCTCTTGCCGCATCAACACTGCGAGGTCGAACTCCGCCTTCAAACCAGCTTCCGCCCATTTCGCCTCCCACAGGGGGGCCAGGTGGTCCCCCACCAGGGAATTCTTACTATGCACCCCCGCCCTTGTCTGATCCTCGGCGGGATGGACCGCCTCCGCCGAGCCAGTATCCTCCCCCTCCTCCCCCTGCTACCTCAGCGAACGCTACCAATGGTAGTAGCGGTGGAAATGGCCAGAGTTTACCTGGGCTGCAGTCGTGGCATAGCGCTGGCACTACTTCGTCTTCTGGGCCAGCTGACAACGGCCCGGCGCCTGCTGCCAATGGGGACGCTGGGAATGCCGCTGGCACTGGGTCTCCCCATATGCCTCCTCCGCCATCGAGAAAGAACACTGCCGGCGAGAGTAGTCAACCGCATAGCCAGAGTCAGAGTAGGCAGGCATCGCCTTCTCCGAATTTGAGAGCTGCGACGCTGAGTGGTGACTCGAATGCGAGGAGTGAAGGAGCTCCGCAAGGACCTGGCGGCAGTGGAGATGGCGCGTGATACAGGTTGAGGGAGGCAAGGTGGTTGTGATGAATATGTGTGGGGGAGGGGGGTTTGTTTTTACCTTTAGACTCTTTCGCGTAAAAATTGGACGAGCAGTTGCTTTCGTCTCTTTCCACTTCTCTCCTCGTCGTTCCTCGCTCGTCGTCGTCATCGTTTGAAATCTAATGTGGTCGTTGAATTGTTCTTCCCCACCCTTCTCCAAAATCATGCTCCTCATCCTGCACAGTTTCGACTTTTTGTTGATCGCTCTCTCACACCATCTTTTCGCGTTCGCGTTCGTGTTCAACATTTCGCGTTGCTCTTTGATGTCATTGATGGAGGCGAGTTTGATGATGATGATGATCGCATCTCGTCATATACATCATCTCTGTTGCTCTATACCAAACCCAGTACTTTATGTATATTGTGGGTTGTGGTTGATGTGATTGATATATTGTTCTGTGCTCTCTTGATCCGTTGTTGGTATCAGAACGGACTCTTAAATGTCTTCTGTCTGTCGAGCTTCGTACTCCAGTTCTTGTAGCTGCTGATTTGATATTTATTCGAATCGTTTGCCCTTTTTTTTTTCTCTTACGCTTGAGCTTTCTGTTTTTACTTCCAACTGTTTTTGTATTTTTTTGAATGTTGAAATGGAGTTGATTGGGAGGGATGTTGGGGAGTGTGTTATCTATTATATACCGGCTAGCGACGATTTCAAAAGTTCTGCGTTTACACATATACATATACATACATCCAGAGAGACATACGACGACCAGGCTTGCATTTATATATATTTTTCCTCTTTCTTTCTCTCTCACTGGTTAAATCAGCAGAAGCTCTCGAGGAGAACATCTCGAAGCCTGGCAGTAAGTAACCAACACCGCGTGCGACCATGCGCGGTCTCGACCATCTGGACCCTTGTTGTAACCCAGGGGGTTGAGTGGGCCCAGAACGGGGCCCGTACACAACGCTGGCTGGCAGCCGCTGCGGAGTCACAGCGCTCATTCGCTGAGTCAGGAAAAAAAAACTGTATTGGATGGCGTGATCCAATCATCGTTATTCCATCTGATCATCTGATCTGATCGATGGGAACAAAAACGGTTTTGGACCCCCGTTTTTTCTTAGTTTAGTAATGATCTGATTTGATGGATGGATTGATCATCATGTAGGGTGTGATTTTGGGGTCCTTGGAGATAGAACAGAACAGAAAATTTTGATCCAATCACGGACGAGCGGGGACTTGCCTATAATGATGGGGTGAGTGGTGGTGCCGTAAGTGTGGTGGGTGGGATGGTGAAAGGGTGTCTGAGGGTGTAAGGGTTGGTGGGGTTGTAAAGTTATGTAGTTTATGTGTGTATGTAAACGTCCATTGCTTTCGGGCCCCGAGATGGGGGAGAGAATTTTTTTTTGGTTGTTGTTTATGAGCTTTAGTTTTGAGAGATGTTTGATGGGAGGAGTGGACAACAGGACATTGGACGTTGGACGTTGGGCGGTGAGTTGGTGGGCGGTGGGGTTGTTACGATATATACGATGTTTAGTGGGTGAGTTTTGACAGTGGCAGGGAATGACGAATGACGGTGACAAGTTTGTGCTTAATTCGTTCTTCTGGATTATTTAGGCGGAAATTTAGGAAGGGGGGACTTGGCGTTTTTGAAAGCCAGGGGCGCTGTTTGATCGTGAATACTATTGCAGTATTGTATCTCCGGACTTTCGTGCACGAGAAATGAAAGGGAAAGGAGGATGTGGGTGGAAATTTATTTTCATGTGCATGTGCATTGCGCGTGCATGTGTTTTTCTTCAAGGCGACGCACTAACGAGTTAGGCATATATCGACATGCATAAACTATCTTAGTCGTACAATGATGTTGAGTAAGTATAGCCGGTCCAGAATGTGTGCAAGCGTGGACGCGAGGTGTTGTCATTCATTCATCTGCTTGAGTTATTTGTGGAAGAACGTGGGTGTGTGAGGGAAGCTCAGGCCGTAGAACAGCGCAAGCCACATCTAGAAAACCAGTGACCGCTGTCAACAGTACGTCCAGCCACCCGCGCCCCCCACAGCACACCATCAAACCCCATTGCAGACTACAAAGTCAGAGCAGAATTTTGTAATAACGACAAAGTAGCTTACAATTGACTTTTCCTAGGAATAAAATGATCACGAACGATAATACACTTCGCACGTCAGATACAATTCCGGATCCTACCAAATCGCTACCTCCTGAAGTACTCGCCATCATCTTCAAATATGCCTGTCGCTTCGACAAGATCGAGGATCCGAAGCGAAAGCTCATCCTTGGTTCTGTCTGCTCTCGATGGCGAAGAATCTTGTGGTCTTCCCCTCACCTATGGATGTCGTTTTACCACATGTTCCGCAGCCACAGCAACCTTGGCATCGTCAAACTCATCGAATTGCATGCCTCGAATTCAGTTAACAACCCCCTCTCATATGTGTTGCTCTGGGATCATAACGAGCTATATGATAATCCGACCATCTCACTTGCGGCCTGTTTCCTTATCTTTGCCAAATATGCTACTCGAATACGCTCCCTTCACCTCTGGGAATTCGATGAAACCACGTGGAGCGCTATCATTGCTTATTCGCGTTTTTCCGAATTCCCTCAATTAGAGTCCCTGGATCTCACTTTTATGTTTGATGACCAACTTGAAGAGCTAACGTCCTGGTTTGCTCGAATGCCCAAACTACATTGGCTCGCATTGCATCATCCTTGTTTCGACGTACATGAAATTTCTCCATTGACTAACATCACCACTCTCATATTGGGCGACCTCCATCCTGATCACGCTTTTTACCTCCTCTCCCAATTTCCGAATCTCGTCAAATTCGAAACAAGTGGTACCACATCAGATGGTTACCTACCCGAGACTATTCCTGATCCACCTTTGACACAAGATGTGGTTTTACCACATCTAGCTCAGTTCTCTTGGAATGAACGTACATATCTGGAAGATATTGCTGAAAGCACCTCATTCATTCACCACATCCGACTCCCCGCCATCCGATGCCTTCAATGGTCCTGGTATCTAAATTTCCCACCAACACACTGGGATGTCTGGAAATGTTTCTTTCAAAACATGGATGGACTGGAATCTATCAAAATTGGGACACATGCCCCTCACGTGATCCCGGACCTCCTTTCCTTATTTTCAACTCAACATATACGAGAAGTGGAAATCTACATCTATAGCGTCGGAGAGCTACGGAGGTGTTTGCACAAGCTGATGCGCAGCCGCAATGCTCGCAGGGCCTCGGTGTTGCCACATTTAGATGTACTCGAATTGTATTTCCCTTGGGACATTGGGAGGGACAAAGTCCTTCGCATCCTTTCTTGGGTCGTCACCATGCTCAAGTCAAGGAGGATATCTGTTATGCAGACCGACTATACCGCCATTCGTCGATTCCGTATGTCCGAGGATGAGTTGCTCAGGGTCATGCGAGAATCGATGGACATACATTCTTTGTCAGGACAGAAGAGTCTTCGAGCGTTGAAGGCATTGCATGATGAAGGTTTAGACCTTCACCAGGGTCTTATAGACTTCATCGTTACACACATCGCAGCGTAGTGGGAAGGAAATGGGTATTGGAACATAATGCATGAAATTTTGTTGTCGAGACATTTATTGAATATTGAGATCTGGGAGTGGTTCAAGGGATTGCACTACACGTGACGTATAGTGTAATATATATATATTTATTGATTCCATTCCATTCCATCATCGACATATGCATATGCTCTCCCCCTCTACTTTTCTTCGTTTATGAAATATTGCCTTGTCAAACGCCGAAGCCGAAGCCTTGAGGCCTATCGATCAACATCTTACAGTCACGGCTCCACGAGGCGTCGATGTGCCATCAGATTGCCCATGCCTCACGGCGGAACACCTCCATGCACCGATTTCCCGTAAACTGCGGAGAGAATTTGAAAGGCTCTTTCTCAAAACAAACAAAGGAGAGATACTGTACTGCTAAGTCCTGACTGAGATTTGCCTAGCATCATTTTTCCGATTCTCGAGGGTTCCATTTCAGTGGGACCCCTGGATAGGGTTCGGGAGCCGCAGTTTCATAAGAGAGAGTCCTGGATATTTGAACGAGTATATACCGGCGCCTACTGGGGGCACGCACACACGCGGGCCCTGGTTCTCAAGCGCGATTGCGCTTTGCGGAGGGCATACTAGGCTCTGAGATCAGTTGTACTTTTGTTCCGTGATTGGCATTCCGTTAGTGAGTATGGTGCATACATCTGATGCTCTGATGTTCGCGGGAACGTTTTGGTGGCTGAGGCAGAGGCCGCTGAGATTACGGCTTCAATTGGTTTTGCCCGGAATTCTTCGCCGTTTCAGCGAGCCTTTGGATTCAACCGGGGTCCCATAAGCTTGCTTTGTTCCTTGTGAGAATTTCACACTCTTTATTCAACTGAGCTCGGATCTTGCTTGGCCAACTACAATTTAGCGCCGAAGTCAAAGAATCATTGGGGCCTAGAGGCTAGATCATGGATGCCAGTGATGTGGCGCTGATGAGAATTACCCACTGTCGTTCCTCTTCACCTACATAGGAGCCGGCGAAGACTTCCTCAGAATTGGTCCTACTGTCATGGAACACTAGTCCGTATTGGGTTACGAAGGATATCCCTGTGAAGCTGTGGGAACAAACGCCCACGCACTTTTGTCGGCTCGAACTGCTCTTCTCACTTCCAACAAGGTTTTCCGGCAGAAGAATCTACTATAGAGAGTCGCCATAATCGCGTGTATATACAATGCACTAAACTGGTATAATGCGGTGGGTAACATATATACCAACAAGGGAGGCTAGGACGCCACGCGTCGAAAACTCAAAAATTCTCAAGGAGCCGAGTTACAGATAGTGTCATGATTAGGGGATGCTCTGACGACATGGGTGACATACGCACCATTCAACAGTGCGTTGGTTTGTGGTGGATGTGGCTGGGGTGGTGGATCATAACTCCAAATTCGGCAGTTATTGATGTCCCTGAACGGTGTTGTGCAGGCGATTGTTTACCTCCTCGTTACTTCTTTCGATAATTTCTTTATGCCATTGTGCTCTCTTCTGAGATCTCGTGAAAGGCTGTTGCATTATGGCCTGTCACGATTAATATGAAGGGCCAGGCCAGGGGGGGCCTATAGAACAAGGCAAGACATATTTAGATCAATCTAGCGCGCGGATAAGAAGGGGGACGACTCACCTCATTCATGTCATCTGATTCCATCTGGATGCCCTTCCCATCTGTTGGGCCATCATGATCCGCCGATGCGTCGATGCGCCCCCCGTTTCCTGAGAACTTGTGGCCACTTCCACTCGGTAAGTATTACCTTTACTACATGCACCACACACCCTTCCCTAATAGAAGTTCTTCTTTTCGTTTCCTTGAAACACATTGAGGCATGACGGTTATGCCGTTCCTTCCATTATGGAAAAGGGAAATTGCACCAGGCGGCTTATGTCCATTTAACCCAATCTGCCATATTACAGGTATACCCCTAGTATGCAAGCGGTTATGCGTCACCGCTGGGAAGTCTAAATATACACTTCTCTGAAGGCTTGGCAATTGCGTTGTTGTTTCGAGTGAAGCGAGGCGAAGGTCCTCAAAAGCGGCGCGCAGAGGCGTGGATAGAATGACCGACGAAGAGAGAAAGGACATCCATCTAGGTCTGGGGAAAACCCGCCGTTCGGAATCAAGGAACCACCAACGGTGTTGCATCTGGCCAGGTGGACAACCGTCGTCGATGACGACACAAGGATAAATGTATACAGACCCTTTCTTTCTCGCATTTCTTTTTTTCCACCGAGTCGGGGTGGCTACTGGCCCTGACAACTCACTTGCGGTTCCTTGTATTTCCAGATCCTATCCACTAGATGATTTTTACGAAAGAGGCTACTGGGAGTCGTAGGACTAGGTGACCAAGGTGAACTGGCATTGCTTTCAGATTGAAGAGCGGTAACTCTGCCGGTGGGCCTAACTGGAAGTTCAAGAAGGAAGTCTGAAAATCTGGTGCGTACGAGGAAGGACTCGGTGAATGAAAGCGAGAGTCTCTTTTGTGCTATCCTATCGGTAGTTTCTGGTCGGTTGGGTCGTTGATAACCAGATGCGCAAGACTATTGGTGCGCCGCTAACTGCTTGTACACGTACAATTGATTGCGGCGATATACTTCTAGAGCTTTGGTTGACTGTAGTGCTACTAGTGCTATCTCTCCTCGTAGGTATCCGGCTGAATCATACGTGTAGCACGACTACATTGAAAAGGAGGGATTTCCCGAGGGGAGAACAGCCGTTGAATTGAGAAGCTTGCCTCATGATACATATGGAATGCGGTGTGACCCTCATCTCACAATTCGGGTGCGTCGGTGGTTGAAGAGTCCCGAGTAGCAACGACATGTGCTCACCGTGACAGTGCTTTAGCTGGTCCCTGCGCTTTCCTCTGCCATCACGTTGATTAAGAGCAGTGCGGTCGAATGGAGTCAGTGAATGAACACATTTGGAGACTATCTGACCTTGGGGGGATAATGCTACGACGATGCTCCAGGCTCATCGGATATACCACATTACCCTACCGTGTCAGTCTTCCTTGGCTTCCCCATTGCTTCCCCTTCTTCTGCATTCGCAAATAACCGGATTAGACTTTATCCTTTGGATGTTCAAACGTCTCGACCGGCTAGTTCTTGCGGGGAAGGAATGTGCTTTGTAGTTAGATATGGAAAGAACCAGTGGTGGGAGAAGACGCTACGACCAGCTGGTTGACTAATTTAAATTCGCTGTGGTGAATGATCGACGTAAGAAAGTGAGCTTGTGGAGGCGGTTCTATTAGTCCAGCAAGTGCAAGGAAGAGCTTATCGAGTGCATCAATTACACCGGGGATAGGCGCCAACCCAGGCCATTTTGATTGTGCACGACCCTAATGTGGTCAAGGAGGCAAGCGGCATCAGAAGCCTCGATCAGCCCTTTTGGGACCTGAAAGCTTTCGCGACACCTGAGCTGTAGTGGAACAGTATGTTTGCCGAGATATAAAATCCCAGCTCCGACTGAATACATTTGTTCCGAGTCTGTTCCCCGAGCCTCAGGCATCAATATATCGGGGACCAATGTTTCTATGTTTATTGGCCCATACTCAATATGACCCGGCTCGAAACTCCAGATGATATCATCATAAGCCGACCGGGGCTCACTCTCTACATGATCTCTACTAGGGACTCAACTGCACACTGAGAATAGCAAGAGGCTCGCAGCCTGACTAAGCGATGTTGATTGTTGATGCATCTGATTCCCCGGCTTAATTTGTCTGAATTCATTGAGCATGATCTCGATAAGTGGTTGGTATCAATTGGCTGACCAAAGTATGTATACTTGTTCCTAGGCCCTTGATGATGGAGTGCACAGCTCGTGTAATGTTGGATCACTAATCAGCACCACCTGCCAAGGGATTGTGTCTTCTGTGGTCTGGCGCTCGGAGAAAGGTGGGGGATAAAAAGGACGGGAAGTCGAAGACATCGGCATCATGGGCCGTGCTTTATCGGGACTGTTCCTACATAGAAACAGCTTCCCATCAGCATCCATAAGTGTCCACTATCGCGATACTGCAAAGAGCAGCGAGTATACACATTGGTGTATACACCATGTGCTTGAAGCTACAATCGCATGCAGAGAACAAGAGCGTCCGATGCTATCCAAACATCGGACAGCCTCACCGTAATTCATCTTTAGACTCGTAATTAGTTGCCACACTAAGTATGATCTAGTTATTTTTACGGAAACGGTCATCAAGCTGGCACTCGAAACAATGTATATGGCATCAATGTCATTCGGAAGGTGATCAAACACACACGTTTTGAACCATAATGAAGCCCAGTGAACAAACTCACCCAGCTAAGGTCGTTCATTCGATCATTCACTCCCCTTAGACCCCGGTTGGCAGTGATTAGTGATTCATCCCTTCCGTTCGTAGGACTGCCCGCGCGATAGGCCCCACGAAGGGATCATGTCCACCCTGTCCACGAATCCATATAAATCAATTTGGGATGCCCTTGCTCACACTTGATTTATTTATTTCTGTTTCGGACAGAAACAGGATGTTTACATCATGAACGGCTTGAACCTAGAACTCTGCGAACGCATAACTACTGGCTAGAATTCAAAGACAGTGCCATGGAATCAGAGCTATATACCTTGAGCCCCGGCGGAGAAAAGTTTGAAGATCTATCGATGCTCAGGGGAAGCGAGAAGTCCGGCCACACAGCAAGGGTCGTATTGATGCCGCCGTCAGCTCAATCCAATCGTGGGCATAAAGCTTGATCGATCATTACACAGTACTTAGACAAGAAGCACAATCGCACAATAGCGCATGATTTGAGTAAGCATGCTGCGTGCCAGTACTGGTCTAGAGATACAGGCAGTGCCCAAATGAAAATGACACTTCAGCCACCAGCATCGAAAATATCTTGCATCCGAGCCGCTATCCCGAATATCGATGGGATAATACTACAGTTGATCTAAGCTTGTCGTACTTGTTATGACATTGTACTGCGGAACATTTAGAGGTAGATGCTTTTGGACGTGTTATTTGGAGATTGTAGGATGTCTGATGAACAGATGAGATGGATGAAGTTGATGAAGAATCACTCCGTGAGCACTGGAGGTTACATGACTGGGCTTCCCGATCATGCTTGGCGCTGGGAATGTATGCATTCATGTGCCCGAGGGCGCAATGTTGATTATTGACATGTTCCGGAGAACTTATGATCAAAGAGAAGTGCTCTATTACACTGATTGCCATGTCACTGGTCTACAGCACTGAATGGATGGATACTGACGGACAGCCCGCAGCTGCTTCCATTCCCTCTTTGAAAATATGAGTATTATTGCGGACTACAATGCAAGAGCTGCGTGGTGTACTCCTCAAGCACACCCCTCCAAGGCCACTGCCCTTCCAGAACATATGAAGCCAGTGTCAAACAAGGTTTGCATTGGAATATTTTCATTGGTGAACCGGTACCAGAAAACTTGGGGTAAGTCTATAATTAAACAAAGCTTAACCCCGCTATTGTCCATGCGCGGCGGCGCTACTATCAGCCCGGAAGGGCTGACAGGTTAGCCATATGAGTCTTCAGATACTCCGGAATATGAGCTCCAGGCCGACGTTGCGTGTTCAGTCAGAAGTAGAAGACTCTAGCCTCCCATTTTGGCCGAGCTCTGTAAGTCAGCGCTCAGCGTTGCATTGGATTCCTGCTAACCGTGCTTGAGTGTAATTCAGATCTCCGATTTTTCAAATAGTTCACGAGCCTAGTTTCTCATCACTCTTGTTTCGTGACGACGAGGTAAAGAGGTCGAGAACGGATAATTCCTTTAATGGTATAAATTCCTTCCGTTTTCAGTAGCGCCACTTGAAACTTGAAGGGTTTGATGTGACATCCCTACTCAGCAAAGTACCTTGAAACTCGTGGGAGGCTGGCAAATTGTGGAGAGTTGGCTCTGGGAAAGTCGAAGGAAAATTTTCGTGTTCTTAGCTTCAAGCCCGGGTCCACTATCCAGAGTACCATACAATGGGCAGTCAACTAAGTCTCACAGCCGTGACACCTCGGGCATCTGAGGCTTCGGCCTGCCTTGTAGGCTCGATAATTTGAAGGTTCCTAGTTGCTATTAATTTGTCTCCTTGCAGACCTTTTTCAAACACTCATAGCAACAGCGCTGGATGGAGTTCTGGATGGGCGCCAGGGCGTTTGCTTCCTCTGATGGTGGGCGCAGAAGGCAAGAAAGATTTAAACGAACATCTGATTTCTGCATGATTTTCATAGATCTGATAGAATCCTAGCTTAATTTCTCATACTAGCAGTCTGACCAAATCTGATGTAAGGGAATTGCCTGGAGACCAGGTACTTACGATTAGGGTCTTCCTGGAAAACCTTATGATCGCACGAGTGACATGACCCGCGTGCTCTGGTCAAAACACGAGGATGCCGTATGAGAATGCTGACCCCGTGGATAGATGGCTTTGCAGCGGCCGACATATTAAGCTTCTCGTTTTTGTAGCTGGGCTGGCTTAGGTCTGAGGGGTTCGGTTGCGTAGAATTCTCATGATACAGCAGAGGGTATTTTGGAAGGAAAGAAGGCCCTTTGATATAAATATTTACATATGGTTTTCCGCTGCGTACTATACAACAATTTTGACACGAGTATCCATTGATCGTCCCCGAGTTCTGGCCGTTTGACCCATTAGATTAGCATCCGATGCAACGGCGGTGAACTTTGATCTAAGCCAGCATGTAACATCAAATATGACGCACATTGTGCCTTATCTGTTGGAACATTTTAATATACACTACCACCTTGTACCCGCACTCGCATTAATAGTGCGACGAAATACCCCATATTTCGGCTTCCAAACTCACGGGTATACGTACGAAAGACCCTCGGCTCCAGGTAAGAAATTTGTGAGCTTCGCTTCTTACAAGGCGAGAACTTGGGATTGCTGCGAACTTCGGATGAGGGGTGAAATGTTTTAACACCAGGCGGCCATACCAGATCGCTTCATGTAAGTTAATTACTCATGCACAGTACATAGCACATGTACCAAAACCTTTACATCAAAGGCTTCACCACGACCTCCGGACTCCATTCAATCGGCCATGACTTCCTTCTAAGAAGGACATATGACCTCGAGTGACAGAATTATCTCCTCGTACGAACCGAGTTCCACGTGTATTGATACCTCAACTGTTGTAGTCGATCGATTGGAGGCCAACCACCGCAATCTGACGCCAAATACGAAAACGCACTCATCAATCCTACCTCCTATACCTCGACTGTGTCATGACAACTACAACCAAAGCCAGCAGACATACTGTGTGACTCTCCATGTCGGGCAAAATACTCGAGTGAACTATCTCACTTGGATAGTATATAGCATCCTTCCCACATATTCTCCAAAGGTATGAGCTTGGCACCGGCTCAACGTTTTACTTTAAAATACTATGACCCCAGAAATCGGGTCACGATGAAAGGGGTTGCTGTCAAATGCTTCCTGTTCCATGAATCATTTTCTCCGCTCTTGATCCCGATCTGGGATCACAGGACAATTGGAACACCTTTTCAATCAAGAATTATCTTCATGTCGAAGCTCCGAGTCGCGAATGCGGACTGACGCACCATACATACTCCAAAAGGGTGGACAGCAGTGACATTGAACGCCGAACCACGAGACTAGCGCTAAAGCTCACCTGCGGCTGCCTAAGCAGCCCGATTGCTGTGTGACTTGAGCACGCCCCTGTGGATGCTTCTCTGTTTTACTTTGATAGGAGACCCTGTTTGCTGTTTACGCAGTTCAGGCTTTGAAAGGCTCATGAGTTGTGTCAGATGGGGTTGTCATATTAAAGGAAGAAGCCTGTAACAGTCTGATTTGCTTGATGCTCATCATCTATACAATCATTCGGATCCAAGGTCATAATTACATTCGATGATCGATCTGCTGTTATCTGTTAATGTCACATCCGTTTGTCAAGGAAGTCTCGACCTACCCCGTTCTACTCAGTCCACAGTAAAAGTGGGTGAGCTGACGGCAAAGACGTATAGTTTCAGGCATAGCAAGATCACGAGGTCGCGGCATTTTCACGGTCGCTTCGAGCTGGACTCCGAAGTAAGGAGGCTCGAAAATCATAGCCTGTGACATTCCCGAACGACTCGACGGCTTCCTGCCATTCTGGCTTTCCGTTTTGTGCTAGAAGGCGCTATCACATCACTGCTGTTCCGCGTCAGGTCTCATGCATTCTCCAAGGGCCACTAATTAGACTTCCCTGACATCTAGAAAGCATGCGAGCTGGGGCAAGAACCGTGATATGCTGAGGCGTTCGATGAAGCTCGATCAGTCCATCGGCGGAGTACCTGCATTCAGGAGATAAATCATGGGAAGTTTCGCCCGCGAGCCAGCCAGCGGGGTACTGACCCAAAAATAGAGGTGGCCTACTATTCGTGTGCGTCTATGTGCTCGAAGCTCCTTCGAGTTCTTTTGCGAACAGCCCTAATGTATTGCTCCAATTTCGAGCGGACCGGTTCCCGCAGTCACACGAAAGTGTCGGCGTCGGTATGAATGGTGCTTAACAGATCCTTGTGCATCTTTAAGTTTGATAAACCTCCATCGTAGTGGGCCTGGGAACTGTAGGGATACCGTGAGGTAAATTGGGAAATTCCTCAAATACCATCCGACGTCGTACCTTTTCAAAGTCCCTGCTATATATTTTCAAACCTCACGGACTCTTCTCTTGGAGACAATGGAAACCTTCTCTTCCCTCGCAGAAAATATTTCCAGGGTGGAAAAACTGCACCTGGATGTGTTATCCACTGCTGAAATTTCAACGACTTCAAGTAGTTCCCGACGACAGACAACTTCGAAATTGATCTGGTTGGTTTTGTGCGGCTCCTAGGGGTCGCTTTCTCGTCGCACACTTGGTCCCTGAACTCCATAAACCTCCACCAATAGCATGAGCTTGTCTCAGGAAAGGGGTATAGTCACGGTCCAGGGTTAACTCCAGAGGCACTCAGCGTTCAGATAGTTGGACAACATAAATCGTTCTCTGAGCTTTCTCCGTATCCTCAAAATCCTCCAACCTAGGAATGATCCGGGATAAAATCGTCATTTTCTGGGCCCAGTCATTTCAGGACGAAAACAGAATCGGATTGAATTAGAATCACAATGAGTGTAAACACTGCTCCTAGCCAGCTCCAAGTACTCCCACTAGTATGACCTCGTCGGCACCTTCGGCTCCAAACCATCTCTGGGAGCTTACCAGCGCAAATAACCCAGCCAACACCAATAACATCAAAAGTGATTTAGCGGGTGTCTCCAGGAGAAACATCCTAAAGGGCGTTCCTGAGAAAGACTTGTGAGTTGATCGACTTTGTTATTGAAATTTCTATTCGACTTCGAAGTTCATCTGAATACCTACGGAACCAAATGAATAGCCGGCACGTAATTAGATCCACGATCCAAATATCACAACTTCACTGTGCCTATGCAGCTCACATGAGGACCAGAAAGCACGTATGGTATCCTAGCGGGTAGTCCTCCACGTATACACGTGAAATGGTGGATGTAGGCGGGTACAGTAGAGCGTTGGAGGGGAGGATAGGGGGATAGCCGGTGACTGCTGATGGCGCCGGTTATTTGACATGTGATTTCCGCCAATCGTATCCCGGTCAGGCATTATAAATCCGGATAGACGCCTCCACGGTCACTCTCACCTTCTTTCACACCTCCCCAATGGCTACACAATCTTCATCTTCTGCATACCAGCGTCTCCTTGAAAAGCGCGACGATGATGTCGTTATTGTTTGCGCACTTCGCTCAGCGATGACCAAAGGAAGGAAGGGTGGTTTCAAGGACACCAAACCCGATTTCATCCTCTCCAATGTTCTCAAAGCCGTTTACACTCGTGTTAACCTCGATCCTAAGCTTATTGAAGACATCGCTGTTGGAAATGTACTTCCCCCTGGCGGCGGAGCTTCAGCCGCTCGCATGGCCGCCCTGCACGCTGGCATTCCTAACACCACTGCCCTTAACACGGTTAACCGACAGTGCTCCTCTGGCCTCACCGCTGTAACCCAGATTGCAAACGAGATTAAGGCTGGCCAAATTGACATCGGTATTGGTACGTATTTAGCAATTTGCTGATTCTTATGATCCGTTACCAACCACTGCGTAGGTGCCGGTGTTGAATCCATGACTCATGGCTATGGCTCTCGTGCCGCGCCTGAGGTTTCCGATGCCATTCTCGCGAACCAGGAGTCTGAGGACTGCCTTATTCCTATGGGTATCACTTCCGAAAACGTCGCCGCCGATTTTAACATTCCTCGCAAAGTTCAAGACGAGTTCTCTGCCAAGTCCTTCCAGAAGGCAGCCGCGGCCAACAAGGCCGGCAAATTCAAGGACGAAATCATTCCCATCAAAACAACCATTATCGATCCCAAGACCGAGAAGGAAGCCGAAATTGTTGTCGACTCCGACGATGGCATTCGTGACGGTGTTACTGCCGAGAGCCTTGCCAAGCTTAAACCCGCTTTCACCAAAAACGGCACTACACACGCAGGGAATGCCTCACAGGTTTCCGATGGTGCTGCCGCAGTCCTCCTCGCCCGTCGCTCTGTCGCCAAGAAACTCGGTCTTCCCATCGTCGGCAAATTCGTCACATCCGCTGTCGTTGGTGTTCCTCCACGCATCATGGGTGTTGGTCCCGCATTCGCCATTCCAAAGGTCCTCGACCTTGTTGGCATCACCAAAGACGAGGTTGATTTCTATGAGATCAACGAAGCATTCGCCAGCCAGGCTGTCTTCTCCATTCAACACCTGAAAATTCCCTTTGAGAAGGTCAACCTGAATGGCGGTGCTATCGCCATGGGTCACCCGCTTGGTTGCACCGGTGCACGCCAGGTTGCTACTGGTCTTAATATCGCCAAGCAGAACGGCAAGCGGGTGTTCGTTACCTCGATGTGTATTGGATCTGGTATGGGTATGGCAGCTGTGTTCGTCAGTGAGCACTAGGTGGTTTTCAGCTGCCCGTGTGTGGATAGGTTATAGACCTTATGTTTTGTTTATTTAATTTTGTTTGTAATTCTACCGCTACCACCATCATATCATGCTGCATCAGGACAATTTATCAAATTAGGTATCATAGTATCCGCCAAACGGTATTAGGAAGGAGCCTCATTCATTCTCATCCGTTCGTATCATCACGGCGACTGACATTGACTCCGCTCAGCTCGAGAGACATACCGAGTATTCTGGCTTCTGTAACATCCCGGAGACGATTCTGGTGGGTACTTGCTGGAAATTTGATCCACGGGCACTGGAGATGTTTGGGCTTGGTACTACTTAATATCCCTTCAATGTTTCTCCTTGAATTAATTTCCCGCTTTCTTAAAAGTTTTGTTCATGTTTTCTATTCTAAATGTCATTTGATCTCTCCTTCTGGTATCGCTTCTGTTTTACATCTCATGGCTACAAATTTTCGACGCTAGCTCATTAAACCTCTTACTTTTCTCTTTTCTACAGAACCTTGTGTCACAAAAATTTAGGACATCGTTGCTATATAAACCGGCTGATTGTAGTCCGTCCTCTGTGAATCCAATACTTTCGTTTCCCCTTCTCAAAACTTTCAAGTCTTCCAAGAATTTTTCTCTGTCTTTATCCATTTGGTCTCTCTCTATTCTCTCTCATCGCTCTCTCACTCAATCCTGGCTTAATATTTGATTCCTCTTTGCTAATCTCTTTGTCTGCGCTCTGGGTCGGTTCTGAAGCCCAGCGACTGTTTGATTCAGTCGCGCTCGCCATTATTACATTGTTGACCCGTCCTTTATCTCTTCACCATACTGGTAATCGATGCTCCTCGACGACAACGACGACCCGTCTTCTACTCCTAGCCATCATCTAAACGACAGTCCAGAACATTCAGCTAGCAAGTCGTCTGTCATCAACAACGCGAATATAGACCTATCCAAAGTACGATTAAGCAGGGATTATATCCTACTTCCAGTCGCCGAATAACCAAGATTTTGCGCTATCGCCGCAGCTACCACAGTAAATCTTGCCCTTGTAGCCAGTGATACACAACCATGCCTGTCGCAAATCCCTCCCGCGTTGAGATAGCCCCTTAGTCGAGTCGTCTCGGCCTACATCCAAATGACCGTGTACCGGGTCGAAAAAAAGGTTGTACGGCTCTCCTGGTATATCGTGCAATGAACTCGTGCCTTTCTTACTTGAAGTCATGAGTGACATTGAGCCTTTTTGGAGGAAGAGACAAAGGAGGGCCAGGATTCTTGCTCACAAGGGAGTTGCCTCCGGGACCAGATTGAAGAACTGGGATTGAGCCCTCGCGTTTTCATGGGCAAAAATATTTCGTGCCCCAGTGTGAGCGTCACGCCATTCCGTCGTATCAAATGTACTTGTAGTTGTGAGAGAACTTCGTACATTCATGCATCTACCTCAAGAAATTGCCGCGAAGGAGTTCTGCCGCAGCATCGAAAGCGAGAAGAATGAAGAACTACCAGGTTCATATCGCGTCCGTGAGTTTCAGAGCACTTGACGGAGCCCGACTTTGACATGTCCAATACGCTACCAGGGCCACTACAGCGGAATACCAGAGTATCCTAGTCTGATCGGGAGCTTGGTAAAAGTGGGTTACTCTAAAGCCACGTCAACAGTCTTTCCAGACTCCTGAGGTGTCAACCGATAAGAAGGCCGAGCCTGCTTTAATGCGGGCTGCGAGTCGAATTGAACGGTACCAGAAGCGATTAATAATTGACAAGAACTGGTTCATTGACCCTGAGGGCATCAGCATCGAGGGTTTGTAGGCCGCAAAAGAGAATAACATTGTTCGTGGAGTAAGTCGCAGGTTCCCTACGTCCACGGTCAGGTATGATAGGGATAAGAAGTTCAGGGCATAAGGTATCTTTGCTCTGGCAACAGACGAACAGGAAGCAGATTGAAGGTGGACGTCGGAAACAACTTGGATATCCGCGATGCTGACCCAGAGAGTTGGACGATCGATTCTTGAGCATATTTCTGATGGCATAGTGTAATGACGCTTCGAAGGATGGCCAGCTGACGATCGAGGGAAAGGAATGATTTGAGCAGAGTGTGGGTAGTCTGAGGCAGACATCACAGTCAAGTTCACGCACCCGAATAGATGCGAGCCCAAGATTGGTGACGTTGACATCGTGAGAAGGCAAGCGCTCGCGTAACAAACGTACGTTATCCGAGTATCTGGGCTAATGTGAATAACCATTTTATTGAGATGAGTATTGTCAAGGTATGATACAAGCACCTAGAATGTACCGGGGCTTCAGGACGGTGCTTCACCAACGGCTCAAAATCAAGCCTGGACCATCTCTCACTTCTAATCCCCCCTCTTCTCTCGTTCTTACTCGGGTACCCGGCAGTCTCTATCATAGAACGTATGGTTCTATTCCACGAGGCGATCCCAGTCATTTCTTGAGAGCCTGCCTGATAGAACCAGTACAGATGTATATGGTTGAGATAGGCGAAAAACTCAAGGAGCATATCTGATTCCTTTTTGACGAGGTGGTTACTGCCCGAAGCGTCATAGACTGTCCGGAGCTGGGATTTGCTTTTAGAATTCGCAGTCGACACGACTAGTTTCGGTCCGGCCTGGTGCATGTAATAGTAATGGAAGCGGGTGAGGTGCATGTTTGAAGTCTCCAGGTCTTATCCGACATACCTTGGTGCTGTCTCCTTTGACATCCCCGGCGACTGGAAGTCGACAAATGAGAACATGAGGTCCGCGAATATTTTCTCTGCGAGAGTGAGGAGTGTTAAGAGCTTTTTGTTAGAAGAATTTTTCGCATAGCGGCTCGATTAGAGAGTGGGAGGATTGTCTAAGGCCTGAATAGTCCGTTTGTTCAGAATACTTAGCAGCTGGTTGACAGGTAGGTTGTTCTTACCTGTAGAAGTCACTCAAGCATCGGGTACAGGTGTTCATTAGGCAAAGGGGTAGGATTACCCGTTCTCGGATTGCACGGTAGTGATAATAAGGGTAAGAACGGCAAATTCAGAGCCCCAATCTACAGCGAACTCTAAGTAGGGGGGATGAAAGGGTCTGTAGTCACCATTGAATCAAATGCGCCTGGACCGGGTCCAATGCAGATGAATAGGCTCTGTGTCCCGATCCAATATGAACACAAAATAGGCTATGGCGAAATTCGTGCTCCGGATGACTTGCTATGGTAAGACCCAAATCACTTTAAGATATTCATCAGCAACCGTGCTACCCGAAGTTCACCGATTCGTACTCACACCTAATACGTGAATTTGAAGAATTGGACGGCTGCGTTCGCTCGCTATCATTATCCAGCCCATTTCCAGGATCACCAACGAGCCTAATTGAACCCCAGGAAGACGTCAGTCGGGATGTTCATTGTGGGCGAATCGTGAGCCAAGGAGTGGGACGTCAGAGACTCAGAGGGCTAAAGTCAACGTAAGAAGTGAGACCCAAAATGATCCCAGCATGAACGAACACGACACTGTGACAGAGGGTCAAACGGCTTAGCTGGCTGGGGCAGTTCCTCTACTTGCCTTCATTAGTCGAACAGAGAGATCGCGCTGATTACTGTCTGCATTTCATCCTGGTAAGATCGAGGCTTCCATGATGTACGAATGGCTCGTATGCTCAAGCACCGTGCATGTTCGTTATATAGACTAGTTGGGTTCTCGGGAACGAGGCAAAAGAATAGCGAGAGATGTCCGTATCACGCATGGCGAGCTAAAAATAAGTTGGAGTAGAACTTGCTGGGTGGCTGCTCTAAGGTTGCAGAACATGGAAGTCAGGGCGCGAGAAGGGGATATCGCCGAGATTTTAGAGTCATTGCAAGGTCATTGAAAGAGGAAGAGTCGTAATCCTACATGCTGGTCACACCTGTCACGCGTTGGGAGAGGATCCAGCGTCGGACTCTGAACTACACAGTAATTATTTAGATCTTGATTTGTGTTCACTGACAAGGTACCTTACTCGTATAGGTGCAAAAATCGATATATTGTCACGGTGTGTATCAACTCGCGAGAAATCACTCCAGCTTCTAAGGTGACCTGGCTTGAAATATAGTAAATTGCTTCCCATTCTCACTCCCTCCTTGTCCGGAACCGAGGCTCACAAAAAGTGGGGTATACAGAGGTTTCTATCATGTTCCACTACTACCAGGGAATCGAATTTCTTGTCACGAGCGTAATCACCAAACCTGCATTGGCGGTGGCAATTTTTCTACATTAACTAGCCCAGGCTCAGAAGTCTCATTCATACATATCTGATTCAGCGACTCGGGTGTGGTATGATAAGTGATACGTCATGGTGGGGAAGGGATGTGGCCATTCATCTTTTTCTTCGACTTAAAAATACCTGATTCCATGCCACTCTCCAGGTATATCCTTGTCCTTTTAGAGAGTACCCTTGGGTAGATACCTACCTTGCTGTTAAAACTATAGGCTTCATTTCCGTGAGTACATATGGACACAAAGGTCAATCTATACTCGGATACTGTCCCATGTCTAATTATAGGTAATTCATAATCAAAGAAGCAGCGGGGCATAAGTTCGAGTTAAGACCGCTCATTCACAATTCTCAGTCGAAGTTTCGCGTTTGTCGGGCTTTGCGAACGAAGACGCTCTTACTGATATTCCAGTCAAATAACAATTCCTGTCCCACTCTGGGTTCAGGCACGAGTCATTCAAGGTCAACATCATCATCAAGGAAGGACTTCAGCGTCATGTGCTACCTTCAAATACATTCGCAGGACATTGGATATCAAGGGAATATATCCCCTTTTAGAGATCTAGACGGGCCGATCCGTTCGCCCTGCGCAAACTATACCATGCAAGTCCGTTCTTCCATGATAACAGCATGGAAAACCCCGCCCTGTACGGTGCTATCGATTCCACCCGCGGTGAAAGTTGGCCGATGGCCACAGTGTTTGATGAGTACAAAAGCCTCGGCCCAGAGGCCTGAGAACAGCAACCCAGCCGGGATTGAAACAGCTTTCTTCCACTACAATGAAGCTTTCCGCCTTCTCTCTCTTGACTATCGTCTCCTACGTTGCAGGACAAACTGTTTTGCACCCTATCAGTGCCACCACGAATAAATGTCTCGAAGTACGGGGGAATGTTCAAGCAAACGGCACCCCAGTCCAGATGTACGTCGAAAGACTATTCATCCGAGAATATATCTCATTATCTTTAGTTTTGATTGCAACGGGACACCGGCGCAGCAATGGCTCTTGACTGTTGGTCAAACCTCAGTTCGCCTTGCAAACTCACCATTCTGTCTCGATGCAGGAGCCAGTGAGTATATCGATTCTGGCTCTTTGAGACTGACGCAGGATGAAATCCCTAGGTCCGACAAATGGCACTCCCATGAAAATCTGGGAATGTTTCGCCAACCTTCCGGCTCAGCAGTGGGTCTTGACCACGGATTCGCGAATTGCGCTCTCAGGCCGAGGTGGGCGATTAGGTTAACAACATAGTCTCGCTGTCTTCTGACGCTTTTGATCCGTAGGGCTCTGCCTTGACCTGCCAAGCGGAAATTTGACCAACACAAATGTAGTCCAAACATGGCAGTGTACGGATGGGAACGTGAACCAAATCTGGACTGCCTAATTAATAGTGGGTGGTGAGAGTATGCTGGTAAAGCCTGGCTATGTAGAAATAAGACCTCCGGATCGAATCGACTCTAAAGAGAATTAGGCTAGTGTTCTACCCCAATTTTGATAATTTATCGAATTTGAGAGCTGCGAAAGATCGCTGTCCAAGCATGGATTGGTAAACGTAGTTCCTGTTTGCATTTATGGAGTTGATAGTATCAGTTGACGCAGGAAGCCTTGAACAGTGAGGCAATACTATTTGAGTCCTCGACAATGCAAGAGCATATCTAAGTTGTTGTGAGGTATCAATAATCATTGAGCTCAGGAATGTGAGACAGAGGCATGAATGTAAATACATAGGGGTTAGAGCAAGAAATCTTGACAGGAACCACTGGCACAGGACCAGGTATCCAACGAGGCGTGTGAAGTTCGTTTACCATGTAGGATCCATTTTATTGTGAGATAACAGTGGATTCATTCCATACCTCAAGTGGTAAGGATCCTTGTTGCTTTTTTGACCGATAGTAGTCCTAAGCTGGTAGAAGTCTTGCCCTGTCAAAATCCAGTTGGTTGTTGATAACTTCAGAATGACACCGGCTCGAGCCATGGTGGACAGTGGTGCAGTGGCCAATTGTGTATGATCAAGAAAGTCATAGCTCGAAAGTTCGGCAACAAGTTTATCTTTGTTCATCATTCTTTTCTAGTCAAAACGTGGGTCCATAAGAAGCGCCCTCATGTAACATCATCCCACGTCTCTTGCTATCGTCCCTCCTAGTTCCCCCTCCATCCATCTCCATTAGCATGGAAACACCCCGAGAAGATGAATGCAGGTTTATTGAATCAACGCTTTCTCGCATCTCCACAGAGGTTGATGCCCTCTTGGCTGAAAAAGCAAGGCTCAACCGGAGACTCAACACCCTCCGCTCCCGCACGAGCGTCTTGCCTCCTGAGACGCTCACCGCTATCCTCGAATATGCGTGCTTAGGACAGCACGAGAGATCAGTCCTTGCCTCAGTGTGTTCACACTGGTATCAAGTTGTCCACAATACCCCATCGCTGTGGACGTCAGTTTCTCTGTGTTACACGCACAGAAATGGTGCCGACTTCCTCCTCTATCATCACCAGAAGGCGAAAGGTGTTCCGCTTGCCGTTGAGCTGCGAGGACTATCACCTACCGATAAACGCCCAGCGCCGACGGAATTTATTAACCCTCTTTGCCGGACTTTGCTCAAAGATATTGCCCATGATCTACGATCTCTCGTTTTCCGCGACGTCTATCCGACCCCCTCTGGCATCTCATTGAGACTTACGCCAGCGGAGATACTGGTTTCTCACAGCTGGAAGATCTCGCATTGCGGTTATTAGATACAGAAGGTTTTCCGATGACGAATACAGCTATGTTATTTCCCGGTTCACGACTGAAAAACGTCACGCTAAAGTACGGCCAGGCTCTGGCTGGAGTTGGGGGAAGGCTACCGTTGAATAATGTCACAGAGTTTGATGGATGGGGTTTTACTTCCACATACGGAATGTGGATTCTTGCTCGTTGCCCGAAGATTGTCACTTTCAAGTGGGAGGTCTCCGGATGGCACCATGACTTTGGTGACCCCGATGAGTCGATGGGATTAATGTCGGAATCTCCCGTGGTTCTCCCTGCTCTCGAAACGTTGATATGGAAAGGTGGTGATGTGGCAAGCATCATGCAACGTTTTGAATTTCCATCTCTCCAGCTGCTCGACTGGGAAGGGCGATCTCCACTTCATAATTCTTCCCACGATCCAAACTTCAGAAAGTCCTTCTCATCCACACCAAAATTACGCACGCTCAAGGTCGATTTCAAGGCGGATATGAATGAAATGGTCTTGCCTTGGCTCCCGTCTGTTGAAAACCTGGAGGTCAGGTGCCTTGACCAAGAGGCCGGAATGCTCGAATTGCTGCTCGGACGGATGGCGTCGACGGTCAGCAATTGCCTTCTCCCTCGGCTGAAGTGCATGACTTTGCTGTTCAAGACTATGTCACTGCCGGAGCTGAACGTACTCATTAACATGTTGGAGTGGCGTAGACATCGTTGGCTCACCCAATGCGCTCTTTTGGAAGAGTTCACTCTTCGCATAAAGGGGCATGATATCACGGAAGTGTGGCAGGAGCATCACATAGATGCTTTCAAGCGAATGGTGCAGGGAGGCCTGAAACTTGAGATATGGGAGGATAAACAAGCGCCTGGGAGACTGCTATCTTTGTGATTTATTTTCAGCGATATTGTGGTAAATATGTGTATATGTAGTTATGTATTCAGGGTTCATTCCGAAGTCAAATGGATTAAAAATACTTGCTATCCATAAGTTTCATCGGTTCAGCTAATTACTTTTGGGGTGAATTTTCAGCTGTCCCTAGAAGATTAACCCGATCCTCGATAGCACCACACAACGTCTGTTCGCTGAAACCTGACATATGCTTCTCGTGCTATGATCAGATGCCTGTGTCAGCTGAGGACCCAATCACTTGAAAGTTGAAGTCGACCGATGATAATGATCCTGTATTTATTCGTCTTAGTTTGCATCAGCTATTCTCACATTAGGAGACCTCGAAGGCCCGTGCAAGGCCATCTCAGGAACACATGTCGTCTCTGTGATCCAGACTGGAGGCAAAACCAGTTACCTCCATGAGCTATATCCTGCTCATGCAGGCTCTCAGCAAGCTCAATCCACCCCCTCCTCTTCGTGTCAATGGGCATTAGTCGTTGTTTTTCCCACCAAGGGCCTTGAAGAGGAGATGTTGAGTGCATCTTACCGGCTTATTTGGATGACCACTCACTTCTGCTCTCTTGGTATAACCACCCTGACCATAAACGAGGATACGTTGGCACATGCACGTCGCACTGACCGCGACCTGTGGAAAGAATGCATATCCTCCATCTCCATCATCTGTCTATCTCTGGAACAGCTCCTCTCTGCACCTTTCGAGCATCTCCTTCAAAAATGTGACCTTCAATTCACGATTACATGCACTTGGCATCGACAAAGTTCACCTGGTCCAAGACTGGGGTGATCCTTCATTTCGAGAGTCATTCCACACCATATCGCTTGTACACGCTCACATGCCTCGTGATACAACGATGATCGCCCTTACTACTAGTACCACACTACTTGCTGGTCCAGAATCCATAGCTCTTCTCAACATACTCGGGCTA
Source organism: Leucocoprinus leucothites (assembly GCA_013368445.1). NCBI lineage: Eukaryota > Fungi > Basidiomycota > Agaricomycetes > Agaricales > Agaricaceae > Leucocoprinus > Leucocoprinus leucothites. Next base: position 2,991,771 of record JAACJO010000002.1, on the reverse strand, counting down.
GCCCCAGGCTCGTTCTTCTTCCAACGCCGTTCTAACATCCGTCATGACATGCGGGACATTTATCGCGTTCTCAACCACGGTATTGGTGAATGGGCCTTTCTCGACCTCGACTGGATTCTGGAAAGCGCTCGAAAGACCATCATTTACTGTGGAACATTTAGTATCAGCTTCTGGCTTCAAATCCATTTCTTTACTAAAGCTCCTCAGACGCGCATACGCCTTTACAACTCACCTTGCTTCCCCGATTATAACAGAGGCTCGTCGCTTATTTGTAGAGGACCCTGAAATACAAATAATAATTGCTACCGATGCACTAGTTGTTGGTATAGACTTTCCGAATATGGAGGATGTAATCGATATTGAATGTGAGCACCCCAATCATGGAAAGCAGTGGAAAGGGAGGGCTGGCCGGCTGGGTGGTGATGTCCGGGACCCACGAGGGATAACCTATGTAACCAAGTCCGCGATGGACTGAGCGTGAAAGATGGTGGAGTAGTATCAGGGTAGTGGACAGTACGGCGAAATCTTTGAGCAGGGTCTGCACTATGGCATGGCCCAACTGCTGGTCGTGACATTTCATACCGCCTGGGAGGACGTTCTCCACGATAACCCCTCCTTCGACCCCCCTTGCTACTGCGAAACATGCAAAGGTCGGCCGCAAAGCCTCGAACGAATTGCTTGAAATTGCGGTGGGCCTCAATGTCAACGTGAAGCACCTCTCCCCCTCGTTCCCCGCCTATCCTCCACTCGAACCCGTCTTCATATGCTGCTGCTTGTCCGATTGTCAAGCAGTTCAGTTCTGGACGCGACTGCAGTACTTCATGGGTTTCGACAAAGTCCGTGGCGCAGAGTCTCTACTCCAATTAATTATGCTTCGCCATCTATGCTCCTGGTAGGGAAGGGTAGAAATGTGAGAATATGATATCGGTGTATTTAGCTGGTTCACTTACAATTTTCAGCATACAAGCGAGGGACACCTTGCGCATCACAGTCTTTGACCTCCTTCACCCACTCCTGGAACGCCCGAGTCAACCGTGGAGGGAGTGGCTGACGATGCCGCAATGGTGGCTTGGGCTCTACATCATCCCAGTCATCTTCATCGCCAGTTTCTTCTTCATCTCCCAGGCCCTCTCCAATCACCTCGTAAATATCAACATCCGAATCCTCGACTTCCAGCTCATCCAACAATTGCTGAGGGTCTTCATCATCAACGACTATCAATACGACAAGAGGAGCCTGAGAAGCAGGGGGCAGGGATTCGTGCTCTCGTTGGTCTGTAGCTCTAGGCGCAGAGGAATGTGGCGCAGCTGGAATGACCCGGCTGTGGAAGGCTGGAGTCTTCGTGAAAGGCGGGGGCAGGGGCTCTTGATGCTGGAAATTGCAATTGGACAAGGGCGGGGCCATCCAGCTGAGAACATAAATCATGATCAGGCTTGGACAAACAAACCTGAGTGGAGAGGTACAGACCTTGTTAAGTCCAGGGACCTGGGAGTCGCTCCTGCTCTGAGTCTGGGAACGTCTCAATGTTGAAGCTAGCGCCCTGTCCATGTTAACTCCAGGGGCGATCTAGTATTTGGGCTTCGGAGGTCGACCACGTTTGCACTTGATAGGAAAGGGTTGCGGTGCGGCCCCAGTAGATGGTACGGGCGGTGTGAAGTTGGCGGTGGCAGCCTCAGTGTGGTTGGTGGGATCCACATCTGTGTTTGCTGTGGCCGACTGGGTACCAGCGCTCGCCTCATCGGCCAGATAACCTGAATGAAATGAAATGAGTATAGTATCAGGCTCCATCCTTTGCCACGAAAGTTAAGTAATCACGTACGCGAAATACTCGTTGCCAATTCCGAGTACTGAGTAGTCTCGAGTCGCAAGCTGTCAGGTAAGGGCCCCCTACGTTATTCGGTCGTTTACTATCCGGGTCACGTTGACGGCTGATGCAATCAAAAAACATTATCTAAGACATTAGTATCCGATCCAGTAAGTACGAGGTTCCCGGAAACTCAAGGATATCTCGATGGGGTGATCACCTCCTGGGCGTTGTAGACCGTCCAAAGCTGGGACTTGCTTTCAGAGTTCGTAGTCGACATGACTAGCTTCGGTGCTCCCGGTGCACGCAATATTATGTATAGGAAGCGTGTGAGGTGCGTGTCTGAAGTCTCCAGGTCCCATCCGACATACCTGGATGCTATCTCCTTAGACATCTCCGGTGACTAGAAGCCACCAGATAGGAGCATGAAGTTTACAGCTATTGTCTCTACGAAGTTAACGTATTTTCTCTCCCAGCGGCTCAATTGGAGAGGTAGAGGTATTGTTTGATCATGAGGCTCGAATAATCCGTTCGCCCAGGGTACTGGCTTTCGGCCAGACACTAGAGCCACCTTATTGACAGACAGGTTGTTCTAGCATAGTCTGGGCCACTCATGGCCTAAGCACCGGGTACGTGTGATTACTTGCCCAGGAGGTAGGGTTACCCACTTGCGGGTTGTGCGGTGGTGGTGGTGGTGGTGGTGAGAGTGGAAAACCTAGAGTACCCCCAGTCTAAAAGCAAACTCCGCGGAGGATGAGATGTTCTGTATTCACAATTGTATCAAATCCGCACTGGATCGGGTCCAATGCGGATGAACAGATTTTGTGTCTCGATCCAATATGAACACAAAAGAAGCTATGGCGAAGTTCGTGCGCTGGATAACATGTAGTGATAACACCCAAATCACTTTAAGATATCCATCAGTAAGCGTGCTTCCGGAGGTTCACCGATTTGTACTCACACTCAATTCACGCACTTGAAGGATTGGACAGTTGAGTTCACTCATCATCATTATCTCGCCCATTGCCATGATCACCGACGAGCCTAATTGAACCCCAGGAAGACGTCAGTCGGGATGTTCATTGTGGGCGGGTCGCAATTCAGGGAGTGGGGCAACAGAGGCTCAGAGGGGTAGAAGTAAACGTAAAAAAGGAGGCCGAAGACGATCCCGGGCACGAACAAGCATGACGCTGTGACAGACGGTCAAACGGCTTAGCTGGTTGGGACAATCCCTTCGACTTGCCTTCACTAGTTGAACAGAGGGATCGCGCTTAGGATATTGCGCATTTCCTGTTAGTAAGATTGAGACTTCCATAATATGCGAGTAGCTTGTATGGTCAAGCACCATGCATGAAGTTCATTGTACAAACTGTGACTTTGGTTCACGAGGTCGAGCCAAGAAAGGTAGCAGGATATGTCCGTATCATGTATGGCGAGCCGAAATAAGTCAGAGTAGGACTTACTGAATGGCTTCTCTGAGGTTGCACGACATGGGAATCAGTGCACGAGAAAGGGGTACCCCGCCGAGAGTCTGGAGCCATTACAAGATCATAGAGAGAGGAAGAGTCGTGGCCCTACACGCTTGTCACGACTGTCACGTCTTGATTGAGGAGCCGGATGGACTTGGACAGAGTGATTATTCATTGACTCCCGACAGGTTTCCTCCCAAAATTATCGATTTTCTCTTACAACCTCCCATGTGGGACTCGTAACATCAAGTACGGGGCGCCATGCTCCTCGCAACGGCCCCCATGAATGGACTGAACCGGTCAATAAAGTCGCAGTTCTAATAAAGCGCCAGTCGACCATTATCAACCGTTAATATTCATATCTTGATTTGTGTTCACTGAAATGATACCCTGCTCCTATAGGTGTAGACACTGATAGATTGCCGCGGTGTATCAGCATCCCTGAGAAAATAATTCCAACTTCAAAGACCTGCCGTGGCCCAATGTATAGTAAACTGCCTCCCACTCTCGTGAGTCATGACTCTCTTCTGAGCGATTCCTTGTCTGAAATCGAAGCTTACAAAAATTGGGGTGTAAATCAAAATAGAGCTCTCCTATCATATTCTACCAGGAAGTCGGATTCCTTGTACCAAGCATAATCACCAGACCTGCATTGGTATCGCCGATTTTTCTACCTCGATTTGGTCCAGGCGTGGCCTCAATCTGGTTCAGCGTCTCCGAGGATGCGATACAGTAGGTGCAGAATTCACGGCGACTCTAGGCTACTGAGGATGAGACCTGGATTATGTTAATAAGATTACACCCCGCACTACACTCTCGACTATTCGTGGTTAATACTAGATCTACGCGCCCTCGTTGGATTGACCAACTCTACACATGGGGCCTGGTTACGTCATGGTGGGGAAGGAATGTAGTCATTCATTTTTTTCTTCGCCTTAAAAATACCTGTACCCCTCTCCAGGCTCCTTTAGAAACCACCCTTGGGGCACGTACTGTACTTACCTTGCAGTCAGAACTATAGGCTTCTCTAAACGGGCATGTGTCCCCTTGGTATCCATGTCCTGTGAATGTATTTGAAGGTAGTCCATGATGCCGAAGTCCTTCAAGATGATAGTGTTGGCCTTGAGTGGCTCGTTCCTGAGCCCAGAGGAGGCAGGAATTGTTATTTTACCGGAATTCCAGTGAGAGCGCCTTCGTTCGCAAAGCCGCATACATGCGAAACTTCGAATGAGAACTGTGAATGAGCGGTAATAGCTCGAACTTATGCCTCACTGCTTCTTGTTTATGAATTACCTATAATTAGATATGGTATAGGCCGAGTCTAGATTGACCTTTTCAGAATCTGCCCATATGTGGTCACGGAAATGAAATAGACGGACCAATCCATTCACTTACGCAAACCATGTAGGTCTGTTCTTCCATGATATCAGAATGGCAAACCCCGTTATGTACGATGCTACTGATTCCACTTGCGGTGAAAGTTGGCCGATGGCCATGGTGTTCGATTAGTATAAAAGCCCTTGCACACTGGCCTTAGAACAGCAACCCAGCTGGGATTGAAACAAACTTTCTTTCACTACAATGAAGCTTTCTGCCTTCTCTTTTTTGACTATCGCCTCCTACGTTGCAGGACAGGCTGTTCTGCACCCTTTGAATGCCACTACGAACAAATGTCTCGATGTGCGCGGGAATGTTCGTGCCAACGGCACTCCAGTCCAGATGTACGCTGAAGGGCTATTAATCCGAGCATATATCTAATCATATTCAGTTTTGATTGCAATGGGTCACCGGCGCAGCAATGGATCTTTTCATTTGGCCAAACCTCAGTCCGCCTTGCCAACTCGCCATTCTGTCTCGATGCAGGAAACAGTGAGTATATCGATTCCGGCTATTTTGGAGAAGTTTGAGACTGACGCGGGATGAAATTCCTAGACCCAACCAGTGGCACTCCGATGAAAATCTGGCAATGCTTCGCCAACCTTCCGGCTCAAGAGTGGATCTTGACCCCGGATTCGCGAATTGTCCTCGCGAACAGAGGTGGGTGGTTATATTAACAACCTGCTCTCAGTGTCTTCTAACGCTTTTGATTCGTAGGGCTCTGCCTTGACTTAACGAGCGGAAGCTTTGTCAACTCAAATGTGGTACAAACATGGCAGTGTGACGCCAGTAACCTCAACCAGGTCTGGACTGTTGGTTAGCGCAGAGTCGCAACGAGGGTATGCCAATAAAGCCCGGCTATGTACTTGTACGAATAAGATCTCCGAATCCAAGTGAATCTGAATACACGGATATCCATTAGGCTGACATTCTACCCCCATTTTGAAAATGCATCGGACCTAAGTGTCACGAAGGATCGCTGTCCAGGCATGGATTGACAGGGGTAATTTCTTTACATCTTTGGGGTTGATGGTATTGGTCTGCGTGGGAAGCATTGAGTAGCAAGGCAATGCTATCGGAGCCCCTCAACAATGCTAGAATGTATTTAAGTTGATATCATTGGTGAGGTATCAGTAATCATTGAGCCCAGGAACGTGAGACAGAGGTATGAAAATGACTAGAGGTTAGAACAGGAAAATCTAGACGAGGAGCATCGATGTAGTACCAGGTATCCGACAAGATGTGTAAAACTCGTTTACTAAGCAGGACCAACTTGCATTCCTGAGATAATGGATTCGTTCCATATTTATAGTAGGTATCGCTTGTTTCTTTTTAACCGATAGTAATACCAAGTCTACCCTATCAAAACCAGTTTGTGGCTGATAACTCCAGAATGACCTCGGTTCAAGCCATGGCGGGCAGTGATGCAGTGGCCAATAGCGTAGGACCAAAGAAAGCCATAACTCGAACGTTCGGCGACAAGCTTATCTTTTGTTCATCCTTCTTTTCTAGTCAACACGTGGGTTCATAAGAGAGCGCGCTCTCAGGTAACATCATCCCACGTCTCTTGCTATCGTCCCTCCTAGTCCTTCCTCCATTCATCTCCATTAGCATGGAAACACCACGAGAAGATGAATGCAGATTCATTGAATCAACGCTTTCTCACATCTCCACAGAGGTTGACGCCCTCCTGGCTGAAAAAGCAAGGCTCAGCCGGAGACTCAATACCCTCCGGTCCCGTACCAGTGTCTTGCCTCCTGAGACGCTCACCGCCATCCTCGAGTACGCGTGCTTGGGACAGCACGAGAGATCCGCCCTTGCCTCAGTGTGCGCACACTGGTACCAGGTTGTTCACACCACCCCATCCCTGTGGGCATCAGTATCTCTACGTTACACGCGTAGAAATGGCGTCGAATTCCTCCTTTACCATCACCGGAACGCGAAATGTGCTCCGCTTTCCGTTGAGCTGCGGGAGACACAACGTAATGGACGTCCAGCTCAACAGGAGTCAGTGATTGACCCTCTTTTCCGGACCTTGCTCAAAGATATTGCCCATGATTTACGATCTCTCGTTTTCCACGGCATCTGTCCCCGTCTCTGGTCCCTTATTGAGACCTACGCCAGGGGAGACACTGGTTTCTCACAGCTGGAAGATCTCACATTGTTGTTCTTGCATACAGAACGTTTTCAAACGAAGAACACAACCATGTTGTTTTCCGGTTCACGATTGAACAACGTCACGCTAAAGTGCGGCCAGGGTATAGCTGGAATTGAAGGAAGGCTACCGCTGGATAACGTCACAAAGTTTGATGGGTGGGGTTTTTCTTCCACATACGGAATGTGGATCCTCGCTTGTTGCCCGAAGATTACCACTTTCAAGTGGGAGGTCTCCAGATGGACGCAAGACTTTAGTGACCTTAGTGGGTTGATGGCATTAAAGTCTGAATCTCCCGTCGTTCTCCCTGCTCTCGAAACGTTGATATGGAAAGGTGGTGATGTGGCTCTTGCCGCAAGTATCATGCAACATCTTGAATTTCCATCTCTCCAGCTCCTCGATTGGGAAGAGCAATCTCCTTCACGCGATTCGCCCGACTACCCAAATTTCAGAAAGTCCTTCTTCTCATCCATGCCAAAATTGCGCACGCTCAAGGTCGATTTCAACGCAGATACGAAAGAGATGGTCTTGCCTTGGCTCCCGTCCGTCGAAAATCTGGAGGTCAGGTGCCTTGGCCGAGAGGCTGGAATGCTCGAGTTTCTGCTTAGACGGATGGCGTCCACGGTCAGCAACTGCCTTCTCCCTCGGCTGAAGTGCATGACTTTGCTGCTCAGGACCACGGCTCCGTCGGAGCTGAACGCGCTCATTAACATGTTGGAATGGCGTAGACCTCGCTGGTTCACCCGATGTGCCCTTTTGGAAGAGTTCACTCTTCGTATAAAGGGACATGATATCACAGAAGTGTGGCAGGAGCATCATATAGATGCTTTCAAGCGAATGGTGCAGGGAGGCCTGAAACTTGAGATATGGGAGGACAAACAAGCGCCTGGGAGACTGCTATCTTTGTGATTTATTGTCAACGATACTGTGATAAAATATGTGTATCAGTAGTCAAGGTTCATCCCGAAGCCAAATGGATTAAAAAGGCCTGCTATTCATAAGTTTCATCGGTTCCGTTGATTACTTTTGGGGTGAGTTTTCGGTTGTCCCTAGAATTAACCCGAGCCTCGATGGTACCATCTAGCATCTGTTCCAGTCTATCCACTACATATATCGTGTTGAAACCCTGGAGGGTGTCTGTCGTGCCACGATCAGACGCCTGCCATGTCAGCTGAGGACCCAATCCGTCAGAGATTCGAGATCGTGGTACTCCGTCACATTAGAGTCCAATATGTAAGGGAAGGTGGCGAGTCCAGGAGGGGCTGGGAATCACTGATAATGCGCGAAAAATATAAAATGATATTCGAAACGAAAATGAGAACGAGAACATGATGGTAAGGTAGAGCTGACACGATATGGTCCACATCACGTGTTAGGTGACAGCCGTGACTGAAGGCTTGTGTTTCTCAGTCTTCCGTGTGTGTGAAGGAGTCGTTGAGATTATTAATTGGGTTATGCCTCCTCTTTTGGGTCGCAGATAATGTAACATAACATAATGTTTGTGTTTGAAGTGATACCTAGCACAGATTACAATGAGAGAGCAGGTCGGCGGAGGTGATCTGGGCCAGAGAGTGAAACCAATTTATTCAGTGTTAATACAAATGTTGATGGGGCACGAAGGCAAGTTTGAGTATTCAAATTCTGGCCCCAACAAAAGTTTACTATCAGGATAATGCAACTTTTCTTGCGGCCAGATTTATTCTAAGTTCACTTATGCAGCTGCCCCAATTACATTTGTCTTTTTCTACTACAATTGTAACGCTTTCATCATATTTTCATCACGTGATGTGGACCATATCGTGTCAGCTCTACCTTACGATGCTGAAAAGGTTCTCTTACGAAATCGGCGCTTTCCTCGCTTAGCTACGAATCCATCCTTACAAATAAAAGTGCTGCTATATTGGACTATAATGCGCTGGAGTACCGCAATCTGGTCATATCTTTTTTTTCTCGAATTCTCCTATGTCCCCGACTGACCATGGTGATCCCGTGTTTGTTTGTCTTGGTTTGCGTGAACCACTACTCTCTGACTCTTAACATCATGGACATTTCAGACGAATGTAGATTCATTGAATCTACACTTTCCCGCATTTCTGCTGAAATTACCACTCTCTTGGCCCAAAAGGCCCGACTCCGCCAACGACTCAACACCCTGCGCGCCCACACAAGCGTCCTACCGCCCGAAACCCTTGCATGTATTTTCGATTATACTTGCTTGGGACACCGCGACCGTTCCAATATTTCCTCGGTGTGTTCCCACTGGCATAAAATTGTCCAAACCACACCATCGTTATTCACATTCATTTCCATGCGCTACAATCGCGCCAATGCCGTTGACTTTCTCCTTCACCATCACCGTCACGCGAAAGATATTCCTCTCAACGTCGAACTACATGCAGGTCGATACGTATCACCACAGAAGATGCGACCACTTTTAAACACTTTGCTTACAGAAATACCCCATAATTTGAAGTCCCTCACCTTCCACAACATCGACCAACTCACCTGGTCGCTCATCGAAGCCCATAGTGACACAGATTCCGCTTTCCCCAAACTGACGAGCCTTGCTCTCAATTTCTCGGCAGACGCACAGAATTTGACGTTGAAAGCCACCAAACCACTATTTTCTGGGTCACGAATACGCACGCTCAGCTTGCGCTTCGCCATGCCCGGCCTTGAAGAGAAGTTGCCGCTGGAAGATATCACTTTGTTAGATGCCAAGAGCATCTCCTCGGAGCACGGGATGCGGTTCCTTATTCGCTGCCCCAAGGTTGTTAACTTCAGCTGGGAGGTTGATCCTGGGTGGCGAAGGACACCAGTGGAGACAACGGCGGTACATGCGTTACCTTCACTAATAATTCTCCCATTCCTCAAGACTTTGATGTGGAGGACAGGAGACATGACACCTGTTGCGAGTCTCATTCAAATTCTTCGACTTCCATCCATTCAGAGACTTGAATGGGAGGAGTCGCCACTACTACCTCAGTCACCGCCTGGCCCTCGAGATTTCAGGCAGCAATTTTTCTTATCTATGGCAGAACTGCGCATATTACAGACAACTCTTAACGAGAGCACCGCGCAGATGATCCGCTATCTACCCACTATCATCACTGCGGAAATCACATGCTCGAGCGGAATCTCGGATATCTTCCTTGATTTGATAAGACTCCTGACATGGACAGAAAAGAATCGTACACTCCCGTGTTTGAAGGCTTTGACAATCATCCTGACATCTATCTCGAGGGTGGAGCTTGATGTTGTAATCGAGATGTTGGAATCGCGCCGGGCGGAAAAGCATTCTCAAATCTCCACTTTTTTGGAGACCTTCACTCTTCGTGTTGGGCTTCACGATATTACAGAAATATGGGAGAAGCGTCAGACTGTTTCTCTCAAAAGACTGGTCAAAGGAGGCCTAGAGCTTATCATCTGGGAGGATCAACGCGCTCCTGGACGGATGTTAGTTCTATGACCTTGCTCGAAGTTGTTTACATAAGTAGCAATGTTCGGTTTGCCTTTATCCTTGCGTATTCTGTTTCTTAGCCCAAATTTGGAACCAATACTTTTGCCAGGAAAGCAAGGGAGGAGGCTGGTTGATAAGTGACCCAGCTTCCACCGATGAGCCACTACCACCAACTGACCAAACATCACGCTTTCTGAGAGATATTTGTTAATTGAACGGGTCTAACATTATTTAGATGGCGTATTAATGTTATTTCTGATAACATAGCGGTCTTTGGAACAAGGGGCACAGAGCAACAGGCAACTGCAGACTATTTCTAGCCTGGCACTATGTCAACGAGATACCCGATGCTCTACATGAACGACATCTCCTGAAGGCTGGGACCCTGAGCTTACCATACCGCCACGTTCTTTGACCACTTCTACGTGCGCCACCCACTCGATAACTCATGTGAGTTCACTTTCCTGGCATTTCTCTAAACTCGCGACGCGATTGATAGAAATCTTACTTACTTTTGATAGGTAGTCATGCTAGCAGGACCTACCGCTAAGCTTTTGTCGACATAGGTTCCGTTTCAGTTCGGTACATTTAAAGAGTGACAGTCAAATAAATGCCCTTAGAATGTATACCAAGTAATTAACTCCCTCTGCATTAGTGACACAATCATAATGTCCAACCCTAGGTTGCCCAACTCCGTTAACGAGTCGACAAGGTGTCGATGCCAAGTTCCCGCACTACGAGTGCATCAAGCAAGAAGCTGAGCTTTCGCAAGGAACAACATTCACCTCTATCACTGCGTTTTGTCCTCGATATTACCATCTCAATTAACGATTCCTGGAAAGACAGCCACTCCTTTGACACAACTTTGTCTTTATCCTCCATTTCTATTGCCGGATGAGAGAGGTAAGAGAGGGCAACAATTTCCTCCAAGTTCCGGCCAAGGTTCGATATGAAGTGGGTCATTTCTTCAAGCTGGTCGGAGAAATTCTTGAATCTCATATGTACGACTACCAGGGATGAAAGTGAATCTAGGACATCGATTATCCAGGCGCTGTGTGTACAGCCAAGCCCCCTCACCCTCGTCATGTTGGAGAAACAATTTCCAAGGACAACTTAGAGTAGACTCAGAATGGCCGTGCCAAAATAGGTTCTGGACGGAGTTGGATCCCGATGATGAACGTGGCGCTCGGAGGAATATCTCCCTCCCACCTCCGAAGGGTGTGGAAGTTGTGCAGCGCGAGGGTCTCGATGACGTAGAGGGAGTAAGCTAGACTGAGCCTATCATGGGAAAGTGATGTGATTTGATGAAGTGGAGGGCAGCCCTCAATTCCGTGGAATGGCTCTGTCATGTCAATTGAACGTAGGTGAGAACTATAGTGGAACATATTTCCTTCAAATGTCCCCTCAAAACCGCGTTTGAAATTCAACTTTACGACCTCCAGCCGAGGAAACTCGGTGCGCGCAGAACAGGGAGTAAGAACATCCCACACGGAGCCATCCATTGGTCCAAGGTCGAGAGCTCGTGTCTTGTCGGGACATCTGATGAAGGCAGCACGCAGAAGTTCAAGGATCGATTTCAAAGCAGCGCCTAAGCCATGATCTGTTGGGAGATGGATAAAATTAGAGAGGTCCTTGGCGTTTTCGAGATGAAGGTCAAACAGCTCCCAAACGCCGGGCTGTCTTGGGCACAGGAAGACGGATATCCAGAGGGATGAAGATGACCAAATGACTTGACGCCAGCGACGGCATACCGATGCAAGCTGACAAATAGGATGGGCATTTTCGTACACTGCGTACTCGAACATTATAGTGAGACTCTCTGCAGGGAATATGTAAGATGTATCCCTAAGAGCACTTGATTATAGAAGATACGAACCTGGGGGATGTTGTTTCTTTGAGGCACGGAGGAGCTAATTTCCAGGAGCGTTTCGCTTTGTATTTCGCTTTTGAGTCGATCTCAGGAAACGGTCGAGTACCCAGTGTGCCACCGGGCCACACACTCCGATTTCACTGTACAAGACTCATATAACTCTTTATATTTTCAACCAAAGCAAAAAAGGCATAGGATCGCTGTGGTCGCATCCTTTGGTACTGGAAGGAAAATGCAAAGGTATCGACCAAAGAACTTTCAGGCCCAAAACACGAGTGAGTACTAATACAGCAAGCAAAACCAAACAGAGAACGATCCGCTCTTTTGATCCGAAACGCAACCACGGCCCCGCGCCCACCAACCCCACCAAGTTTATGGCGAATTCTACACACACACCCGGACTTCAAGCTACAAGTGCAAGATTGAGCGCTCTGGTGCAAGACTCTGGCGAACTCTGTTTTTGAATACGAGGCTCACTTTACATGTTCTGCGATTGTAGTCTCATCGACATCCCCGGTGTATCATGTATTCGCACTCTCGAAATTTTTATTCAAACGGCCTCAATATTGTCCTTATCTCTAGATGTTGAAACTCAATCAAAGTCGGTGCACGTTTGATATGGTGGTTCTAGACTTGGCTTTCTATTGGCAGTTCGAAGGCCGCTTTGCGCCGATACATTATCTATTTCGCTACAGCCCCTCGTTTTCGGGCAGCCGGCCTTCAAAGCTTCAACGTTCAGTGTCACTTCTTGATGCCGCAAGCTGTCGAAGATGGACCCAGGCTCTCGCTTCGAACCTAGATAACAGTCCCCATGGGTGCGGCTTCCTTCTCTGTGTCGTACGCTCAGTCTGCTTCCCTGCCCACAAAAATATTGGGAATTGAATCGTGGATGTACAGAAGCGAATTGCTCATGAATGAATGGGCCATTCCTGGAGCTTGGCGCCAACTCTCTGCCTGTCAGTTTGGCTCCATCTTGATCACATGTTCAACATCATAGCTACGAACCAGGACCAAGCATTGTTGGTGCTATATTCTACCCCTGACAGGACTCGGATAGGCGGAAATATGCATCCGAAATTACATTGGCAAGTGGCCCGTGGGAAAGACACCCTCGTCATATCTCTTCGTCATCAATAGAACTGCGCCTAAAACGGTCGTCTTCCTTCAAAGTATCTGGCGTCAAAGTGGAACTTATAAACTGCCAGTTCATACTTCTCCATATGGTGCAAGCTCCAGCTTCGTATACCCAGCGACGACGAAATGATGCCAGACATCAGCAAGGATGAACGCGCATCGACATCTCATAGCACCGAAATGCAAGAGAGCCAAAAGGCAGAAAGAGTATACGGACATGCCCCATCACGCTCGCAATCTGGGGCTTCGTTGAATCCGAACGCACAATCTGGACCCGCCCTCTACCAGAATACATTCTTTTCTCGCGATCCAACCATGACGGCGGCGCGAAAGCTGTATATGAAGATGCTGATCGCTGGCATGTTTGCGTCTACCTTTGTCGTCTTCGGAATATTCCCCATCCTCTACGGCTCCTTCTACAAGACGCCAGCTCGAAAGCTCCCCGGATGGATCGTTGTAAATTCTTCCTCTTCAATGATCGACCAATTAACCACTGCTTACTTGTACATTCCAGGATTTCGATGGTGGAATAGTGGGACAAGCTGTCATTACTGGGCTTGCCGCACCAAACCCTTTCTCGCTCGTAAACTGGAGTGTTATGCCTGCTTCCCAGTTTCCTGGTGGTGTCAATGAGGTGGCAAATAATGTCGCTGAGGAAAAGACTTGGGTGGCAGTTACGGGTACGCCGACTTATTACTACTCGCGCCTTTGCTCACCCATGCAAATAGTCAACTCCGGAGCATCGTCGAGGCTCTCTGCCGCACTAGCGTCCCCAAATGCATCATATGACGGGTCGCAGGCTATTTCCGTCTACGGAGCTGAAGCTCGGAACGAGAATGCTTAGTACGTTGTTCATTGGGGACTTGTCGGGCATCTAATGAACTGTCCAGCCGAGGGATACTCATCCCCTCTGTACGTCCGTGGCATCTGAGCGTGATCTTCACTAATCACTCGTGGTTCAGGCTCAAGCCGGACTAACAATTGTCTCGACCCAGTTCGCCATGCAGTCAGCCCGGATGGTGTCAAACTCTTCGACTGTATCACAACTTATGTCAACGTCCCCACAAACATTGGTGACGCCTATATACTTCAACATCTTCAACCTTCGCCCATTCGATCAGCCTGTGTACGCGTGAACAGAATCCCTTTCCTGATCCATGATTAATCTCGCGACCCCCCTCTAGTGCATCCGTCGTTGTCTTTGTTGGACTGCTGTTCGTTTTGATTTTGTCATTTTTCATCGTGGTACGCCTTCATCAACGAGTTGCCTTCAAATACCCATGATAAACGGAGTACCGCAGATGATTGGATTTGTGGCTCGTGAAAAGACGAACCTCCGCCGCTTGTTAACGTACCGGTCCCTTGTCCAACTACGTCTCGCGACCTCATTTATCGCTTATTTCATCCTTTCCGTGAGCTCTTTCACTCGTTGAACGGTTTGAAAGAAGTTACAGAGACTCATAACTACGCAGCTCTTCGATTCACTTCTTGCTCTGGCGTTTCAGCTCAATGTTAATAAGAAGTGTGTTCCGCCTTGCTGCACAGCGGTCAGACTATTGACTCTCATGTAGGTTCGGGCATGGGGGGTTCATGGTATTCTGGATGGTAAACTTTCTGGGCATGTGCACAATGTGAGTTATAGTTTGCTGTATGAATCACCTGGTGTGCTGACGTCGAGTTGCTTGGTTGTAGGGGTCTGGCGATGGAGGGACCCTTGAGCCTACTTGGGCCACCTGGTCTACCCTTCTTATTCCTCATCTGGATTTTGGGTATGCGAGATCAAGTTGAATATGGAACCCGAAGATCTCTGACCCGCCCTTTTTCAGTGAACGTCGCCGTATGCGCTTTCCCCATCGAAGTTTTACCAGTAATCTACCGCTACGGGTATGCCATGCCGTTCTACGCCATAACCAAGGCATGCCGAACAATCGTATTCAGTACCAAAAATACCCGTGCGTTAGCTTCAGTCACACCTTACCACCCTTCTGATATCGGTTGGCTTTATAGTTGGACTGGACTTTGGTATACTTGTCGCTTGGACTGCGTTTTGTTGCCTTACGGTTATATTGTTCGGGTATGTCCGTCGAAGACGGGACATGAGAGAGACACGGCAGCTGGAGGAGGAAAAGCTTGATTGATCATTGCCCGTGTACTCTCACCTTGAAAGTAGCTCAAAAACCATCGCTTCGGAGATCGTGCTCAGCTATGTAGTGACACATAAGATGTTCTTTCACGAAGTACCTCTCTGCTACCATGTACATTGTATGACACAGCTCTTCAAAACATGCGTCTTGTTTCTCGGAAAATAAATAAAAATTCGCCCTGGGACCAAACTGTCAACCATCTCGGCGAATATAATCTACTCTATCGCTTTGCTACCCTTCTTTGCTGCTACCTATTCCAGCAACAAAAATAAGCACCCTCTGAGGACATTTTAACACGAGCAAGAGTGCCTTGCAAATCATATAGGTGAGAGAGGCGATAAATGAGGAGATCATTGAGGGATTTGTGAGCCCTCTCCTCATACCGAAGAGACCCTCTCGGGCACAAGGCAAATGCGATTACGTATCTCGCGGAGTACATATCGAACTGAATCTGGCCCACCGAAGTAAAACACTGATGCGCAGTGAAATCGGAGGGATCTCCTTCCTTCTCATGGCCATAATTTTGGACCGGAACAAAGGACTGCAACGGGTGTATGGATGGTATATTGGGATACCCTTCCGACTTTCGAGTATATGAGACTCCTCTCTGGATGGTTAAGCAGAAGTTTCTGTGGGAGACATGGGACCCACAGGAGCCTAGGCCTTAGCAGCAACTTGTCAGTCACTATGTCTATATGATCTCCGCTTCTGTCGCTTCGGTAACCTTATTCACCCTTGACTCCCGCATAGAGTGGAAGGAAACCACTTCGTGTAACATGTCAGAGCCCTTCTCAAACATCCGGATGCTCTCTAACTGCTCACATTTGTCTTTCTACACCAACTCTGAGTGCGTCATTGTTCCATTTCCCGATATAATTATTGATCGTCCGATTCCTGCCGGTGCGGTAGGTCCGACTAAAGGTTCATTCAAAAAATAGAAATAATTAGCAAGAAAACTAAGGCATTCTCGATGATACCGGGGTTTGCAGTTTCGATAATAGCGGGGGTCCCGGTCCGACGGGCCATGAAATAATCCTCACTAGTGAACAAGAGGATGTTCTGAGAACATCATAATGGAGTGGAGTTAACACATAGCGCTTGCCAGTTGTCATATGCAAATATGCGATCACTGTATATTTCTGGCTTCGGTTTATTGACACCCTCAAACAAGCGCCCAGGTGGCGGTTGCAATGATCAACCTAAATTCTCAGCTGTCGTACTGTCCCGATATGTCATATCTTATTTTATTTGTTGAGTTGTCATGCACCCTTTACTCCGTCATTTGTTTCGTATATTTAACACAGGACATTCTTCCCAGTGGCTCCTAATTAGTTGGAGACCTGACTGCCTAAACATTGAACCTGGAATGATATCGGCATCTGTTCCTCCCTGGCGGCGGGGCAGGTAACAAACTTGGCATTGGACGGCGATGACGCCACGGGTGCGAAAAGATCGTCGAGACTCATGAAGGAAACTACCGCACATCACGCATATCGCACACCACAACTTTTGACGTCCGAGTCTGTTGAATTGTTAAGTAGACTTCTCCACCACGCTGATCGCTCAAGTAATTAAATCACCCTCACGTTTCAAGGGTGTGGTGTTTACAACGCTATTACATACGTTCATACCCGCGAGGCATCGGCAGGAAGTAAATATAAGAAATTAAAAACCTAGTCAATACCGGGAAGAAGGGACGCTACCTACAGTGTTAACTTGTCGCAAAGGCCATGACGCATGGGTTCCGGGAGGTACGCAGCGATTGGACATCGGGAACCTGAAATCGTATACAAGACCCGACGCTGTTGACTCATAGAAGGCTGGGGCAAGGGGGGCCGGGAACTAAGCCCTTATGGATACCCAAAGGCATGTCAGTGTCACACACCTGCCAGCGCGCCTACTAGTCCTATTGCAGAATTATGGGCTTCAAGGACTGGGAAATGAAATTGACCGAAAGTGTGGGAGGTATCTGTGTGCGATGTACTACAGGTCGCGTGCTTCGGTAAGGAAACCAATAGCATAAGGTAATGATGTCGCAATGGCGAAATCCCCATGAATCCATGAATCTGAGCCTACAGACTAGCACCCATTGCTGAGGTCAATACTCGGAGAGGCTATAGTGGCTAGTGTATTGGCCTAATTGGAGGGTAAGGGCATCACTCGCGTATAAAGTTCATCATTGCTGGATTTCGACGGTGATGGATTATAATAGATACAAGCATGCACCTATGCAAAAGTCTAGACCGATCATCCAATGACGATGCAACCTCCGGCGAATTTAACTCCTATAGTCACCGTTAATCCTCACGTATTCCTAGTTGGAGACTTGTTAGCAACTCTGCACTCCAAATCTCATGATCGCGGAGACGAAGGCCGACACAACGGGTGGTAGGAGCAGTGGTAAAAGGAGACACTCACATAACTGAAGTCGCAGGTCCAATACGTCGCCTCCCCGTCGCCTTTCATACCCAAATCGACGACAATATTGATATCCTCCAAGTTCAAGATTTTCTTGGCTCGGTCTTCATCAACCTTTTCGGGCTCGCCGTTTACAAGAACGGGAAGTGGTGCAGTACCGTCTGAGGGGATGAACGTCACGGAGACCTTGGTCGGATCAATAGTGGGTGGTGGAATGCTCGATGTTTTTGATGATGACGGAGAAAGCGGTACAGAGCCGGTTGCTGCGAGAATACGTCCCCAGCTGATTGGCGAGGATGAAAATATTATGTGATGGATGTTTTGATAGAAATGGAAGTAATTAGGCGGACGGAGAGACATGGGAACAAGGAAAACAAAAGTACAGAAATAGGGGGTATTAATATCAACTGTTATTGTCATGAACTCGGGCGGAGAACGTACTTTGCATCCTCGCCATAGAGAGCAGTTTTCACAAGCGCCGAAGTGGAAATTTTAGATGCAATAGTGTGAGCGTCTTGGTATGTGGGAGCACCCTAGGACACGCCGATCAGATACAGGGAGATGTTGGCCAGAGATGGAAGATACAAAGATGAGTAGGCACGAACCTTGACCTTGACAGCCACAAACTTAGTAGCGCCCTCTCCGTCTCGGACAACCAATTGTGCAAGATCCGCTGCGAAATCCGTCAGTTCCTTTTTGAACGCATCAAAGGCATCTTTGTCCGTTTCTTCGTCAATCTCTTGTACATGCCCGTTGGCATCAACTGGTGCGGCAGCGCCATTTGCGAGAACAATAATGGTATCGTTTGTCGACATGTCACCGTCAACACTGATGGAATTGAAACTTCGATCGACGGCGTAGGTGAGGGCATTCTGCAAACTACGGGGAGAAACAGCTGCGTCCGTCATGATACATCCGAGAAGGGTTGCGTGGAGTTGTCGAGGGGAAGGGAAGGAAGTCGAAGCTGGGCCCATGTCAGGATGAATCATGCCAGCTCCCTTGTCCATTCCAGCGAGTCGGTATTGAACACCATTGATTGTAAAGATACGAGAACGTAGTTTGGGAAAGGTATCCGTGGTCATGAAAGCCTTTGCTGCGCGCTCCCATGCGGTAAAGTCGGAGCCAAGTGAGTCAGCTGCACGGCGAATACCAGCGATAATGCTGGAAATGGGAAGGTTTTGACCGATGACACCGGTGGACATGACGAGTGCATCATTTGTGGACACATTTTGACCTGATGACGGAAGGAGAGATGTAGTATGTTTGACCATGGCCCACGCATCTTCTAAGCCTTGTTTGCCGGTGACCGCATTTGCACAGCCGCTGTTAACGACAAGTGCACGAACTCTGCCTTTATTATCGGTCAAGATCTCGTCTGAGACGAGGACCGGCGCGGCCTTGAAGGCATTACGAGTGAAGCAGGCAGCGGCGGAAGTCGGCTGTGAAGATGTTGACAAAATAACGCCAAGGTCAAAAATTTCCTTGTTTTTCTTCACTCCGGCATGGACACCTGTGAGCTTGTATCCAAGAGGAAATGAGCTGTCGGGCAGAGGCTTGTGCAAATGGGCCTTGGAAGGTATGGACGAAGCCCAACGGCGGAAGACGAGGGCCATGATGATGACTCGAGTAAGCTCAGAAAAAGGGTCATTATATATTTCACAGCGCACTTTGTGCCATTAGCCAGCCCATAGCGCATGTTTCCGGCCTTCTGCCTGTTCTGCACAACGCAAAACGCGCGCAAAAGCTCGGAATCCATCTTCCATCGCTCCGTTACTCCAGAAACCGGGTGTACGGCAACTAGAGTGTAGCCCTCTGGCTACGTCGATGGTAGAAAATCAAAACAGGTAAGAAAAAACAACATACACAAATTACTATTCATCACGTGATGCTATAACCTGATCAGGACGTCATATCTCGTGCCGAATCCGGTCTCTTAATTCCTGTCGGAATCATCTTGGATCTGGATGAAGTGCACATCCATCCTGCGACACAGTTATCTGAATCTCATGAATCTCATGAAACTGCTAATACTTGACGGGGATACGCCCATTTTTGTAACATAACATATCCCCATCTTGGCCTACCCATTCTCGTTCCTGCAATCGCAGAATCTATAAATTCGACTACGAGTCCATCCCAATCATTCACCAGTCCACTCACATTCTCCTCTATCTTCAATGGCCATCGAAAAACTCACTTACAAGCCCATGCCCCGAAAGGCTCTCGAGGATGGCGTCCGCAGCGTCGTCATCGAGTTCCTTACCAAGTGCAAACATACTGCACACGTCCCCCACAACGCTAGCACCGCTATATTCGAGCGTGAGTGCTGGGTTGAGGCTTATCGACGGGGCTACGACATGGTCCAAATATCCAAGCACCTACACGTCGGCATACTCGTCTCCAATGCTGCCTACTTTTACCAGTCTCATGAACTCAAACTCTACATTGCCTATTACACTGCTCTCATGCTCTGCGTCGATGATAATTTTGATCTCCAGCCTGATGGCATCATCCATTTCATGGAGCGGTACCAACGGGGCGAGCGACACCCCACAGAGGTTCTCCAGAACATCGCCGACCTCCTCGCTGAAACCTCGTCCTTCTTCGATCCTGTCGCTACCAACCTGATCATGTGTGCTTCATTCTCGTTCATGAACGCCATGGTCATTGAACATATCACTGCTAGCCAAAGGGTATGTATTTCGCCGACTCCAATAATTCATTCCGATACTAATCATGATCTTTTTGGCGGAATAGCTCCCTATGGAAGCTAAGCGATACCCTGACTACTTACGTCTCTTCTCTGGGCTCTCCAAGGCCTACGCGACTTTCATCTTCCGCCCCTCGGTCAATCCCGCTCACTACATCCAAGCTTTCCCGGAACTCGAGGACATCATCAATTACGTCAAGTATGCCCATTTCTATCTCTATATCTACCCCCGAATCTTCACTGACGATCGCTCTTGATAGTGACATTACATCCTTCTACAAGGAGGAACTTGCCGGCGAGAACGAAAACACAGTTTCGCTTCTTGCCAAACTCCACGGTCGCACAAAATTAGATCAGCTTCGGGTGTTAGCTGATGCGGTTGTCAACAGCCACCACAACACATGTGCGATCCTCAAAGATTGGAAAGAGGCTTACGGCGACTACATGCTTTTCTGGTCTGGTTATGTCCCATTCCATGCAGCTTCGAAGCGATACCGCCTTTCTGAGCTAGGTATCCATTAAGTCATCACCTGTCCCATTCCACGCCCTCCTTGTAGTTTCGTGACAACCTTCGTGTTTCCTTACTAAAACGCCAATGTAGCACATATATTGATCTGTAGTATTATCACATACATCGTTATTTAGCTCTCTTCGCTTTCGTACCAGCGTAATTTGTTCATTTCGTGATTGCTTTAGTTATTAGTCTATGGTTGGTCTCTCGTTTCATATGTAACAGTATCTAGCCGTTCTTAGGATATTTTGTCCTGGTACTACTCTGTCGCTCTGAATCAATAATTTTCCATCTCTCTCATTCCCCCTTGGGACAGATAGAACATACCCGTTAGGTCTAATAGTTAGCCATTCAAATAAGTACCTGAACCTAAAGGTGTGGTCTTAACGAGCAAGCCCTTCTGCCCGTTAGGACTAATTGTTTTCTCAGGCCTTGGCCCGAAAGGGTGATGTCGATGGACTGAAGCAAGGTCTTTCAGGCCGATGTTGGTGAAGCTATTGATAATACCTTAAGCAGTGGTTATTTCCGGAAATAGGTACTCTGGGCGTATCTTGCGACACAATAAATTCGATACGGGTTTCATCGGGTATTCCCCTTAGGCATGCGCTCAGGCGTCCCTCGACCCAGAATCATATGCGCCGCAACGCGGATGGTGGCAGGCGCAGTTGCAGCTGCAGCTAACTCGTCATTATCGCGGGAGGACGTAAACTGCCAGGCGCTACCCTGTTCGTTGCCACCCCCGTTATCTAATCTCATCTTGCATATTAAGAGGAAGATTGCCTTGTATTTCTACGCCACATGCAGGCTCTGGAGAAAAGCTACCTTGTCCGCCGATAATTTAAGTCTTCATGGCCACGATTGGAGTATGAGGAGCCGGGACCTGAAAGAGATTGAGCGACAGACACAGCACAGCGGCACAAAACCCACAAACCCAACACCACTGTTGGAACAATATCCTTTACTTCCAAGTACGGAAACAACAGCACTTTCTATTTCTATGTTAAGGAACCAAGGACCAAGATCTGTTGACTGGCACATCAAAGGACACGTTTGAATAGATCACCGGATGATTAAGCGCTGGACACACTTCAGCCACTCCTATTGCAGCATGGAAAGGCCCGAGGGTCAGGCCCAGAACGCGCCTTTAGCGCTGGCGCTGGCTAGGTGATCAATCGGAGATCAAAATGAGGGCGTCAACGGGTTGCCAGAGGGAGGACGGCACCCATGTTCCAAATTTGGGATGACGTCGATATACATTGGTGAACATTAGAAAGGCTAAGTGAAGAGCTGGGCAGGGCGCGACGCATGCGGCACAGCGCTGAAGTGGCGGCGGGCAGTGTGAGTATCCAAACTGGGTGACATGGTGTAGTTGAGCAGTGGCGAGGAACTGGAGTCTGTCATATCATAGTTATGACAAAAAAAGAACCAAAACTCTTGATCAGGCACAGTTGACTTCCGTGCAGTGATTGTAGGTTCCTCAACTGCGAGGAGTTGTGTCAGATGATTTTGATTAAATTCTTGTGCGAGGGAAATTTGAAGCCCCGGATGACTGGACTTGCTGTGATAGTTGTGTTAGACAGTGTAGCTTAGATAATTTAGTATGGAGTGCTCCGCCTCACGGTACTTTGTAACGCCTTGCTCTTTCTTGACGGGGTAACAAATCCTGTAAGCTAAGGTTTCAGATGTGCATCCAACTACGTGACCAGAAAATTTGTCCACGCGTCCATCGGGTCCTGCAAGGTTTTACATACTTGACGCTGAAATTAACAAGGTCATCAGACTCGCATCGCATCAGGCGCCGTCTGTAGTGTCATCTACCACTACATCATGTACCCATATCATGATCAGGTATCAATACAAAATACAATCTAACCCCATTGAATCTGGAGTAGAGGCCTTGTAATGCAGAATAATACCGTAACGCCCTGTGAAGGAGTGTTACAAGGATATCGGAACAATGTGTTGAATAAGGAAGTCACATCCCGGAATCTCGTATCAACGGATAAGCGGATTGTCAGGGCGTCCGTCCCGCCAGCATTTCATTCCGCTCCTCTCCTGGATATGCCAAAGAACCAATAGAATATGACAGCTTGCTTGACATCAGCAAGCCTAAATTCCGCCGATGACAGTGGATCCCTCATCCCGTTTTGGGAAGCATAACCCTGAGTGAAATGAGTAAAGTGAGGCTCGCAAGCTAAACTTACTGGGAAAGACTGTACAATGATGCAGCGGAAGGAAGGCTGAAAGCAACAGCCGTTTCCTCGAGTAGTGCTCATTCAATGATTTGCCAGCAGTGTTGACCGTGCCTGAATAGGACTTGCTTGATAGTCTGAGTTTCGACACGAGTGTGCTATACTCTGAGCACCGTCGGCGCAAAGGAAACTAATCTGTTGCTTAGTACTCGGCTCAGATATCCGACAACACACTAATTGTTCCTGATCGCAGCATACTTGGCAGAGGGAGTATCCGAGACGTCCGTATGTCAGCAGTCCGACGTCGTTACTAAGTGTCGGTGCCGCTGATTCGTACAGTGCCTTTGAAGACGCCGCAATATGATTTCTCCACACCACTAGTAGCCGCATATGTCCAGCTGAAAGCACTTCCTAATTGTCTACATGTCGCAGTGCAAGGCTGGAAGGACATTCAACTCCTTGTTGCAGTTCCTATAGTCGTGGTACAGGTTTTGGTGGCGCTTCGAAATCAATGTTCAGGAATCGGGTGTGCCACCCGCAAGCACGTTACGGGATCAAATATCTTCAACGAAACTGATAAGATAAAATCTCAACTAGATTACATGAGTTATCGATAGCAATTTTCGGAATAAGCCGATTGCGGGTATTTTCATCACCATCATATAGAGAAAGTGCGACGAGCGGCCTTTACGATACACCAGTTCCACCTAGGAGGGCCAAGACACAAGGGTATCCCTGGCCGTGTCTGTGAATTGTAAGTCATGCGATAACTCATATGGTATTATTGTTACTGTGTACGTTGTTCGATGTGGATGGGATATGTCCCGAGACAAGGGGCTCAAACGTCCTGGCAGTATTCACCTTTCAGATGAGCTTATGGTCGAGGCTGAGATCGTGGAGCGGCTTGTAGTCGCATCTGTACTCGTGATTTCGTTTGACGTTTCCGAACAAAGAATAGTTTCGTCCCCTGCGCTTTGACTGTGACTAAACGAATGACGCTGAGGCATTTTGGAAGCCAGAGATACCATGTACCGCAATTGGACTTGCTTTGAACATGCTGTAAAAAGTGCAGTAACGATTGTCGGGATGCTAGATATTGTGATTGATATGAGCTCTGGTTTGTATTGTTGATGATCAACGAAGCCGATTGGATGAAGTATCCGTGAAGTGTGCCAATTGATTGTAGACTGTATTTGCACTTGACCATCATTGGCGAAATGCTTAGTGATGCGCCACGATCAACTTGTACCCATCTTAGCCTTACTCCCTGTATGTGCATGTCTCTCGCCAATATGATCGAGGGTTTTTATACATCTCGTTGACTCTCCCTTTAGTTGATAAAGTAAGAGCATCTTTACGCTTCGAATGATGGGAATATTATACATTGTCCGGGAGGCAATGATAAACTTCAAAAGGCTTACGTCGTCTTTGATTCCTTGATCTTTGCGTACATACTGAATAGTTATTTTAGTCGGTGGCGCATTACATAGGTACACAAGAACGGCATACGATGCACTACATGCCCCACAAGTAAGTATACATATACTCATTAGTGCTAACATCGTTTCCGCTGGTATTTGTACTACTACATATACCGGCTTCTAAAAGAACAAGGAAACCCTCGCGGGTATACTAAGCGATGAGATCGATACTAGAAAGTCAATTTACAAACAAAGCTGAAACCATAGTGCCCAGGAGGTGGCCGCAATTCCAACGTCAACACATGCGCATTTTTTAATTTCAGGAAACCTAGTGACAATTTTTCAAGTGTCCTTCCAATATGGTGCAAGGCTCTTTTCAAGCCCTGAGTACAGAGCTTATCCTCAAGCCGCAACATGCCACAGTAGATGAATGAGGCAGTTATGTCGCCAACTGAAGTGAGCGCCCAGCCCGCTCACAACGCCACCCGCGCATGCTCTCTTTCTATTTGTATTCTCAATAGAGATGGTTCTTTCAAAAAGCACGTATCCATAACCGATCATTTCAATGCGTATAACAAGACTTGAGGCGGAATCCAACGAAGGAATGACAAAATACCTGAGCACTCTCGACGAGCGCAAGCGCTTCACAATCATCCTGAGCTACTATTTTTTCCAGATAACCTAGTCATGGTTGCGAGCATCAGATTTATCAGAGTCGTCAGAATAGTGAATGATTGATTTTCAGTTTTGTAGTGAGCCTTTAAAGTTTCCCGTACAGTTCAGAGGCTTTATCAATGCCGGCACCTCTGATCGCTTCTGGGATTTTTATCTGTGAATTTTAATTAATTTCCGGAAAGTACATCGATGCCGATATTTGGCGTTATCTATCCCGAGAATCCAATCCTCCGAAATCTGGAGCTCGAATACGTCCGTCGCGCTATGAGAACAGCAGTTGGATAATCTAAAGAGCGGAATGATCCAGTGGCATGAAGACTCAGGAGGGGACACTAGGTTTTATGGGACAAAAGAGACCGGCAGTACGGATTTTGAAAGTCCGGAATCGGGTTTGTGTTCATCAGATCCAACTTCATGACGTGATCATGTTGGACCCAGAAGAGAGCGTTGAGGGTGTTATGGCGAGGATACTCGCCAGCTGTGCGAGGTCCTCCTGAGGTGTCTTGATTGTGAGTGGTGGGGATTGGAGAACCCACCACCGCCCAATTGGCGGATACAATGACATGGTCTAAGGTAAATGAATTATCTACACTATGTACATAACGAATACCCCAAGATGTGCGTTTTTTATTTAGCCTGCTTGGTACACCACAGTAAACAAACGCCAAAAACGGAATCACATCGGACGTTCAGGCTGACGATGATATCGTCAAACCATAGGGCCTTGAGAGCAGGTAAACGGGGGCCCTCCTGGAACGCGTTACATCTCCGACTCTTATAGAACGAGAATATCGGGAGCGGGACATGTGTTATTTTTGTTGGAGAATGATCCAAGCACCCGAGATCGAACTTCAACAAGAGAAAGACATTGCATCAGCAGCTCGATTACAGGTTCTCACAGGAAGAGCACTAATATTCAAGGCACTAGGCAAAGAGACTCTGCTCATGACGAATTTGAGCACACAGGCGAGGGTAAGCCTTGAATGACCCAATACTCCGACGATTTGCGAAATCCTCCAAGGCCGTACAATCCTTCGCTATGAAACTCCAGTATAGACGTCATTCGTCAAGGGAGATACTGGGGTGGAGTCCTGAAGAATCTCACGGTGTGCAGGTCAAATGTGACTCGAGCCTGAGTATGAAGGGTAACAAATTTGTTGCCGAAGACGCGACAGAAGTCCGGGGTCAACCCACCTCGAGATGGAATTCGTAGCTCAATACATTGTCGAGGGAGGTTGAAGAAGGTTGTAGCACCTTTCCACCTTTCCCGGTCGAACGTTGAGGACCAGTGTACTCCATGGTGGGGCATCAATTAATCACCACGGATGCCTGACGCCAGTGATGCTAATGCTCCTCAAAGCTTTATCCTCGTGTGGACAGAACGTGGGTTGATA
This sequence comes from Leucocoprinus leucothites, assembly GCA_013368445.1. Classification (NCBI taxonomy): domain Eukaryota; kingdom Fungi; phylum Basidiomycota; class Agaricomycetes; order Agaricales; family Agaricaceae; genus Leucocoprinus; species Leucocoprinus leucothites. The sequence goes on along the minus strand of JAACJO010000002.1, from coordinate 2,965,037 downwards.
ATGATAGCCACTGCATGCCCACTGGAAGCTTATTGAACACAGGAGTCAATATGGTTCGTCGCCGAAGTAGACCAGGTCGATCCAGAGCGATATCCTTGAAACAATCCATCTAAGTGCCCAACCTTCTGATCATCATCAACATGAGTGCTAGAGAATGGGAAATGATTGAATGATTGAAGGGAAGCGCTCGCAGTGGCTAAATGAGTTCACTTGCAAGGAGTACATTGAATCACCAAGCCAGCATCGGGATAAGTCGAGAGTGTTTGCCACTTATTTCAACGTCGCACCGAGACTCAACGGAGTTTAGGCATGAAGGGGGAGGGCTTTTAAGGCCCCATGACTCGGAGCAAAGGTAAACGTTTGAACCACTGTAGAATAAGAGGTCGGGGTTCCAAAATCCGGAAGTTAAACGTTGAACAGTGGGCAACTCTGAAACAGAAACCGGATGAGGGCCTGTTGTCTTTGTTGTTGTTTAGGCGCACAATTGCAATTATCAGAAGGCTGGTACAAGGCAGTTGTGTGGTACAGACTCTCGGTGCTAGTCTTCGCAACGTCAAGGCATCAGGCAAGGATCGTAGCAAAAAATATATATTCGTAAATGAATGGACTTGCAAAGTCTAGATTAAAAAGTGGCCAAACAGAGAACTCGAAGAAGCTTCGTAGGAGAGGGGTGGTATCTAAACTCCGGAGCGATCGAGGTCAATCATTAAACTATGATACCATAATCTATTGAAGCCTGCGGTAACGCGTATAGGTATCCTTCCCATCGACCACGGTCTGAGGGGTATATTTGATCGAATTAGCAGTCACTAGAGGCAAGTGTCCCTGATACGCTGGCGCCGGCACACAATTCATGATCGCCTTCGCAATCTCATCATTCGCAGACGAGAAATGCTTCTTCGAGGCAACAGCATGCTCAAGACCACGCAGTGACTCCGCCCGAGCAGTTGTGATACACAAACTCTTGAGGGCATGAAGATGGCGAGCAGCCATATTGATGAGTGTATTCTATAATCATCACGATGAAACATATCGAGAAGAAAAGGTTTCATCACCGTCAGACGAAACGTACGCGTTGAAAACACATTTTGAGACTTACGATGATATCCACTCTATCATTAGTACCATCGGTTGATGGATTAACCTTAGATGAGATTACGGCTACCTTGAGGTACTGAAGCCTGGAGCAACGAACGATACTCGGCGCTATGTGTTCCCCGAAACACCATTTGCCTTCATAGCGGGGTGATACATGCAAGTCTTCCAGCGTGCTGGAATGCGATGTCAGCGCTGAGTCGAAGAACAGTTCCGCTAACTGATCGGAGGATAAATGGTCCGGTCCTGTGATATTCTTGAGGTATAGCCGAGTCAATCCGGAGTAAGAAGCGAGATATTCGATCAGCGAAGCGTCCATCGCATCAGTTGAGATACGCTCGAGATAGATCTTGTTGATTCGCAGAGCAGACCAAATCTCCGCAATAGTGGAAGAATAGGGGTGATCATCGTAAGGAGGAGCAAAAATATTCAGAAGAGTGAGGGATTTGAGAAATTGAAGGTGGGGCAAGGTGATGTTGTCAAATCGCGTGTACCAGCTCTGCAGACCGAGGTGTTTGAGGCGTATCCGCGGTGAGGATCCAAGCAGACAATGTAGGGAAGGTATGTCAGAGCCAAGGCGGCACATACTCCTGTCGATATCAATGCTATTCATCTCGGGACTCTGAGAAATGCATTTTCCAAGACGTTTCACGACAGATGGCGGAAAAGACTCGCACGTTCCTGAAATGACAACACGTTTGAGGTCGTGGAGGAGGTCAAACCTCAAGATAGAAGCATCAAAGCCAAAAGTAAGGTAAAGACTGAGGTATGAAAGTGACTTGTTCCGCCCAAGTCCTTGCATCACCGCGAGCGAAGTCCATTCGGGATCGTCAGCAGTCGCGTTCCACCTTAACAGAGTAAAACATATCAATTCAACGAGGATCGAGCATGGTATCATATCAAACCGACGACAAACCTTACAACCTGCAGGTTTTCCATTTTGGAAATAGCACCTTCTAAATATTTCTTCATGGCTTCCTCCCCATGTCCATTTGATGTGTTGGCATCATTATCAGCATGACGTCTACGAGCCGCGTTCCAAGAACCGCCAGAAAACTCCATTTGTGCACCATTCGGCCGCGGGTCGCGAGCGGGCGACAGTGAACGTATAGATAGCTCCCGTACGAAGGATGCAGCGTGCTGCTCTCTGGAGGCCAGCAGCTGTAATTGGTTGATAACAGTTGGAAGTCGTGGTCGAGTGACGTTGATAACGACATGAGAGAGGACCAGAGGTTCCAGTACAACACTGAGCTGGGTGCACACAAGGCGGATTTGTTTCTTCGCTGCGCCAACGTCGTTACAAATAGCCTGAAGTAACTCAGGAGGCAAGTCCAATAGTCCAGTCATAATCTAAACAAGCTAAACGACAACAATAGCAATAAGCTTTTCTATAGACTATCATGCATGAGCATACCAGCGTACCTGTGGACGGGAGCGTGGTGGTCAACCAGGAAGAAGGCAGGTGGAATGTGTCATCGTTCGGAACTAAACGCGTCGACCATGCCATATCTTGCAACACCAGTGAGATAAGCGCTTTAGCACAGCCACAATGTCACCCTTGATAATGGTGCCAGTGACATGATAAAATAGCGAGGATACCGATGAGGTTGAGACAACAATGAAATGAAATGAAATAAGCTTGGGAGGAGGGGAGAGGTCCTTTGATTCTCATTGATGACGAGTACGTCGCTCACAAGTTACCCACTGACCATGCTACTGAATATTTATCAAGAACTTTTCCAACTGACCGCAGTGTTTCCAAAACAACGGTTTAAACCTTCAATATTCAATACCGACAAAGGAATTTGAGCCATCTACCCAGTGAATAAATCATAGATGTGGTGCGGGTCTCCAGACCTTTGGTTTGGGACAAACGTGGCTCTATCAGCGGAATTGTAAACGGGAGATACCGAGCCAATCTATAATAATCGCCTGAGCTTAGAGCCTTATTTTAGGGAATCCCACTTCCAAGAAGCGACAAGCACCGAATGCAAAAAAAAAACGATGTCCCAGGGAGGACTCGAACTTCCGGCTTCTCGGAGCAGAAACAAAGCCACAACGAGATGATTTAACCACTAATCGACAAGGACCATAACAAAATACCTCTACCAATCATGCCCGTCCAGGTTCGAGCATTGTAGTTTAGGACCAGTACTTGCTCCAATGGGTCTAGTGGTACCCAGCTGCGACACCGCCTCACCCTCCGAATATCTTAGGATTCACTCATCGCTGAAATACAAGTTTCTCTCAACATCATAACACATAAATTGCTATCGGCTCATGACCAGAACCATTACTGATTAACCAAGAAGTCAAACAAGGAAGCGTGTTCTACACAACCTCGAAACGACATCGACGATAACGACAAAAACAATAAAACTAAGGGCAAGCAAGCTAAGGTAAGTAAGTACGCGGATGAGAACAACCGAAAACCGTGCGCCGTCAAGTAATAAGGAGTAGGGGTGCGGGGGGTGAGGGGAAGTAGGAGGGGGGAGACCGAGGCGGTAGTAGTAAAAAATTCATCTAGTTATACGTAGGTAAGTAAGAACCGCGACGCGAGAGTGAAATTTACGCAGAACACGATGAGAAAAATACAGATCTGTAAGTATGTAGGTAGGTGGTTTTTATCGAAAGCAAGGGGCAAGAACGTTATGGAGCGAATCGAATCAAAGAAGAGAAGAAAAGACTAAGAGGGCGGGCCGCAAGACAAGAAAGAATAGAAGTCAAAAAGGGATAAATAACAACACGAAATTCGAATCGCAAGTCCGTCCTTTTGAGAACAGAACACGCCATCCACCGCTCTCGGCGAGGAAAGGGTGAAAGTGCAGAAAGAAGAAAAGCAAAAAAGCAAACGATATAAAAAAGCGCAGCAGCTAAAACCCAGACTATACGATAACATATCCATCAAAAAATAACCAAAAAAAACCAGCAAAATAGAGTCGAAAGGTCGAGAAGAAGCAAAAAGGCGGAAAGGGGAGGGATATCATCGCTCTAGGGGTGGTGAACGTAGAGAGAAGGGCGATAGGGGGACAAGCCAAGTAACGAAGACAGATTAAACTGTACACGAGACGAAAAGACGAAAAAGCGCCATACTAGAAGGGAATATTGTCCACACATAGATAAAGACGACAATGAAGACCGACTGAGAGGAAGTCTACCGGAAAAGAGTCACGGTGCACGAGCGACCTAAACTTACTCACGAGAGGCGTCCTGAACAATAGGCCATACGCTTTCGCGAGGACGTTCCGGCTCGCCAGTGGCAGAAGGAGCGGTGGGGAGAGGGGCAGCAGCGGCAACAACGGGTTCAGGCTGTGCAACAGCACTAGGCTGCTGCTGAGGGGGTTGCTGGGGCTGGGGCTGCGCCACCTGTGCTTGCTCGGCCATTGAAACCTGGGGTGTAGCTTCCGATGACACCTGAGGCTGAGGCCGAGACTGTTCCTGCTGGGCAACCACAGATGCTGCAGTGGGTGTAGGTTGCGCGGGTGGCGCCATAGAAGAGGCAGGCGCCTGTTGATTCGCAACCACACCTCTCATCTCATCAATCCCTCTCTTCAACCCAGCCATCACGCGATCCGTACGTTCAAGCATCTCCTCCGTCCTCCTTCGGTGCTCACTCAACTCCATATAATGCCGTTCGAGCTCGGGAAGCGTCGGGATACCCATTAGATTCCCAACAGCCAAGCTAAAGTTGAGCATGCTGAGGTCGGGTCCGTAAAACTGTGGGCCGCCAGGTGGGATAGGATACCCAGCAGCAGCACCATGACCAAGAGGCGAGTGCGTACGACTAGGAGCGTTCGATCCCGAGCGCATGTAACTCGACTGCGCACTGAGAAGGGCTGCTGCTGCTGCTTGATTGCTCAACACAGCGAGGGGAGGAATCTCGAAACCACTATGTGGTGAACCCGTGGGTGCAAATGGACCAGCTGCGTTCGGACCGCGGCTCAGATAATCGCTCCTTGATGGAGCACGATTCTGTGGCGAGACTGAACGTCCGTCCCATGCGTTCCTCTTCCGATGTTGTGATGAACTCGCAGGACCCTCACTCTCCTCTTCACCACCATCCATATTCACATCCTCATCTTCCTTCTCCGCGGCACGTGTAACCCGGCTGCGACGGGTACGCTTCCTCTTGGGCTCTTGTGCCTCTGCTTCACTCTCCTCTCCGTTTCCACCGTTCCCAGCTGCGTAACGGCCCACAGCAACGAGGGCTTCCGCTGCGGCTTGATCGGACATACGGGCAGAGGTACTGCTACCTGCTGCGCCAGCAGCTGCGGGGACGCGTTTTCGGCGTTTGATAACGGTCTTCTTCATCGAGTTAGGTCGGTGGGTGCCATGTAGCTTGAAGTAAAGACCTGTTTATCAGATAAGACAACCCAATAGTCAGTCTCGTGAACGCGTGAGAGAACATGGAATAACGGCCGAAAAGTGGGGAGAGAACGAAGTAAATTCTTCGAAGCGACGAGGGGAAAAAATATGAACAATGAAACTCGGTGTCATAAGCGAAGTAAATCGCGCAGGGTATCAGATAAGATACTCTCATCACCGCTTAACGAATTAAATACTCGGTGGAGATAGACAGCGAAAGGGATTGAAACACGGAAAGTGAATTAAGACTTACCACACGCATTACAGATATTGTTACCCACGTCGTCTCTTCTCCAGAGCGGTGTTGTACTCGTCCCACAATTTGCACAGCTCAACGCACCAACAGCGGCTCGCGGTTTCTTGGCAGCAGTTGTATTAGCACTGGCATCGCTCTCGTTGGCAGCGGGAGAAGCTGCTTCCACGGGAGCCTTGGGAGAAGCTGCGTCAGCAATAGGCGCAGCCGAATCAGCCGGAGCCTCGGCACCCACTCTGCCAGTAGCAAGAGCGTTGTTGTACGCTGGACATCCCGAGCAGGCATCTGTTCCGCCAGTTCCGTCACAACGACCATCGCCGGGGCAGGTGCCGGTTTTGTGTGGGCTTGTTGTGGTGGAAGCAGCCGGAGTTGTCCTTGATGACTTGGTGTTTGGTGAGGGAGCAGCTGCACTGGCTGAAGACGCGCCAGCCGCGGTAGAGGTCGTCGCTGAGGGTGCGGGTGTCGGTGTACGGCCGAGATTGGTAGGCCGAGGCATGTGCCTCGTCTTCTGATAGAGACCTGCATAAGGGTGATAATGTAAGTCAACGGTTCGGGGCGGAAAGATACCAGATCTTGGAGGGGGATGAGAGGAAGAATGAGGGGACTGGGCCCGGAATCGGGGAGAAGTGGGATGGCGGCCGTCTGGCGATGAGTCTTTCCCGTCCATGTTCGAAATTCTGATTCAAGAGATAGATGGGACGGGGCTTATAAAATATGCAACACGTCGCAAGGACACAGCAGAGGCATGAGCCTTAACCGCTAGCGATCGAAAAGCATCTCAAAACCGAGATGACAATGTTTAAGCGTACTGATAAGACTAGCGCAATACTGATATGGCAGGTGCAGTACGAGTTATCGCCATCCTCGGGGCGCGTGTTCAGGGCCACGGGGAGAATGAGATGAAGCGTGTCAAGGACGAAACACTCGCGCAGAATTAGGATTCAAGACGATTACAAACGAGAGGCAGCCCAGCGTATGACGTGCGGAGTGTGCACCCATCGCCCACGTGTATGACGTGGATGAGATTGATGATGAATCTTGGGCTGGTACCGGGAAAAACATGAAACAAGGGGACAAGGGAAGAGAAAACTCACCACAGGCATTGCAGACGGGATTGCCATCCGCGTCACGCCTCCATAGAGGGGTGGCGGTGGTACCACAATTCATACAGGGCGAACGACCAGGCGCGAGCACATTCGCGGCGCCATTCGACTCCTCCGAGGCGGCTAGATTCACGGGTGAGACAGATATAGATACGCCGTACATAAAACAAGATTCACCTGGACGCGTCTCTGGAGGAGGGTTCGCGGGCTGTTGGTCAGGCTGTGCAGCAGGGAACTGCTGGATGCGTGACATAGAACCTATGGGGGCACTGGGCATGCTGATGACCGGCGACTCAAGGACGACAGGAGACATTTTATTATGAGGCAAAGTGTTTGAGGCAGCAGGGTGTATGTATTACACGAAAGAGTCGTGAGGCTAGATTAGTCAGTCGCTGTCGGGCACAGTGAGCTCAGAGGCAGCGGTGGTTGCAGAAGCACTCACAAGTGAACAGGGCGTCGGTGCTGGAGACCACGGCGGCGGCTCAGAGGCAGCGTCGTTGAGGACGGGAAGGTGGTGGTTGAGAGGAAAGCGGGGTAGGGGTCGGGAAAGAGGCGAAGGGGAGGGAAGATAAACAGCCTGATAACAACCACTGGCCAATCACATTTATTCAGTTTCCAATAGATAACATTTCAATCTCCGACAAGCGGAGCTTCATTCGCCCGCTCATTCAAACACCCTCGCAACCATAGAGCCAATACGCGACGCCTACTCACAGACCGTGCGTTCACAGTGCGCACGAAGCAGCCACAAGCTCCGCACCGCTGGATACGCTGGACACAACCAGGACAGACAATCTCTGACAGTGGACAAAATAAATCCATTAGTTACAAACGCAAAATACGCGCCCATAATCACCCCGCCAGTATAATTTTTTTTTGCCTCGTTACACGTTCAGTGCAAATCTAATCTCGACGAACCTGACCCGCTGATCTCCACGAACCCGAACCTCCGCATTCTCTCCGTCACACCCACCCCTGTTGCTTGTGTTCTTTTCCCCACACACCGGACCTTCGACTTGTGCATGCACATTCTATTGACTGACTACCCGCCGGGATACCTAGGGCACGCAGCGGCATGTTCTGTTTTGTTTCACACCAAGAGTGCTAGGTAGATCTGTTGGCTCGTATGCGAAGACCAGGGTGATCCGATCAATTCAAAAGTTCATCAATGTCACCCTAGCCAAGCTGTGTCTGATCATAACCAAACCGGATCCAAAGCACTCTCAGCCATCTAATCTCCGCTGTCATCGTTATCCGAACTCGCGTCTCTCTGCCGCCTCGACACCGTCTGGAACTCTCTTGTCTAATCACTATCTGATACGTGGAGTATTGCGGCCTTGGCCAAACCAAACACTGATCCCGTTTGTGTGTACGTACGCCTCCATTTCGCGCCCGCTCTTCCCACAACGCCGGTCAGTTCAGTGGCTCAGGTTCGTAAACAACAAGCAACAATCCAAACAAACAAAAAGTAGCTTTCAGGGAGCACCTGTTGTCGGCCACACTCCTGGGATAATCCCACGGACTTTGTCGACCCACTTCTGGATCAAAAAATTTACACTACCAAATTCCCTCCCGGACGACTGCCGGAATACAGGCCACCTCGTGCTTTTTTATGTCGGATTACGAGAAAAAAAAGGATATTGTGTCGTAAACTCGATTTTCGTCTTCAGTCTCAAAAAACACGAGTACTTGTGTACACCAGACACGAGACACGAGGCGTATACTTGTGCTTGGCCATGAATCACGATCCATAATGCAGCAACGCCACCGTTCATCTAATCGAGTAATCAACTAGACTTTATACAACCTTCTCAGTGATTCTCGTATTCTCGGTCAGCCGACACATCCGAGTCTGCAACTCAGACGCCGACTGCCCACTTCATTCATCAAATTCATATATTGGATACACTTATTCGGACGACAAGCAAAAAAACTCTCGTCCGGATTCCACGTCTTCCGTCTTATACCCCATACCTGAACAACAACTGACATAGGAGTATACGTGCCGAAGACAGCTACAACGTTAACAGACTCCCTAATCGCCGCTCCCCTTTGTTCGTCTCTCCACAATTCGTTCCGGGTTCGTAATCTTTTCTGCTAAGAAAATTTTATCTAAGCTTCCCGGCGATAAGATCGGCGCGCGCTAGATAATGTAAATATTGCACTTAACCTCAATTGAACAGTCCGCTACATCGCATCCTGCGAATCGAGCTCACGACAGTCTCTCAGTCGGTGCTGATTGCATCATGATCATTCACCAAATTGCTTCCCCCTCGGAGTCGGTGGCATCAGTATCAGCATCACTCTGATCAACATCGCTACCAGCTAAGATTCTGATAATGATGTTCTGTTCTCTTCGCTGAGCCACCGAGGTTGTCGAGTCTTTGATTCATAAAGTCAAGCATACACACACTCTCCCCAGCAACCGAGCACACTACTCATATAACACACAAGCCTCATTTCCTCACCCCATCCAATCTCGGCACAAACATTGGACAGTCGTCGAAACACCCCTGATCCCTTAGCACCTCCAAATCAAATCAGACAGCGATACGTGGCAGATAGCCACCGGATAAGCAAATATCGAAATCAGGATAAGATCATCAATCAAACAAAAAAAAAATCATTACCAGCTTCCCATCTTTACGAAACACTACGTAAACCATTTTTAAACCTTCCGGTACGCCGAAATCTTATCTTTATTTTTAGAGAGACGCACGGTAGCCTCATGTCATTGCAATTGTCAACCCCACGGTCTTGATGCATTGATGACTGGAAGCCGAACTTCGGTTTGGAGTTTACGTACGAGGGTAAAGGATGTGTCGGATCCTGGCAGAACATTGTTAATGGATTTATTCCTCAACGGCTTTCAGGAGTATAAAAAGGCCATGTACTCGCCTTTGTAAGTACACCGCCTAGCTGAGCGACCAGGCAAAAAAACACTTGAATCCTGCCGAAAAGGAGTTCCATGGGCGCCCTGTCATATCCTTTTGTTTAGACCACCCGAGGTCCATCAAGTTCACACACCCGTCGAATTACCACATACACTGGTATAGTCAATACAGTAAGTAAATTCAATAAGCACTGACAGTGAATATGCTCGGCGTGTGGTTTGTGCGAGGTTTGTGAATAGTGCCAAGATCCGCTCAAGAACATGCACCCTTGTACGAAGCATAGAGAAGTATTCTCGCGAAGGGAGGAAATAATCGCCTCCTTTTTCTTTTTATGCTCTGGTAATTGCCCATCGTCCCCAGAGCCCACTCTCATGCATTCTTGAGCACCAGATCGTCCTTCAAAAGAACCACCAACACCTGATCAGTCATTCACCTTCACTTCGCAGATATTCTCTGCCTAGATCAACCTTGGGCCAAGAACTTCAAAAAAATAGTCTCTAAATGCAAGCACCAACTGGCAATTATACTTCCTACCTTTTTGAGAATAGTACCACTCGCCCCCTTCTTCGAAGCTTGCGAATAGGAGACGAAGAAGATGGAAGCTTTCGGATTTAATACGAGGTGTCCAGAGCGTTGATTAGATTGGATGGGTGTAACCGCCAGGAATCGAAGGCCTTTTAATTATTGTTAATCTTATCTCCGCGTTGTGATATTCCAAGCATCAAGCCTGAGAACTTGGCAAATGTGATAGTGACGACGACCGGACTAGAGTCATTAATGACACGGCAATGCCATCCTATGTCATCTAATCTACCTATCAGCTTCTGGTCGCTACGACCGAGTATTATCCACCAACTAACAATTTTCATAGCAACCAGAAGACACAGAAAATTTCGTCAGTCCCAATAATCTAGTTGATCCAAATTTACTCAACGCACAAACGGACATGCAATAGCAGCAGTTTGGTTTTGGCCGAATCCTGACAGACCGACAAACCCGGCAACCGGCAGATATGTACTGAAACCCTGGGTCATTGTTGCCAACATAGAAACGGACAGGCAATTCCCGATACTTATATGGCATCGCCAGACATCCCCTCTTGGAACAAGGGCAAAGTGACTGTTATATTTCATACACCCTCGTTCTGGATCACCCTCGGCTCACACTCCATTATCTAGTCCTGTGGGGAAATTGGAATGATAAAAAGTAGAAAAAGGAAATTAGTAGTCCCAGATTTGACTTGTCGGACTCTGAATGAGTTCAAGTTTAGTACGTTGAGCCATTGGATACATGATATTACTACCAGACTCTGAATAGACATGCTATATCCATCCTACGCTTGAATGGTTTTCGCCTCGCTGGAAGAACGTTTATCGTAGCCGTCGGCTAGGTGTTACAAAGATCGCCCTCTATTCCCGAGCCCATAGACGCCCGGAATTCACTCGGAACCTATGGGAGGGTGGATTGCTAATCGACTCTGGCGGGGAAGGCTTAGCTTTCCCGGCTTTGACCGAACGTTGGATGAGTGTTCAGCATCGGATGCTGAACGCTACTGACACAACATCTAATCTCAGACCCGGAACGGAGTGAATTTAATAGGTCCCTACAGCCCCGGAGATGAGGTAGCCAGCAAGATCACGCACACCTGGCACCACAACATTGATTTCCCCTGGTCTTGGCGATGATCTTCGTGCTCCCTCTTTTTCTCCGAGACTGCTCTTCACATTCGATAGAGTGACATCGCCGAGAGATGGCTAGCAACGACAGAAGAGAAACATTTCTCGACGTCGGCACTCTGCTATCGGAAATTGCCTTGTTCGCTTCCTAAAATAGCCCACTCTGAGTCTCCGACACAGCAAATTGCCACACTTGCCGTTCCGCGTCATGCTATGCACTTCTTTGAATAACGTACCTTCGGACAACGAGACCTTAGCACCGACGACGGTCATCGCTGACCGACAATGAATCACCTTCGGGCAACTTAGGAGTCTTGGGACTGACTTGCGTGCTTCGTCATCTGATGCTATGTTCTGCGTTCGCCGACGTCGACTGCACAGAAACTGGTCCTCGTCTGAAACTCTTGGACTAAAGTCTAATATATCGTGGTGCCGGAGGTTATAGCGGCTCCGCCTGATTGACAGATCAGCGATCATTTGAGAGGGTGGACCTACCATGACACCGATAAAAGTTTAATCGTCTCGAAATACAAACAACCTAGACAACCACCAATCTCGAGAAGCCCGTGCGGGCTATACAATTTGAAATTGTCTATCAACAGCTGATTAACTCTTCATCCAGACGTAATACCTGAGACAGTCCAATATGGATCAGGAATCAGGGGATTAGTGACACAAACTGACCTGCCTACTGCATATTCAAATAAAAGCGCTCATACTTTCCTTCTCAGCGGTTTAAGATACACCTCACCTCCAACACGCGAACTCCCTGTTCGTATCATCATGAAATTTGTCGCCCAGGCCATCTTCATCGCCCTCGCCGTCGCTCAAGTTGTATCTGGCGTGTTCATTGAGATCGTCAATCCTCCCCCTGGTGGTCCGAGATGTAATATTGGTAGTAGACCCAAGTGCCTCGACGTCCAAGGCGCGAAACTGGCAAATGGGACGGTGGTTCAGATGTTCGTCACACCCCTCCCCCAATTTCGGATCTTCGTGTGCCTAACTAGCTCCTCATCAGCTACGACTGCAACTGTTCTAATGCTCAGGATTGGGACTTCCGGACTTCAGGCCCCACGTCTATCAAGCTGAGGAATACGAATTTCTGCCTTGATGCTGGATCAAGTGAGTGTCATTAATCTATCATTCTGATACCGACTGAGCAAACTTCCTCCCGCTCAGACCCAGGAAACGGTGTTCACATGAAGATCTGGCAGTGCTTCAACAACTTACCCGCTCAGACCTGGAGCTTCGATAACAATAAGCACATTGTCTTGCAGGGCAAAGGTGCGGAGTACTTGTGTTTCCTGCCGAGGCGTCTGGTGCTCAAAGAGTTTCACGATTTTTACAGGGCAGTGCTTAGATTTGACCAATGGGGTCACTACAAACGGAAATCCGGTTCAGACCTGGCAATGTGTTCAGAACAACCAGAATCAGGTCTGGGTTCCTCTCACTCTTCCCTAATTCTAGCCCCCACCTGTCTCTCTTGAAGGCCTTTTTCTTGAATCTGGCAAATAAATGACACTTTCGTTTCTCTATTTCGATACTGCTTTTTCCTTTTGAAACATCCAACCTATGTTCGTAAAAGTACTTAATCTCTCGTTATCTTTACGCAACGTTGCCCATGCGGCTACAATAATTTGTCTGTGATGTGCATAACGTACTATGCTAATATACGCACGGCAAGATGCGCACAACCCAGGGCTTGGAGATTTGGGCTCATTCCCGAGTTACTAGCAGGATTAATCAATACCCTATTATCAGCAAGACGCTGCTTGCATCCCTTGCACGTTGGCCTTAGAACTTGGTAAGCTCATGTCTGTACAGGCAATGTTCAGCAGGTGCTCGAGAATATCATTAATAATGGTTCCGCGATGATCTCGGTATATCACTCGATCACTGGACTAATTCGTCTGATTGTACCCTCATTCCTCGCACAATACTCGCTGTCCTCCAAGTCAAGCTGACCGTAAAACCCATTTTTTCATTCAAACCTCAAGATTCTGGGCTTCTTAATGACCATAAATACCCTTCCTTCAGGCACGTCTGATGGAAGATCAAGTACTAGTTGCAACCGCTAATGATTTATCATAGCAACTCCCCATATGTAGCTATCGCCCACATTCCCCAGAGCGTCTGCTTCACTACCGAGACGGCCAATACTCAGCGATGTGAGAGTCAATAACATCCATCAACCTGGCTCTACTAAGACTGCCATAATGGAAACCCTAGGAGCCTCGTGATGCATCTATCTTCTTTTTTTATTTTTCAGGAATAGGTCTCTTATTGCCGTATCACTCACAAGTCGGCGCCTGGTAAAGAGTGGAGGCCTTAATTACACATGTGTCTAGGGAGCCTCAGGGAGGTAAAAACATAAACATAAGTGGCGAAAAAAGTACAAATACCGGCCTAGGTGCAGAGCAGAATCCTCAGGAGCACCAGAAGCCTTCTGTCCTTCACTGAGCTTTAAGCGTCATCCACAACTTCTATTGTCAACTTAGCTTCAGCAAAAAGGCACTCACCATGAAGTTCTCTTACCTCTCTATGCTCGCTTTCACTTCCGTGGTCGTTGGTCAAGTCAACTTGCACCCCAACACCGCCAGCACCAAGTGCCTTGAAGTGCGAGGGGATGTTCGCGAAAATGGGACTCCTGTCCAGATGTACGACCTTACACCTCTCTTTCATCACGAGTTTTATTGACATCAGACAAGTTTTGACTGTAACAATTCCCCAGCACAGTTGTGGCAGCTTAACGTGGGCTTAACGGCCGTTCGTCTTGCCAACTCTACTTTTTGCCTTGATGCAAGTGCAAGTGCGTCGCCATACCCGTCTAGTCTGGATGAATATTCGTTGCTAATTGCACACTGTCATATTTGGCCACTTGTGTACGCAGCTCCCGTCAACGGAACGGCCATGAAAATCTGGGAGTGCTTCGATAATCTACCGGCCCAACAGTGGTTTTTGACTAGCGACGCTCGCATTGCGCTCTCAAACCAAGGTTCGTGACACCACAAATCATGGTAGTGGTGGAAATGGGCACCGTCGGTCGCTAATTGCATCACTTCTAGGCCTCTGCCTCGACTTGACCAACGGAAACCTCACGAACACGAACGTTGTTCAGGTCTGGAAATGCACTGATGGTGATGTGAACCAGATCTGGGTGCAGTAAACAACCAACTTCGGTGTCCATGTCGGTTATGGTGTCGTTCCTTCGACTCTATGAGAATAACAAATCGGATAGATAGATGAATAAATTGATCGCTGAATCGTAATTTTATCGATGATGAGTGGGGTGTGCTAGGGAACAGAGTTGGATATCAAATTCGAAAGTGTCCCAAAATCAAGCCAGCGATCTCTTCACCCTCTTTCTCTCCAGCAAGGCGTGTAAGATACGGATCGGCATGTGTACCCCCCTGGTGAACGAAGAGGGTAACATCTCGATGATATCCTTTAAGTGTCGTTCCCAAGGAAATATCATCATCTCGCAAGCACTCCGCCTCGCCAGTGTAAATAGTTATCTTCTTGACGAGTTTGTCAAGTCCGGTCCACCAGCCCGTTGGTGCTTTGATCGCTTCAACGTATGGTTTACCAGCTTCTGGGAGATTTGCTAGGATATTACTGCCAAAATAGGCCCACGAGTACCCTGGAAGTACGTCGCTGTCACTGTTGGACACATACGATGGTGCCTCTGTAGTCAAAGAGACCCAAGGAGACATCAGAAATGCGCCACCCAGAGGGCCCGAAAGGGAAATCGGCGGTATGTTCTGATAAGGGTGAAGGAAATGAGAAAGGACTTGAGTAACCAGTCCGCCACCAGCAGATTCTCCAACAAGGTGTATGTCTTCGGGTTTAATTCCAAGGGAAAGAAGGTGCGAGAGGCCGTTGATGGCCTGGAGAAGCTGTGTAGGGAAAGAAGCTTCGGGGTAGAGGGCTGGAGGTATTCTCGTCAAGCCATAGGTGGAATGACCCAAAGATGATGGAGAGCTCACTATATTGGAGTGCTACGAGGCCAAAATCTTCGCCTGTCTGTTTTCTAAGCTCCTCTAAGCTAGAAAGCCAGAAAGGCGCGGCATAGTCTTGCATTGGCAGTTGGTATACTCCACCTGGTGAATGAATCAGGCCTTGTACTCGGACCCTGTGTGAAAGAACAGGCGTACCGTGCAGATAGTAAACTACTTTTCCGGATGTCCGCCGATCAGTAAACCAGAAGAGATTACCCTTATCGCCTATGTCGTCCATTAGAGCCGGTCTCCTGTTCTTCTTGGTCCAAGCCATGTATACGTCGGTTGTGGTGCCCATCAAGGATTGCATCTGGTTAACACGAAGGCTTGAGCTGCTGAACCGGAAGATCGAGTCCATAACAACTCGACGCCACGATCTATGTCTGTCGTAGGGCCGGAAAGGCGAGAGCAACAGTCTCACGACAGGAACTATAGCTGCATCAAACCGAGCAGTCAATACTAGCTTCCAGCCTCATCCCTGGGTTTGAAACTTACGAATCCCGCAGAGGGTGAAGAAAGTCTTGAGTTTGTCAAGGAAACTCGCTTGTCCATAGGCTTGAGAAGCCATGATTGTTCGCCATCCTCTTGGGTTGACCGCCCGGCACTATTTAACCCAGCATAACCAGGCACCTGATATGCATTCCGCGATTTCCCGTCGAGATGTCTATCACGGAGTGTTCAGTTTGGATTCCAAGTACTGTGCGATAAAATGATCCGTATCTAGTATTATTTTGTCATCCCGAGTCATACAATGTGAATCGAGCACTCCGTTTTTCGCCTTTGCAATCATGGCAGGCACTGATCTGGGGCCAAGAACTCAGAAAGTTCAATGCACCATCATTCTCACGTGATGTCACAGTCACATGTACTTTCAACAGTGATCGTATTCAAAGAACGTCTATTGATTAGCGTCGCTGTCAATCGTCAAGCAACGAAAATCGCTGGTTTTGTGAAGGATAATGTTGATATATTGATGCCGCCATTCCAAAAATTGGCAATCAATCATCAATCATCGAGGTTTGGTCTTGAATTCCCAGAGAAGTCAGAATCCTTCCACGCAATGATATTCTTGACTTGTATGTTTCACTCCTCGTGTCCTTAACTTCTTCGACCCTCATTGGAATATTTAAATAGACCATGAGAAAGGGCGACCCGATGAAAAAAGGAACTCTTAAGTTAGTTCTTCCCACCCTTCGATCCCAAATTAACGCTCATAGTATAACCCTGCCACACCGCATCACTTTGGGAAATGCAACCCTCGCGAGAAGACATACGCTATGGTGTCAACACTATTACCACTACATCTGTCCCCGCTGAAGGGCAACTCGATAGCCATACCACGGACTTGACGCGCCTTGACGACTTCGACGAGGCCAGCATCGAGGTCTTGGACCCATACAATCCCTCAATTTCTTTCCAAATCCAAAATCTACGACGGCCGACTGTAAATAGTGTGGATGAACTTGAACCAAGCACCCTCCCTTATACTTTTGCTTTCACGCGATCAACACGTTCATCGTTTGAGCGTCGGCAACAGTCAACTCATGATCGAACAGTTGCTGGAGGCAGACCGTCGGGGGAAAGTACGAGGAGTCTTGGATTGGGACTCGGGCGGATGGAGGGCTCAAGTTCCCCACCAAGGGAACAGAGTCCATTGCCTCTGCGCCAGGAAGCACCACTGTTCACAAAACCGGTCTATCGAAGGGGCACTGTCGATCCAGAGACCACTGCACCATTCGGTGCCTTTCCCAGTGTTCACTCGACTGGTCCTCGTGCCCTGCACACCCTCACCAAGTTGGAAGGGGCTGAGTATAGGCAGGGCTCGATATCCTCTCGTTCCGTGTTGTCAGAATATGTGAGGCATTCGCCATTCAGCAATCCGAGACCTCTCTATACTGGTGATACACCGAGAAGGATGACGACGACCGCACCCAAGGAACATTCTACCGAATCGTTCATGCAACCCCCTGCACTCGCCGCCATGGAAAGGGGGCAGCAATCCTTGTCTTCAAGCATGTACACCACACCGATAATTGGGGCGCAAGACAAAAACTTGCCCTTACGGCTCTATATCGCCACATTCCTCACTGTGATCGTACCCCAGCAGATTTACCTCCATCTCCTCCTTCGGCTTCCTTACATGTATCATTCAAGGGTTATTCAAGTTTTGCTGGATGCGAACTTGACGTTAAACCAGATGAACGAATTGACATTATGGCATAGTGCTCATAGTAGTCCTGAGCCTAAGCGCTTGCCTCGTGCGTACTCGAGGTTGAAGAAGAATTGGGAGACATTTATTGATAACGTGTTAAGAGAGTGGAAGACGTTGAACATTATTGCCGGGTTGCTGCTTTCGTGAGTGGTAATTGTCTCTCAAATACAACTTTCTTAGCCTCAGCTTGACTGTTTCTTAGCGGTGTTGTGACAATATTTCAGATTGATGGAGCAAGCTCTGATCCTATCACCCGTTATTTGGCATTCTGGTCCCTTATCTCAGCCGTCCTCAGCCTCATGTATGGCTGTTTCTTCATTATCAGATTTTCGAATATGAGGCGGGTTTACAAAGCAACGGAGTGGGCGGTTGTAAGCGCATTCAATTTCCTTTGGTGTTTAGCTGACTGTCTGTTCTGGTAGGAAGCACAAAAGAAACAAACGATGTTTTGGAACGTATGGGTCATGTTATCGATGCCGGCAATATGGCTAGTCTGGTACGCTTCCCACTCGTTTGTAGCCGGAGATCTGTATACCTGAGTAGATTTAACAGGTCGATGATTGCCTACATTGCTTGTATTATGTCCTTCTTGTGGCGTGTACGACCGGACGACCCAAATGCCATCATCCTCCCTCGAGTAGGTCCCACCATAGACGCTGCGTTCCGGATCTTTATTTCCTGCGTCCTTGGAGTTGGCGTCCTCTATGCCATACTTATAATCAACACTCTTCGACATTATGGCTCTAAAATGGATCGAATGTGGTCGAAACGTATCCGAGCATACAGGAGAAAACAAGAGGCACTGGCACGTTCTATTGAAGAACCGACTACTCCTACACGATCACCACCTGTGCATGTTGGCTCAATTATCCCGCCGACTCCACCTCAGCCATTCGAAGAGCCAAGATTGTCATCCTCACCTCCAGCACCACGATCACCACCGTTTGCTCCCCGCTCCTCAAGCCCGCTCTCAAATGTCATCGAGCTCCGTACTCCTTTAGACTCGAGAGGAATCACGAGCCCATATTCCTTGACTCGGCGATCCCGATCCCCCCACAGGATGTCTACCATTCTCTCTGGTTCACGACAACGATTATCGCCTGACCCAACAAGAGATTCTCCCCCGGACTCTCCAACTAGTGTAGAGTCTTGGGGTACCCTTCCAATGCGAAATGATGCTTTAGGTCTCTTCGTTCTGGAGGAGCAGAACGAAGTGCCAGCACAACAGCCTGACGCGGCAGGAACGGTGCCTGATTGTCGATGGGAAGAGCAGGCAGACTTAGCGGAAGGTAGTAGACCGCAGACACCGACCAGTCCTTCTGAGGTTACGGGGTCTACACTGGTACAAGGGCAGCGAACATGTCAGATCGCAGATCATGATGATTGCTATTGTGCTCGGGGGAGTGCAACTCCTTGAGGGGCTGCTGCTGGAGGCACGCTGACATAGGACTAGGCGCTTCTGTTAGTGATTGCCGCCCTAATTTGGGGTTTTTTGCCGCCTGGAGTATCACGCCATATTGCATTCCTCTAAATAACTGTCCGCTAAATATTCAGCACACCATCTTGCGCCTGACAATTAAAATGTACCACTGATGTACATCATTTCCAAATTATCAATCAGCAACTCTATACAGCATCCCCCGCATTTTTTGAGATTAACCCCACCTCGGCCTAAAAACTGATATTGCCCTTTATGGCATCCGATATCGCTTCACCGTTTGGGCCGGAGATGGACCCCCACATGTACTTATGATGTCCCACAAGCTTATGTTCGGTATCGTAACGCTTAAGCGCTGAGAATCCTGAAAGTCGTCTCACGATGGGAAGATGAACATTCATCTTGACCACCACCCAACCTCCTTCCACCATGCAACCTCAAACCCCAGTTCCCCCTAACATTGTTACGCGCTTAGATCAATTGGAGTGTCCCCCTGTCGTAGACGCCCATCCATACGAGTCTATTGATCCATTCACCGCGTCGATATCACTTCGAATTCGTAATAACCAGAGAAGAAATACCATTAGCAATGTTGACGAGATCGGCCCTCCTCTTCCTCCACCTGTACAGCATCCACTTTCGCACCACCCCTCGCGTTCCACGATGCGATCCAATCAGGCTATGAGCCCTACTCCTGCTCGACTTTCTTTGGAGAGCGGAAGGAGTGCACCAGCGACAACTCCGTATTCTCCACTCGCAAAGATTCCAGAATCACACCGCGCAGCTAGTCCCCAAGAGGTATCCCATCCCCCTGCGACGCCACGAAGACGAAATGCCTTGGACACAACAATTATGGCCCTAGAAGAACCAACTGAAAATTTTGAAGCTACGACCTCTCAAACCGCGCCCGACTGGCACATACCAAACGAAAATAGTCAGCCAGAACCAGAACCAGGATCTCTTTGGAATCCAATTACGAGTGTCGCAGAAACACGTTCCACTGCTTCATCGGTACATCACCACCACCATCTACCCGACCAACGAGCACGATATGCCACATTCTCCGAAGCATTCTTACCAACACATCTAAATGAAAAGATAGTCCGACCAAACATCTACAACTCGCCCACAGTTGCTCAAGATTCGGAGATACCGCTTAGGGTCTATCTGTGGATCTTCCTGACTGGAATCCTCCCTCGTCAAATATACCTCCACTGTCTCCTTCGGCTTCCATATATGTATTTCTCCAGGGTTGACCAGATCTTTGTGGACGCACAGCTGTCGCTGGAGGAGATCAAGGAGCTGGCGCTACAAGATAGTGTGAACGGACTTGTACATAGACGAAAGTCTACTCGGATGCCGAGGGCATACAAACGGCTGAAGCACAATTGGGAACAATTCATTGATAATCTGATGCGGGAATGGAAGACCCTGAACATCATATCTGGTCTGTTGTTGTCGTGAGTGTTCAAGAATCCTCCGAAACCATGCCAGTCTAACGGTTTTTAGGGGAATTCTGACCATATTTCAGATTGAGGGAGTCAACAGTGACCCTCTTACCCGCTCTGCCTCATTATGCTCTCTCAACTGTGCGCTACTCAGCCTCTTGTACGGATGTTTCTTTATCATAAGGTTTTCCGGGATGCGCAGAGTATACAGAGCAGCTGAATGGGCCATTGTGAGTGTAACATATTTCCTCTTCTTTTTTCCATTAAGCGGTCATCAGGAAGCTCAACATGATCACAACATGTTTTGGAATGTTTGGGTTATGCTCGCCATGCCAGCAATCTGGCTCGTCTGGTGAGGTGAATAAGTCCTCCTGCTTGCGATACGCTGACAATTTCCAGGTCTATTCTTGCGTATGTTGCAGCAGTAATGTCATTCATGTGGCGGATTCGACCTGGAGCTGCAATCGCACAAATTCCCCCAAGAGAGGAATTCGCCCTTCGAGTGCTGATTTGCTTGATTTTTGCCATAGGAGTGGTCTACGCCCTGCTTATCATCAACACTCTGCGGCGATATGGGTCGAATATGGACAAGGCTTGGAAGCACAGAATAGAAGGATTCCGCGGGTCGCAACCAAGAAAAACATCCAAAGATGAACCCCCCTCTTCCCATGATGACAGGTCCCCATGGGTCGATGTCGTTCCGCCAACTCCGCGTGCCCATACGCCTCTATCGTATTTCTCAGAGACCTTCGAGCAACCACAGACAACACCACAGATACCCCCATCTTTCACCCGTCGAGCTGAAGTTTCAGAAACGACCACCATTCACAGCACGAGGCCAGATCACATGCAACCAAGTCCCTCTATCTTCACGACTATATACTCTTCCCCGAAGTCTATATCAGTCGAAATATCTGCCTCTGCCCCAGATGAAATTTCAATTCCAATGCCTCTTGGAGAGAGTCAAGAGACAAAACCATCGGAGCCGCCAACATATGGTGAAATACCTCCGACACTTATTACAGGCGAGGGGGAATACCTATTCAACAGATACGATGCGATCTCTGTTCTGCTACCCAAGCCTCTAAACACGTACAGATTGACTCATCAAAAACCCAAGATACGTCCGAAAGGGGTGGAGGATCAGACCCGATATGCCAACATGGGAGTAGCGAGGCGAAAAAGGGATAAAATGATGCTTGGCGCATGCCGGCAATGGTGTTGATAACTGAATTTGCGGTACTGATTCCACAAGCTGTAGTCATATCCCCCCTCAATTGACGGAAACCAACGCCTCCGAAGCCGAAATAATCCGTATAGTCGTTCTCGTAGGAGATAATGTACAGTCGAATGCTGGACGTTTAACGACGATTGACTGGACATTCATGTTTTCTTTACACAGCGAGGGTATGATAGTTATCTTGTTGATATGATAGCAATTTGAATATCCAGCTGAGTTGCCGGCCTAAGCCTGGGACGATCAGCCTCACATCTTAAAGTTGCATCAGTTTACTACGAGGACTCTTCTTGAGTTAAATTCTAGCCTCCGAGTCAAAGTTTCCAATTTCTAAAAATACCACGGCGCCCTTGCCGACAACAGCTACGATTTTTGAAGAACTACCTATGATCAACCAAACTGACACGGTGGAAATCAAGGACTCCAAAGCCCTAGTAGTACATACAATCGGTTCTGTGTCCAATAATCCATGTTAGAACCTAGTACGATTTTGACAGTAGTTGGTTGGACATACATATTCGGTGGAGGTCCCATTCATGATGGTTAGTTTTTCATCAGCAGTAAGATCAATCTCGAGCTTCGTCAGGGCAGGTAGCTTGAGAAGATAATGCAGGCGATCCACCCTTCCCCAGGTGGCAAAAGATTTCCGCGAAAACAACTTCAGCTTGAGCACTCTGAGAGTAGCGGCATGTCTCTCGACAAGTGCTTTGAAGAACTTGGTCGCGATCGCGGTGACATCAGCCTCGGGATCCACCCAGTGAAGCTGGTAGTTTGATAGTATTAGTTCCTCTGCACCAGAGTAGGACATCAGATAATCCGGGAAAGTTTGAGCCATATCTGCCATATTGAATGAAATCAATTTCAAATGGATATTGTGCTCCTTCAAGAGCCTCCAGAGGTCTTCCATCCCCGCATGTGCTTCTTCAGGATATATGTAAATGTCCTTCAAGCTCCTAAGATTGTTCAATACGGAGAGTCTGTTAAGACTGGCCATTGTCGGTACATAAAGCATGAGAGTGTGGATATGTTGGAGTTGTGCCATTTGTTTATACATTTCGTCAATATTTGCGGACTCCTCGGGGGTATAGTAAGATTGTTGAAGAAATATGTGAAGGAAAATGAGTTCTGGTGAATTATGGATAGCCTGTGCAGCTCCTAGGAACATTGATGGCACTCGGATGTGTGGTTGGGGAAATATAAATGCTAGGTGACCCAAGCCTGCGAGTTGACTGATATCCGGAAGGGGCGAGCTGACGCCGCGAGACATATCAATAAAGAGCGTTCGTAGATGTTCTTGAGAGTGGAGAAGGTCCATAACTGGGGTATTTATCCCTGTAATATCATAACCATGTGTGCACCAGCTGACAGCATGCGAGTGTCAGTTAGTACGCAGCAGGCGTCTTCTTGGCGACTTACTCGACGATTTCTAGGTCCCTAAAGTGGCGGAGTGCCTCGTGCAGGTACTTCAAAACAGCACTAGCGGCTTCAGCTACATCTGGGCCCGATGGCTGATTAGGATATGAATAGGAGCCTCTCGGATTTGCATTCATCTGGACCTGTGGCAAACCGAGGTCGCCAGTTCCTGGCGCGAGACATCTGATTATCAACTTCCTTGCGAAAATATGGACGCGATTGCGCCCCGAGGCCAAATCCACGAGACTACGGGTATTTCTCCAGTCTGCGAAGTTAATGTATATTGTGGCGAGGACTTTGGGTGTAAGAAGGTTGTCAATAAGTTTGCACGTAGATCGCCAGCTCCTTAGGTCCGACTCGGATACCTGGGTACAGGTTCAGGCAAAGCAAGAGAATCCAAAAGGTTGGATTTGGACGTACGGAGGCGACTTCATTGGAGATAGCATCAAGGATTTCTACAGGAAAGTCGTTGATGGTGGTCATAACAATAAAGAGTCAGAGGACGAGCTCTCAATCACATTAGTTAATTCCGCGATGGCGGTCCGACGGTTTGGCCGGACCTACACACCCGTAATGTTTAATATGGTTTAGACTACGCCAACTGCCATATGATTTCCCAAAGGCATATCTAGACACCAGGAAAGGATGCCAGAGTGCATTAGTAGCGCCGACGGTGAAGCGGAAAGGAGTTTTTCTGGAGTCTCGACCCTCGTCCTTGGGCATAGGCACCCATAGCCGATTTTACACGAAGCACATCAGAAATTTGATTTACAGCTCTGGCACTCATGTCTGTCGAAGGCTACGGCATGGAAGTAATAGGGAACTCTTTTCGAGTTCAGCTTAAAGGACAACACGAAACGTCTTGTGCATCATAAGACATAATTTTCATTGCAAGTTGACATGTTTTGTGCGAGGCAGTGAAGGGGCATGGATTGCATTAACTATGAACACAAGACGAGAGCGAAAGGGCGGAACGATCATTTATGCCTCTGATGTTTTGGGGGTCCTCTTCTTGGCGACAGTGTTCTCCCTGTCAAAGAAGTTCATGCGCGGCTTTGAAAAAGGGACGGTGAATGACTCACCTGAATCCGTTCTTGAACCTCCTAGAAACGTGCTTCAAGTACCTCATCCTGCCGGTACCAGTTGTCTTTCTGCGCTTAGCCTTCTGTCCCCACTCGTAAGAGCGAATTTTGGCGGATGGGTAACCACACGAGGCGCAGGCTGCGGAAACGAGAGGGAATTAGTCGATAAATCCAAAGGTTTCGATCAGGAACAATCGCACTTTTGTGTTGCCTATGGAAGGCACGATTGCCGCAGCGGCGGCAGAGGGTATGGGACTTGGTGTGTCGCTTACTGTTGAGATGTAACGCGATTTTTGAGCATCAATTGTAAGTCTGCTTGTGTTAAACGAACGCACCCGAAGGACGAGGTACCTGAAATAATTCAGCATCATTTTCGATTTCAAGTTCAGTGTCATGATTAACATACCTTTTGTCTGTTAATGAAAACCAATCGGAAGAAATATCCAGTCAGCGGAGTGTTCAACAAGGTGATAGAAAGAAGACGGGCAGGGTATGAAGACACAAGATATCATGTGTGCCGAAATTTGGAGAGGTCACCAGCCTCATCCAATTCCACCGATCTGCATCCAACCCATCCAGTCGAAGATTCCGCCGTTCCTTCCATCAGAACCATCGAGAGGACCCTCTGAAACGATCTGACATAGGTTCGTACTCACCATCTCGCCGTACTCTTGAGGATATTGCTGGCGGTGTCGGTGGGGTCTGTGTGGACGGTCCTGACTTTGTTGATGTCTGTTGTGTTGATCATTGTGGCCGTGGGAACAACTCCGCTGATGGCCCTCGGCCTCGCAGTCGATGTTCCTTTGGTTGCACTTGAGGGCTGCCCATTCTTGCGGGCCTGCAAATATAATGTGCAGAATCCTGACACTGCCCTGCAATTTATGCTCAGTGGAGGCAGTCTAATCGAACATTCGTATTCAGGAGCCCGACACAAACTCAATTAGGCCTCTCGCTCTCGTGCTCCTCAGCCATACAGTCAACGATGCATCCGGGCAGTCTCGAGTACCGAATCTGATCCATAACGCATTTCGCTCGAACATTCCTCAGATGGGCAACACCCTACAATTCTAATTTAATCTTCCTGAGGGTGAAGATTAAATTCGCTCCATACTCACCTAGTATCCAGAGTCCCTGTTGTTTCTGAGCCCTCACAACTCCTCCACTATGGCGGACAAACACAGCCCGGAACTTGGACTTCCAAATCGCTGAGAACCATGCCGCCTGTTGTGCCCAGAATTTCAGCGAAAGGATTCTTGCATTCTCTCTATCTCACGGAATCCGAAGCGAGGGGACTGAAAACAGTCAGAGGCCAAGACAATATAGACCTGCCCCCACGCCCCATCATTCTAGTAAGCCATATTCGGGATGTCATCATGCTCCTGCAGATATTGGGGTAAGCTTCAGATAGCTTCTTATTGGGAAGTACTAGTTCTTCGCTGAATTAATCAGTAGAGTTCAAGCACCTTATTGCCTTGGCCCGGATTAGGGCAATACTTTGTCTAGGCATTCCTTTGATTCCTATCTCAAGTCGTCATGATATGAGGCGAAAGTACTTCTTTGATGCTTCCCGCATTAGGGAGATCTGTATAAGCTTGTTATACCGGGCGCGAAGATCAGCCATTTTCATCTTAGCCGTCACCCGTTCTATATTTACATGAGCGTTTAATGTGCGCTGCTGAGCGCCTGTTGCAAGGTTCCATCATGCCATCATGTGCCAACCCTGGCACACAGCTTTTTTCGGGTGCCATCAATCGCGAACTCGAGCATCTCTGCTTTTCACTTTCACCACCTCCATAATTTGGATCTTCAAGACAGACTGATCTAATGAGCGCAGAACACGGCCGCGAAGAGGCCGGGTTAACAAGCCGCAGGGTCTCCTACCAGCGATACATGCCCGGATTTCAATCGCACGATCCCTTCACTCCATCAATTACGGAGAGCATTCGCAACCACCGTATAGCCAGCAATGTTCGGGGAATGGATGATGTGGGGGTTCCACAC
Organism: Leucocoprinus leucothites; assembly: GCA_013368445.1. Classification (NCBI taxonomy): domain Eukaryota; kingdom Fungi; phylum Basidiomycota; class Agaricomycetes; order Agaricales; family Agaricaceae; genus Leucocoprinus; species Leucocoprinus leucothites. The sequence goes on along the minus strand of JAACJO010000002.1, from coordinate 2,938,822 downwards.
CGTCCTCGTCACCAACAATATCAGAACCAATGGAGATACCAGCAATTTCCTTCCTCACCCGCTCAACCAACCCAGGGACCGTGGCCAGCATACTATGCATCTGCCCCTCCTCAAGGATATCACATCAATTCCACGGCTAACCGGGCTGCTACCCGACCGTGGGTCACTCAGCCTGCGCCGTTCATTCCTCCGGTCGTAGAAGAAAACTACCCAGCTAGAATAATTGTTGGCAACTCCCCGTCACATCACAGTCGGCGTTCTCGTTCTCGGTTACGGTCTCGTTCTCGGTTACGGTCTCATTCTCATCAAACGTGGATTGGTCCTTCACAGCCCATTTTTCTGAGTCCGAGTACTCCATCTCGCTCCAGATCCTCGACTCGCAGTCGAAATAGAGCAAGCCAGCACCCCGCGGATGCACAGGAAGAGGCAGACGTAGAACTGTCTGACAGTATTTCTCGCTTAGGGTCCCGTATCCCGAGTTATCGACCGACTTCGCATTCTTCCCATCGGGAACGCTCTCGCTCTCGTCAGCGTCAGTCATCCAGCCCTCAACGCAGAATTCGCCCCTCCAGTGGCCACGATATTGTGCCTTCCACTTCGTCCATGCACCTTGCTGGGCCTTCCAATAGAGCGTCCATAGCCATTACAGATGGGTCTGGCTCCAGCGATAGCCCCGGAATCACATCAGTGCCTTCTGCGCTTAGCAGTGCCGCCATGGCCTCTTCTGTCAGCTTGCCCATTCCACACGCCGAGGATACTGCCATGCCAGAAGGCCTATCTCAGGCGACCACACAACATCCACCTCCAGTGCCACTTAGCTGGATCAATTGGCAGCTGCATGCGCAGCCGACGCCTCAAACACAACGGAGCCATGGCTCACACCAACGAACGATACTCCTGCATCCCACTCTATCCCATCTCCTCTAACGCCTCCGCCTAGCCACTTTCCCAGACCTCTTGACTCGCAACCTATATCCCCGACCAAGGAGTCCAGCGTGAAGGATGAATACCCTAACTACCCTCACCCACTGAGCCGCGCTAGCACTGATGGCCCATACCCGCACATGGAGCAAACATACAGCGAACCCAGTCTTGCGATACAGGATTATGTTGTCGCTTTCATAACGGACACATTGCCGCGACAAACATACCTGCACCTCCTTCTCCGGCTCCCTACTTGTATTTTTCTCGAGTTAACAGAATTTTCCAGGAGGCGGATCTGACTTTGGAGGAAATAAAAGAGATGGCTTTACAGGCTACCGCCGAGGACAACAAAACGTTCCAGTACAACATGCTTAATTTTGGTTATCACCTCTATCCCGAGCCTACGAGTTTGTCACCAGCGTATCAGAGACTCAAGGGTGGATGGGAACACTTTATTGACAGCCTGATGAGAGAATGGAAAACTTTGAATATCATTTCTGTCCTGCTTCTATCGTAAGTAAGCTCGTGGCGAATGGCAGATGTGAGACTTACTTGACTTGCAGTGCCATCATGACAATGTTTCAGATACAGGGTGCAGCAGACGACCCTGTGACACGATATATTGCGTTCTGGTCGCTGATCTGTGCTTTGATGAGTTTGCTATACGGCTGCCTGTTCATCATTCGGTTTGGGACGATGCGAAAGGCTTCCAAGGCCGCGGAATGGGCATTGGTATGTTCAAATGGCATTGTTTCTGCCGATTATTCATTAGGGCCTAATAGGAAGCACGAAAATCACAAACAATTCTATGGAACGTCTGGGTCATGTTGGCTATGCCCGTTGTATGGTTATCTTGGTATGGCCTTGTTGTGTCGAAGTGTTTCTGCGCCACTAATCTTGGGATTCGATAAGGTCAATCATCACGTTTATAGCGTGTATAATGTCATTTATGTGGCGAGCCCAAGCAAACCTCCCTTCAGATTTCGTTTTCGCAGCAACCGCAACGACTGAGTTCGCTCTTCGGATTTTCGTCTGTGGCGTTCTTGGCATTGGGGTGTTGTACGGGGCCCTCATCATTAATACCTTCCGGCTTTACGGTACCCGGATGGATGAAGCGTGGCAGCGCCGTGTTCAAAGCTTTATACTCAATGCGGATCCCAGCTCGACGCCACCACCTCCACCTCCCCAATATTTCCACAATCCATCCCAAGTCCCCTTCACACCTGGTCCTGTCGTGTACTCACAACCATCTTCTCGACATTCCCGAAGATCATCCGGAAGCGACAGTGGGCAAACTCCATATCTAGCGGCTGCCCTTGGATCCCGAGATCTTGGAGGCCAAGGTTTCAAATCTACTTCGGCGAGTCAGCCACAGGGTGACAAGCCCACTATCTTGGCACAAACACGTCCAGGTTCATCTCTCAGAAAATCGCCGGAGCACCGATCAGCGTCCTCGTATCAACGTTTTAGCTCATTGCGAACATGGCAAAAACAATTGCGAAACAATTCTCCCGGCCATCCAAGCTCGCGATCATCTAAAACGCGATCACATCGCTCCGACCTGCCCAACAAAATGAACATGAGATAACCCCCCATCTATTTCCCTCATCACATGTTGCCACCTTACCTTCTGTGTCTAACTTATCGCAGAAGCAAGAAGAGTGGAGGAGTGATAAATCCCGTTCTCCCAGCCGATACAACCGACATGCGTCCCTAGATGGTGGAGATCCTCCCATTCTGCCACTGAAAGTTCCCGCAAGCCGTATATGTGTGACACATATCGAAGAAGCGAAAGACGAACCTAAGAAGTTGTCACCTGAAGAGGGACAGTGTTCAAGTCGCTCACCAGCCCCCTCGGATTCTTTTTGAAGCGAATAAAATGAAAGGAGATATACTAGAGCATAGACGAAGCTCGGAATGACTGAGGACACATTGGGATTCAAGCAATATAACCCTTGCTTATCAGAAATTCAAGTAGATAATCGGAGCCGACTCGGACCAATTAATAGTTGTAGTTTCTTAGTGCGTGTATGTATGTTTATGTTTGAAGATATTGTGTACAGATAAAACCGCCGGGTGGCGTACCGGCGGAAAAATAGATCCTATATTGGATTGAGATGGACGGCTGTACTAACCTTTGGACCCGATAAACTGTCAGAAAGGTCAAGTCGCGCGCATTAATCGCTATTTTCCATTTGGCAGTCTATTGATAAACTTTTGCTTGACCAAACTATAACCCGTGAACCAGTGGGAGGCCCAATGAGCTGTTGTGAAAAGAGCAAACCAGTAATTAACTGAGCCATTGGTCTTCAGGTGTATCAATGAAGCCCGAATGTTTGCGATTTACGGACCATATTGGATGATCGAGTTATAATCCTGTCATGACTGTAGGTGATTGGCCACGGACAATTTGATAAGCCCCTGGATACGCCTTCTTTGGGCGCAAGGGTTACGGTCTCGGGTCATTCTTATTATTATGTGCCATGATTTGGATGTCGACGTCACTGAGAAGCCGGGAAGGTTCAAGAAATGACATCGGAGTCTCTCCCGACAGACCACGGGACACGAACATGCTGTGTGTGATCTCTATATCCAAAGTCAAATGCATGAATAGTCCGCCGGGGGTTCTGTCGTTGCATCGGATGCAGATAAGTGGGGTCTTGATTCCACGTCTTAGCGCCACTGCGAAGGTAATAAGTGGCATCGTCTGGGTTCTCAATTCTAGTAAAATGTTGAATTCTATCATTGGAGATAGGCGATTGACTAGAGCTTGAGGCAAGTTCCCCGAGAGTGTCAGAGTTTTAGCTAACTCTGCCTCAGGCTTGAGCTGACAGCTGGAGATTTGGCACTACAGCCGTGATGCCGTTCCAATCGTGTCAGTCATACGACGTATCAGGCCCCGGAGAATCACATTGTACTCGCACTTTCTTATGCATAGATGGAGCAGGAATATCGCTAAAGTGATCTCTTTTTCAATCACTGTAGGACAAATACTGGACAACAACAGAAAACCACCCGAGCATTCGAGCGCCCAACATCCACCTTTTCTCATGCAATCACGACCCACGCCACCAGATTTAGATTTACAGCAATTCCCCAGCGATATACCCGTGAAGCCTATAACCCGCTAAAGGGGACGCCCACCCTGACCAGCATTCAACCGCGCTCACATGTATCTGCGATATCGATCGAAGCCACAAGACATCCTTGAGACGCATTTTGTACCATGCATTCACGGCATGGGTGGCAGTGACGATTATGGGCATACTTGTTGGCAGGGTGAACTGGGGTGAGTCACGCCAAGTAGAATTTCCGTCTATTTTTGGGCTTATATACAGGTGACATTTAAAGGGCTCGAATAATACCATTAGGAAACCAGGTGAGTACTGACATGTGCATGTAAGCTAGGAGAATTTGCTCAACTGCTCGAAGTGGAACAGACCTTCGATTATGCATGAGGGCCAACACAGGCGTGGAATAATTTTTGTTTATTCATGATAGAAATGGCAGTGTCAAGTGAGTAATTGGTAGTTGGTTACTGAGATTGAATCATCCGCATGTCACGACAAACCCGGATCTGATGATAAAGCCATTGAAGGACTTCATTTCCTCATCTGCTATGCGGTACCGCAACAATGGAACTATAAAATGACATTCCTCCATGAGTGACCTCCCCTGGACATACCCACACCACTTCCACTCTGCCTTCGACCAGTTATGAACCGCTCACATTCTTATGTCGCCAAAAAGCCAAGTTTACTGCACACTCCTGAACTGCAAACGGTGATAGCACGATGCAAAAAACGGGTCGAGCAAATCGCAAAGGATTGTAGAGCAGGCAATCGCAAATTCCGGTAATTTATTTCGTTCAGCATTTGTCGCTACTTCTCACCTTCTAGACAGAGATCTCGAGTTTGACCTTGAGAATGACCAACACAGATGTTTATACGGACTTTTCATCAAACCAGGCGAAACGTTTTCGCCTTCAGACGTCCTTCGCACTACGAAGATATTCAAGAATGTCGAGTTCTTTGCAAACGGGACACCTGATTCCACGCAAATTGTCCAAGGAGGGATCGGAGACTGCTGGTTCCTCTCTGCTCTGTCTTCTGTGGCCACCGCACCTGGCCTTCTGGAGCAGCTTTGCATAGCAGTAAGTATGTACTTAAACTCGTTATTCGAGAGCTTACTGATTGCCGTTAGCGTGACGAAACCGTCGGTGTCTATGGCTTCATCTTCTTTCGAGATAACCGTTGGGTTGATGTCATCATTGATGAGTGAGTATCGTCCTCACCTCACGAACTCGTCGACTTAGCGTGGTTTGACCCTAGTTTGCTTTGCACTCGTCGGCCCAAATTCGAGGATCTCACACCATTTGAGCAAAGTTTGTACCACGACGATAAAGATTATTACCTCAAATCGGCTTCTGTCAATGAGGGCAAAACGCTCTATTTCGCGCGTTCGGGGGCTCGAACTGAAACGTGGGTCCCCTTGATCGAGAAAGCCTACGCAAAACTGCATGGTCACTATGCATATCTACATTTGGGGAAGACATGTGAGGCGATGGAAGATCTCACTGGTGGTGTTTCCAAGAACATATTCACTAACGTGCGCGTGATTTCACATTAATTCTATGCGGGATTGTGGCCTGACCGTGGCGCAGGACATTCTGGACCCGGACCGCTTCTGGACTGACGAACTTCTCCGAGCAAATAAGGACAGACTTTTCACGTGCCAAATCAGCCCCCCAAATAATCGTGCGCCACAATCAGAGATCAAGGTTCAGGGACTTGTTACGGCGCATGCCTACGCCGTTCTTCGCGCGGTGGAGTGTAAAGGCAGAAGATTTGTGGTGTTGCGTAACCCTTGGGGGAAGATCGAATGGACAGGCCGATGGTCAGATGGTTCCAAGGAGTGGACAAAAGAGTGGATCAACGTGCTGGATGAGCTCGGACATAGTTTCGGTGAGGATGGTCAGTTTATCATGGAGTGTGAGTACATGTACCTTCATTTGGGCTCCTGCAATATTGATGCTCCATCTTAGATGGCGACTGGCTAGAATGTTTCACCGATATCGACAGAACGATACTTTTCGATTCTTCGTGGCGCATGTCTTCTCAATGGCTTTGTGTTCCCTGCAGGCCGCTTCCTACGGCTTTTTCCTATGGCGACGTCTCATGTATGTTTCTCTGCACTTTTCCGAGATGGCTATCCGATCTCATTGGGATCTTGTCAGTCACGTTCACGCTCCCCTCTGCGGCATCGACCGTGATTTCCCTGGCCCAGCTCAATACTCGGTATTTCAGAGACCTTGCTAGTCGGTCCCTCTGGACACTCGATTTCGTGCTTGTTAAGGCTGGCGAAGATAACCCAATCGTGGAGACTCAGCATACGAAATTCCAAGCTCGTGACGTTAGCGTCGAGGTACGGCTGGAAGCTGGGACATACATTGTATACGTGAGTAATCTATCGCCCTGCTTCTAGGTTGGCCGCATAATATATATATATATCACCAGGCCCGTCTCGATCGCTTGATTGACGCGAGTGCTCCTGTGGTAAGGCTCTCAGTCCTTGGAATGTAACAGACTTGTGAAATGGTAGCATAGGAAATTAACCTCGAGGACTGGCAGCTTTTGAAGCTCTCAAGGATTATGACGAAGCGTGCCGAAGGTAGATCGATCTCTTCTAGTAAGTGCTTATCGAAGTCATTCTTGCCCCTCAGCTCATCAATCCCTCTTCGCTACTCTTAAGATGTCTCACGAGAGTAAGTGACTGCATGTTTCCTAAAATGTTTTCATCAAGCTGACCGTACGTGAGTAGCCTATTCGCGCACACCCTACCAGTATCCTTGGACGATCTTATCCAACGCGACAAACGACGATATCAGAAGAAACATGCCCAGCCAGAGAACGAAGACAACTCCGATAACGACACAGAATATTTCACTAACGATGAATCAACCAGTGATTTCGAAACTATCATAAAAACCACGAAAACAGTCGTCAAGAAGCTTAGGAAAAAGAGGTCCTCGCGCCCTAAGGGTCTTATCCAGGATGCTCGTGTTCCCCCTCCCAACAAAACTCGCGCTGAAATTCCGCTTCCGATTGCAGCACCACAACCAAGGCAAAAGCAGAAGCAGAAAGATAAATATAAACGAGGGTATAAACCACTTCCGTCGCCACCTCGTTACACTGGCTATACTCGAGATACTCGTGTTGCTGGAGACCGACCATCCGTCGTGGGTCCAAGGCCGCCAGGCCCTATTGTATATCCAGCCCCATGGTCTCCCCAGCCGAATTTCTTCAATTATTACACGGGACCAGGCCCTCAAAACCAATGGTCGCGACCCGCCAGTCCAGCTCCGCCTGAGACCCCGAACGACAAGCTGACAAATGTGAAGGTACTAAGGGACGATGAACATGTCGTACATGTAGGATTACGGGTATATGTGAATACTGGTACGGATCCCGTCTCCGAGGGCCCGATTGAAATCGTGGGGAGGATTGGGGAATCGTCAAGTGATGATGAGAACGAGGACAATGCCTCGAGTACGAGGGGGAGGAGCGCGCGGGGGAGGAGCAGGAGCACGAGTAGAAGCGTGACCCGGAGCACAAGTCGAGAGAGCTCTGTCAACCGCTCTCGTCACCGTCGATCATTTCGGAGATAGAAGGAATTGCAGAACTCGTGAACACTATTTATAATACGGTAGTGCTGGCTATTCTGTATTGGGTACACAGCTCTACAAACTCGGATCTCTTGTATATATTTATTCTTGCAGAGTGGACCTGGGTGTAGCAGTAAATTATGTACGTATACGTTATGGTCAAATTGTATCTTACACTCAGCAACTTTCTCTACTCATTTGGTTAAATAAATTATAGAACTCTGGTCAACTCTGTTCTTTCGCTGTACTATCTTCTGACCATCTGTAGATGGTGCACAGTGAATACTTCAGTGGTATATATTCAGCTCAGTGAACTCGAAAATCTGAGAGCTATTACATGCTGAATGAGTTCGACACCTGAGGGCCGACTTGAATAGTTCGAGAGAGACCACTCAACAACTATGGGAAGATGATCATGTTTGGCTCGTTCTGACCACCTTGGAGGAAATCAAGGAAATTTAAATGTCTCTTATTTGGAACGGTCATTTTCCGAGTAGGGGATCTTGTCTACTTCAATAACACAACTTGAAATCTGAAAGATTCGCTACTAAACCTGGTCAACTATCCTATAGGTGGAAGAATATACCAAAAACAGTCAGTGTCCACGACTCCACACGAAGTGTCAAGACCTAAATGATATTAAGATATTAAGGGTCAAGCCCAACAGGCATCGCGAATAAACGATTTCCTTACATTCAACCAAAATTGGCGATAAGGTGCCAGCGATACATCGGTGATATCAAGCCATCGTGACAGTTATGAGAGAGAAGTGGAACTGTGTTCCTGGGACTTAGCTGAACTAGTGGCGTTGAGAAGCTACATAGGTCAGACGACAAATATATCCCCTGAGAAGCCGAAGTACCATTGACTTTCATTGCGGCGATTGTAAGACCTAGGCCGGTACATGAACTCACACACACCGTTTGCTCTGCAGAAATCTATGTTCGGTGTTCAAACGTCCCCAGGGTTTAAGCAGGCCTTTGTACCTGAATATTGGAGAATCGAATAACAGATTTACATGGTCGTGCACCATCAGTTCCAAATAGATAAAGTTGGAAATGCGGTGATAATCTTTTTACGGAGACAGGTCCAGATAACATGCCGCCCCAACGAGATGAACTCTGTGTAATCCAGTAAAGTAAAGATTTACTGGGGAATCATCACGTGTAAACCGAGAGTTAGACCTGAGCCGAACAAAAGGTATTTAGGGTTTCATCAGCGCCATGCTGAATTCCGAAGTTTGAGTGCGTCATTTATGCTACTCGGAGCCAGTGAGAGCTAAGAATTGATGGAGGCTGAAGAACTTAACCAGCCTGAGGTTCCACCCACACATAAGAACACGCATGAAGCCTCTGAAATCCGAGGATAACACTGAATGGCTACTTTATTTTAGATGGAAATTTGTTACTGTATTCGCTTTGGTGTAGTAGGCATCTTTAAGCTACGGTCGCCGGACGTTTCCTGCGTGGATCGCGAGATATATTAGATGTATTAAATATGAACTCGTTCAGCGCTTCATTTTCCGTTCTTGAAAAAGCTCAACTGGGCCCGCGGCGAGAAAGGTTGGCGTTGGGCTGGAATAGTGACCCACACTATTAATGGTGGACGTCCAACCTATGAAGGTTGCCGAATTATAAATATTACTTATTTTACATCGTCCACTGGGTGAGTCCTTGAAGCATCTATACAAGACTCGTATCATCCCAACTTGGCAAAAACACCAATTCTCATGCCCAAATGCAACACAGCGTTCAAGAAATCGTCATATCGAAATTTGACTCCAGCCTGCAACATTCCATCCATCCAAATCGGACTAGCCAAGTCATCCAAACAATAACCCAAAGATAGCAGAGGGCAGACGGTGGACGCGAGAACCCAAATCTTCGACCGACGAAGATAATCGCGTCTTCGAATGTGATGATAATGGCTTGAAGCAAGAAGAATGTGATCGTGTTCGTTCGGTTTAGCAATCGCGGAGGTGTCACTGCCCAATCCCCGACGGTGTGACAGAACCCGATAGTAAGAACGCGGTATAGAGCTGAAAGTAAGACGTGATTATTGAACCGGGTGCAAGTCCGAGAATTCGTTCTGGGATGAACTTCCCGTGCTCTTGCAGCGGCTGATGTTGGAGTTACAATAAGAATTGAAACAGATGCACATTTACTCACCCGACGTAGGAGTTGATGCCATGTTTGCCTGATGTGAAGTCGAATCAACGCCAAACTGCTATTAGAGCAAAGGTACTTACCCCCAGAATTTTCGAACAGATTTCGCGTCGCTCCAGCGACCATAGAGGGAGGGCCAGTCATAAGGTTCGTAGATCCCGAGCGATACCAGCAGGATAGCCGAGAGTGTATAGTTAAACAATTGAGAAGAGGCAATCGTCCACCAAAAGAGTCCAACATTGACAACCTGCTTCACAAAGCCCCCTTCCCGTAGAGAGACCTTCCCTTGAAAAGCCGGATTATCCCCATCAGATTGTCCAAAGTGTTGGTGAAGGTAACAATAGCCAACAACAGAGTGGATTTCTTGATAAGAAAGGCACCTCTCGAGATCGACGACCGTTGAAGATACGGAACCTGCCAGGACCAGTTTACGCCACGCTGACCAAGTATAAGGTCCGTGGACCAGATGAAGCGAGAGAGAATTGTCATTTGCGAGAAGGGGCGGCGTTGTTTGATTCGTGTATGCACCTTCGAGGCTTGGTGTAGAAGGATATGGTCCGAGGCTACGAGGAGCATGATCGCCATGTATAAGACGGTTTGGTAGGTGACAGAAATATCGATATTTGATGTAGAGGAAGTGTGAGGGATATTGTCTAGGACCAAGGATAAGGCGGCGAGGCAAGCGAATCGAAAGCCCAGGGAGTCTGGGGAGAGCGTAACCGCGACAATTATGAGAAGAAAATAAAGTACTGCGACTGAAAGAATCCAGAACATCTTGTGTGGAGATGTAGTGGTAAGGAAAGAGCACGAGGGGTAGAAGATAGGAGGTGGCGGTGACGTGTTTAGAACAGGACTCCCGGATCAGTTGCATTGCGGCAAGTACCAAACAAACACGGTCGCCAAAACGGTCGGTGTCCGATTCATCTTCTCCCGTAGAACTCTCTACCTCATGAGCCTATCATGTTATGGGGTTAAGAGTCAAATTGAATGATTCAACCACGGACTATTAACCCTCCTAAATTCAGCACCTAAAACTCGTTTCGTCTCAAAATAACCTGGTCACGGCAATCGGATCCATATACACTTACTGACGCATGGCTGTATTAGGATCGGAAGACAACCCAGAACGGCCGTTTCATGGGAGTCAGTAAATCTAAAGAGTACTTTCTCCGGCCCTCCGAAACCTTATTAATAACAAGGGGTCGCAACCTTTTGGAAGAGCGAGGAAGGCAGTCTCGATGACATAACCACACATCAATCTATCATTCCCGCACTTATCACCGCCACAGCCAGCCGCCGGACCCAGATCAAATCCAATCCTGATCCTCTCCTCCACAGCACTTTCAATCCCTCACACATCCCAATGGCCAAAGGTACGCCCACTCACTACTAACCACAATCTCACATCCCTCACTCTATATAATATGTAATCACGCCCCATACCTAGTCCCTCGCAACTTTAAACTCCTCGAAGAACTCGAAAAGGGCGAAAAGGGTATCGGCGATGGGTCCTGCTCATACGGCCTCGAAGATGGAGACGATATCATGATGAGTAACTGGAATGGCACTATCATCGGTCCAGGTCATGTACGTTCTTTATACTCTCTCCCACTCATCGTCTATACACGATCTAATTCCAACATCTACCATCTCATTCCCTCGATCCTCCACCCCGATCTCCACACGATACGACCAATCAACACATGTATATCACATTACACCACCATACAGACCGTACACGAAAACCGTATCTACAGCCTCCGCATCACCTGTGGCGAACATTATCCCGAAAGACCACCCACTGTCCAATTCATCTCCCGTGTCAACTTACCTTTCGTCAACCAAACGAATGGAGTGGTCGACCCCACCAAACTACCCGTGTTGGCTGGTTGGACAAGGAATCATAGTATTGAGAGTGTATTGGTTGAAATTCGACGGTGAGTATTTACAAGTCTTTGTCTTCTCGTGTGACTCATTTTTTGTTTTCTTGTTTCTTTGTATTGCTGTGTGATGTCGTTATGCTATTGACGGCGACCATTGGCTCCGATTACTGTTACACTTCTATATTCACCACACGACTGTCCAGCGAAATGGCGTCGTTCAACAACCGGAAGCTTCCTCAGCCTCCCGAAGGCTCGACTTTCTAGATGTCGCATGATGATCCAATCGAAGGATGATCGACAATCAATCATTTCCTCTCTCACAGCAACAGCAGTATTTGCTCATAATCTCTCTGTAGTTTGCACGAATCCCATTACTCACACACACATAACGACTTTTGGCCTCTTGTTGTATTCGCTTTCGATCGGGAAATATCATTAGTATTATCACTTGACGAAAAGATTAGAACGTGTATATCCTCTAAGGCGTCTAAGTCTGTAAAGTGCGCAAAAGACCCTTCCAAACGAAATCACGCGGGTTCCCAGCCGACTCGACATATTTGGCCATAAACAACTCATCATGTGCATCTATAACCGTCAATCATCAGACAAAAATGCTATCACAGAAAAAAACAAAATAGACTTACTAGTAGCCAACGCCCGCTGCTTCATCCACACCTCAAACACCGACGCAGCCTCTTTCAACGTCAACTTATTCGGCACCTCAACGCCCGCCACACCCTCCAAATACCCCTTCAACACTTGACTCCTCTTCACATACGGTTCCTCCACAACAGGCTGATCAGCTTGATCCGTCACTCCCAACATATCCTTCAACTCTAAGCTAATTGGGAACTTGGGATCAGAGGATGTTATAGCGCCTATACAAGCGCCAAATTTGAATTTCTTGTGTGTTGGGGAGAAGAGGGAGAGTAGGAGGCGAGGAGTGGAGAGGTGGTAAGGTGAGATAGGTTTGAAGTGGGGGTCGCGGTAGAGGGATTTATTGAAGAGTGCTTGGAAGTCGTCGACTGCGAGTAGGACGGGGTGCCTGTCAAAGTCATCCATCAGAAAAGTTGCGCTACTACGCAGTTTGGAGGAAGAATGACACTCACGCAGTCTGCTCCTGCAATTCCTTTACCAACAAATCTAACACAAGCGGTGCTTTCGCAACCTCTTCCTTCGACACGTCACAAAAGTCGAATAAAGTTGTTCCAGCTTTTGCGGGTTTATAACCCTCCCCGAGGTCCAAAGTATTTTCAAGTTTGAGCTGCTTGAATATTTTTCCGTTGGCGATACGTGCACGATGTAAGAGTTGATGAGCAGCTTCGGGTTGGAGGAATGTTTGAGTGCGGAGGTCGTATGTATAAGGTGAGGTAGAGTTTACGAGGTCCACAGCTGTATAGACATTTCAGTTTAGCGATCACTTAACGACGAAAAGAGAGACCACGTACCCCTGGGGATATATAACACAATCCAACCATTCGCCACGCACCATTCCACAGCTTGCAGTAATGCATAACTTTTTCCTGAACCAATTCTTCCACTAAACACGAGTCTTGCGTCTTCACTTGACAGTTTATCGGCCTTGACTTGTTTGAGGTAGTTGGTTAGCTCAAGTGTGGTGTTTCTAACGACCGAGACCGGTTTCGGCAGTAGTCTGAACTGTAAATCAAGGTGAACGATATGAATAGATGTGATTAGACAGATAGGCATACGTCTTTCCAAATGGTTTTTGGTAGCCCGAATTGTCTGCGCGCTTCTTTTGCCTCTGCAGACGTGGAGAATGAGAGAGCTTCGCCTAGGTGATCCTTATTCAAAGTTTTCTATTACCAGGTAAGCCATTATCAATCGTCATGTGTTAAGGAATGAAAGGGTAGGTAAGAACTCACAGCTGAGAACACAGGAAACTCGATTTCCTCCGGTCGAGTATCAACCTCAAACACCGGGTCCGTCAGATTATCCACAGCAAGCGGCGTGAACAGCTACACAAAAATCAAACTGTTAGCACTAACATCCGACTATGACAGAATGAACGACCAACAGGCGGTGTACGCTCCCTCTTCGCCGAAATAGGCTTTCCCATCGAATCTCTCTGAATAACAGAGCCTTTTTCTACCAAGCACAAGAGAGATATATCAGCACAAATTTGATATTGAGAACGAAAAAGAGAGTCATACTTGCTGCTCTAGCCTTGGCACGTCTTCGACTGGCATACCGTCTCGATTCGAAGAGAACTGTTACGCCGAGTGGGGAGGTCGAGCTTGAAGCTAGATTGGTGGCAGAGACAGATGCACGAGCAAATGCGCGTCCTGTTGTTGAGGCTAGTAGTGACATTGTTGGTCTAGTTTCGCGGGGCCCAACCAAGAGGTGTAGGTCAAGGTTACGAGTCCTGAAATGTAGGACAGGAATAAAGAGCAATCAAGCAATGGTAAGTTGGGTCCAGTGTCCGAGAGTATGTATTTTGCACCTTGACTTAACCGGTTACGGGACTTGTGAGCAAGACGAGGAAAGGGCTGAATGTCAGTCACTGGCGGCGGAGGCGCGAAAATTCGGGTGTCACGTTGATGAACCGAACTTGGAAGGCACAGGTCATGTGATTACGCGACCCTGTCCCTCGCCGACCAGACCGAGAGATCCTCGGTCTTTCGCTGATGCTAATCTGGCCTTGCAGTTGTCATTTGAGAACAGGCTCTACGTGAATCTCAAAGCGCTCTTACCTATGGCTCACGGGAAGCTCCATCTACTGTAGCTCATTGGTATCCGAATTTCACTCTTGGGAAGTTAAGTGGGGCGGTGTCCTCGTACTCTGGTGAATTTCTTCCATTTGAAACAAGAAACGAAGTCCTGTCTGCTTCAGAGACAACATAACTTTGGTACCTGTTGACCCTCATGCCTCCTCCTGAGTCCACCATATCATCTAAGACAACCGAAACGAGGTAGCTGGTGGCTTAGTAGGAAAGCCCTTGCCCAGATTTTACCGACAACAGTAACTTCTAGTATCAAGATTGGGATGTTACTTTATATTTACTAGTGTACCCGGAGGGTACACAAGCGATTCCCCCCCCCGTCAAACTATTTATAAGCCGGCTTCCTTGCAATTATCACAGCATAGCCAGCTTTCGGTTTTGTCTTTCCTGCATCAATCTCCTCTACTAAATCAATCATCCAGCGCTCATATCCCTCCTCCCCACCCGCGATAACTCCAAATCCACTATTACTAACGACCACCCCCTTCATTCCTTGCAAGAGTGCCACAATATTTTCCGTCATAGCTCCTCCATCCTCCCCAGCCCATTTCCCAACCGGTACCTCATAATATTCAACTCCTATCTCCTCGAATCCAGCATCCTCGACCATCCTTGTCCAGACATCGGCAGTACGACTTGGAAATAAACCCGAGTCAATCCCTTTCGCTCGAAGTATTACCTCAAAGAGAGCAGTATAAACATTCATCAACGGGGTGGGATTTAACCATCCAGTGTGTTCGCAGAGCTGCACCCATCTTCCTGGCTTAAGAGCACGATAAATATTTTCAATTGCCATGATCCACTCGTTGTGACGAAGCCCCGCTACAAGAAGACGCTGGTTCACGAGGGAGAATTTGTCATTCCATTCGGATGGGATGTCTAGAATTGAGGTCACTTGGAAGGTGACGTTGGATGGAACGTCTTCTTGTCTTGGAAAGAGATTGTTCTTGATGTCAATTCCGATGAGCTGTGCGCTGCGTTGCATCGTCTCGGCTACATCTAAAAGCCAAAGACCTATAGGCAGGTTCAGCCATGAGGCAATGGATGAGATTTCTATACTGCGACTTTCCTGATCCCGTTCCACTATCAAGGATAGCTATGTCTGGCTCCACCTTCAGGTTTATTGGAGCGTGAATGTGGACATTTCCAAAAGCACGAGTAAACAGATTATGTTGGAGTCTAAGCCTAACCAAGACGTTGAAGGTCACAGTCATATAGACAAATTACTGGAGCTCGTACCTTTCCTGCTCTACAAGCGTCGATGGCAGGCAATAAGCTGGCTGTAAAGAGGATGCTTGAGCTGTCGACATTGTTCGACTGAGAAAAATTGTGCGAGAGTAATTCCAGGCTATAAATGAGCTTGATGCAGCCACAGAAATGGCGCCATGTAAGAAGTGAGAATTGTATCGGGTTGAACTGAATGACGATTAATTTACCGTTGGCCCCGGGGCTTTATCAGGGTTCTCCAAACCCTATGGGATCAGGAAATGTCCTATTTGATTTTAATAGTGTTTCAGGCTTCCAAGAGCACGAAGAGCTACGGGCAAGTTCGATGTTATCGTGGGTAAATAAAGCACATGTAGCAATCCTACGTGGTCTTGCGTATCTTTTGTTTGATGGTAATATCAGGCAAAAAACGGCATCAACAGTAACTTCTTGCGGATCAGATGCAACCTGGATCAAATCAAGAGTAAATTACTGCATCTACGCGAAGATCCGATTGCCTCGCTTCTCCGGCAACTCATCCGGCGAAACTCATCCTACTTTCAGCCTCGGCAGAAGTGGCCCAAACAGGTTCAGCATCTTGAAATGTTCGAGTGGAGAAGTGAAGGTCCGGTTACCTGTTTTAAATTTCTTCAGTCTTGGGTAATGGAATTTAGTCCTCATAAACGTTATACATCCATTGAGCTTAGTGAGGGTCGCCTCCGGCGGTTCGGCGGACCAACAGGTTGTTCCTACGTAGTTATTTTAAATCCCGTACATAAGAGAAGGCCCACCCGGGAAAGCGTGAAGAGGCCTCGGGCCATGAGAGAAGAGTGTTTCTATGCTGAAAAATCCATTGCTATCGGGGATGGGGGTCGAGGAAAGGACATCATACAACCGAACATTCTATCCGCGACCGCGAAGTGAGTTTTGACATGTCCCATAATAGTGGTGGCCGCACAAACCATGAAACATCAGTCCTCTCCTCCCCCTTGTATGGTTATGTAAGCAGGAATGGCTTTCTTGGAAACCCCAAGTCCTTCAGAATCCGACGGTGATGTAAGAGGTAAGATTATGTTGTCAAATGATTAATCTACACATTCATACTTAAATTCCAACCAATTCACAAGGCTTCCATGATCACATATCGTTAAATCTAACCCATCTTGCTCCAGTTCTTGTAGTACGTCCTTGACCGAAGGCAGCCATTCCTTAAATCCGACCGAGTTCATCTCAAACCTAAACACCTCGAGATCATCTTCTCGAGCCTTCACAACTTCTGCAAAAACCGTACCCAGCTCAACAGGCAGTGCATGTAGCATTCCACCATTGGTATCCCGACAGCCGTCGATGACCATACATTCCAGGTAGGGGAAGCCAAAGGCATCTTCCTCGTCCACCTCCTCCTATAGAAGCTTCTCAAACAAAGCTTTCACCAACTCACCTCCACATTCCGTCAATTCGATTGTCTCGACTTCCGTGTTGTAGCGGATGTGATCCACAACTCGGTTGTCTCGGCAAGACGCATCTGAGATCCCAATAAATCTAAGAGCTGAGAACGTAGTTGGTAAATGTTTGAAAAAGAGGTGGGTTTTTGGGCCCCAAACTGATTTGTCGTTTTCTACCCACGTAAGGGTCACCAAAGATGGAACGCGGAGGTGCTCCAGAAGTGTATCATTCCAACTGATTAAAGACGCTCCGGGGACCTCCCATTTGAAGTGGCAGAGCCTCCGGAGTTTAAATGGTTCCTTCAGCAGGGTATATTGGAAGTCGTCCGTTGGCTCCCGGGCTCTGGTACAGGAGAACTTGAGCAACGATGGACAACCGAGGAGGACTTTAATGCAAACATCGATGGGAACTTTGGCAAAACTCAAGACCGTGATGGTTTGATCGAAAGGTTGGAAGCGGATCTCGCGGTAAGGGGCACGTAGGTATAGCTCCTCCAGAGTTTAGTACTTGGGAAGCGAAAGAAGGTCATCGAATGATGAAGAGATTCCAAGTGTTGTGAGGTTGGGCATGGTTGGTATCATGGAGATCCACTTGTACGGAGGGAATCGAAGCCTAAGGTCGACGATACGATCAAGATTCTTCAATATCGACATGTCGGATTCGGGAGAAAGGAGGTAGGGAGAATAGTCCCATTCATCAGGGGTGAAAGAGATAGAAAGGTCGAGTAATAGTTGTTCTGACCTCTCAAAGCAAAGCTGTAGATAATGGGCATACTTCTCAGCCGCTGCTTGCCTCACGTCTTGGAACAATATCGTTGTCCATAAATTTGGGATGGCCAAAACCGCTCGGCGCCAATGTGACGACACGGCAGCCAGTGTCAAGTGAAAATTGAAATCTTGTCCAACTTCCCAGGTTTCTTCAGAAGTATCAGTGAAGGGGCGAGTATAATAGATGATGCGGGTGAGGACATTCGGAGGAAATAGCATGGGAGGACCACAGCTCGTTGTAAAAGTAGGGTGAATGGTTTCTGGTGTTAAGTGGATGTACCCTGGAGAATGTATTCTCGAGGTGGGGGGTAGTCCGTTTGCGGTATCTCGAGTATTGAGAAGGAAGACTGGAGGTGCTTAAACAGGCCCAGGGCTGAGTGCTAAGTTTTGAACTTGCGAGCGCTGAGGAATCCCTCCAGGGATGAGCATATGAGATCGAAGCGTGATCCCGAACATGTACACGGTACATAATTTTCTACTACAGTTAGTCATGTGACTCAATTCAGACCAGTAGTAATCTCTTCGCTTCTCAGATCTCAATATTCAATGTTCTCATCCTCTTAATACTCACTCAAAGTTTCAACTTTCAGTCCAGATCGACACGATGATGTATTTAGATGTCGGATAACTAATCGATAAAGACCGTAGTAGTGCCAGTGATGGTATGCACTTCGCAAAAATAGGAGAATAGAAGGGTTACTAGCGAAAATGCAGTAAAAATGGAATAAGCGGCTTCCTCACTGTGGCCGGGGTTCGTCACGGAGTGAAGCTGCATAGAGCTTATCTGCCTCTTCTTGAATGGTCCCGACGATAGACACGCGTTCTCCACCCTGGACATAGACGCGTAAACCGATAAAAACATCAACCAGTTCAGGGCTCTCGAATGCAGCATCGTTATCGAATGGTGCCAAGTCTGAATCGCCATCGACGCCGTCAATGGTTGAAGTATAGTCACTGTTGCCATCACTATCATCTTCACTGTTGCTGTCGCTTTCATTGCCAGTGTCCGATGAATCTGATGAATCAACCTTCGCCGACTCATTCAACTGGTTACTGCCTTCTCCCTCCTTGATCTTGTCTTTCTGCTTGTTCTCCTCTTCTTTTGTCTTGTACTTCTTCTTTGCTTTCTTTTCTTTTTCTTTCTTTTCTCCCTCAGTTTTCTTTTTCTCTTTGGGTGAGCCCTCTTCTTCATCCCCAGACGCACCGGCGTCACTATCGCTCCTAGATGTTTTCAGTTCTTTATCATCGCTGGCACCTGCTACGTCTTCGGGTATATCACCGACAATGGGCGTCGAAGAGGACGATGCAGTAGCTGCTGCTGCAGCTTTCGCCCTCGCACCAGCGATTGCCTTTTCCCGTCCAACGAGGGCGTCAATAGAAGCTGGGAGATGGTCTTTTTCGCTTCTGTGATATCACTTCAACCTCCAAATTTTTCTCAATGCCAACTTACTCACGACGGATCATAGTCTGGAAAGCAAATTGTTAGTGACCAACTGAGGAAAATCTAAGAGTAAGCGCACTTGAAGCAGCTGATCGCGCAAGTGCACGTTGAGTTAGGACACGGGCGAGCTTGCGCTTGTTGAATTCACTTGGGTCGAGCTCAAATATTTGAACGATTAGGATTATATCACTGGTTTGTCTTGGCCCTAGGACTTACCGCATCTCCCTTAAATAAACCATCAACACGGATCTAGAATAGACAAGGGTTAAACTGATAGCGAGCGAGAGGAAAGCCATACGCACATGGACAACATATTCACCAGGCTCCAGTTCCGCCTCCGTATTGACACTGCGGCTGCCCCAGACCGCCTGTTCAGATTCGGCGACGAGCTCGGGGTCTGTGTCGCCGATTTTGTACACAAGGAACTGCAAGTTCCAGGCGTAACATCCATCTATTCCCTTGAAGTATCTCTCGTCGAGCTTGGACAGGACGATCAAAGCCTTCGTAGACTTCGCGATGGAAAAGTTGACTGTAGTAGAAAAGAAGTTAGGCCGACAAAAATTTGCCACTGAAATGAAAGAAGTTAACACCTACAAGAGACGCTACCAAATGACCACGCGGCTGGAGGTGGTCTGACAGGAACTCGAAGCCATTCCATGGACATTTTCCAGCTAGAGTCGAAAAGCATAGTCTTATCGATATCTTCAAATCGTTCCAAGAAATCGGAGTCTGCCAAGAGGGACAAGAAAGTTCAATAGTGAGGTTAGGAACAATAGACGATCACATAGTTACCCACATTCCATGACAAATTGGCCATCTTCACCGAAAACATGGCCAATTTCTGGAAGCCTCCTAAGCCACTCTGGTGTCCACTCCTTTGACCCATCCGACCAAGGGCCACTCCACTCAGATTTACCCCATGGATTGCGTAGAATCAAGAAGCGCTTCCCTTCAACTTCAATGGCCTTCAAGATTGAATAGGCATGTCCACCAATAAGGCCCTCAACTTTGATGGATTCGTCCGACCCGATACGAGAAGTGTCCAGCGGACCGTAGCCCGCACCGAAGAGGCGATCGTCATTAGCATGAAGAAGCTCTTCTTCCCAGAATCTATCGGTATCGAGAATGTCCTTGGTGCGGAGCATGCTCGATACACCACTGGAGAGTGATTAGAGGAATGTATCTAATGGCGGAAAGTTGCGTACCCTGTTAGATCTTCAATCGCCTCTGCTGCCCTACCGCCACTTAGTGAAGAGTAATCTCCATGTAATTTTGCATAAGCCTTTTCGATCAGAGGAACCCAAGTTTCGTTTTCGGTCCCCGAGCGCGCAAAATATAGGTTTTTCCCTCCCTTCCTCGCGGTTTTGTTATATTTCTTCTTGTCGTTGTGGAAGAGGAGCTGTTCTGCAGAACTGAGCTCCTCAAATTTCGGAACTTTGACGAAGAGAAGACTGATCGAACGTGAGCTCAGTGTGGGTGGTAGAATAACTACACCACTTACTCGTCTATGATCACGGAGACCCAGGATCCGTTCTTAAAGAAGACGAAGCCGTAAACTCCCACTTTTTCATCTCGCTGATATCGACCAGGTTAGTCAGTACTTAGTATCGACCAAATGATCACCAAGCATGAATACATACTGCGACACAACACTTCTCGATCAAGTGTTCAGATGTAGATGCGGTAGACAAGGCAGAGAGGAACCAGCAGTCCCCTAGTGCACCTTGTACGATATCATTAGAACCTGCACCATCGATGAAAAACTGAGGTTTGGTGTAGATATCAGTGGCGCGAGAAGCGGCTGTCGGTGCGAATCCCTCTTCAGACACCAATCCGGCCAGACACAGATTCTGATCATTATCAAAGTCAAATTCTATGTCCCTTGAGAATGATAAAACTTGGTCAATTCTCCCAGTAAACCGATCACCATCACACACCTATATTTCTTGTTCTTGGCCTTACAGTCCTTGGCGATTCGATGCACGGTAGAACGGCATTGTTGAATCGCCTTTTCAAGTTCATCGGTCACGAGCAAGCCAACCTTGGACTTGGATGGTGGTGAAGCGGTGACAGCCGCTTTGGTGCTCTTGATAGCTTTCGTGGCTTTTGAGCGGTGGTGTTTTCTAGCCATGAGTTGTAAGAAGGGTGTTAGCAGAATGCAGAATGTTAAGAGAAGAGGCACTCCTTATAGTACAAAAGAACTGTCTAATGATAGCTAGTCGTTATCAGATCGGGGAGCTGGCAATGGCAACGAGGCAATGTCAT
Organism: Leucocoprinus leucothites; assembly: GCA_013368445.1. NCBI lineage: Eukaryota > Fungi > Basidiomycota > Agaricomycetes > Agaricales > Agaricaceae > Leucocoprinus > Leucocoprinus leucothites. Next base: position 2,917,317 of record JAACJO010000002.1, on the reverse strand, counting down.
AATGATGTTTGAGATCAAAGCAACCAAAATCTTCACAGAATCATAGCAATTAGGCGCCAAGGGTGGGTTCGCCACGGGGATGATGATCCTCCCAGATTGGCATCATCCTGATTCAGGGACTGCCTTGTGTCGTTACGGTCAAGTGACTTCATGTAGCGTCGAGTTGCACGGTGACGGTAGGCCCATCGCTCGCAGAATGAAGCCAGACAGTGCACAAACGTTCACAGTGCCCTCGCAGAAAGTCGTCGTGTTTCATATGTCCCATGATCTATGTAGTACTTGAAGAAGACTCGGAGGTAGCACCACCCCGAACTATAGCCTCCGAGCTAGATGCGTAAAGATTTGAAGGCCGCCACACCACTGTAGGGATCACCCATCACGGTATATATACTAACAGACCTGATCTGGTGAGCTGCATTTTCAAGTTAGGGATAATCAAACTTTAGTACGTAAAATCAAGAAGACAAATTACAACATAGTTTTCACAGACAAGACGATATCCTTTGGATGACCTCGATATCTAGTCATTAGTGGTTGCGCACCCGTTAACACCTCTTCCTCATATCCATTACCTCTCTGCTGATAAAATCAATATTACGGTTCAGGCTACTTTCACACATCTTTTTCGTACAGATCTAAGATAAAAACCATTTGAGGGCAGGTTGAGGATCCAAATCATTCGCTTGGGAAATCACCCTTCAGGATTTATTTAGGTGGGATCAGCCTTACATGAATGTTTAGATGCACATGAAGCACAAAGTTCCGAATTGATAAATGACATTGATCATCAGGGATCAGATCACCGGATACCGACCATGATGCGGTATCATACAGACTCACCATTGGACGTAGCAGCCGTAGCAATATCAACTCTATGACTTGCCTGACAAGAATCGTGCTTGAAACCAGAACTTAGCCTACGTGCAAGTCAATAAGCAAGGGAGTCACTTGAAGGAAGACTCAGAGTGACTCTGCATGGGTATTAATATTATTATTATAGCGGGGTATTTAAAGTAGCCGATCCTCAAATCACAAGACAACCCAACACACACCGTCATGTCCAAGCCCACCTACAACCAAGAAAGCCCACCTCGTCCCTCTAGGTCGCTCTCAGGAAAGGTTGCGATTATCACTGGTGCTGGGTCCCGAGCCAACGGTATAGGCAATGGCCGTGCAGCTTCCGTCCTTCTTGCCGAAGCCGGTGCTAGTATTGTTTGTGCAGACCTAAACCTTGAATGGGCACAAGTCACAGTCGACATGATCACTCGAGAATTCGGGGAGAACAAAGCCATCTCGATACAAGGCGATGTTTCAAAAGAAGATGACTGTAAACGCATTGTCGACATTGCGCTCTCAACCTATGGTCGTCTCGATATTCTCGTCAACAATGTTGGGGTGGGAGGTCCAATGGGAACAGCGGTCGAAGTGGATGTAGAGAAGTGGGCGAAGGGACTGGAGATCAATGTAACGAGCATGATGTTGATGTCGAAGTTTGCAATCCCCGCCATGTGCAAGAATAATCGAGACGAGATCAGTGGGTGTGGAGCGATCGTGAACATTTCCAGTGTTGCAGGGATGATCGGAGGTTCGCCCATGTTGCTGTACCCAACGAGTAAAGGTGCAATCATCAACATGACACGCGCGATGGCATTCCAGCATGCCACGCAAGGGATCCGGGTGAACTGTGTGTGTCCTGGTGAGTATGCTCTTCCTGAGGTTTCCCGAATAGGCGGATTGATTCAGAGCTTAGGCATGTTACATACCCCCATGGTCTACAGCAATCCGATGACGGAAGAAATACGCGAGGCGCGCCGAAATAGGAGTCTGCTAAAAACAGAAGGAAATGGATGGGATACTGGGGCAGCGGTCCGTTTCTTAGCGAGTGATGAGGCAAGGTGGATCACAGGCGTCGTTCTACCCGTTGATGCGGGGGCAACTGCCGCCACGACAGGACAGGGCAAACACCTGTCGCAGACACTACCCTCTGGAGAGGAAGGAAAGGTATGAGAAGGGAGGATGTATTTAGCCGAACCAATGCCTGACATGTTAATGCATTATACAACAATTGTCCCAAAATTCAGAAGAAAGAAAGAAAGTGTCAGAAACGTCTCTATTAAAGAATGATGCAGGAATTTTAAAAATTAGCCACCTAATTTTTGTCTGGGTGGGCCATGCGACCATGGCATTCGTCACAATCACAAACATCTTCCAAGGAATCGATGAGAGCGCTCAGGCTTTCTTTGGCGCCTTCCTTGCTCTTCTTTTCTTCGTCTTCCCTCGCCTCCTTTTCTTCCTTCTTCTCCTCCTTCTTCTCCGGCTCAGCCTTCAGCCTTCCCACAACAACCGCGGGAACGTCTTTGTGAGTGTAGACGCGCAAACCGAGGTAAAGGTCGTCTTCGTCCTCCCGCGTGATCTTGTATTTCGTAGGATCATCAGAGCTATCCGAGCTTGCAACAGCAGCAAAAGTCCACGCTTGCTCTTGTTGGTAAATATAATCGGGTATATTGAGGCGTCGAGGGTCTTGTTGCGATAGAGGGCCTGATTCATTGACCTTTGGTTTGTCGCTATCCGCTTTTGAGTTCGAAGGTGTACCTTCCATCTTGGGTCTCTTTACTTTCTTGACTGTCTGAACAACAGTGGTTGTAGTCGTAGTCGTGGTCGTCTCGATCCCATCTTCATCTTCCTTGGATTCTACTGTGGAGCTTTCCTTGCTATCATTATCACTTTCATCGCTTTCCTCTGCTTCCTTCGCCTTCCTTTCCGCTTCCTCTTTGGCTTGTCTCTCTTGTTCTTTGCGGTACTCTTTGTAATCGCGATCGATTAGAGAATCTAGTGGAGTCGGTATGAAATTTGCATGGGCACTGTTGGTTGCGATGAGCTAGGCCTGAAACGTTCACAATGCTCATAACTTACCTCTGATCGAAGTCTTCAATTTCAAGGGGTGTAATAAATCAGAGGCTATAATTAGCGGGAGGCTAATCTAAGGGTGCTTACTTGAGGCGATGGATCTACTTTTAGCGCGTGCAGCCATTACATAGGACAGCTTGCGCAACATCCAGTCATCGATTGTTGGTTCATATTCGGTATAGTAATCTAGTTGTCGGTCGACTCTAACCTATAATGGTGATTTATTGAAACAAGTTTTATGTATGTAAAACGCGGCACTCACATAAACAAAATATTTGCCAGCCTCAAGGTCGATCTCCAGGTTAGTGCTTCTTGACCAAAACATAGCATGAACAGATTCAGCCAATGGTTCTTTTTCGCCTTCCTTGACTAGAACAAAGTTCAGGTTCCAGATTGCCCGATTCGAGATATCACGGAAGTAGCGTTCGTCTAGTCGTGAGAGTACGATTATAGCGAGGGTAGGTGCTGGTAGTGTGAATGTGACTGTCACTGGGTCAGCAAACCTTCGGTGTCAACACCGAGCTGACAGGAATAACTTACACGACACGTCCCCATAAGACCATGCAGTCGGCAAGGGTCTGCAGGGTACACGAAGCCATTGCGAGGACATGATCCAGCTCGAGTCGAATAAGACCGTCCGGTCAATATGGGAGAAACAATCCAGCCAATCCTTGTCTTCCAAACCATCAATACAGCACGGAGATTTCTTTCATGAGGGTCGGAACTTACACTCCATGACGAACTGTCCATCATCACCGAAGACATGACCGAGATCATCCAAGACCTCGAGCCACTCCTTCGTCCATTCCTTAGAGCCATCGGACCATGGGCCAGTCCATTCAGTCTTGCCCCATGGATTTCGAACTACAACAAATCTCTTGCCTTTACATTCGACAGCACGAAGGACAGAATACGCATGGCCGCCGACAAGTCCTTGCACCCTGATATTTGACAGACCGTTACGAGTGTTACTGATCTCACTGAAGGAACAAGCGAAAAGCCGATCTTTGTTGGCTTTGAGCAGGTCCTCGCTCCAGAACTTGTCAAGATTGAGGATATCCTGAATATATCAGATTACTAACGACAATTATGCTCTGGTGACGCGTTAAACTCGCCTTGGTTTGTAAGAAACTTGAAACGCCACTACATTTAGAGCCAATTTAGTCATTGAAAGGGGTGAGGAATCAATAGAAAGCAAACCCTTACCCAGTCAAATCTTCCAAGGCCTCACAAGTGAATCCCCCATTCAAATGGGAATAGTTCCCATGCAGCTTGGCATAAGCCTTCTCAATCAAGGGTACCCATGTTTCTCCAAGCGAGCCTGAACTTGCAAAGTAGAGTGTCTTGCCTCCATGCCTCGCCGAGGTATTATACCGGTGTTTGTCGAAATGATAAAGCTCTTGCTCGTCCTTCGTCAGCTCCTCCCACTTTGGTACTCGAGTGAATAAGAGACTATTTTTTTTCGTTGTTAGTTTGATGCGCTCCAGAGAAGGCCACGAGGAACTAACTCATCAATAACCACGGTTTCCCAGCTGTTGTCCCTGAAGAAAATGAACCCATAAACCCCAACTTCTTCATCTCTCTGCACGTCGAGGATACGTATGTCAGCAAGCAAGTTCGCCCTGCCCTCCAAAAACTCACATCAACACAAAACGTCTTCACCAAATCCGGCACGTTCGACACCGTAGCAAGCGCAGAAAGGAACCAACAGTCCCCGAGAGTACCTTGCACAATATCATTCGAATCCGGTTCACCTCCAACAAAGAATTCGGGTTTATCAAATATTTGCGTGACGCGATGAACATCCGCAGGAGTAAAAGTATCGCCTTTCTTTGTGAGGATGCCCCATAAACATCGGTTCTTGTCGCCTTCGAGGTCAAATTCCAAGTCTCTGCGACGCGTCATGAGTATGCTGTGCGACGTAGAGCGTTATGCCACTCACCTAAACTTGCGATTCTTGGTTCTGCAATCCCTTGCAATCCTCGCAACCTTCTTCTTACAATCCTCGATCGCCTTTTCTAGTTCTGAAGTAACCAACAAACTAGGCTGCTTCTGCACAAACGAGATCGTCTTCAACGGTCCTGTGGTAGTAGCTGTGCCCTCCATAGTACTCCCAGTGCAACCTCTTCACGTAGAGCAGCGCCCGATCTTTACACCAAAATGAGCCTCCTAGCGGGACGGGTGAGAGTGAGATGAGAAAAAGGGAATTCGTTTAGTCCAGCGCTCAAGGTATCCATTGATCAGTGACTGTTTATAACACAACTTGATCAAAAGCGCCGACAACACTCAGGTACCCACGAAGCGAAGCTTAAAATGGCAAGCTGCGTTAAACGTCGAACCTAGGCATCAGAATGGCCGTGGCGCTGAATGCGGGGTTCTCGGAAGGCCCGTTACACCCCTTGATGGAAACACCCAGGCACCGCCTCTGGCCCCTTCGCCCCTTGTGTCGACTTTTCAAGAGCTGGCTTTGCAATTTCAATGCATCATCACGACAAGCACCACAGGAAGGCCTGTTTAAATGTTCGAGTTTGCGTTTGAGCGCACTCCGAGAGATTGACAGGTTGGGGTCCGTCTTGGCTCACTCTAATAGGACTCATGGGCTAGGGGCTTGTCAGGAGTAGGAAGCCAAAAGTGGCGTGAACAGATTAATTCTCTCTCTCTGAAACATCTGGGCATGATCGAACTGGAAAGCGGACCCTGGTCGGAACTGAACCTACATTCAATGTTCAACTTTCAACCTCTACCCTTGGAGTCTGAACAATTTTACTCGAGATTAGGCGCTTCTCAAAGCAATTCAACCCAATAAGCGCCGTAGAGGTTGCCTCGGAGCGCTTGGAGAAGGAGCCGGGTTCATGTTTGAAACCAACACCATGGTAAGTAATGCTATCCGCCCAATCGTTCCTGCAATTGAAGCACAATCAATCAGAACTAAAGAAAAAAAGAGCTCACTCCCCCTCCAATGCTTCTCCTCCACTTGAACCTGATCACAGAACCTCATGATAAGCCCCGAATCTTATTGGCGGAGGCAACACCAGAACACGCATGTTACAGTACTCAGTATCATCACGACAATCACTACATCGGCGGGACGACTCCAAAAGCCTATTGTGAGGACTGAATGGCATCTCTTTGCCGAGACACCATCATCACAAACAATCAAATTGAATACTTTTAACTCTCATCGGGAACAATCCATCGACACAGGTTAACTCGTGGAATAAGTCGATCTCCATAACAAATCTTCTTGAATGGCAAAACCCCTCAACCCTCAACCTGGCAATAACCCAACAACCGCACTCGGAGGTGCCTCAGAGCAGCGACCGAGCCTCGCTTGAAGAAAGAGGACAGGTCTTGATACAAAAATCCTTAAGTGGACTATGTTAGAACTGGTGGCAAGTGCACTGCGAAGTCACCTTGACACTTGTACTAGAGACATAAACCAACCATTATTATACTTACTACTAGACTGACACTGTCTCAGGTATTACTAGGTATTCCCCACATTGTTCTTCTGTGTCTTGGACCTGATATTTCTTCCTTATAAATAGCGGTTCTCCCGTAATAGTCGACTCCCTCGGATCTCATGTGTATTCTCAGGCGACTGATGCGAGCTACTATGCCAGTTACTATCCATGCCTTTCATTATAATTATGACATTTCTAGTCATATTACTATTCTTTCAGATTACATGAAAAATATAAAATGGGATAGAATAAGAAAAAAATAGATAGATACAGCAAACTAGCGAGTCTCGGACTATCAAACACAAAGGAAGACGCATACTCTCAAAGCAAAAATAAAATCAAGACACCACTAACAAGCGCCAACCTCCCTCCGAGCCCCCCCCCCCCCCAAAAAAAAAAAAAAACCCAGACTCCAACAGATTCCAACCGTCCAACAAAAAGTCACTAAGCCCGCCAAAACTCCGACATGAGGCAAACTGACACCTAAAACTGTCAAACAATGACAAGACGTCGGACTCGACGCACACATTACACAAACATCACCAGTTGACTCGTCGATATTTGTATTGATACATATCAATGATAGATAACCAGTGACTCGGATATATCTGACTATCAAACACAAAAGAGAGCACATACGAACAGAATCACCCCTCTCCATGCATGACTCCGTTTTTATTTTTATTTTGACCCCATCGAATATCATTAAGGCCCGGGAGTGAGCCAGAGACACCCTCGAAACAAATCAACAGAATTAAAGACATCAAGCGCCAACTTTCAAAACAAAACCAGCTCCCGACAAATTCCAACAAATTCCAACCGTCCGACAAACTTTAAATCTGCCAAATCTCGTGACTAGACAAATCACCCGAACTGTTCAAGACGTCAGACTCAACGCACACACCGAACAACGCATCCCCAGTTGACTCGCTAATATACATATTGATACCGACAAACAGAATGAGATTGCCCCCCCCCCCAGCTCGTATCACATATCGGAACACAACCGTCAGCCCCAATTCTTCAAAAAAACTCCCTTATTAAACCCAGCCTAGGCTCTAACTCGAGAAGCTCTATGAAGCCGAAATACCATACCCGTCTCTTCGCAGCGACATATATACCCCGAAAACACTCGACTCATGGAGCAAATCAACTTTAATCTCCACAACGAAAACCTTCAACCCTCAACCCGACAACAACCCAACGACAAGGCCTCACCTGAAGAGAACTGGACAATCTTAATTCACTATCCAATCAAAACATACCCCAAAAAAACTCTATCATACTCATCATGTTGAATCGGGTAGACATTCAGATATCGAGCGATGGATAAACCGAAATGCAAGGTTTTTTTTTGTCATTTTTCCGAGTCCATAACATCATACAAATTCCCCCTGCCTCCTTTAAGCTCTCAGCTACTGAGGCAAGCAATACCCTTAACACTGGATACCAATAGGCTGGCAGCTTTAGATCACTCAGTAATGCATTTCACGCCCATCACGTTCAACGATGTAAAAAAAAAAACAACTTACACCGCAAGAAGGGCAGTAAGCCCACAACATTGCCAGCCCTGGACCCATCACATCCTTACACTATAAATCATAAAAAGTTTCTCATGGTCAAACTCATGGTTTCAAGTACTTAAGACTGGAGCAAATGCCTCACGTTCTCATCGGTACCTTAGAGTCAACCAGATAGTGCAAATGGCTTAAAAGACGACCATAAACTCACAAAAGCCTCCGGTCTGTTCAAGTGGTAGAGCTGAGATCTGGGTAACCAAGACGAAAAGCAATGCGAGAGCGAAGCAAGACCGCTGAATGAAGAGCATTATCGTCGAGTACCTATAATCCTACCCCCCGATTCTCTTAGTTATATACTCCAGGTATATAAAGGGAAATAGACTCGGAGAAGCTCACTTTCTAACAGAGCTGACCACCACGAACTGTTTGACCTCTGACAGATAATCACCTCGGCACTCTCACTGTAAGCGTACAACTCCGGGGCAGACTGCGCCCCCACTGTGAGAGTGACTCTATACATATACTTGGGAGAGGTAAGGTTCAAAGGTTTATGATTCCTAGCCAAGTGAGTTATCAAAATCTGAAAGAATTTCAAAGAGACAAAGTTGACATCTACTGTTGACATGACCTCTGTTAAAAGCTTCCTTTCCAAGTTCGATATGTCAGCGCCCCAGAAAAGGTGAGTGTCAGTAACATTCTACATGACATGATTCCAGCAACCACTGCTGGTGCTGTCTTTGTTGTTGTACCCCCATAATCATATACTTATTGTCCCGTGCTTGGGTCTCACATTGAGTCGTATTCGGAGTCGTACCTCCGCTCTGTCCCACATCTCCTTGCGCCGTGGTTGAGGTTTTACCAGCGGCGGTACCATCCGTCAACCCAGATATCGAGCGATGGAGATAAGCCCAATGAGATTAGACAACTAGAGGATATAATCACAAACCACAAAAAAGAGTGTTACACCAGACTACATACACACTGAAAAGTGTAAAAAAAATGAAGCAACATAGATAAGCAAAGAACAGCCCGAATAATACACAACCAAAAAAGAAAATCCCAAAACCCACCCCGCCACATCACACCTCATCATCATCAACCTCCATCTTCATCCTCCTCTCCGCCTCCTTCCCCTTCTCACCTACACCATCCTCTCCATCCCCCTCCACAGGAAACCCACCCTTCCCCACCCCCATTTTCGGCGTCCCAAACCTACTCTCAATCCTCATACTCTCAAACGACGAAATCGGCCCAGGACTAGGGACACTCGTCACCCCATACACATCCCCACCTCTGACCGTCACAGGCGGCAACGTAAACGACATCGTACCCGTCGGCGTAGAAGGCACACCATCCGTACTCGCCCCAGACACAAAACTCCCAAGCGTCAACGACGTGGTCGTCGTAAACGGAGACGCAGGTGCCGATGTCCCCCCTTCCTCTCCTCCTAGGAAAGACGAGCTCGTGCTACTTGCGTTACGACGATGGGTTTGGAAGAGGGTACGATAGTCTTCTCGACTGCTCGTTATAGATGCACCTCGATCGTATGCGGAACCTATACGTGGAGGTCCGAACTCTTCGTTGAGTGATTGTGTTTCGTCGTCATCGCGAGAGTCTTGTCCACCACGTTGTACGCCTACCATCCGTAATCGGTTCACCCATCTTTTAAAAAGAGTTCATGAGTGCGCGCCAAGAGAGAAGAGGAACGACATACGCATCAGCACGATCCAAGCTATCCTTCACAACACCCGTCACATTCCTCATCATATCCAAACTCTCAGTAGCAAGCGAAAGAATCCTCTGCGCAGCAGCACTCGCACTCGAATGGGACATCTGCTGCTGCTGACTCTGCACCGAACTACTCTGACCTGAATGCGCCTCGTTTGCGGGAGTAGGCGAAGGCGCCCTGGATCCTGTACCTCGCTCTCGCTGAGCAGCACGTTTATCCCTTCCCTGACCTCTCCTGAGTACACCTGTACTACTTCCCGCAGCAGCAACAGTTTCACGTTCGCGTTCCTTCTCACCACCTCCACCGGCAGTGGGAGTTGAGGCGGAAGTAGGAGTACCTGCACCCACACCGGCAGCTGCAGTCCGACTGGCCCAACGGTGTGGTAATTTTAGAATGAAACCCCTAACTCTACCCCTTGCTGGCTCCGGTAAGGCTCCACCGGCGTATTTACTGACGACATCCACCATTTGACGAACGGTGGACACAATGTCTTTACGAACTTGCGTGAGCTTTCGGAGCTGGTCTTCTGATATTGGGGGTCGACGGTGGGAAGACGAGTTTGGCTGGGGCATGGGTTGGATGCTCTCGATAAGGTCGCGGAGGACGAGGATTTGGGCATCTATATGCGCGGTAGCGTACTATCAAGAGCCTAGATTAGCAACAGATCGAAAGAAAGACGAGTATACGAACCAATAGCCAATTAAGACAATACTTTAGTCGTCTCATATTTTCATCACTGAGAGCCACACCCAATCCACCCGCTTCTAGTAGCATAGCCTGCCATCTACTTCTCTGAGCCACCTGTCGCTCAGGATTCTGACTCTGTTGGTCAGAACTTTGAATTTCCCGGTGTGAAGTCTGATGGTCAGGTGAACGTGTTCTCCGGTCATCAAACGTGATGGGGCTGGAATCCTCCATAGGCGAGGCCGCTCCGGAGCCAGGGGTCCGTGCGTACGAATGAGTGGCTAAAATAGAGGTCAATGTGACATCTCATCAAAGAGTGGAACGTGAAACGTACATTCGATCCACTGAGGGACACTCCCAACGTATTTACGCCGCTCGAGACTATCTTCATGGTGTTCCCGAGGGTAACCAAAGTCATCACCAGGCGCAGGGGAACCATCGAATGTTTTCGTTCGTAGTTTAGGTCTCCCTCGATCAGGTTCGTGGTCGGCTGATATTGATGATGATCCAGCATCATCCACATCAGACATGCGCCTCGTCGTGGAGCGGGTAGGGGATTCAGGCCCGACAGACGGGCGTCGATACTTGTCAAACTAGAAAAAAGAGTCAAAGAATGAGGGTCCGCAAGGCAGGGCCATCGAAAGAGGGAAGTTCTCACTTTATCAAGCTGCCGGCATGCAAATTCGTCAATCTGGTTGACAGGGAGTCGATTAATCACCGGCTTTGATATCGTTTTGACACTGGATTCAACCATCCGTGCACCGTACTATGCTTTCACTTTAGCATAAAGCTAAACAGACACAAGCAGGAAAAACGCACCTTGACGACGCTAGAAGACGCTTTTCCATGCTCGTAAGCGCGCAGGGCTGTCCCCACCAACGGAAACGACGACATTCTCGACATAAAATCACGGTTCGACGATACAGACTGCTGTTGTATCTCATCCTGCTCTTCACCCCTATCACTACTCGAAGAAAAGGCTCGACCTGTTCTCGGCGATAAATATCAATTCACCCAAGCCCAAGTTTACTTGATCCGCAACACCGGAGGACTCACCTTCGCCCGAAGCTCTCGATCGCATATCACCAAGCGCACGTACAGCAATATCTATCCGCACACTCTCGTCATCGTTGGTAGTGTCGGAGGACGGCATGCCTGTCTCGGTGGAGGTGGTAGTTGGGAGAGAAGATTTGAGTGGGGGAGAGTGAACATGTGGGATGTGAAAGAATAGATTGCATGTGAAATCGGAAAAACAACAGGAACAAATAAACTATAATTACTCTAACTATTACTGGGTAAATGGATCCGCACATGTTGCCCGAGGTTGTCGCGTCTGCTGAATGACTTGTCGCAGCCTTCATACGGGCACGGATGCGCTACTATTCCTCAGCACAGAATAAACAGAGAGAGGAGGAAAACATACGTTTATCATGTGTATGAATGCTCCTGACATGCCGCTTCAAATGCTCGCCCCTCACAAAACACTTGCCACATCCCGCCACCTCACACACAAACATCCTCTTCCACTCATCTCCTGATCCACCTCCTCCCCTCTTCTTCCCCTCACTACTATTACCGCTACTAGCACTCGCACTCTGCCCAGCGACATATGGGACCTTTCTTCCTCGACTCTTCTTGATCAAATGCGGAATTGGTACTGGTAGCGGAATATGCCCATTCCTCCTTCTCCTGCCCACACGGATCCCTATCGCACTAGCGCCATTATCTTGAGGAGGCAGAGGAGGAGGAGGAGGAGGAACAGACGCTTGTCGGTTATCGTGACTGTCTTGGACCTCGAATGGAAAAGGGACGTAGGTCCCCCAAGGACTCGTAGCAGGTTTCCCACTCAACATCGTCACCTTTGCAAGAGCCAACGCAGCACTTCCTCTCGCTTTCCCGCCGTTCCTCCTGCTAGTCTGTTCCCTATCCTCGTCGTAATTGGGCGACATACTTAAACTGGTTGTGCTCGTCCTGATCGTTTGAACACTCCCACTTCGTCTGTGACTGGTATTTGTACTCGCGCTAGCTGTCGTCATACGCGAAGAGGAAGCGTGCGGAGGTGAAGATGAGTGAGAGGGACAGTATACGTCGTCTTCATCCTCATCGTCTTCATGGTCGGATTCCGAAGACTCGTCACTCCCGTTGACCTCCCTCTCCTTACCCTTGTCATTCGGAAGGGACAACGACCCAACCCTCCTCCGCTTCCTCTCCCTCTCCCTCTCCTCCTCATCCACGCTACCACTACCCTCCCGCCTAATCACTCTCAACCCCAACATCTCCCTCCTCAAACTCGCATTCATCCTCCTCTCCTCCTCTCCCTCCTCCCCCTCTCCCTCCTCCTCCACCCTTTTCCTCTTCCTACTCTCCCTCTCTACACCAACCACCACTGCCTTCTTCACTTCCTCCTCCTTACTACCACCCTCATCATCACCCTGCCACCCCCTCACCTTCATAACCCTGCTCCTCGTCGGAATCGGCAACGAAATTGGAAACGCCATCCTCATCTCCATAGCCGTACCTCCCACACCCTGCACACTACGACTAGCAACCGGTGTAGCTCTAGCAGGCCCTCTCCGACCCGTTCCCTGAGGTATCCTCCCATTCGATCTTCCCGAGGCTGTCGTACCTGATCTGGAAGAACTATGCAGGACACTTGTTGGCTCAATCCCAATTCCCGATCCTCCTCTTGCGGAATGAGTGGCCTTGATCATTCCATTCCAAATTGCGGTGGAGGAAGAAGCTGAAGCGTCCGCGAGGCCGTGATCCATCCCAAACGAAAACCCTTCACCATCACCTAAAATTCGACCTTGGTTATCATACCCTCGTAATATCATCTCCATCTGCATCTCTATTTGGGACGTGGGTGAAATCGATCCAGGGAGGCTATTACCAAATTCAATCGAGCTGGGTCGCAAATACGCATCGCCGTGGCTTGAAGACGTTTTATTGATACTGCTGTTCAAAGGATATCCGCTCTCGGCGTGATGATAGCTGTGGTCACTACGGCTTTGATTCGTGGAAGTAACGGGTATACTTGAATCACTCGTCGTCATATATCCCGGAGACCGAGATCGAGACCTGTACACTCCATATCCATACCCATACCCAGAACCATCCCCATCATCGAAATCGAAACCAGGCCCAGCGGTATCCCCAATCGAAGGATACTCGTTTTCCAACCCCAAGGCACTCTGAAAATCAGATAACGAACCAAACGGTTTGGCGAGCTCTAGTTCTGACAAAGCTAGCGTGTCGGGGAGAAGTGGGTACTGCAGGTCTAGAAGTTGGTCTGGATCTGGATCTGTGGGTAGGGAGGAGTCGACTACGGGCGGTTGACGATTCGGGATGTTGAGGTGTGAAGGTGTAATTGTAGAAGAATTCCGTAATGGAAGAAGAGAAGTGGGAATAGCAGTGGGGGTGTTTCGAGAGGTGGTATAGAACTCAAAGTCGACGGTCCTGGTGGCTGATCAAGAACACCACTCATCCCACCAAACGAACCTCGAAGTTCCGTCTTACCACCTGAACAATCAAATAACGCATTAAACTCTTCTTCCTCATTATCCAAGTGCATAGCGCTCCCATGACTACCACCCTCCCCATTCGCCTTGGTGGTATTCGCATTTAAGCTCTTCGAGCTAGCGTCAACCGACATTGACGATGCCGATGGCGAGGAAGATGAGGCAGGGGAGGAGGAAGCGGAGGTGGGATCGGGAGGATATTGGAGGTGAGGTTCGGAGGAGGAGAGTGAAGGACGTAGAATCGTTGAGGGTGTGTTGAGGGTGATGTTTCCAGAGGGACGTAATAGAGAATCTGGGTGGTGGTAGCCCCAATTCCGAGGAATGCGAGGTCCATGGGGGAGCGGTACGTCGCGCTGAGAGATATTGAGGAGGGGAGAAGAGATGATGATAGATGAGAGACCACGAGAGACGAGCGAAGGAGAGCAGAAAGGAATAGCTAGTTTTTGATTCCAATAGCACGATTGCAGAAACTTAGGAAAAGAGAAAGAAGTAGAGCAAGTACTAGCAAAGAATCAGACGACAGATGGTTGACAGACGAAAACAGAGAAAACCCAGCCTCGTTCTTCGTACCCGCACGCGTTGTCATAAAGTAACCAGGCTGAATCGTCACCACACTATTCATCATCTTCCGTCAGCCTCAGACTTTTGTTTTTGTCAAGTTCCGCATCATGAGGTAAGCGCTCGTTATAAGGAATTTTAATCCGTCCTTGGTTTTCTTTGGAGCGATGAGGTGTAGGAAACGCAATTTGGTTTTTGCCGGCCGACTGACAGAATCCTCGATCGTTGACGTGTAACGTGGAGTTACACACGGGTGAATCCAGCTATGCTTGGGTGCTAATCAACGATCGAGAGGTATGGGAGGTGGCGGGTTTCAATGAATTTGTCGGAGGCTGGAAATAAGTACATTCGGATCATATATTCATCCACCGGACGTCTAATAATAATAATAGTCAATCACAGATCAAAGTTATCAGTCCAAGATTTAATTTCTACGCTTCCACTTCCATATCATTAGCTCAAGTGGTTCCATTTGTCAGCCGAACAAACAGATATCATGACATGGGCGTGGGTTCGATTCCCACAATGAGCTTTCAAACCAAGTGCTGGTGCTTGAATTTTTTTCCGTTACCTTCCATATGATTATTACATTATGTTTTATAGACAGAATGGTTTGGTAGCTGGGATCCCAAAGTACTACACGTCATCGAATGAGAGACTGAGAGATTGGAACGAACGGGTGGAAAGAATCTTACCGTCCAATGAGCAGGATTGATGCCTTTAGACGGTATACAAGCAGAACACTGCGGATCTTCCCCATCCGGATCACATACCCTAGTCGTCTCTTCCGACGAAGGATTCGTATACTGCCAATACTCGACACCTGCACAACAGACATTTTCAGTGCTGACAGTTCTTTTTAATTGAAACGATAGTAATGTACCGTGATGATAATACCCCAACGCCTTCGGGATAATCGTCGGAACACTGCAGTATAGTTGTTTTTTTTTTTTTGGCGCATGATTACCACTGAGGTCCAGTTGACATCATTCATTTTCAACGTACCCGTCATCAGCGTGTACCACTAGGAATAGAATCCATGTTTCAGCCCACCAAAAACGCACGCACGAAAAAGGGGTTGTTGTGAATGAAATGTCTTACATACCGCGATAAGCATTCTTTCCAAATATGTCGTTTACAAAAGTGGCGAACTTGGCGTTCTGCGTGACATCTTTGTCAATATACGAAGTGGAGGGAGGGAAGCGAGTCGCGGACGTACGCCGGCTCTGGGCGCCCCGTAAGAATAGGTCCGAACGGCCCTAGTGAGGGAGTCTGGTGAGCGTGCTGATTCCAGAGTGATGAGGTGGTGGTGAGCGTACGTGGAAGGATGGTGTTGCTTCAGCGCTATGGCGCAGAATAAGGCGAGGACGCCTCCAAGAGAATGACCAGATGTTACGATAGTATAATTTGCGTGTGATTTGAGCTGTTGAGAGACGATCATCCGGACCGCAGCTTGAACAGAGTCCCATCTACGCTTCCTCTGCTGAGTTGGAGAGCTTTTAGGGAGAGGAAAGACATGTAGCGCACGAGAGAAGAAACCCAGAGTGGACGCGAACGCCAGCTGAGGGTGCGGTTAGTCATGATTTGACTGGGCGTAAATGAGTTTTCGAAGACGGACGAGGTGCTTTTATGCTAGAAGCGACGAAGGGAACTAGAACGAGCGACGCGTCTGCGATGAATGCCATTATAGATGCACTAGAATTAAAGTTCGGTAAGACCAGATACCACGTTTGGGTCCTACAAGCTCTCACCTTCCTCGAAACGCGACAATGATTTCACGCCGATCATCATCCCGAGCTACATACCCTTGGATATCTCCCGAAATATTAGCAAACTGCCCAAGGCATCAATTGGCAGGTATTCTTGTGGAGAGGATCCGGCAGAATCGCGTACGGGCATAACGAGCTTCTTGCCATTTGGTCGAAGACAGATGGCGCTATAAGCGGAGGACGCATATTTGAAGTAGTGTACCAAATCGTGATACAATTCTAGTGCTTAGTTGTTGAGAACTTGGCTGGTGTCTTCAGGATCAGAGATAGACTCGCCTGGAGTTACGGAGCATGCTGGTGCTGTCAATGCGTCCATGGAAGAAGGGGACAGGGATAGAGTGGTTGAAAAAGGCTCATGGTATGGGTTCAACCTCAAAGCCATCTAATTTGGGTTACAGCAAGCGCTTGCACTCGGAGATAGCCGAGGGCGAGCACTTAGTGCTTTGCTGCCTAGTTATGTCGAGAATACTACATCCGCCAACCTACTTACCTTATTATCTATCGAGATCTATCCACAACACGTAAATACAGTCAGCTGTTTCAGCGGCGGTTGTTCAATGTCTCTCGAAATTTAGTATCAAGATCATGAAACCTGTGAGTCTTTTTGCGAGATACAGTCACCTTCCTCGACTGTCCAACCTCTCCAGTCGTTTTCATCCCTACGCGCAGGCTGGCAAACAAGTCCATATACACACGCAGTTAGTATGATCCCTCTCATATGCAAAAAGGAGTGTTTTAACTGAGGCACCAACGCCAGGATCGATAATTTCGGTACGTCTCCTACTTCCCACAAGCCGTGAGTACTAATTCTCGCCCTAACCGCAAGTACGACGGAGTGTTTTCCCTGTCGTTAATGAAATAGCAACTACAAATCATTATCATCAACGAAGACTAATATTACAAAGTGAAAACCTCAAACTCCACCAGGAATGTTCAATCAGCCTGTGTTCGCCATATATTCTTTGTCAATGCACTCTCCCCACTCCCTCCCATACTTGAATGTTCTGAAATCCAACTTGGTCGGCGTCACCCCTATAACAGCAATATTCCTTGGCCGCCACAGTTTATCCCTGTGCTCAAGTGGAACCCAAAAGAGCAGTGAGTCGTTGCCCTCTTCCTTAACCCATCCGTTTTGGATGAGCGTTCGATCTCCAAAATCTCCAACACCCCCAACCGGTTCCTGTGCCTGCCCAATACAAAAACCGTAGGTATCCCAAAGTCTAACCATCTCAAGCTGGCCAAATGATATGGATACTAGTTTCTCTCCATCTGACGAAATGATGATTCTATCTCCTTGCCTCAGATCATATCCACGCCAGGGTCCAGCGACCAGACTCCCGGTATGAATATTCCAAACCCATATTGCACCGTCTTGCATGGATGTGAAACGGATGAGATGGTCGTCAGGTGAGAATGATATATAACCATTCCCACCCCATGGAATCCCCTTTCCTATCCATCGTTTGCCCGTCTCGAAAGGCCCTCCAACCTCTGTCCATGTTTTTGTCTCCCAAACTCGAATCTGAAGCAATATCCCAGTGTGGTCGGGAATTGATGCAAAGAATCGTCCGCTGGGTGAGAATACTGCAGCCCCGAAAGTGTCTACTATGCCGAAAGCAGCTGCATTGAACAGGGCATGAGGAACGAACTGCTCCTCTATAGAGTTCCGGCATCGGCAATGGAGGATAGCATTCGTGGACGTATGTTTGAGTATAATAGCAGTCAAGACATCAGGCGAAAGCAAAAGACTTGGAAAACCGACACCCCGACTACTTATGCATGGTAGAGTCGCCGTAGTACACGGCTCACCAAGTGTGGCATCTCCCCAAATGTGTACCACAAATTTCTGCCCCTCACCTTCCTCCCTCAAACCGCTCAGAACCAATCGATTATCATTTGACAAAAAGAAGAGCCATTCGAGGCTGCCTTTGTGCGTGGGAGTTATGACTAGACGACAGTGGCTCAGTCCAGTGGCTGCATCCCATATGCTGATCACAGGAGACCCATCGTACCTTGTATCAGGTACTGTGAGTGACGCTATGTATCTGCCATCACTAGAGAAGGCAAGTATGTCGTGTCTGGTCTGGATAGGGTGACTGAGATTTATAGGCTTGCCAGTGGTCGCATTCCAAAGCGTGATCTTGTTCCCATAACCTACTGCTAGTGTCTTACCACAAGGCGAAACCACCGCCGTGGTCCCAACCATAAAACCTGTATATCTATTGATAGTGGGATCCACTGGAGGTAAGGCCCGCGCATGGCGCTGATAATCCCACATCCTGAGATTCCCATCAACATACCCCAATATAATTCTTCTGCCACTGCGCAACGGAGAGGCACAAGATGCCTCAGTAGGTTCTATGCCGTGATAAACTACGTCGCCTGTGACGGCATCGAAGATCTTTGTTGGTACACCGATAGTCGGGCTATCATTGGCACGCAAATATAATATATGGTGAGACTGCTTGATACTGTCATCAGGACACAGTGAAATGGCGGGCCCAACCAGAGTGTCAAAGCAGCAACGGGGAGCGTAGCGGTGAAGGTAGACGACGAGGTCAATGACTCACTTTACTAGGCAGTTGGTCTGTTATGGGAGTAGTACGAGGTAGTAGTTGCGACTGAGAAAGTAGAATTTACTATAGAATATCGCAGAAAATACAGAGTATTTATACTAGAATGTCCGAATATAATCTACCATATAGAGGACATTACACCATCGTTTCGAGGTGGTAAAGGGTACAAGTAAAACATATAGTAAAACATGTATCGTCTGCACAAGGTATTGGTGCATAAACATAGTGGTATCTAATAATAGAATGCATATGTCATAATTGAGAGTGAACACAAATATAGCAGCATATAAACGCGCACGTGATTCAACACTCCTCCTCACTCGAAATGGCGAGAGATGCATAATTGAGCGGCTATAAAAGCGCTTCACTTTTAAGTGGCTATAAAAGTGCTAAAGGAATTTGATACCTAAAGAATAAACAAATTTATTGAAGAGAATTGAACCGAGGTTTTTCGTCAGAATATCGGCAGGGTTGTTTGAGCCCTCGATAAATTCCAACTCAACGGCACCTTCTTCAATGATATCTCGGATATAGTGGTATCATATATCAATATGCTTCGAGCATTTTTCTTGAACAGGATTCTCACTCCAGAAGATAGATCCGATATTATCACCATAGAGAATCGGAGCAGGTATTTTAAAACCTATCTCTTCAAGAAGTTGTCTAATCCACATTAACTGACGGCTGCAATCAGATAGCGCTATATACTCAGCTTCAGTGGATGACAAAGTGACAGTTTTCTGTTTGCGGCTAAGCCAGCTTACAGGTCCACGTGCTATTGTGACAAAGTTACCTGTGACAGATCATCAAGACTGTCCGTCTTGCACCCAATCACTATCTGAACAAGCAATGATGGCCTGATTAGAAGCTCTATCAAAAACAAGTCGATAATTGTGCGTTGATCGCAAATATTGCAGCACATGGAGTCCAGCCCAGAAGTGCGCATTGGAAGGGGCAGCAGATTGCTGGGAGAGTTTGACAACCACAAAGGATATGTCAGATCTCGATCCAATCATAAGATACATCAGTGATCCGACTAACTGTTGGTAACGAGTCCTAAACTTAGGATCTACCTTGTCGACATAGGGTTCGAAGACGAATCTGGATGGCAGCAGTGTAAATTTCGCACCTTTAGGAATATCAAACTTCTCAAGAACCTTATCGAGGTATTTCACTTGATCTATATAGAGTTTTCTCTCTTTTCGATCGTGTGATATGTTCATGCCTAGGAACTCAGAAAGTTCACCTTGGTCACGACATTCCCAAGTAGTCATGAATTTTTGCTTCAACTCGGAGAGGAGCAGGGAATTCTTTTTACCCATAAAAAATACATCATCCACATAAACGACTGCAAAGATATGCTTGCCGGTCCTGGGATGTGTGAAATGATAAACGCCAGCGTCAGACTTACAGCGCTTGAATCCTAGTTTCAGCATCGATGAAGTGAGTGCTTTCCACCAAGATAAGCCAGCTTGTTTTAGACCGTAGATTGCTTTGCATAATCTCCAGACTTTCTTCTCATGGCCAGGAAGTTGGAATCCTTCTGGCTGCTCCATGTAGATCTCTTCATCCAGATCGCCATATAAATAGGCTGTTTTGACGTCAACAGAGTGAAGGTCAAAGTCCTCAAGCGCTGCAATGCCAAGAAGTAGGTGCGCGGTCTCATATTGGACAACTGGAGAAAAGAGTTCATCAAAGTTGATTCCCTCAATCTGGGAGAACCCTTTCGCAACAAGGCAAGAGCGATATCGATTATCGGACTTGATGTTATAAACCCATCTATTTTTAATAGCTCTCCTTCCTTTTGGGAGATCGACGAGCTTGTATACACCTCGCTTATGAAGCGTGTCTAATTCCTCAAGCATTGCTTTTTGCCATTTTGTTTGAGTGTCAGCATCTAAGTTTGCGATATCTCTAAACTGTTTGGGAACTGGCCCGTTGGTGTGTTGTGCGAGAAGGAAATCAACTAATTTTACCCCCCCTTCCTTCACAAACTTCGCAAAATCGGTAGATGACGGTTTATTGTCGATACTACTATCCAGATGAGGGATATTCCAATTTCGTAATCTATTCCGAGCTTCCTCATCGGAAATTGCTCCAGGAATAGGTCGATATTGAGCACGATTGCATGGTAAGTTAGGATTGAGTTCCCTATATTGTCAGATGACATCAAGAGGATTGCTCCTATCACCATACACATTTCCTGGTCTGTTCGGAGGTTGAACATTTCGCCTAGGATGGCGATTTTCATGTTCGGTGACCCAGCAGTCAAGCCATTCTAGTGCATCAAGGTCATCCTGGACCGAAGGTCGCGGTGGCAGTACCTCAGGTGGAGATGGAGACCGAGCACATTTTCGTGGACCAGGTTCCTTTCGCGAAGGTCCCAGAGAAGGAGGTAACTCAACTTCTTCTTCCTCTTCTTTTGGATTGCGATCTTCCGGATCAGTGTAAGAAAGAGGTGGGCTTGGTGATCTAGGAGGTGAAGGTGTTTTAGGGCGTGGAGGAGCACGAGGTGAAGGTGCACGAGGCGGCTCTCCTCCTCGAGGTGTAGGCGGATGGTCTACATGTGGAACATTCGGAATAGTCAAGATTGGAGGAATCTCAGTGCAAGGCGGCTTGGGGTAAACCACGGGTTTTTGATCTGGACATTTAGGGAACATCTTTTCATCAAAGATGACAGTCAGCGAGATAAACTCAGCGTTTCCTCGAGTATGGTGGAGAAAGATATAATTTTTCTCCTGATCATATCCAACAAAGATCATCAGTTCAGACTTCGCAGATAATTTATTCAGGCGCATTTCGTCCAGAAGGAACACATATGCAGCACAACCAAATACTCATAGGTGACTGATATCAGGTTTATGTCCATGTACTAACTCAAACGGAGTTTTCCATTGGATGTGGTTCATCGATGTGTGATTGTAGATGTGGGTTGTGGTGTTAATCGCAAAATCCCACCATGAATCCGGAAGACACGCATGAAGTCGCATGGCCTGCGCTTTCTCATGCAGTGTTCGATTCAATCTTTCTGCTCGCCTGTTCTGTTGATGGACGTGGGGCGCACTCGGTGTGAACTCAATCCCTTTCACCCGTAGATAATCTTGCAGGGTACCTGCTATGAATTCTCCTCCTCGATCAGATGTAAATTGACGAATTGATTTGCCAAATTGGTTCTGAACGTAAGTTAGAAGCTCAACCATGCAGGGAGCTGCTTCAGCTTTTGATCGCAGAAGCACCACATGGGCAAATGAGGAGTAATCATCCAATAAGGTCATGACCCATTTATACTTGTGATAAGATATGATGGGGAGCTCAAAGAGATCACTGTGAACATGCTCAAAGGCTTCTTTGGCCCGAATTGGGTTATTGTTAAAGGGTTTCTGGTGCATCTTCCCTTTCATGCAGCCTGGACAAGGGCGCAAATGATCGGGAATTGAAACCTGAGGTCCATTCAGCGTGGAGTTGGTAGTTTTGCTCAACACGCGATTAGACAGATGTCCTAAATGTTGATGCCAGATATTATAGTCAGGATGTTGAGCGACGTGGCTCGAAACATTCGAATGTACAATTCGACATCTTACTGTTTGTAGCATAGGCTGCCACTCAGAACAAGGAGCCGCTGACAAAACGGCATTGCCTGACTCATCCCGAAAGATAGTACCATGTTTATCAGCCTCACTGCGCAACCCAGATTCCAGGAGTTGACCGGCAGACATGAGGCGATCGTGCATACCCTTTACATAGAACACAGGGGACAAAGAAGTCACCGCAGTGATCGTTTTTCTGTTATCATGGATCTTGTGTTCAATCAGAACAGTGCCTCGACCTGATATAGATAGGGGAGCATTTTTGTTAGCTGTCTGAATTTCACCAAATTTCCCCATTTCAATTGTAGAAAAATTGTCCAAATAAGGTGTGAAATGTGTGGAAGTACCTGAATCGAGAATCCAAGAAGCAGCCCGTGAAGGCGCTTTCTTTCCCTTACAGTGGCAACATAAAGCTTTCTCACACTTAGATAGATTCACATAGTGCAGCACAGAGGTCAAATCACAGTTTAATAACAGCCCCACAGGGGTGACCGAAATAGTGCGCGATACAAAAGAAGTATATACAGGAGCTGAAGACGATGTTACTAGTCTGCAAAAATGTTCAGTGTGGCCAGGAGCGCTCACATGGGAGTGGGCTCGAGTGGGGCAACAGGCCCTTTCTTGGTCATGCTGTGGCATCACCGTATCAGTGTTAATCCAATCAGAGATAGAAGAAAAGACTTGTGTTGTCCACAACCCAGAAGTCCACCCATCAGAATCCTCCCCTCGGAGTTGGATTTGAGCATTGGATCAGCCGGAGGTATCATCCTTGGCGACGGTGGGCATTCGTCCATAACTCCTCCATAATAAGGAATTTCCTCAATAATGGAGCCCGTCTGTTTGGCTTCGACCACAAGGTTGGCGAGCCTTTCATCCCAAATCTTTAGCACTTTATCCTTGGTAGCTTTCGAGCTTCTGCAACGATATCCCTTGGACTGAGGAGATTCGGAGATTCGCTCCTGAAGCCACGGTGTATTCTTTCGCGCTTCTGCAACAAGGTGGTGTGTGGATGTCGAAGGGCTTGCGTTAGCCGGTTCTGCCAGTGAGGTGATCTGGTTCATGAGGAGAGGAAGGTTAGCGATAGCAGGGGCAGCGAAACCAATGGCACTGGAAGCGCCATATTGAGGAGCAATGGTGGTGACTCCAGAGGAGTTGGAGGTGTCGGCATTGGTCGCAGCTTCATTAGCAGTGCCCTTGCCCTTTTTGCCTCCTCTCTTACCGTGTTTTCCTTTCTTGCCATCTCTGCCGGGATTGCCAGGTTGGTTGTTACCAGGCTTCTGGCCAGCACCCTGATCAGGAGGCTGCTGCTGCTGCTGCTGCTGCTGCTAGGGCTGTGATTGAAACGGCCCTTGTTGTCCTTGCCCCTGGCATTGTTGATTGCTGGGGTTCCAGTTCTGCTGCCATTGGCTGTTGGAGCGGCCAGCACAAGAAGCGGAAGCAGTCATCTTCTGGGACCAAGCAGCCTGGATGGTGCTATGGACCAGATCCCATGTAAGCTGGGACATTTGCGTTTGATTAGCAAGGATTGACTGTGCCAAGGTTTCCATCCCTTATGGGACAGCGTGAAGCAGAATCATGGCATGGATCACCTCGGGAAGTCGCGTGGTTGTGCCTTCAATCCGAGTGAATAGAGATTCAAGCTCAGTGATTGACTGAGCCGGATCCATGTTTCCGGGGAGAGACCAGGAGACAGCATGGATGAAGTCACCATAAACTGATGCAGGACCTTGGGTGCCATAAAGGTGTCGGAGTTCATCCCATGTGTGCACGGGATCTCCTTGGACAATCAGGTGGAGCATGGAGTCTGGGACAGCTTGGATCAGCATGCCAATCGCAGATTGCTCTAAGAAGTTCCTTTGATGCTCTTCCTCAGTATGAAGTGCAAGTGAGGCGGCAGCCTCTGCAGCATTCGTAATATTATTGTCGACGTCCATGACTGGAGCAACAAGAGGTGGGAGCGGAGGGATGACACCGTTTGTGACAGTCCAACCCATAAGAGGGGTTCCAGGGGTTGTGATCATGGAGAGATATCCCTGCATCCTCATGGACCAAAACTGATAGTTCTGGGGGCCTTGAAGGATTGGGACATGAGAAGCTCCATTGTTGATAGAAGACATTTTGAAAAGAAGTCGTCAGTCAACGTTGTTCATTAGAAGCAGCAGGGATGCACTAATCGAGCAAGGTTTTGAACCCAAATCACCTAAGGGCTAGGGTAAGACACAGAAATGAGAAGGGATGCTGGGCCCTTCACAAGGTACAGCGGTGGTGCTAGGAAGCAGCCTTCCCATAACAGGTCGATCTAGTCCTTCTCAGACATCAAGCACAGCGAGCTAGTCAGCTAGTGCAATATCGAGCTGGCGATCAGGGCCCATAACCTGTCAAAGCAGCAACGGGGAGCATAGTGGTGAAGGTAGACAATGAGGTCAATGACTCACTTTACTAGGCAGTTGGTCTGTTATGGGAGTAGTACGAGGTAGTAGTTGCGACTGAGAAAGTAGAATTTACTATAGAATATCGCAGAAAATACAGAGTATTTATACTAGAATGTCCGAATATAATCTACCATATAGAGGACATTACACCATCGTTTCGAGGTGGTAAAGGGTACAAGTAAAACATATAGTAAAACATGTATCGTCCACACAAGGTATCAGTGCATAAACATAGTGGTATCTAATAATAGAATGCATATGTCATAATTGAGAGTGAACACAAATATAGCAGCATATAAACACATACGTGATTCAACACAGAGTATGGGTATCCATCCTCCAGACACGTGCTATAGAGCCATTCCCCCGTGTGTGGGTCACAACCAGGAGAAAATTTCCATCTGGAGAGAACACCAAGGAAGGAAAGGAAAGACCCATGCCAACAACATTACCCAGCTCAATCAAACTGCATCTAGGAGATCTTTCTGTCAAGTCCCATACTCTCAGTACAACTGCAGGTGCACCGCTTATTGAAGCAAAGAAATGTGCATCCGGCGATAACATAGAACCATCACTTGATATCTCTGCATTGAGTGAGGTGCCCACTAGGGTGCCAGTACTGGTATCCCAAAATCGGACACAAATACAATCTAAAATACCCCCACTAAAGCTGTAGGTCGGATCATCGCGTGTAGCAGAGAACGTCGACAGGGAAACAATCATACTGCCATCTTTGGAATAGATGACAGATTTCATCCTTTCCCAACATAGGCTGAGAGCAGAGCCAGGACTCTCTGAAGACCATCCAAAACTGAAGTATTCCTCACCACTTTCAATGTCTAAGACCACCTCCCCTTGGGATAATTTGCAATAACGTGCTTCCTATCGGGACTGAAATCAAGCCCGGATATGTTGAATCCAGGCTGAGTAGACTGAATAGTGAAAGGGCCTGAAATTTGTATACCCATTTCAGAGTCCCAAATACATATTGATCCCTTCCGAGATACTGATGCAAATGATCTCTCATCATGGGAAAAGGTAACAGCAGTGATTGGGTCATTCAGATTAGATTCCAAAACAAACACACACTGTGACCAGTGATCAGGTTTGCCCGTGGTGAGGGTGAGGAGTCGAGGAAATCTGGGTAGGAAATATTTGCCAACCAACGATTGCTCAGGAGCAAAGGGAAGGGCAGAGAGGTAAATATGTGGGGCACTCTGTGTGATGGGGACACCAAATGCTGCAACAAATTGGAGAGCATCACGGACAAACTCAGTGATGCCATTTTCTTGCATCTAACCAAGGCACATCAGAAGCGAAATACAAAAATTTCGATAGAGTACGCACGATCACGCAATTGAGAATGGTCCTCAGAATTGGCACCACTCTATTCATTTCCTTCAACAGGCTCATCACTTCGAGCCAGTATAACAGCTTCTCCTTAAACACCGTCCTCACTTCATCCATCAAGTGCTCGTCGAATGCGGTGTGATGAAGATGGCCAGCCACAAAACAGTTTGCATATGAGAGGAGGGGCAAGATGTTGGTCTTGACCCTGTTTTCAATATCAGGTACATCTGCATTCTTCAGACTTGATGTATCCAGGCGGCAGATGTTGAAGTGTAGCTGTTGCAACATGGTGGTCAGGCATAGGACAGAGAGTTGGTGTTGCTGTTCAACTTCCTTGATGGCAAACTCATCTGGGCATTCCGGAGAGAGGAGGAAATCGACAAATGATTGGTGAATGAAGTGGAGGATAGTGCCCTGATCAATGACAGACCGGAGGCTGTTACAGATGTACTCTAGCATTGAGCCGGTGAAGAGGCAGAAATGGGATTGTTAATATAATAAAGGAAATGTAGTCAGATAGTGAATGATAGGTAACGTTAATAACAATAACAACCAACACTCCTAAACTCAATACAAGTTTGTGGGAGGTTAATCAATAAAGAACGATGTTTCACGAAAGCGCTAAGATTGATAATGAAAGATGATGGGAGTTGTCTGTAGACCCATTTGTAATGGAATGACCAGTTCACAAAAGATACTCGATGATCCCTGTTATGTGATGCTGCACAACTACAAGTCCCTTAGAATGCAGAAGTGTAATAGACTGGTATTCATGAATTGTCACCTTCACTAACACTTGGCACTATCACAATACAACTGACACTGACTAGCACCACTCCTGGATACTAGATGCAATATGCAGCTTATAAGTCTTTTCCAGACTTCTTCACACTCTGAACTTATATGAATCTCGCAGTAATGTTCTTTCTCGAAAGGTGCTTTCCAATTCTTTAATGGTCTATGACTGAAGGGCGCTCAATACACTTTTTACTACTTACTCAGATATGTCATGTGGGACAGTCTCTAAGTGTAGCCTTAGCAGGTGAGATTCCTTGCTAGACTATATGCTTGAGAAAGGTTTATATTGGTTTCGTGAAAGTACTAAAGGAGTAATTACATGGATGATGCATATACATTGTTGATAACAAAAGGAGATTTATTGAAAGGTTGTCCAATAGGAATATCTCTGGGTTTTCTTTGGGGTTTAAGTGCTGATGTGTCCTTTTGCGAAGGCATGATTACTCCTGCTCCTCTGATATCATGAGATCTCTATCACTGCTGATGGTTGTCTTATTCTGCGAAAGCTTGTTCCTGACTGTAACAATGTCTACTAGTCAGTAGTCAAGTGCTGATGCATCCTGTTAGTTTCCACTAATCTGGTTCTATAATCAAGTGGGTCATTCAGTGCCCATGCGGAATTTCTCTGTCTTTTGCGAAAGGGTATACTTCTGCTGTAGTGATGTTAAAAAGATAGGACTTCCACAAATGTGCACAAGTGCCTGTCCAGATCAGAAGGCTAAGCCTTTGATCTCCGATTAGTTAGTCCATTATTGCTCTTTTGAGAAAGACTTCGACCGGATCAATACCCAGATTACAGGCTAAGATCACAAAGGGTCATAGGGTACACATCCCAACCATGTTCGCTAAGTCTCAACATCATCCTGTAGCCTCTTGTTACTCTTGATCATTAATGGTCATTTTGCAAGTGTGCTGTGCTTTCACAAGTGTGTGTGTTACACTAGGGTCTTACAGCAGGGTTCCTTAATGTCTATACAGTCACCCAATATATTGACTATATCATTGAATTTAATGATTTCATGGCTAATGCCATTTGGGCCATAACACCAGTGACCATGGGACTGACCGCAGTAATTTCGGAGCTGTGGAATGGCCGTTGAGCGAAAATCATGACACTGACAACAGTCTTGAATGCTTCTGCCTGTTTTCTGTGAAGGTTCTTGAATGAGATCCTGAGGATATTTGCATATAGAGTGTACAATGACCCTTCTTCTCCACCTAATCCAAGCCCAGCGTCAATGTCCTCAAGCTGCGACTGGGGCTCGCCAGCCTTGATAAAGTTTGCAATCGTCATGGCCCAAATGAAGACTCCTGCCGCCTGCTTGACCAGGTATTTGGCTGTCTGGTGGACCCAGTCCATAGGTAGTTCAGAGTATGCACTTGCAATATCCTCAAGGCAGTCCTTAAGATACTTGCAGATGTCACTAGAAGCTTCATCAGTGTTGATAGAAATGTGGATGTGGGTGCTGATAGGCAAAATGCGTCGCTTGATGTCCACTTCCTCCCTGCTAGTAATCACAAGCTTCATGTTCTTGGGGAGCACCAAGTGCCATTGTTCAAGCATCTTCAGCAGGGCTTTGCGGTCATTCGACTGAGGTCCCTCAATGCCACCACATTCGTTGACAGCATTGATGATGACCACTACAGGTTGATCAAGCTGAGCTTCGCTTGCCTTGACCTTGCTTAGGTCTGACAATGGCTCGATGATGAGAGATGTGAAAAGGGAGCTGATGTTGGGAGAGTTAATGTTGAGGGTTTCATCATCAATGTGCTTCAGCAAGGACTGTCACACGAGGGGGTGTACACAAGCAAGATCCCAGGCAACACAATACCAGAGAGTTGTTGTGGTAGTGACAGTCAATTTGGCATGGTCAAATATGAAATATGACAGCAGTTCACCCTGCCCATGTAGCCAGGATACGATGGTGGATGCTAGAGCGGATTTCCCAACACCAGGGAAACCCTTGATCCATATGATATTGCTGTCCTTGTTGTTGTGAATCCTGGCATCAACATCTGATAAAATCGCAACACAGGTATCTTGCATGCATTCTTTGATAGGGAGATAAACATGAGACCTTCCACAAGTGCTTTCTTCAGCTTTTGGCCATCTAGAGTAATGAATATAAGTAAAGAAACTCTAGGACAATCACCAGAAAACGTGCCTCAAGATTTGGCAAAGGACAGTATTCCTGCATTGGAACCTGGACTGATTTTGATGAACGTCGGATTATTGATCTGAAAATCTCTTGCACCTGGGAAGAAAACTGACATGCTTTCTGATGTCAGACACTTGTTTCAGCATGTTGTAGAGTAGTCATAAATCCTACATATGGTGTTGATCCTGAGGATCCTCCAATTGGCTTCCGGAGGTGTTTGCACTGTTCAACGCATGAGAACAAGAAGGATCCTGGTCATGTTGAGGCACTGTCCTAAGCTGTGAGTCTGAGCAGTTTCACAATAGAGGAGAGACAGACCCTGGGAGGATGCACTCAAGCTAGCAGAAGGCAAAGTACTACAGTTTCTGGACTCAATCAGCTTGGGCTGCTTAGAAGGTGTGGTTTGGCCTTTGCTATTACTTAGACCCCTGTGATGCTTTTTCTTTGCAGCATAAGCAAATTTTCCATTGTATAGACTGAATAAAACACATACCATAGTAGAGTGTAGTGGGAGAAATGTTGAGAGTAGGGCGTACGCCTGCATCATGGCTTGGGCATTCATTACAGGGTCAATTCAGCCCAATTTGGAAATAATGCCAGAATAGCCAGATGGAGGTGCCAAAATCCTCAACCTCAGCTTTGACTCATCCTAGGCCTCAGTGACAATATCTAAATGCTCAAACATAGGATCTGAGGGGACAAGTGCTACTGTCCATTGAGCTCATGCGAGGAGTTGTCTGCCTATGGTGGGACAAACAGCTTTTAGATTTGTCAGACGTTTGCAAATATTAGGAGAAGCAGGGCACATGAGTTGTTATATATGTTGGGCATGATGCTTATCTTGTAAAGGAAGTAGCAATGGGAGGACACTGATACTGCAGTTGAAGGTGGACAAAAAATAAATAATTATGACAAGTGTACTCAGATCTGGTAGAGCTGGTATAGGAGAGAAAATGTGTTGGTCTCGCATGATGCACACTAGATCACAATGTGACATGAAAACCGAAAATAAACAAGAAATACTAATATTTTTGCAATTTCACACTTAGTATGATAAAAGAATAATGCTATGCCTAAGAGCCCTATAGTGCATTAGCGGTGTAGCTACAAAGCTACTTACTAAGAAGTAATACAGTCAACCAATATGGCAGGCGAGACTGGTAATCTAGTACAGCTGTCCACTGTTGTGAACCATTCCAGGGATTCGAACCCTCGACTTCAGGACACTGCATCTTCGAATTACCACTTTAGGACTCAAGGGAAACCTCCACACCAAGAATGATCCAAACAATCTAAAAATAAGGACCAAGGTCTAGAACCGGACCAGAAGAACCAATGGACCAGTTAACAGACAACGATCTGCGTTTTCCACATGTACAAGACAGGAACCTAGCTACCCCACTGCTTAGCTATGTCATTTCTGCACTGCTCAGTCATCCAACTGTACTGGCCAAAACAAACCAATGGTCGCATTGACGTGTCAGTGGTCCTCGGTTAAAGAAAATATCACAGCCGAAATGCTTACCCATAATTAAAAAAGGATTAATGAAAGAAACTCGCATGGTAGCTACTCCACTACCTATATGACAACCTAGCGATCGAACGGACCTACTGGTTGGTGTCGCATCGTAAAAGTATACCCAGTCGAATCCAGGACAATTCAGTCAATTTCTATTAGTCAATTTCGAGTCATACCTATTTCTTTCTAGAATATTTCGTCTATTTTCGTATCTCTCAAATAATATAAAAAGGGCCTGACAGCATGTGGATAGGCAAGGAATCCTACACCTCCGTAGTGTTATAGGATGTGCAGACCACAAACTAAGCATTTGTCAAGTGAATAAGTGATCAACCTTCTAAGAGAACTCTAACAGGAAAGACTCCTACTAGTCAATCTAAGAAATATCCCAAGACATCTTGAGTTTGACCTAGCATCACAGCAAAGTAGCTACCAAGCTAAGAGAGCTTGTAGTTAAAGCATATAGACTGCACCAGTGCCAGTGTGTGACTGAGTGGGTGATTATAGACAAGGTCCAGTTGACCTTAGAGGGAGACAGAGACAGCTTCAGGATAAAAGATCTTAGCTATAGCAGTCAACTAAGAGTCGCAAATTGTGCACTTAGTCAGGATCCTAGTACAGTGTTCGAGAATTTCCCAAAGTAAATAAAACAGCATTTAGTTCCATTGCACATTTCGCATTATTCAGCAGTAATTACATAAATCCTCATCAATTTCTCATACTTCCCCTTGAATTCATTAGAGGTTACATTCTAGCTGTTGAATCACATGCGCATTTACACACTGCTATGTTTGTGTTCACTCTCAATTATGACATATGCATTCTATTATTAGATACCACTATGTTTATGCACCGATACTTCATGTAGATGATACATGTTTTACTATAAGTTTTACTTGTACCCTTTACCACCTTGAAACGATGGTGTAATGTCCTCTATATGGTAGATATTATTCGGACATTCTAGTATAAATACTTTGTATTTTCTTCGATATTCTACAGTCAATTCTACATTCTCAGTCGCAACTTCTACCTCATATTACTCCCATAACAGACCAACTGCCTAGTAAAGTGAGTCATCGACTACGTCATCTACCTTCACTGTTATGTATATTGATTATATCTAGCATTTGTTCCATCTACAATACGAAGTTGATATTAGCTTTACTTAAGTAATATCGCAATTATGTTTTCCTCTTATTTGTTCTTGTATTTTCTAGTTTGTTTTGACTCGTTTACTTTGTCTGGTTATGACTTGTTTTGTTTTGTTTGTATTTTGATGACATGTGATTGTTAAATATAGCTGCGCTATATTTGGACTTACCTTGTGATCGATCAGATGATCAAAGAAGAACTTCTTTAGAAGAACTTCTAAAGCTTCTTTGACAGATCATGTCTTATATAGTTTAATTAGTGTTAAGGAAGCTGTACGCTTCTCTTCTTTGTTTAGAAGCCCTTAGCCCTAGTTAATAATAGATACCGACTTGTATTGTATATAAGTCGTCGACATCTACCAAGGAGAAACATTGTTTCTACTTGGTTAGGTGGAGACTCAATACAAGCCTTTATCTATACAAAGTCGAATTGAACTTAAGCTCTAAGATCTCAATTACTAAAGTCTTAACTCTATAATCACCATATTATAACTCTGACTTAGTAAACGACTTTGTCGCTTACTGAGAAGGAGTCCCCTTTGATAAGATCAACTCGATACTTATTGCGCCAGCTTAGGACTGGGCCGGTGTCACTATAACACTGGGCCTCAAGCTCCAGTTCAGGGTTCGAGGCTATGACCTTGGGTGTTTGAATCTCCCAACTTGGGATATGTTTTGGGCTGTTTCCTTGATTCAGGGACTTTTTTCTTCATAGTTTCTTGATAGATAGAATACACATTCTTTGTAGTTTAGTATTGGACCTTTGTAGTGCTTACTTACACCCAGGCCATGCATGACATTAGGATGGAGGGCCATTCACTGTTTTTGTGTTACATCGACTTGTTACAGGGTTGCTGGGGCACAAACAATGGGCTCTCTCCTAAAGTTGGGTGGATAATGCCCAAAGCATGGTCTCACAGGGATGATAACAGATCAATTTCTTTGTTGGATGCCAGCTAGCTGTGTAGTGAATCAATGAAAGGACTTGCATCTGCTTAGCACTCAGTACTTAGACCCATCGATCACTGTGTGATTCTCCTAGTGCCCACCACAACTTTTGGCTGGGAACTATAGCTCTGGTTTGGTTATCATATATTGCTGCCATTGACTGTGGCAGCCTGGGTGGGATGACAAAATCATATGACTCTGCGCAACAAGCATACTCTTTTTGGTCATTTTTCTGATAACCTGGAAGTACATAACGTCCCATTAATCTCCATGTTATATCATTACCATGACCTCCACAACCACATGCCCATACTACTACCAGACAAAAATTGACAAAACTCCCATCACTGTTTCCCCACTTAAGTCATCCAAAGATGAAGTCCTGTATATCCTCACCGAGACATGTTGAATTTAGGATCAAATTCAGTAGTTGCACAAAAACAAAGCCTCATTATTGTGCCACATGAATGCAGTTCAATCTTATACATGCGCACTTCCACCTGAAACACTTTCTTATATCTTTCAACACGTATCTCCTATGCCTGATTTCTTCAAGGGGGTCCAGGAGGAGGCCTAGAGTAACAAATTAGATTTTGCTTTCCACCTGGTTCTTGGGTCAGTCTCATCATACCAGCACCAGGTTGTATATTCCACCCCAAGTCTGTGGAGTTCTATCCCAATCAAGGGCAGAAACAACGCGAGAAAATGGAAAGTCTTTCTCCAAGCTTCCTTCCAGAAGTCCAGTAACTTTCTATATTACATGGCATTCGATCAGTTAGTAGAAAACTACAGACTTCTGACTGTCCCCCAAAACTTGACAATACTTTCCTCGAGAATTGTCACTGCATCTGTGGCCTCCGCCTTAACTATCACTTCTGTGAAAAGTGGCTATCTCCCCCTCCTAGATTAATAGGACTCGTTGACCTCTCAATTGAATCAATGGTATCCATTCACAGACTTTCCTTTCCATCCAATCCTCACCTTACTTGTCTACGCCTCAAGGGACACATCTCAGACCTTGATGTCGGCAACTTGTCCAATCGGCTCACTGTCCTCAAATTAAGTGGTCTTCCTCTCAATTTATGCCTGAAAACTCTCATCAAATGCCCTGCCTTAGTGGAATTTCGATGTTTTGAACCTGCTCATCCAGAACAAGATCATGGGGTACCGATAATTTACCACTACTGCTACCACACCATCCACTACACTACTGCTATGTTGCCACACATTGCTACTACACTACCACTACACCCCCACTATGCCACCACTACTTCCCATATACTGCATAACATCCATTACTGGTCTCACAACCATCCAAACTACCCACTATAGGTACAGTTAACACCTATACCACATACAAAGCTCATTTGTTGTGATTTCTCCTATACATAATTAACAACTTAACTTGACTTGTCTGTTTATTTTCTACCTGTGCTCTACATGAGGTTCACCCCCACAATTCAAGGGTCTCTTAGGTCAATTCAAATGTCATAACTATATCCCTATTGGTACTCAACAGTTACAGGCTTAATAACCACTGTCTCACCTCTAATATGACATAATCTAGCATCTTTGCCTTAAGATACTATACCCCTCAATGTCAAAACTTTATCCTATATTGCCATCCATCAGCAGACCCATCATCAACATGGAAGATGTACTGAATCTTCATTCTTGGTAGCCCAATGGCAATAGGACAAGGTCCATTCAAAGGCACAACAGTGAGTGTGGAGTGAGTGTGTAGCAACACTGTAGCAGTACTGTAGTGGGTGCATAGCAGTACTGCAGTGACACCATAGCAATACTATAGCAACACCATAGCGAGACTATAGTGGGACCATAGCAACACTGTAGCGACACCATAGTGGGACTGTAGCAACACCATAGTGGTACTGTAGTGGCAGTGTAGCGACATCATAGTAGGACTGTAGTGACATTGGAGTGATACCGTAGCAGGTGGATATGTTCTGTGCAAGTAGTCTGGTCCATCTAACACACAAAATGGTACTCACATAGGACTCAGACTAAGACCACATACCATGGTATATTGCAATAAACTCACAATACCTAAAGCAACATGTTTAACCCTTGTGGGATTTGTGATTGGAATATAAAATGGCATTCTTAATTTCTAAGATATATTTACCTATGTTCGACTATTGCTCTTGCCTTCTTTTTATTTTTCTTCCTTGGTTTTGAGAGTTCTCTCCCCTTGCTATCCAACTGACATTCACGGAAGAACATATCAAGAGCAGCACAATTAGCAATTTCCACCTTGGGCAGCCACTCATTCTCGCCCTCTAGACAACCTACCCACTTGATCAAATATTCCCAACCATCCTCACTTGCCCTTCTTTCTACAATCTTCTCAATCTCAATCTCTCCAACAATGGGAGCCCTCTCTACATCTTCTTCTATGTCTTTCTTTTCTATCTTTCAATGTTTAGTGGCACCCTGGTTCATACCCCCCCTTTACTCGTCGTTTTGCCTGTTGACTCACTTGCAGTTTCATATCTGGACCAACTGTTTCAGTATTTATTCATGTGAATGTATGATCACTCACTGTCCTGGCCTGAGGGCTCGGTCTTTTTCCCATTCTCAATATGGGCTCTCTTTGACATCATGACCTATGCACCGGGTTAGCACCACTCAAAGCTTAATGGGAGATCAGACTCACTTTTTTATCACCATGATCCCACTCATCAGGTGTATGGTCATATGGATCCCATGAATCTTGGTAACTATTTGTCTTGAGTCCCCATTTACAATCACCAGCAGCTCCTGCTCTCTCTAATCACTCAAACATCAGCATCTCTAAGTCTCATATGCATTCCAAGTCCACGTCCTCCCCAATTTGATTTTGGTGGTATGCCAGAGCCATCCATGCAATTGTAAGTGATGCATTTTAATAGTCACCTCCACTCCAGTGGGCAATAAGGAGGGTTGCAGCATGATGCTGCACAGGCTCATCGACCCATTTATGTCATTGTGACTCGTCTGAATTGCATAGCACCACCTCGAGCCAGTTCGAAATTTGTGCTACATTGTCCGCTGTCAAAGTCCCCCACCACCCATGCATTCTCAGAACATCACAGGTCTTCTCTTTTGGCCATGACCTGGGATCATCAATGAGAATCTGCAGATCATCAAGGTGTGGGTGAAGAACATCGTCAATTTCCTCGCTGAACTGTAATATTGTAGGGTCCTT
The DNA here is from genome assembly GCA_013368445.1 of Leucocoprinus leucothites. NCBI lineage: Eukaryota > Fungi > Basidiomycota > Agaricomycetes > Agaricales > Agaricaceae > Leucocoprinus > Leucocoprinus leucothites. The sequence goes on along the minus strand of JAACJO010000002.1, from coordinate 2,881,437 downwards.
GACTGCACTGTCCTGGGTCAATTCCTGACTTAAGCACGCAAGATGCCAATGGCCCAGCTATACACATTGATTAATTCAAGTGAATATAATATCTCGTGGACACTCACAGGTGTGTCCATATAGCTGGTTACATCTTTCCACATAGATGTTCATATTTCTTGACTGTCCACTTTAGATAATGAGCCCGGCCTTATTTGAGCTGCCTCAAACAAGTTCCCCCTCCACCACTTCACCAGCCACTTGTCAGTATCAATATTCTTAATTAACCAAGTGGGCTAGTAATAATTCTCTGCTTTTGCTAGAACACCCTGTCCATCCCTAAATACCATCAATGTCAGTGTCTTGCCCTATCAGGCATTTACTACACTCACCCCAGCCCCTCCACTCCTGGCTTTGCTCTCTCTATTTCTTGTATCCTAGTTCTGTGCAAGTAAACATTCAGCATATATCTGCACAGGAGTGAATACATACAATCTAGCATTCTCGACAGTCTCTGACATGGGCAAAGCACATTGATGACATGAGAACTTGCACTTCTCGATAGCTGTCCTGAGAACCGGTGTCTGTTGACAAGCAACATGAGAGTGTTGCTTGCACTCTTTGCATTGGACAAGAACTCCCAGTATTATCTTCTCTGACATCTCCAAACTACCTCTCACCCCACACTGGCATCTTACCCTGATTGAGTAATTAGCATCCATTTCAGAAGCCACATCCCACTGAACATCCTGTTTGTCATCTCATTCTGGCCTGCTCTGAACCCATTTCTTGGTTTTCTGATCATTTCCCTCCTTCATGACAACAATGTCCTCTCCTGCTTCGTTGCCATCTGTACTTGGTTCACTGGGACCATCCTTGAGTAGGTATTGTAACTTGTCGGGCAGTATGGGCAGTTTGAAGTACAAGCTCTCGTGAACCCACTCCCTGAACTTCTTCTTTGCAAAGCAGTTGCTGGACCAGATACACCATTTGACTGGCATCTCAACAAGTTCCTTATGAGTGAGGAAGAAATTTAAGGTGTCAGATAGCAGAGGTCCTTCTCATATGTGTCCAAGGTAAAGCAATGCTTTAAAAACTCCAGCCGATAGTGATAGAAAGACTCCTGTGCCTTGATCCCTCCTCTGAGACAATAAAACACAGTCATTGGAAAACAGTTATCTGGCATGTAAGGCAAGTATCTTCCTGACAAGCTTTCTGCAGTTGCCACACAAGATGAAAGTCGAATACATCATCCCTGGTGGCAGAGTCCATTGTACTGGTATATGGAGCTATCCAAGACATTATGATATACCGCCAGGTAGTGATTCTCTGCAGGCTTCTTCAATGCAAAGCCAACCAAATCATACTCTGTATCCTTGTCGTCATCGAGGGCCAGAGTCACCAGAATATCCCAAGCAAGTGGCTCTTCCTCGTCCTGTTGCAACTCAACACAGAGCACAGCCAGTGTGCTCAACAGTATTCCGTTAAAATCATGTTGAATGCCTGAACAAATCTGAATTGTTTCATCACCCAACCTGTATTGACGCCAGCACCCATAAATGTTCTGTTCCCCCTCAGATGGGAGGCCCTGGTAGTTCTGGAACCAGGCCCTCAAGTCTCCATCATAGAGCTCGTAATCACCTCTTGTTGCAATCAACTCATCTCTGAGTCGAGGCCAAGATTGATGGATTGCATGAAGCTCTAACAGTTCATTAGCATCAGCATTTGGAGGTTGACAGTCTGAAATGTCCATTTCTATAGCTCGAAAAAAAGCGGACAGAGAGATACAAATACCCCCAATATCCTTCAACAAGTCTTCGTGTTCCACCAGACTCTTCATAAGCCACTCCTAAACAGACAGTCAGTCGCATATTGTGGATGATTAACAGAACTTATACCAAGAGATTGTTTGCCTTCTGTGGAGCAACCACAAGACCTGATTCCTTTAATTTATCCCTTAATGTCTCCCTCTCTGTTTCCATCCATGCTGAGTTGTGAGAACCCTTAGACTGCACAATAAAATGCTTGAACATGGCATGTATCATAGAGTCTTTCTTCACATCCTTGACTATCATCTGCATGTCCGTCATACTCAGTAATACACAGGTGTATATCAGCTAGAGAGAGGTGTCCAGCCAGCAGGATTACGACTTCCATGGATAGCCGAGCTCGCCAAAAGTCTCCTCCATCACCCTCTCAGAGGCTTTTAGTAAAGCATGCTTTCTAGGTGATATCTCTTCCTCTGTCTTCACACCTATGTTCACCTCCACCTCCGCCTTTTTCTTCAGCCCTTCCTCTGTCCTCACTTTCATATTCAGCTCCTTCTCCTCCTTCATCTTCTTTGACTTCCTTGGCCCCTCCTCTCCTGATCCATCTTCTTCATCCTTTAGTTCCTTTGTCTGTCTTGCCACTTGTGACTTACATCCCCTTCTTGGAATTAGCTGAGCCCCTGTGTCTTTGGGTCTTCCATCTGTAGGAAATTGACTGTGGCAATTGGAGCGAGATAGCTTCTTTGGTGATAATGACTCTGGAGTAGTTCACCTGCGTTTCTGGTTTTGTGGTGTCTGAGGAATGGATATGGTAAATTAGAGTTTCTCTCTGTCATTTTTGGAGCAATTGGGTTTACCATAATCATTACTAATACCCACTGATACATGAACGGTTGTCAGTACTGCTCACAACCAAGTACAAGACACCTACTCTGCATGCTCTTGTACCTATCCTCATACATGACAGCCCATTGGTGTAGAGTAGCCAGACCCTCGAAGAAGTGATGATGTCTTCCCCCTGACCATGTGTAGAGCTGGGCGTGCAAGGATTCCAAAGCATTGCTTGTGGATTGTAGTTGATGCCATTTCTCATTGGTCATGACCTTGCAAGCAGGGAATATCGACAGTGCATGTTTTTGTTGAAGCCACCAATCTAACCACTGAGTTGCCAGCTCAAAGTCTCTCCACAATTTGGCCACCATGTTCAAGAATTCGTCGAGATCCATAACCTTCATCAGACCTAAGCTTAACTCCTTGAATTGCTCTTGGTTATCAGGGTGGACAACACCCATGATTTGGGAAACTCTTTTGACAGAATGACAGTAGTGTGTTAAGATTTACAGTCAGAGCACCTAGTAACGTCACGTGTCACAACACGTGATTGGGTTACGTAAGACAGCAGCTAACTGGTCTTTAACCTACTTCAATTAATAAGCTTGAGTATTCTCGAAAGCTCAGTAAGAGAAGGCCAAGAAGACTTGAGGTAAGTCTAAGGTAGCGCGAGGTTCGAGACAACAACAATGATACAAGTGAATTCAAGGCAGGGCAAGTAAACACAAGTAGTCCGGGAAACAAAGGAAAGATTAAACTTGTGTTTAATCTTCCAGATACAAGTCCTTTAAATACTGACTAGACGAAATGATATCAAACTATGAAACTACAACTACAAGTCCAAAAATCACTATCACAATTCTGATAAATACGTATCTGTCTGCCAATGTAACAGCTATCATAGTTAGATATCTAATAGTTCAAATCCAAATGCGATGTCCATGAAACAATCATTGTCTGTTAATCAATCCTGTTAGTTCATAACAATCAAACAGTGAAACTGTTCCTCCTGATCCTCCTAATAACGTCCGTCCAATTATACTCGTCCCAATCAACATCAAATCGTTCTTCTTCCACATCAAACTTTCCAACGTACTCTTCCCAATCTAGAACCGCAGTCTCAGTCCTGGTGGCTGTGTTGGCATCTAGGATGATTAAGTCACAATGAGTGTCAATCAGGTCGACATTTATAACATAGTGTTCCGCACAGCCTTTCACCAAGGTCTCCGCAACGGCTTGCAGGTCACTCTTGTTATGTTTGTCATGTCGTGCTTTATGGAAGCTAATGAAAGCCTCCACAAAACCCTCTCTTTGGGCATCACTAAAGTCCATCACCTGATAGTATGATTAGAAAGAACTAGAAAGCATAATCCGATGAAATTACTGACTGTGGCAAACATATCATCCAATAGCATACCACCTCTACCCTCAATTTCAGCAGCTATGGACTGAAAGAGAGTCACAAAGTGAACACAATAATGCTCTGAAGTCCTGCCGCCAATAAATGTCACAAGGACGGGCATCCAGCACTTAAGCACCATGGAATAAGTCGATGAGACCATTAAAGCCCAGTGATTATCCACCCAAAACTTATGTGCTGCGTCGGCGACCATCCCTGTGGCCAAGTCCACTTCATTGTCTGGATCTGAGTGAACCATCTGTAATTGCATAAAAGATGTTTGTAGGTACATTACATTCTTAGGTAGTCCACATGAAAACTTGACAAAATTGGGAAATTCCTCATTGAACTTCTGCATTTTGTCGAACACAGGAGTGGGGTTAGGGGCTGCATGTTTTTTCCGAGCCCGATCACATTTGTAACCAACATGTCCTCTATTGTGTAAAGACAAAGAGATATCCTTGACAGACTTTCCTGGGCCTTTTAAAGTTCAAACCCCATACTGGAGACTCGATGGGCCAGCAGCGGGGTTATTGATCACCATCTCTTCAAACTCTTCTCTTTCCTTGGGGAGAAGGTGGGCTGGGTAAGATGGGCGTGGGTGATGATGAACACCACAATGAATGAAATAGAGACCCCCTTACCACTTGTATTGATAGAACTTGACATCATATTCTGCCCAAAGCATTTTTGCTCCACATTGACAGTATCGATGTCAGAACCCAGGGACTCCCATTTCATCTGCCATGTCATCTGCCAAGTCACTGGAATCACCCAGGCTGTCCACGTCATGTTGACTTGTAGAATTCTTGTAAGACTCGTCACTTGATCCTGATGAATCACTACCAGTGTGCCTTGCATTGTGTCAATGACTTCTCCACCAGTTCCATTCCCTGCTCTTCTACTTCTTTCTCTCATTATCATGGTTCTCTGGTACAGGCTCCAAATATTGCTTAAGGCGAGCAGGTTGCTCCATCTTAGGCCTCACAAAAATACCACATTTAGGGTTATCACATCGAATTACACCAATGCATCAACACAAACTTAAGTGACCTCCCATAGGCTGTGATGTAATTGGTGACCCCTTGGCATGCTGGTTTCTCCCTCCCAAATTCTCCACTGCCCAGTGAATAGGAGCAGTCTTCTTGTTGAAAAGCTTGTCTTTGGTGAAGTTTCGCTTGCAAAGCCCCTGTGGCCAGGGTCCCATTTTGTCCAACTCATGAATTGTCTCCTCATTGGGTCTCAGGACTTGTCCTTATGGAAATGACTCCATTGGAATCAAGATATCTCCACATGTGTCTTCATTCCGTTGTTTACATGATGTGCCCCAGGTGGGCTGAGTGGTCTGGGGTCGATCCAAGAATGGGATCGAGAAGGCCAGCTAGGCTATTGGAAGGGGCAAGGTGACATTAGGGCCAACTCCACCTGGATCAAGCTGATTTGAGTTGTTGCTCATAGTTGTTGCTGTCATGGTGCCGATAAGCTGTTGAAATATGGGTATTACTGTAACACCCATTCAGTAATTGAGATCCCAATAATCATTGGTGCCTTACAAGCATCTGGCATCAAAGTGGGTGGAGCAGTTGGGTGGGGATGATCTACAAACAATTAATCACAGTCAGATGAGGAAGATCAAGATTATACATGTGGGAGTTGGGTAGTATCCAGGCCACACATAGCCATTCTGTATTGGAGGGAAAGGTAGCAGAGCCTGGTAGATACCTGGTAGTACTGTATGTGGTGTAGATTCATTGCGACTACTGCTCTTGTTCTTCCTCAATTCCTTTCAAAGAAAACTGAAGATGCACTTTACAAAACCCTGATGTGTAGATATATTAGTTGATGTCAAGCATGGCATGTACTGCACTCACAAAAGGCATGGCCCAGTAGCACACAACAAAAAGAGACTGATGATACTACATGATACATGATAGCAGGAAAAAAAGGGAAGTTGAAAAACATGTATTCGAAATAAGGACCCATTTTTGAAATTGCCAAACTTTTTCCGGAAACCCAACAGCAGCTGAATTAATAACCAATTACAGAGACAAGTACCCCATATCCAATAACCCAGATCCTCCCTATTCAAATATGCACTGATTAACCAGTAATCCAGTCAAACAACACTTCAGGCCTGGACAAACGTAAATAAGAATTATTCCATTCAGGAAGAAACATGTTAGGTGGACCCGCGATTTCTATATTTCTATATATGGAATCAAAGAAGTAATAATAGACATAGGCCAGGACGTAAATCTCTATGCAGCCTAGTTATTCATATGTTAGCGTCAATCAATGGAATAACTAACTATGGGCATACATTCAACAACACAACAAATAAGCACCCATGTACTCATGTACTCATATACTAGGAGGAACTGAGGGAAGTGCAGCAGAGCCTTGGAAATGATGGATGTCGGTGGCATAAGATGTTCTGAATATGATGTATATGCATGGGACTGTTGTGCAGTCATAGTGTAGCAGAGGAGATACAGTACACGCCCACTGTAGTAGTCAACCTCCATCTGCTGAGGCACTGTTGCTTCAACCAAAGGTTGCCTCAGGGTTATTTTTAGGACCATTGGAAATTGACATTTGGTAGCTGACATCAGTTGGTCCAAAGGGGTAACTGAGGATTGATTGGTGATCTCCAGGAGCATGTGGGGTGGGTCCTTGCGATTGAAGGCAGAATGTATATTTGTGTACATGACCAGATTTGTTGTAAATGAGACAAGCAGTTTGTGTACTCAGACTCAAGACTTGGTCCTTGTGATGGCAAAATAGAAGGAAAATTGCCGTGTGCAACCAGAGAATGGTCTGCGATTGCAAAATAGGAGTATCACTGCATGCAACCATGGAAGAGTTGAAAGCAAATCAAGAAGTTGTGCATCCAGAGTATAAGCCCAGCAACATGAGATAAATTCCACAGGATATCTGCCTGGAGAGTAGCCCAGAGCATATACTCATTGGATAGCATGTGTTGGAGTGTGCCCAAAAACATGCATGAAAGAAATGGATGTTGCACTGAATATCATGGTCCCACAGTTGGTGAAAAGATGGGAGGTCAACAGTGGTGGTGGTAGCAGAGGAAGCAATCAAAGACGATTTTGGCAGAAGGTGAGACACATGAGCAAACAGATCAGGCCACCTCACCCTTCTCTCATGAGCATCTATCATTTTTAATATTTGGCATCTTGTGACTCACTCTCAGCTTCATCTTCATACTACCATCCACCATGGTCTTGACAGTGTCACTTGAGGATATTCAGGTAAGCAAAAAGTTTTAAACATGCATGCATCATTCTGACCTAGGATTCAGGACCGTCAATCTTGGGAACATCTGGCTTATATCCAGTGCTTCCAATTCACATTATTTAGGTCTCTCCAACACCACCTATTGCGACTCATCTTTGTTAATTATTGGAACATCTGGCCTATATCCAGTGCTTCCAATTCACATCACCTGCATTTCTCTCCAACATTGCAACAACCCATCATGACCCATCTTTTGTCTGGTCAATCCAGCATAAGACCATCGCATATCCAAAGTTCATAATGACCTTGAAAATTCTCAGACCTGTATTCCAAGCCAGAGGTCATGCCTGGCTCCACAACAGACAGTGGTACTACTCACCGAATAGCACTCGACAAGCACCACTTCCAACCTCTCCAAAACCTCCACACATGTTACAATCTCTCTTCTCAAAGGCATCTGACTTTCAAGATCCTCAATGGTGGTCCAAAGTGACCAAGTGGATGGCATGCATTCTGCAACAGCCTGTACCCTTTAGTGGCATATTATTCAAGATTTTGAATGTCATCCCTAATTACCTGATGACACACAATGATAACCAGTTTATTCTGCACAAGCCGATTGTTCAGAAGTGGAAGGTTGTGGAGGATATTTTGAGTGATGGTATAGAGGGGCTGGAAAGGCTTCTACCCGAGGGTTTCTGGCTGGTGTGACCATTCCCACCTTCAGACTGGAAGTACGAAAATCCACACCTGACGTATGAGCTTGTGAAGATACATATCCAGCAGTCCAGAGACTGGTTCACCATGTTGATCAGATTGTTCTACTGGCTAATCTGCAAGACACTGAATGGTCCGAAATATGTGAAGGGCATAGAACCTGAATGCTGGCTCATTCACGTCATATGCACAATCAAGAACCAGAAGCAATCAACATGGGACACTGTGTGTAGGACACCTATGCTTATGCCTGAATGGATGGCGGAACAGGTTGGTGTCTGGCTCCACAGTTCTGACAATGTGAATAGGACTGGCCAACTGCCTGTTGAATGGTTTGTCCGATCCAGCATTCCTGTATGGTATCGTTGGAGTGAAAAGGAGACAAAACTCCTGCCTCCAAGTACTGAGGAGCTGCAGATGGCATCCACATGGATCTCGCCTACTCCATCTCCCTATGTCCAATGGCCCGCTGCTGTGACATCCATGACATTACCCCCATATTTGCCCAGTGCTGCAGTCCAGCACAATGCCCAGCTCATCGTCAGCAGCAATGCAGAGGTATTCAGTCCACAAAGCCCAACAGGTAGTTACTGCTACAGCCCTTTCCACTCTGAAGATTTGCCATGGAACCCATCAGAAGCTAGCTGTGTTGAAACTTCCCCCTCTCCATCTACAGATGCTGTCATACTGACTGGCATGGTTGCCACTCTGGAAATCCAGCATCCTCCTACACCATTGCCAAGTTATGCCGAATCTCTTAATATTAGTGAACAGGCAAGTACTGCAAAGAGATGCTGGGAGGTTTGGTTTGAGAACCATCAAGGGAAACATGAACGGATGAAGGCAGTGGAGACTCCAAGTCGAAAGCAGCAGAGGTTGGATCAAGAAAGATGGAAGCCTGTCAAGAAATCACCAGTCAATGTTTGGGATTGGGACAATAGTCAGCCACCACAATATGTGCTGACCCCTTGTTTGAAAAGTATGCATGAGGAGATGCTCAAGATGCATGAAAAAGCTGCTGTGCGATGGTATGATTCGTTCTGCAATGAGTGGCACTGTTGCAATGGTTGGACCACTAGCAGGAACGTTTTTGAAGACAATGGCAATGACAGCCACGATGATAATGCCGAAGGATCACCTGGGGGCACCGCACAACCACCACCACCAACTGAGACAAGTTCTTCAGAGGTGTTGAAGCTGGAGCATACTTGGCATGAGGTATTGCGCATCCTCACTGGTTTCTTTGGGTTCATACCTCCAGTACCTATTCCTGAAAGGTTTGACCAGATGACAACTGGAAAGGATGTGAGGGCATTATTAGTGGTTCTGGGCATAAAAAGAAGTGAGGTGTCTAATGCTTTTTTCAAAACCTCATTGGGAAAGCTCTGTGTTGTGTTCATGAAGTCCTTCATATCAGGAGAGAAGCAGAAGCCAGATGCTGAATTTTGGGATCTCTCAGTTGACAACCGGGATTCACTCTCCTACAATCATTGTGTTCAGGCCCTGAGAATGGTCCAGGATTCCAAAGAGGAGGGAAATTGGTACATGTTTGACTTTGGAAAGTCAAGCACTGTACCATGGCATCTCGCTGTACTGTCAGCTTCATTGGCTCTATATGTTTGCTGGCTCAATGATTCTTTGACAGAGGAAGAGCTGGCCCGAGACCTGTTTGAAGAAGGTATCCAGTTCCACACACTCCAGAGAAGGGACACGCTTCCAATGGCACCGACGGACAAGGAGATCTGTACACTGGTGCCAATGAGGACAGTTGATCATGTGTTTGACCAAGAGGACTATAATTTCTTTCTATACCAGTGTGATTCCCTTTTGCAACTGCGACGGGCTCGAGCAGCATTATTATGTGGAGGATACTCAAGAAGACTCACTCTCATGTCATTGGCTCATAGTCAAGCATGGCGTGGTCCTTGGGGTATTCATGAGAACACTGACCATATGTTCATTGCGAAAGACTCACTTGGAGTGCAATATGTCGATGATGACCTCACCAAGATGGAATTTGAGATCTTGTCAGGGGTTTATTTGACGGAAACAGGTATGTTTTGGAAGATTGAATGAACTTATACTAACTTAAATGGTACAGGAAAAGTAAATCAGAAAAGTAAATTGTCATGGTATCCTTTGCCTTGGGTATTCAAGGGTAGTGGTGAGGATGCAAGGCACTGGACAGAGCACACTGACAGCCTCTGGACAAAACGATACCAAGCTATACTTCGAGTGGATGCTCATCAGAGTCTTCGGGATCCGATTGGCATTGACAAGTGGCAGGACAAACTTAGAGGATATAATGATACTCGTCATGCAATGAAGAAGGTAGAAGAATGGTCGAAAAAATTTCTGGAGGAGCATGTTGGCACTTCATAGACATTTTCTCTTGGAACAATGATCAGTATTACTATTGCTGATTTTTGCGTGTGTTTTGTGACAGTAGATTCTATTCAATTTATGTGAGTATTGGCTACATTAATTGAAATCATGTGATTATCAGAAACGGGAAAAGGGGCTTGGTAAAGGTCATAGGTGAGCAGTTTTGGTTGTCTTACTAGCGGATTGGACAAATCATGTGCAGTGACTTTGACTATGTACTGGTATGTAGTGGGTATGTAGCGGTGGTGTAGCGGGTGCATAGCGGTAGTGTAGCGGGTGTGTAGCAGTAGTGTAGTGGTAGTGTAGCAGGTGTGTAGCAGGTGTGTAGCAGGTGTGTAGCGGTAGTGTAACGGTAGTGCAGCAATATTGTTTTGCATCGTGGGTGTCTCGCTGTCTCCTGGGAGGTTACAAGTTGTCAAATGCATTATAGATTAATGGCACCTATGTGTTTCAACATGGATGTCTGGTACTGACTTTCGTAGGTGATGATGAGGACTGCAAAAAGTCCAAGCGGAAGGTGATGGCTGAGAACTTAGAAGAATATCACTCCGAATTGTCCTGAGCCAGGTACGATACTATGCGCTAGGCATAGATCTGTTTTTTGGTATGTTGGTGTTAAGTGTCGTTCTCTATTCCTGTATTTATGACAGTATTTATGACATAGGGATTGCTTTGGCGGGGGATTGGTCAAACTTGAAGCATCACTACGAACAAGAAGAAATATCATGTGGATGTCAGGAATTATCTACTCAGGGTGGAGGTATTATAGAGCTGGATTATAGGAGTAGGGCATATTTAGTAGGGGGTCTGGTAGCGGTGGTGTAGCGGTAACGTGGAGGTACTGTAGTGGGACTGTAGCGGCAACGTAGCAGGACCGTAGCAGCAATGTAGCGGGACCGTAGCGGGACCATAGTGGTAGTGAGCGGTAGCGGTAGTGGTAAATTCTGGACCCCCCAAGATCACGGGTCTTAGCAATCTCGAGCGCAGTTATTCTTCCTAATCTAGAATACCCCCAGTGGAAATTCTACCTTGAAGATTCTGACATACCATGGAATCTCGATCTCTTGATTTATATTCACACTCCAGCACTGAAGACCCTCCGATGGTTTCAATCGGGCGAAGACTTCCAGGGACTCCAACCGCGCATCTCCGAATTCTTCGATCGCTTGCTGTTGACGCTCAATACTCTTGAGTTCATCGGAGTCGCTGATGAATCTTGGCCCCAGGGCCAATTCATTAACCATCTCCGACGAGAAACCCAAATTCGGTCTATCATATTAGAGAGGTGTAGTGAAGAATTCATCGCGGATATTCTACGCCAACTTGGCGATGAGGAGGAATACTTGGTATTTCCCCACTTGACATATTTGCGCATTGAAAAGTACCGTTACTGCTCACCCCTCCAGCCTGACACTAGAATCCTTCTGGCTCGGGCCTTGCAGCGGCTGTGCCATAACATCGAGGAATTTACCTTTGATGTTGCTCGCGTTCCAGAATTACATTGGAAAGATTCCAATATAAACGTCTTCAATCGTCTCGTTGATGAGGGGCTTAACTTGAGAATTTCGCACAATGGTCGTCTTGTTGGCCATAATTCTGGATAAGATTGCTTGGGTAGTACGATATCTAATGTACACGATTTGATCAGATTGCTTTGTTTTCGGTACGAGCCAAATTGCAGCTGATTAACCTGAGGAAGCGTTTTTGGGGATGGTTTAGGCCCATGAAGCTTGAAGTTTGGGAAGAAGATGATACAGCCATCCTCAATTGGCCTGATTAATAGAGGACACGCCATTGTTGTTCGAGGCTAAAGTCATTGCATTTGATTGTATCTAAAAAGTTGGATCGCTTCTTGAATAGCTGCCTCAACGACAAATGAAAGGTGTTAGAGGAAATTGTCCGAGGTTTAGCTAATAAATTAGAGTCCCTATTTTGTATCCCGCTTCACGCCTCGATGAATTGCTGATACGACTCAGAAATTACTAGTAGCAGGGTTTTTTTGTCATTTTTCTGAGTCTCTAACATCGTACAAAGCTCTCTTGATTTCCTCGAGCTCTCAACTACTCAGGCAGGTAATGGCCCTTAACAAAGGAGACTGATAGGCGCGCAGCTTTGGATCATGGAAAGCCCGTAATGAATCTCATGGCCATCATGAATGATGTTGAAAACAACTTACACAGCAAGGGCGGCAGTGAACCCACAACAATGCCAGTCTGGACCCTTCACATCTTTACACTGTGAATCATAAAGTTCTCACGGTCAAGCTGGTTTCAAGTAAGATTGGAGCAGCTACCTCACGTTCTCATCGGTACCTATGTGTCCGACAAAGTTAGCCAGATGATACATTTGGCTTAAGAGACGACGGTAACTCACAGAAGCCGGTCTGTTGTGGTAGGGCTGAGATCCGGGTAGCCGAGACGAGAAGAAATGCGAGAGGGAAGCAGGAGCGCTGGGTGAAGAGCATCGTTGAGCACCTATAATCTACCCCAGATTCTCTTGGTTATATACTCTGGATATGTAAGGGAAATAGATGGGAAGCTCACTTTTAACAGGCTGACACCATGAAATGCTGACTTTTGACAGATAATTATCTTGGCCTCTCGCCGTAAGTGTACAACTCCGGGCAGACTGCCCCACTGTGAGAGTGATACAAATATACTTGGGAACTTGAGAGGTAAGGTTTATGATTCCTCGCCGAGTGAGTTGTCAAATCTAAGAGAATAGAGACAGAGTTGACACCTACTGTCGACATGAGCTCTGTTAAAGCTTCGTTTCCTTCAATATGCCAGCGCCCGGAAAAAGTGAGTGTCAGTGACATTCTGCATGACATGATTTCAGCGGCGAGGATGGGCGCTGGTGATATAAAAGTGTGCGTACACCTCGGACCAATGTTGAATCTACACACGAAAGAACTAAAGTATTCTCTGCTCAACTTCAAATGACCAAGCCGCATTTCCAAACAAAACTTATATATTGTAACATACTTTCCACAAACGAGAAGAAAACGTGTAAAAATATCCGAAGGGAATAATCCGAAACTAGGACCTAGGTCTAGCGGTGATACATACCTACATATGGTACAAACTCTAGTCAAGTACACACGACGAGCAATAATCAAGAATCACCCGAGTACCGACCCCTACACACTCGCACTCCCAGGGTCTGTCAAGGTGACACCCGCGAATCGTCCGCTCAAGCCTTGGACAGCTCCAGCGCCAGGACTACCCGTATTATCCTTCTTGGGTAGAACCCACGACGGCACTGAGTTCGATACAGTCGGAGATTGTCCATAGGCACCTCCGCCAGGGCTGGCGGCTCTCAAAGTTGCATTCGGATTATGATTAGAAGTCGAGCCGAGTGAAGTGGAAGAGACGTTGGTGGGTTGCTGATGCTGCTGCTGAGGGTGAGCGGCAGCTCCGTCAAAGTACGACCCTGCGGGCTGTGCACCGTATGCTCCCGACTCATAACCAGTGGTCGATTGCTGCTGGTGCTGCGTTTGTTGTTGTGCACCTCCATAATCATATGCTTGTTGTCCCGTGCCCATAGTCCCATCTTGAGTCGTATTCGGAGTCGTACCTCCGCTCTGTCCCACATCTGCTTGCGTCGTGGTTGAGGGTTTTCCAGCGGCGGTACCATCCGTCAACCCAGGAACGCTCACGAAATACACACTACCCGCCAAATCTGTCCCTCCCTGTGCGTAGTACTGCGCCCAAGCCTGTACATTCGGGTCTGCGTATGTCGCCTTCGGGTCAAAGACATAGGGAGGTCCTGATTGAACCGATGGTTGATGTTGTTGCTCTTGTTGCGGCTGTGGCTCCTGGGCGGGCTGGGTCTGGGTCGGCTGTTGCTGCGTGGGTTGCACTTGTTGTGCTGGTTGTTGAGCGGGCTGCAGCTGCTCAATCGATTGAGATTGGACAGGCTGAGGTTGTTGATGCTGAGGTTGGGGCTGGAGCTGAGCCGCATGCTGTGACTGAGGCGACACCTGAGCGGGTTGAGGCTGCTGCTGCGTCGGTTGTTGAACTTGTTGCTCGTAGGGCTGAGGTTGAGCTTGCGGTTGCGGTTGCGGTTGTAGTTGCGGTTGAGGCTGGGGTTGAGGTTGAGGTTGAGGTTGACTTTGGTACGGCGTCTGCGGGCTCTGAGGTACTTGAACCTGGGGCTGGGACTGGGGCTGAGGCTGCGACTGGATTTGATACGGGGTCTGTCCATACTGTGGCTGAACTTGTGGCTGCTGTTGAGCTTGTAGTTGGGAGGTAGCCTGCGCCTGTGGTTGCTGCTGTTGAATGGGATAAGGGGTTGGTCCTTGTGCAGTATAAGGCGCATTTGCCATCTGGGTATAGCCGGCTTGTTGAGCAGCCTGTGGTTGCTGCTGAGGCGGGGCTTGCTGCTGGGGTTGGGGCTGCTGCTGTGGGTGTGGTTGCTGTTGAGACTGAGGCTGCTGCTGGGGTTGGGTATGCTGCTGTTGAGGCTGCAACGCTTGGATCGGCTGGGGTTGACCTGGCTGAATCTGCTGCTGCATGGGTTGGGCTTGAGCAGGGCCGCCATACCCGTATGGCGCCGGGCCAACAGTGGTCGGAGGACTGGCGGGGGTTGCAGGATACCCGATGACAGGAGGTGCGGTTTGAGGCTCAGGAAACGCCTGGGGGATGCCGACGGGTCCAGCCTGACCATATCCGGGATACCCAGAAACACTGGGTCCAGGGCTTGTTGGGTAGTCATGACGGCCCCGTCTGCCTGTACGAGAGTCAGGACGAACTGACATAGCCGATGGCGTATGAGCGTAGGGAGGGCGATATGTGGGTTGGTCATATATGCCTGTGTGCCGTGCGAGGGATTCTTCCATCATTCGGTCGAAGATAGTACGTGCGCGGACAAAAGTTTCGTTCATTGACACGAGATCGGCTGCAAACAATCAATTCATCAGATAAACGAGGGCCAGGGGGGAAGGAAGGGAGAAGGAAGGGAGAATAAGCTGAGGAGGGTGAGGCCTACCTCGTTTCTGGCTGTATTTGTCGATCAACTTGACGATCTTTGGCCTGAGTGCCATACTAGACCGGTACAGTTCCTAAGATTCACCCTCAGCTTAATTTAGTGAATTAATCACGGCAATCTACGGACCTGAATTTCCTCATTGTCGGCCAAGTTGTCTTTGGCAGGATCAAACGCTCGAAGAAGGTTTAGCAGCTTCTCAACATTCACAGCCTGCGCAAACACCGCAGCCTCTTGTTCAGCTTCGCGTGCAAGCTCAGATGCGGTTGGCTCAGGCATCGGTTCCTAGGACAGCGATAAGCCGATGATCACAACGAAGTAAGAAGCCGATCTGAAAAAAATACGCAACGTACAACATAGTTGACGGGAAATATTCCCGTTCGTCCTTTCAACTGTCCGCGCCACCAGTCCTTGTAACCCCTGTCCACGACCTTGATGATATCACCTTTGTCGAATGCAAGTTCTCCCGGTTCGGTGGGCTCAAAAGTGTGTAGAGCCCTAACCCGTGTTACAATTGCGTTAGTCGGAGCTGGAGCTGCTGCCGCCGTGGTGGTCGAAGAGGGAGAGGGAATGTTGTTTGCTGAAACATTGGACGCGTTTGAATGGTTGTAGTGAGCGGAATGGTTATGTGCGGGACCTTGTGACGAATGTGCTGGCTGGGATGGTGTTGGTGGTTGATCTTGTGTAGGTTGATGTTGGAC
This sequence comes from Leucocoprinus leucothites, assembly GCA_013368445.1. Lineage (NCBI taxonomy): Eukaryota > Fungi > Basidiomycota > Agaricomycetes > Agaricales > Agaricaceae > Leucocoprinus > Leucocoprinus leucothites. Next base: position 2,865,415 of record JAACJO010000002.1, on the reverse strand, counting down.
TGGCTGAGATTGGCGTTGAGGTGAGGGCGAACGCGCAGGAACATAGCCACCCTGATATTTCGGTGCAGTGTATCCGCTACTGCTCCCGGTCCCTCCTCCACTCGTGCTGCCGCCAGCACCGGGTCTTGAAGATGAACCAGCAGCAGTAGAGCTTGAACCAGATGCACCGGTAGACGAGGGTCCGCCGGCTGCCAGACTGTACTGTGCCCACTGGCCCCTGCCACCCCGATCTTGCATGGACATTTCCAGCACACGCTGGAGCTCCTCTTCTTCCTTCCGTCGGATTTCATCGTCAACAGTTGGTGGCGGTGGCTCCTCAGGTGCCTCAAACTTGTATCCTGTGTTTCCACGGGGAGGGGAGGGGGGGGGTGTCAGCCTATTTCACCGGCTTGTCTTCAAGAAAGCGCACCTTTCGCTTTGAGATTGTTGTAGCAATCCTCCATAACACCGAGAGCCGAATCATCCTCAAATTCGGAGGTCCACTGGGCAACGAGTACAAGTGCACGTTTGCGAACTTTATCGTGCGTCGTCTATGAATAAGATTCAACACTGCCCCATACATCATCTCCAAGGACGATAGTAGACTTACGCGATCCATCACAAGCTTTTCCAAACCTTGAGTGAAAGCTCGGCTTGCGATCTCCTTGTTCACAGCCCCACCGCAGTTCTTGGAGAGTGAATCGGTCAGTGAGAGTGCGTAGAGCTGAACGTTCGGGTTCCGGTGTGCAAGCCGCTTCAGGAGGGCTGTTATAACATTATGTGCACTGTGACCAGGACAATCACACCAATCTTCTATGAGGTCTTTATCGGGCTTCGTTTTATGTGGCTTACGCACCCTTCGTCACCTTCATCGTTGACTTTATCACATAGGTTCATGATCAACTCCCAATTCTCGCTGGTCAGATTCTCATCTGTTGTTTTCGCTGTATTTTCCGCGAATGAGTTGGGACCAAGCATTTCAAAAAGTCCTGGTGCTTACCAACAATATCATCGTATGAATTATTTGTGCCGCCGCCAAACATCGCAGTAAAGAAAGATGGTAGATGATATCCAGAGTCAAGTGCTGTGTCCACTGCCGACAGTGCTGCTCGCGTGGCTGTGACTGTGATGCTGATGTGATGCAATCATTCACGTGAGATGCCTGATACAGTAACATGCAAACTGGTGCTAAGACACAAGTGAACAAGTGAGCGCTAAGCGACCAGCCTAGAGTCTGGATATATAGTACGGAGATCGCCTTTCTTGAAAAGCTTGATACTTGGTCTATCTTGAGGTTGCGAGCGGGTCTAGTACCTCTCCTCTCTCTACTATCTTAGTGTGAATCAGCAGTGCGTAAGTACTAGTTACCTCTTCTTAACTTGGACCCCGGGATACAAGACGACAGCAGTTGGAAATTGGCTATATCCTTGACCTCCTTCGGGGAGTTCTACGATATATCGTTGCCTAAGCCCATGGTAGTAGAACCCACCCCCCCCCCCACACACACTACCCCTGATGATTCTAGACCTTTCTGAGATTTGCTTTTAGGCAGATTTGGATTACATCAATAGTACCGTCCGTGTTGACTCCAAATGCTGATGTGTTTAGCTTAATCCTTCTTTGTTCCGGCTTGTTTTGACACTTGTACCTTCGAGGTTGTGTTATCAACACGAATAAACTCTACACTCCTTATAAAACATTGAGTGGTCCAAGGTTAGCAGACGTAAGGTTTATGCCCCATCTCCCAATCAAGCCCTGCAGGACAAATACCCTACTTTATATATGTTGAGTATTATGGAATCTATGACTTGTCAAGGACCAGCTCCCGACCTCTAGAGTCTAGCATCCGAACCATTTCTAAATGAGGGCTCTGAATCTCACGCAACAAGATTTCGAGTGGCAATCTATCAATAGCAACGCAGAAGCATCCATTGATGTATATACGGGCACAACTAAACGACGTCGGGGCATGATCCATGATCCATCATGTTTCCCAACAGACGGACTTCTATCAATAATTTTCTTCAGCCGGAGGAAGCTGGTTCAAACCCTAACCGCATTCCATGGTGAGCCCGTGTTACTACTGAACGGGGCTATGGGGTTCCCGGACAACGGCTTTGTCCACGCAATCAATGAAGGTTATGCGGGACCTGTACATATTCAGGCCACTAGGAAGTCAGAAATTTCACATATTCTCCAATATGTCATGAGAGTGACACAGCATACCTCGTGGACGTGGTTTCTCGCGTGCCAGCCACACTCCACACACCTCGCTTCATATTGGCGGTACCTCGTCACCAGCGCCTGAATCTAATGACGGGTGGATGGATCGGTGAGGAGCTACCCAGAGCTTTGCTGACGAATACGCGTAGCACCTTCCAACTGATCGTCCGGGCTAATTCACCTTTGAGCGAATCAAAAGATGCCAGTGGCCACGGCGGTTGATAATTCAACGTGTTCAATGTCCGAGCATGTCTCGTCTTTGAAACTGCGGGTGTTAAGAATAACCCTGCAAGGCTGTATTCATGGGTTCCAGATTTAGTCAGTAGGATATCCAACAGAAACGGTGAGCGCACAATAATAGATAGCAAACAGGTCATGATACTGCGGACGAAAACCGATGAGTGATGTGAGTGAAAAAGAGAGCCGAAACTTCATACCAGAAAATAACATGACCCTGCTCTTTAACGTAGAAATCGTACTGCGACACAGACACCAGAAATCCTGGATTAAGCGAGGCCCGGGTTAGTGTGTTCATCACTGAAAAGTAAGATGGACACACCTGCGAACAACAAGAATGTCCATGAGTTATCTCTTATCACTATTCGGATAAGGGGATAATTCGACCACCCGTCCCTAACAGTGCTCCGATATTTCCAATAGCCCAGATACCAAAATATTGCTTGGTTTACGACGATCAACAGGCTAAAGTCAAGTAATGTTAAGTAAGTGCGGAGCATGAATCACAACTATTCAACTTACCAGAACCATCTAGAGTCGTCTGGTGATCGCCTAGGAATGCAATAAATATCCATTTCGATTTGAGTGATTCCAATGAGTAAGCTCCGTATGCCATAGGCGCGACAGAATAGGTACCAAAGCCCAAGAGTTACTCCAACCCAGAACCTGCAATTGTATAATGCATACACTTAGGATAGAGTAAGTCTATGAGCGAAGGTGCAAAATGATACACACAACTCACCTCTCATTGTCATGATGAACTCCATGTTGAAGAGCAGTATTATCGTTACTATCATCTGAAACTTGAGCAACAGTAGACAATTCACATTCTGCCGCTGAATGAAGAAGGGCGATGAATATATGACATTTACGCTGCGCAAACTGAGACACAAAATGACGGCGAAAGGATTGACGCTCACATGTGTTCAGCAAGTGCGAGATATCGGCCGATAAGAAACGACGTTTTGATTAACCAAGTTGATTGTCTAGCTCACATAGGCTTATTCAGAACCACCTTGGAATCACAATCACATTGACGGCGACAAAGCGTACCTCCAAACATACTCGATCTCGTCTTGCCACGTAAGGATATGGTCGTAGAGCAGTAAAGCCAGACCAGCCACTGAGGAAATCGAGAACCAAGGTCAATATCACTCAAAGGTCATATCTAGTGAAGAACAGCTTACCGTTGATGTACTGTCTGGTGTAAACTTCACTTGACATGGAGGTTCGGACTGGTGGCCTCGATACAGCCTCACCCAGTGGAGCCCGTGTCCAAACGCAGGGCAGAGCCGAAAATGTGGGGACGTGCCGGGTCCCGCTGGGAAGACATGACGGCATTAAAGAAACCAATGGGTTTAAGTAAGAGCTTCTGGAATGCGCTGAGCTGCTAGCCTCTGGCCCGTGGGCCGACAGCTGAGAATGACTATGACAAGGGGTATGGAGAGGCAATAGCGATTTGAGCTCTGGTAGCTGGAGCCTCGGGGCTCGAGGAGAAGGCTGTAGCCACTGGCAGAAGACACCTCAAACAAGATATGGCTCATATTTCCGACTTGCTTAATACCTGAATGTCCAGCCCCCACCACAGCGCTTAGGGTTCACACCAGTGTCTTCGTCGTAGGTGAAGTTCTGCCTCTGTACACGGGTTTGGACCTTGGTGAACATGTTTTGCTAATGGGTGGGTATTTGATCGGACGTGGCGAAGGTTTTTTGCCATTTTTCTGCATATGTATCGGCTCTGGCCGGACTTTTAAGGCCGGCTAATTATGAATAAGGGCCGATCCTTTACCGGGATATGTCAGGGCCCTGTCCTCCACTGATGACCCTAGCGCTATGATGTGCATGCTGCAGCGCCACTTCAAAAAGAATGCTACTGCTCGAGATCACGGATTTTGTTCGCTATACACAATCAGTGCGATCATCTCTTACATTGCTAGAGACCTACTCCATTTATCAGGTATAATATATGGACAGTGACTTCAAGAGAACAGTAAGTAAATGTCGCGTATTGTAATTGGTTGGGCTCGAACAAAGGCACGCATTTATTTTGGGATTATTTCCGAAAATGGGCAAGCAATCAATCACTCAGCTTGCTCTCAACATTTCCCCCCGCTACGCTCTACTATGGTACGTGTTTCGCTTGGTCTGCACCATGGGAAATACGCTTACAATGCAAAGAACAAGCACAATAGGAGTCTAAGTAATAGCGAAACCCAAACCACAGCCTCTAAGCGGCCGAAGCTGAATGAACCCGGAAGCTGTAGTACTTCCCCCTCTGTTAGCCCGAGTGCGTTCTCCTCGGGCCTTTTTCCCTCATTGCAAAACCAATCCACACTGACAGTTCGGGACAGGACCGCAGTATGATCAGGATCCTTCGCGTTCTCGTGCATTGAATAATACCAGCACCTCCGGAAGCCAATTGGAGGATCTTCAGGATCAACGTCGTGCGTAGCAGTTATGACTACTCTACAACATGCTAAGACCAGCTCCTGACGTCAGAAAGCGCGTCAATATTCTTCCCGGGTGCAAGAGAATTTCAGATCAATAATTCGACCTTTATTGGAAGTGTCGTTCAGTGCACCGATCCAGCAACACTACCCTTTCCCGATTCTTACGGTACGCGCTCTGGCCTTTATCCTTGAGCATCCTACCCACGTTATAATATCAGATCGACAGAAGCTAAAGAAGGCACTTGTGGAAGGCCTAGAGTTTATCCCCCAGCGAAAGAATGCATGCCAGATACCCGTGTTGCAATTTTATCAGACGTTGACGCCAGGATTCGCGACCACGAGGACAGCAATATCATATGGATTAAGGGTTTTCCTGGTGTTGGGAAGTCCACACTAGCATCCACCATCGTATCCCGGTTACGTGGGCGTGGTGAACTCTTGTCATATTTCGTATTCGACCGTGCCAAGCCGACTGTCACTACCACAACAGCTCTCTGGCGTCGCGTTGCCTGGAATCTCGCTCGCGTACACCCATTTGCACGACAGTCTTTATTGAAGCACATTGATGATGAAACCCTCGACGTTAACTCTCCCAACATCAGCTCCCTTTTCACGTCTCTCATCATCGAGCCCTTGTCAGACCTAAGTGAGGGTGAGGCGAGCGAACGTTTAGTGGTCGTCATCGATGGTGCCGATGAATGTGGTGGCTTGGAGGGACCTCGGTCGAATGACCGCAAAGCTCTGCTGAAGACCCTCGAACGATGGCACTTGGAGCTCCCCAAGAACTTCAAGCTCGTGATTACCAGCAGGGAGGAAGCCGTATGCTCACCTGCAGATGATCGCACAGAAAAAAAGGGTATCGTAGTACTCATCATCTGCTTCAGAGGATGGAGAATCATTGAGGCATATCCGCGACTCAACACCATTTCCGGCAGTCTCACCCCAGAAATTAAACGACTCACGTCACCTGGACCACCCCAGAACTAAAATTATTGAAAACAGATTTCTGTTCGAACATGAAAATGGGGTCAAAAATCGAGTTCGGTGAAGTTTGGATCCAAGAAAGTACACCGACCAATCACATGCTGGGGCCCAGTTCCATTCATTGGTCTTCTAGGTACAACGTCATGAGAATTACTGTGGACTATCTAATGATGGCTCACATACCTGAGGGAACGTTCGAATAACGAAGAACTTCTATGATAGAGAGTCACCAACTCGGGCTGTTGAACGGACAGATCGATCGGTGATTCGTGTGCAGTTGATTATATCATTTACCATTTTCATTATGCGTGGGTACATACAATTACATGCGGCCTTCCCTGAATTCTCGAAGGGATTGTAAGCGAAGTTGATATCAGCTGTATTCTCTGGTTATATGATTGTTCAAAAGACAGATTGATATCTCACATACGATTCTTGGTGCACGACCAATTAGCGTCCAAAACCCCATTTTTATTGACTCCAAAGGCACAGAAAACAAGTCGACTTCGCAATGAACTCAAGTCGATCCATGACTCCCATGCAAATATAAACTGGGCTGGAAAGCGGGGCTCAGATGAGTAATTAATCTCTTGGTATTCCCAACCTGGGCGATTGGGCGAGCATCTGACATGGGGACAAAGGTCTAGGAGACCCAAAAGTGCCGGAAGAAGTCGACAGGAATTCGGCAGAGATATCTTGTGATAAAAGATGGGTCACAAACGAGTTGAATCAAAGTCGGAATAGCGGGAATACTGCAGCGTCTACATATATAAAAGCCTGTGGATAGCAACGAGGTCTTACCAACCGCCTACCGGTTTGCACTGCTACCAAGTCCTCGCCCGGTCCTCGGGTGGTAAGTCGACACATCCTAGTCGATGGCCATCTCTTTGATTGCTAATGAGCGCACGTCAAACCATAGCGCGTTGTCATTATATACAACATGGGTCCAAGTCGCATCCGCTATTCCCTGGAGTACATCCAGAATCTGTACGACACCGGCGAAGATCGTTCCGGGCTCGAGAATGTGATCAGAGCATTCCGTGGTATTCAAGACCTTGACCCCAAACATCCTAACTCCTTCTTCCGCATTGCTGGCTACCACGGAGAGCCTTTCCGTGGGGAAGGAGCTACGGACCCCTCATGGTGGGGAGGATACTGCTGGCACGAGACCGCCTTATTCCCAACCTGGCACCGTGCATATCTCCTTCGTCTCGAGGATGCACTCCGAAGTATCCCGGGTTGTCAGGATGTCACTCTCCCATTCTGGGATGAGTTGGCTAATATGGGAGCCAAACCTGCCAAGCCAATTCCATCGGTAATCACTTCCCCAAAATTTGAACTCGATGGTCGAACCGACAACCCTCTCTACTCATACAAACTTCAAGAAGCACTGGTGGAGAAAGTTGAGGGTGCAAATGAGCGTTACACCAAACCCGTAGGGTACGAGACTGTTCGGTATCCCCTCTCAGGTAACTGTCTTTTTGTGTTGCGATCAACAAACACTGATGCCCAGTTTCTTAGGCTTGGTCGGAACTGAGAGCGATAAAGCGAAGACGGAGGTTCATAATGCGGCGTATCGAGATCAAGCCGTGAACACCCAGACCCTCAACGACAATGTCGCTAATTGGTTGGAGGGTACTGTCGAAATCACGATTGACGATAAAGACAATCCTAGCCGGATGCCCGACACCTACTCCGTTGCTGAGAGATACTGGCGATGCCTCGAAGCACCCAACTACACCGTCTTTTCGAATACGACTTCTCAGAAACAGTGGATTCAAGATGCCGGGATGGACCCTTCGAGTAATTACGTCGTTGCACTGGAAAGCCCCCACGATGCGATCCATCTTGCAGTTGGAGGATTCTATCAGAAGGGGGAGTACAACGCCGACCCTATTCTTGGAGCCAATGGCGACATGGGCGATAACGAGACAGCTGGTTTTGATCCTATCTTCTACCTCCACCACTGTTTCATTGACTATGCGTTTGCGATGTGGCAGAAGCGCAAGGGACTCACAAATCGGGGTAGCTTGACTCTCATCAAGGATTATCCTGGGACGATCCTACAAGAAGGACAACCACATTACCCTCCTGGGACTGTCATCGAAATGACAACAGCCCTCATCCCGTTCGAAAAGCCCGGCGGAGGTTACTATGATTCAAACGATGTGACCGACTTCGAGAACGACTTGGATTATACATATCATCTGGGTTCTCTTGATCCCAGACTCCGCTCGGGTATTGACTTGAGCCAAAAAGCCCCGTTTGTCCTCACGAAGAAGGTATACGGCATCAATCGTGCTCAATACGAGGGGTCGTTTATCGTGAGGCTGTACGCTCAAGGGCATGATGGCAGGGAAGTCGAGGTCGGCAGAGAGCCTGTTCTGAGTCGTTGGAGCGTGAAGGGTTGTCGTAATTGCATGAGCCGTCTGAATGTAGAATCGTATGTCCCCATCGATGCGATCTTGCTGAAGGCTCTCCAGGGCGCTGGAAGGAAAGAAGATATCAAATGGTGGGCAGAGGTTCAGACTCGCGATCATCTACGGGTGCCCCGAACTATCGAAGGCCCTAGCCAAGGCGGTGAGGCGGAAGGGCCAAAGGTGGGCGATCTCTGATGGCTCTTATGCGTATGCCCCAATGCAATAGCTAGCAAATCTGGTTTTGCACGATCTACGGACGTTTCGATTGTATTATAATGCGTTTCAGTAGTGCCTGTTTATCTTTCTGCTCAGATATGTTCAGTCTTGGTATTCCTTTTGTAAATAAAAGAACTGTTGCCTTGTATTAGCAACAAAGCTGAACTATGTGCTGGACATTTCCCCCCCAACTTGCAGGTCATCAATTCGCACATGTAGTACGATGGGTGATCCTCTCGCCGTTCGCTGAATCTCGTATCCTGTTCCGCTGGATTACCGGACGCCACCAGTGAACCAGCACTTGCTCAAAGCATCCCTTTAAGACTCTTCAATCGGATGACCGTCGATATCTATTATAGTGCATCCGGCGAGTAGCATGTCGCTGCCCGTGTGTTCAAACGTATCCTAGGCATAGTCTTCTTTGCACTTAGCGGGGGAAGAATTAGTTTCAAAAGAACGTAGTGTGGGGACTGGTAGGTGTCGACAGGCGTAAGCGGTCGGGTGGGCGAGAGATCAGGGTTTTGACGACCATGAACTTGTGATATAGATAATTGCAGAGCTGCTGAAGCGAAATGGCTTCCCCAGCTCCATCGTTCGAAATACTGGGAGCAGTGATGATGGCGTTCCAGGCGAAGGAGTGATTCAAGCAGTGATCGTAGCACATGCCGCCACATTATTGGCTTAGTTGTCAAGACCACCGAGGGGGTTCGCCGGAGTATGACGCTGGTCGAGAGAAGAGAATGATTGATCCCAGAAGAGAAAGACGTGATTTTCGAAGGTGAATCTGACGTCGTGCACGTGACCGAATGTCGTGCTCGTGATCCAGTTGCGTCGCGCGAGACCACTGGGGTCCAACATATCTTTTCTCCTCACCAACCCCCTACCAGATCCATGTTCGTCATCGTTCACCACTACTTTCAACTGCAGCGTTGGGGTCCTCCCAGTACCTTTCCCCCCATGAGATAAACATTGTGCGTCCTGCTTCTCCCAGTATTCGCATATCTGACAAACGTATATATAGGTGCTCAACTACAGGCAGACGAGTCCTGGCACGAGTCGACGCTGTCGAACAGGACCGCAGTACTTAGCCTCTTAAATCTCACGCTTGAACAGTTGTATATCACTGTCGTGGGTGACTCAAAAGCCAAGGTTGAGGACACTGCCAAGGCCTGTGGTGCCAGTGCGTTCACCTTTCTTTCCACCCTACGCTACATACCGACGATGACGATGACAGGACATTACACGGGGCTACTTGGGCTAGATTGTGCGCATGCACCAAAGAAAACTGCAAAGATTCCTGTGGATGCTCATCAAACCGTCGGTTAGTCCATTGTATGTATTCAAAAGAGAGGTCACTCGACTAAAGGACATTTACGGAAAGGTTATCCAAGCTACCTCCTGTGCGCCTCATGTCACCTGGACAAGTTGCACTCGTAAAGTCGGATTAAAGAGGCTGGGGAGGTTACTTCTGCAGATGCAGCTGCCATAATGATAGGTGATGAATCCACTCTCGCCATCTCCCAGAGTTCTCCACCTCATCCATCTGCTTCAGCTCCAGTCGCTCCAGACCCGCCTCTAATGCCCTCATCATTCACCATAACCTCCGAAATTTCTTCAGCACCGACTCTCGCTTTAGAAACAAGACAACCAGCATCCTGCAATTGTTCAATCCTATGGGGCGCTGGTCGCTATCGTTGGTGGAGATATTGGTTCTTCGATCAGTTACTTACTACCGTAAGGAACCCATACTGGTCAAATTCCTCCTTGCCCGCCTCATCACAGTTGTCGATGTGTCAAGCCACTCCTTGGCCCAGGCTACCTCTCGTGCCATCGAGCCTCCATCGGTGCTGGTTTGGAAGTGATATCTCCTACTCCCATCTCACCTTCACATCTCCTAGCCACATCTCTCCGTCCGAATCTAGAACCCAGTCTTCTCCCCCTTCAATTGAGAACCCGAGCTTGCTAGAAGAACCGGGTACCTTTCCTCTGCAGTGTTCTCTCATCCTTATACCTGTGTTCAGGTCCGGCACCACCAGGTCCTAACTTGTGCGAAAGTCGCTGGATCATTCAAGAGCCTCGCATTGGAGATGATTCATCTCTTGTGCAACAAGGAGGTGGAAGCGAACGGAAACTTGGGGTTGTCGGTGATGGTTCACAAATACTCAACTCAACACATGCCCTTGAATGTGCTCCCTCCCTCATCGGTCCTGGAAAACTGAGGTGAGCAGCTTCTGAGATTTCCTTGTAGCCTTTATAGAGGTGAACATCTGAACTTGGCACAAGTGCAAAGGAGACTGGCGAGTTTCGGGCAGAGTTTGGGAGCGGGATGAGCACTAAGAGCTGGCGTCAGAGTCGTGGTACATGGACGCCGAGGGTTTTCGTGAGCCGCAGCGTGGTTATCCATCGAACCGTTCAGTTGCTGATGGACTTGCGCGAGCTCTTCAAAGGTCGTATCGCATTCTACGACTCTGGTTTTGTTTCGAGTTCAAAACCGGTGCCGCCAGCGACACAATACACAGGCGTGATTTCCATTGCTTCCCCTCCATGCAAGCGCTTATGTAAATATAACAGAAATATAACATCTACATTTATGCCCCAACCGTCCGCCTTCGCATCCCTACAACACTCAAACAGCCATACTAGAGTCCTCCAAGCTCTCCTCCTGTTCCAACAACTGGGTCACGATCACTGGCGGAGACGGCAAGTCTTGGTCAGCTTCACCCTGACGTGGCCTTACATTATCAGTAACAGAAATTATACACTGCAAACGCGCCTCTTCATAAAAGATGCCAAATATTTACTGCTCGAATATCGTCAACTTTGTTCACTGCCCCATGTATATACATTGAGTACTATATACTGTGGAATATTTGGCGTTTGCCCATTCATCGGGTTCACCCCAAATTTTTGGCGCCCTCTCGGGTACTTATTTTGGAATTATTTCCAAAAATGGGCAACCAATCGACCCCGTAACAAGCCGCGACGCAGACGCACAGCCCACTCTCAACGTTTTCCCTCACCAGACTTTGCTATGGTATGTGTTTCGTTCTATCTGCGTAACGGAATACCTACTTACGATCCACAGAGTAAGCACCATAGGAGTCACCTAGGTAGTGACGAAGTCCAAACCACTCCATCTAAGCGGCGCAAGCCGATTGAACCCGGAAGCTGTAGTACTTCCCTCTCTGCTAGCTCGAGTGTGTCCTCCCCAGGTACTTCTCCCGAGATAGTGTCTCAACATCATGACCCTCCCCGTTCTCGCACGTTGAACGGTGTAACCACCCTCGGAAGCCAATTACAGGAATATCGGGATCAACATCGTGTGTAGCACTTTTAATTACCCTACAATATGCTGAAATAGGTGATGTAGAGAACGTGTCGAATTTCTTCCCTGGCGCAAGGGATTTTCAGATCAATCATCCAACGTTCATCCATGTCAGCTCAGATCCTGATCCAGCGGCACTACCCTTTCCCGACTCGTACAGTGCGTCCCGTGGCCTTTGTCCTCGAGCTTCCCTGCTCACGTTATGATATTAGATGGACGGAAATTAAAGAAAGCACTTCTCAATGGGCTCGAATTCAGTCTGCTAGCCCAAGGATGTATGCCAGATACTCGTGTTACGATTTTGTCAGAAGTCGACGCCAGGATCCACGACACCCAGGGCAGCAATCTGGTATGGATCAAAGGCTTCCCAGGCGTTGGGAAGTCTACCCTAGCATCCACTATCGTATCCCGACTACGTGAGCGGGGTGAACTCTTGTCTTATTTCGTATTCGACCGTGCCAAATCGACCGTCACCACCACCGCAGCTCTCTGGCGTCGTGTTGCCTGGGATCTCGTTCGTTTATACCCGTTCACACGTCAGCATTTGCTGAAGCGCATTGACGATGAAACCCTTGAGGTCAACACTCCGAACATCACCTCTCTTTTTACATCTCTCATCGTCGAGCCATTATCAGACTTAAGCGGGGGCGAATCGAACAACGCTCAGCTCTGTCGACCTGCAGTGGTCGTCATTGATGCTGCCGATGAATGTGGTGGTCTTGAGGGACCTCGGTCGAATGACCGCAAAGCTCTTTTGCAGACACTTGAACAGTGGCGCTCGGAACTCCCTAAGAACTTCAAGGTCGTGGTCACTAGCAGGGAAGAAGATGACATCAAGCGACGCATTTCACCTATCAGCACCCACGTCACACTTTCCCTCGACACCGACGAAGCTTCAAATGACATTCGCAAGTACCTTGAGGATCGTCTTCGGGATATTGCGGATGCGTATTCCGAATTACCCGCGGATTGGGCACATCAGACAGCCGTTCGCCTCGCAAAACGCGCAGCAGGGGTCTTCATTTGGGTTACGACCATTGCAAACTTTATTGAGGCTGGCGAGCCCCAGTCGCGGCTTGAAGATATCGACGCTGGGCATGGGTTAGGCGGTGAAGAAGGATCGCTGTATGCTCTATACGCAAATATCCTCAAGATCTCGTTTAAGAACCTCCACAAAAAGGAGATGGAGGCATTCAAGTGTGTGGTTGGTGCAATGATTTACGCTCGACGGCCCTTCCACAGCTCCGAGTTCACCGCAATCAGCCCTGTAGTCACCGGCTCGATGCTGGAATACATCCGTAAGGGTCTGTGGTCCGTCATTGATCGGGGTGATACCCTTCGCTTCGTTCACCAATCATTCGTTGATTTCCTCCTCTCTCCGGAATGCCCAGACGAGTTTGCCATCAAGGAACCAGAACGACAACGCCAACTCGCTACCCTGTGCCTGACCACCATGTCGAAGCAGCTACGCTTCAACATTTGCGGCCTGGAGACGTCAAGTCTGAAGAACGTGGATGTGCCTGATATTGAAACCAAGGTCAAGACCAGGATCCCGTCACTCCTCTCGTATGCGAGCTGTTTTGTGGCTGAGCATCTTCGCTACACTGCATTCGATGAGCACTTGGTGGACAACGTGAGGGTAGTGTTCAAGGAGAAACTGCTATACTGGCTCGAAGTGATGAGCCTGCTGAATGAGGCGAGGCAGACGGTACCGATCCTCAAAGCAGTTCTTGACTGGATTACGGTGCGTATTCTGGCCGCTTTTTTGCATCACACTTCTGAGGTTCCTTGCATAGGCGAGGGACGAAGCCCTCACCGAGTATTTCCGCGATTCCCTCCGATTTGTCACAGCGTTCATCATCCCCATCACACAGTGTGCCCCACACATTTACCTTTCTGCCCTCCCCTTTGCTCCCGAAGAGTCGCTGGTTGCGAAACATTTCCTACCCAAATTTCCTCAGGTCCTCACACTCGATACGGGCAAGCATAGTCGCTGGTCACCATGCGTTTTTGTTTCAGAGCACCATAGAAAATGGGTCACTGCCATCGCCTTTTCTCCTGATGGGAAGGTGTTCGCATCGGCGTCTGAGGATGGAACAATATGTATTTGTGACTCTGAAACAGGGACTATGATTTCTGGACCATTTATTGGGGATTCTTCTGGACACCTGTGCACGGTGCGCGGCCTTGATTTCAGGCCTAATGGGAAGGAAGTTGTGGCCATATGTGGAAGACTAGTGGTCTGGGACATTGAAAGTGGCAAGCAACGCCAAGGTCACAGGATTCCCCGGGGTGGCCGGCCCTTTGCTCCTCGTGAGCTTGAGGTCATTGTATCTGCCGTATATTCCAAAGATGGCAATACGATTGTTTCAATGTCACAACTCCCCTTTAATAATGGGGCAGGCCGCATCCAGCTGTGGGATGCAAACACTGTCACCCTGTCATGCACTTTGCTTGATCTCCCCAAACTTGAACACTCTTTATTGTCACCAGGTGCACACTTCCTTGCTCAATCAACTAAGGCCCCCGGACATCTACTGAGGGTATGGGATTTGACGGAAAGGCCTCCTCGATGTGTGATTGAGCTGGATCACAACATGACACTCCCTCTCTCAACCTCTTTATTGGCCTCCTTGGCATTCTCTCCAGATGGAAAATTTCTGCTGGCTGTGTTCCACACACACTGGAAAGGCTCCAAACTTGCACACATCTGGAAGATGGATACTTGTACCATGGTTGGGCCCGCCATTTCACTAAATCGACCAAACAGTGATATGCCACTCTGTCACATATTATATTTGGGCAGCAGTGATACCCCAGCTATCATAGCCCACTGTTATACATCAACACAGATCCTTGATGGTACCACAGGCAATGTAGTCCATTACAGCAAGGACCCTAAACCAGTGGTATACTCTGGCTCTCCTTCACCCAATGGCAGAAGAATCCTGCTGGGGTATAGGAATGGGATTATCAGGATGTGGGATTACTGTTGCAATGTGTGGGCCTTACCTCCAACTGATTCCACCATTGATAATCACACGTTTGTCTGTGATTGTAAGCCTAAGCTGGTGTTTTCACCTTGTGGCAAGACATTGGCAGTAAGCAATAGTGATGAAATCAGGCTTTGGAACACAGCTACTGGAGAAGCTATGAACCTCAATCACCCTATTCGAACCAAACATGAGGAGCTTGCCTTCTCTGGTGATAGCAGGTACATAGCATCTGTCCCAGAGCCGCTCATGCCAGATAATCACTGGCCTACTAGTAGTCAATGTTACGTGATCAACATTTGGGATGCAACCACCGGAATGAAGCACCATCGTCTAGTCATAACTAGTGCTCATCATGAATGCTACCACAAACTCTACTTTTTGTCGAGTGGTAATCGGTTGGTTCTAAGCAGTGAAATTTCCAGCCTGGTGGGGAATATAAGCAAGGGGTTTGTGGTACGTGTTTGGGGAGATTATATGCTTGGTGATTTATGTACTACGGCGGTGATACCGTATCCAGGAAACAACACCGACATGCACACAATCCTTTCACCTGATGCCTTGACTGCCCTTACAGTAGAGTGGACGGATACGTCCAATATCGTTCATTGTCAACGCCGAAGCGCCATAGAGGAAGATTTTGTTCCTTGTGCCCTCTCCAATGCAGCTGCCTTAGGCGCGATTTCCAGGGGACCCAGAAGAGGTCTGGCAGTATTCTCGCCCAGTGGACAGTTTTTTGCATCGATTCCCAACACCGACGGTACAGTACTCGAAATCCGAGTATGGGAGACGAAAACGTGGACAGAGATCGCGGGGCCATTTGAAACAGGTGAAATTTGGAGAGATGGATCCGGGGATCTACCATCACTATCAATCTCGGCTGGTGATCGTTTCGTTCGTCTCGCATCCCCACGAAGCGGCGCAGTATGGGTTTGGGATATCTACAATGGGCAGAGGGTCACCGGACCCTGGCGTGGATATGATCTGAGTCGAGCATCCTCGATCATCATTTCTCCAGATGGAGAGAAATTGGCATCTACAGTTAACATCATCTTCGCGTGGGATGATGAGACCAGGACAGCCAGGCTTTGGGATACCCGTGGCCTTCATAGTGGGCAGGCACAGGAGCAGGTTGGGGGTGTTGGTGATTTTGGAGATCAAACCCTCGTCCGAGATGGGTGGGTTAGGGAAGAGGGCAGCGACTCGTTACTCTTTTGGGTCCCAGTCGAGCATAGGAAGAGACTGTGGCGGCCGAGGAATATTGCCGTCATAGGAATGACACCGACCAAATTGAATTTCAGCGAATTCAAGTACGGGAGGGAGTGGGAAGAGTGCATTGACAAAGAGTATGCGACATGAATACCGTTGATTGAATGTTTTCTGGTGGAGCTCGAGATATTTACTTTGTACTATTAGTCTTCGTTGAAATGAACGATTTGCAGTTGCTATGTGAGGCGCCGGGAGAAAGCGCGAATCTGGACATGTTTCAAGAATAGCTACCGTACCTACGGGTCACCCTCGAGCTGTATACAAGAATCTACTAGGTCGAGACCAAGTCCCGGGGCGGCAAAGCGTCCTTCTTTAGTATATCAAGTCAAGCCACTACTTCGATTATTATGCCTGCCCTATACTCTCCTGTGACTCCCTTTAAGTCTCCTCGTCGGTAAAAGCGCGCCAGGAGCTCGCTGCGAGTGTTGGGCGAGACTGGGGATTTGGGGTGGGACGAGGAGTGCCATGTACTCTAGCTCCTTGTTGACGGTATAGCGGGTGGCTGGCCGAGTGAGACGGATCGTCGGACGGTTAGCGTGATTTACACTATTGCCATTGATTGAAGCAATGACCCAATTTGGTCAATCTTCCTTCTGTTGTAAACCTGGAAGTCTTGCTGAATGGTACGGTGTTTTCTCGTAGGGCAACGACCTCGTGAAAGCCGGTGTGCCAGTTGGATTTTGGCTAAGAAATGTTTTGGCTGTTCGGAGAAGGGGCTGGTTTGGTGAGATGTCCTTTCGCAGGGAATGCTCTTGTGCTCTCAGGGATGAGGGACTGCTCAGGGGGCGTGAGCGAAACCTTTCCCAGTGCAAAGCGAAGGGTTTGAATTCAAGATGAATTATTAGGGGACCGATCTGACGATGGACATATCTCGAAATCAGCATACAGTGTCGAACATCGAACATCGTCCTTTAAGATGCGCGTGGGCTTACCTAGTAGGGGAAATTACATCTGACAACAAACGGAAATGTGTGTTTTCTTGGAGTCGGCTAATGGCATCGGACTTGATGCATTCTCCAGATCTGAAACCCGAGGTGAACCGCCGCGTCTCACGTGAATAAGAGACGAGTAGCCGAGTAGTCTTCTCACTCTCGAAAGCTGTATATGATTTTTAGTTACAAAGACCGATGACGAAAATATAGTACGCTACCTGACCCTTGGTGTTCATGCTCCCACTATTACAGACGGTTCTACCATTGTTTGCGGGACTCCAGTTTTCTTGGTCCCTCGGCGACTTTCTCGGTCTCTAGCATCCGCTCACCCCTACATCGACTACATAGTTTGTTAGCCTGATGTTGGTTAAGAGAATAACGGCGCATTTACTAACCAGTACCGTGACGCGAGATGGTCCTTGCGCCAACAGTAACATGGGCATGGTAGCTATTCATTCTTTTAGATGTTGTGGTCGTAGCAGGTTGTAGCATTTCTACCTGCAGCGGCAGTCGTTGAAGGTCCCCACATTCGAGGATTCGTCACCTGTGCAACAAGGAGATGGAGGCGAAGAGGACGTCGCCCGGTGATGGGATCACATAGTGATCGGTCAAGGTATGCCCCTGAGTGCGCTCTCTTGCTCGGCGCTCGGCTTTCGGTCCCAGAAAGCAGAAGTATGGCAAGTGGCTTCCGAGGTTACCCTCCCATCGAGGCGAACATATAAACTCTGAACTCTCGCGGCTCCTTGAATCAGAGACTTGGAGCAGTGTGAGTACTTAAGTACTGGTATCAGAACCCTTGAATATAAATGCTGAGGATATTCGTAGGAGACAATGTAGAGTCACTCGCCTGCTGATTTACTAATGCAGGCCATCCAACGGCGACATTACATCTGCGACTCTGGCTTGTTGTTTGAGGGCACGATGCACAGACACGCATTCGCATTTGCTTCCCCTCCATGCAAACACTAATGTGAGAATACGAGAACGTCTACATTTATGCTCCTGCTGTTCCCCCTTTCACATCCCCTACAACATTCAAACACCTGTGTTGCAAGTATGACACCAGTCGAGAGAAGAGAATGATCTCCGGAGGAGAAAGACAGGCGATTATCGAATATAAATTTGACGCCATTCACGTGACCGATTGTCATGCTCATGATCCAGTGCGGTCGCGAGAGACCACTGACCAACACACCTCCTCTGAGCTCTCCTACACCAGCTCCCTACCAGATCTATGTTCATCATCGTTCATCATCACTCCAGAACGCTTCGGGATCCTTCCAGCGCCCTTACCTCTACGAGATAAACATGGTGCATCGGATGTCCTGTTTCTCCCAATATTCGCAAATATCTGACATATGTATAGTTAGGCTGTTCGCTCAGCCACAGACAGACGACTCCTTGCACGACTCAACGCTGTCAGCCTGGACTGCAACATCGAACCCCTTAGATCTCACGCTCGGGCATTTGGACCTTGTCATTGAGGATGACTCAAAAGCCGAGGTTGAGGACGTGAATGTGTGTAGTGCCAGTGCGTTCACCTTTTTTCTATCTTGCGACATGTGTTGACGGTAGTGATAATAGGAAACTTGTATAGAGTTAGATTATGCGCGTTCACCAAAGGGACGGCAAAGATACTCGCGAATGCTTGTTAAATCGTCGGTTAGTCCAATGTATATACTCAAAGGCAGCTCACTCGACTGAAAAACTTTTACAGATGGGTTAACCAAGCTACCGCCTGTGCGCTCAATGTTACCTGGACAAGCTGCACTCGTAAAGTCGGATACAGAGGCTGGATGGGATACTATCTCCGCAGATGCAGCTGCCACAGCGACAGTCAATTAACCCACTCTCGTCATCTCCGAAAGTTCTCCATCTCATCCGTCTGCCTCAGCTCAAGCAGTTCCCAGTTCGCCTCTTTCGCCTTCGTCGCTCGCCACGACCTCTGAATTTTCGAAACATCACCTGTATTTCTTCCTTCGCCTGGACCGACACACATCCACCACCACATAGGCACATACGGCGGTCCCAGCATCATCCGATGTAAACCTCTCCATGCTCATATTCAGCATCACCAAATCCAACCCTCCTTATCTCGTTTCGCAATCGCTGTATTCACAGTGAAGGGAGAACGAGGAGGGAAGGGGAGACGCAAGAATATGGTAAGGCTTCGAGTGCCCCGAGCAGGAGTTTGGCACATCCGTTAGCGAGTGCTAGCGCGCTTGCTGGAGGGGTCAAGGTACGCATATGGTTGTTATACTGAGGACTAATTTTACACTGACGATTGTTTCTTCATTATTTCGTATCCCATAAGATGGTGCTATCTGGGTTTGGGATAGTCTTGCAGGGTGCTAGTCACTATCGTCGGTGGAGAAATTAGTTCTTATCAGCTATTTACCACTGTACCAAACCCGTACCGGACAATTTCCTTCGAACCTGTCTCATCACGACTAGCCAAAGTTGTCGACATGTCAAGCCTCTCTTTGACTTAAACCGCCACTCGCACCAATTTTCGAGCCTCCATCGGTGCTGCTTTGGAAGTGATATCTGTTACACCCACCGCACCTTCATGTCTCCTAGCCACACCCCTCCGTCCTCCGTATCCGGAACCCAGCCTTTTCCCCCTTCGATTGAGAACGAACGTGAACTCACTAGAAGATCCAGGCATCCGCTCTCTTTTCTCTTATGCCCGTGTTCAACGTTCATGTCCAGCATTGCCAGGTCCCTGCTTATGTGACAGTCGTTGGATCGTTGGAGAGCCTTGTATTGGAGATGGCTCATCTCTTGTGCCATCAGGAGGTAGAGGCGAACGCATGCTTGTGTTACCATCACTTTCCCCTTTCCAAACACTAGTGTGGAAATATAACAGGGGTACGACATTTATGCCCCTGCCATTCGCCTCTCGCATCCCTGGTGCAACACTCAGACAGCCACACTGCAGTCCTCCAAAATATGCTCTTGTTCCAACAACTGGGTCACTATCGTTGGTGGTTCTTAGTCAGCTTCACTGTCACCCCCCAAACAACGTGGGCTCGCGTTATTTTCTTCATCTGCAACGAAAATTATACTTTCTGCGTACACACACACCCTCATAAACAATACCGATCGCTTACTGCCAAAAGATCATAGCCGCGGTTCGCTGTCTCGTGTATATACATCGGGTACGATAAACAGTGGAATTTTTGGAGTTCAATCCCACTTATAAGGTTCAGCCAAAATTTGGCATCCTCGTCTGGGGTACTTCCGGGATCAATTCCAAAAATAGGCAATAAATCAACCCTGTATTGAACACTCAAGCCACGATGTAGCCGTACAGCACACCCTCAGCGCTTTCTCTCACCACGCTCTGCTATGGTACGTGTTTCGCTCTATCTGTGCACCGGAATACTCACTTATGATGCAAAGAGTAAGCACCGTAGGAGTCTAAGTAGTGATGAAGCGCCCTCTAAGCGGCCCAAGGCGATTGAACCCGGAAGCTGTAGTACCTCCCCTTCTGCTAGTTCGAGTGCGTCCTCCCTCGATACCTCTCTCCATTATATCTGGTCTTACAATTTGAGGCAGTGCCTCAATATCATGGCCCCGCTCATTCCCGCACGTTAAATGATACAATCACCCCCACAAGTCAATTGGAGAATCCTCGAGGCAATCATCGTACGTACCACCTATGGTTGCGCTACCACATGCTGAAACAAGTTTGTGATGTCAGAAGATTTGCCTAGCCTCTTCGCAAATGCAAGCGGTTTCCAGATCAATAACTCGACCATTATTGGAAGCGTCGTTGAGTGCGCCGATCCAGCAACACTACCCTTTCCAGATTCTTATGGTGTGTCTTTTGGTCTTTGAACTTGAGCTTCCCTACTCACTCTACGATATCAGATGGACGGAAACTCAGAAAGGCGCTTCTCAAGGGGCTTGAATTCAGCCTACTAGCCCAAGGATGTATGCCAGATACTCGTGTTACGATTTTGTCAGAAGTCGACGCCAGGATCCACGACAGCCAGGGCAGCAATATCATATGGATCAAAAGCTTTCCAGGCGTTGGGAAGTCCACCCTAGCATCCACCATCGTATCCCGACTACGTGATCAGGGTGAACTGCTGTCATATTTTGTATTCGACCGCGCCAAACCGACTACCACCACCACCACAGCTCTCTGGCGTCGGGTTGCTTGGGATCTTGCCTGCTTACATCCGTTCGCGCGAGAACCTTTGCTGAAGCGCATTAATGGTGGAATCCTCGATGCCAGCTCTCACAACACCGCTTCCCTTTTTGCATCTCTCATCATCGAGCCATTATCGGATTTAAGCCATGGAAAATCGAGTGATGTTCAGCTTGATCAGCCTGTAGTGGTCGTCATCGATGCCGTCGATGAATGTGGGGGTCTCGAGGGGCCTAGGTCGAGCGACCGTAAAGCTTTGTTGAAGACGCTTGAGCAATGGTACTCGGAACTCCCGAAGAACTTCAAGCTCGTGGTTACCAGCAGGGAGGAAGACGACATCAGGCGACGCATTTCACCTATCAGCGACCACATCCACATTTCCATCAACGCTGATGAAGCTTGCAGCGACATCCGCAAGTACCTTGAAGATCGTCTCGGGGATATTGCAGGGGCGTACTCCGAATTGCCTGTGGACTGGGCCCACCAGACAGCCCATTACCTTGCCAAAGGTGCGGCGGGAGTCTTCATGTGGGCCACGATCATTGCGAACTTTATTGAGGCTGGTGAGCCCCAGTCGCGGCTTGAAGATATCGAGGCTGGTCTTGGGTTAGGGGGTGAAGAAGGATCGCTGTTTGCTCTATATGCAAATGTCCTGAAGATCTCGTTCAAGAACCTCCATAAAAAGGAGACGGAGGCATTCAAGTGTGTGGTTGGTGTCATGATTTTCGCTCAACGACCGTTCAACGGCTCCGAAATTACTGCGATCAGTCCTTTGGTAACCGGGTCTATGCTAGAGTACATTCGCAACGGCCTGCGGTCCGTCATTGATCAGGGCAATATCCTCCGCTTTGTTCACCAATCATTCGTTGATTTCCTCCTCTCTCCGGAGTGCCCGGATGAGTTCTCCATCAAGGAAGCGGAACAGCAGCGCCAACTCTCTACCCTATGCCTGACCACCATGTCAAAGCAGCTACGCTTCAATATCTGCGGCCTGGAGACATCGAGTTTGAAGAACGCGAATGTGCCTGACATCGAAACCAAGATCAAGACCTGGATCCCACTACTCCTCTCATATGCGAGCTGTTTTGTGGCTGATCATCTTCGTCACAGTGCATTTGATGAGCACTTGATGGGCAACGTGAGGGTAGTATTCAAGGAGAAGCTGCTATACTGGCTCGAAGTGATGAGCCTGCTGAATGAGATGAAGCGGACGGTACCAATCCTGAGGGCAGTTGTTGATTGGATTTCCGTGCGTATTCTCTCTGCTTACTGGTATCACGTTTCTGACGTTCTTCGCATAGGCGAGGGACGAAGACCTCACCGAGTATATTCGTGATGCTCTCCGATTTGTCACAGCATTCATCACCCCCATCTCACAGAGTGCTCCACACATCTACCTCTCTGCCCTCCCCTTTGCTCCCGAAGAGTCATTGGTTGCGAAACATTTCCTACCCAGATTTCCCCAACTCCTCGCGCTCGATACGGGCAAGCATAGTCACTGGTCATCGTGCGTTTTTGTTTCAGAATACCACAGAAAGCGGGTCACTTCCATCGCGTTTTCTCCAGATGAGAAGATATTTGCATCGGGGTCTGAGGATGGAAGAATATGTGTTTGCGACTCTGAAACAGGGATTCTAATCTTTTGTCTGTCTGTTGGGGATTTTATGCTCGGACCACCAAGCAGTGTAAACAGCCTTGATTTCAGTCCTGATGGCAAGGAAGTTGTGGCTGCATATGGAAAAGATGGGCTAGTGATCTGGAATATTGAGAGTGGCAAGCAACGCTGAAGTGCTGAAGATTTCTGGGGTATCTGGCGCCCTGCCCCTGTTAACGATGAGGTGTGGGAGGACGAAGATATCGTATCTGCTGTCTATGCTAAAGATGGCAATAATACAATTGTTTCAATATCACGATCCCCCATTCATCATGGGCCAAGCCGCATTCAGCTGTGGGATGCAAACTCTGTCACTCTGTCATGCACTTTGCTCGATCCCTCCGAACCAACCGAACGTTCTTTATTGTCGCCAGATGCACACTTCCTTGCTGAATCAACCAAGTTCCCTCGACGTCTACTGAGAGTATGGGATTTGACAGAAAGACCTCCTCGATGCGTGATCGAGCTGGATGACGACATTCCACTCTCCTTATCGACCTTGGCGTTCTCCCCAGATGGACAATTCCTGCTGGTGGTGACTTACACACCCCAGCAGATCTCAATGGCACGCATCTGGAAGATGGAAACTTGTAATATGGCTGGGCCCGCAATTTCACTACATCCAGAAACTGGCGGCCTACCGCTGTATCACCTCTTGTATTCGGATAGCAACGATAACCTAGCTATCGCAGTTTACGGTGATGCATCAACACAGATCTTCGATGGTACCACAGGCGACATAGTTTATTGGGGCAGGGAACCTTCCCGAGTATCTTCCGGATCCCCTTCACGCAGTGGCAGAAGAGCTCTTGTAGGGTATGGAGATGGGACTATCAGGATGTGGGATCATCGGTGCCATGTGCGGGCCCTATCCCCAATTGATCCCACTGCTGATAATCACATGGTTATCCAGGATTGGGCTAAGCTGGTGTTTTCACCTTGCGGTAAGACGCTGGCAGTGAGCGATGGAGATGAGATCAGGCTTTGGAACACAGTTACCGGGGAAGCTATAAACCTTAGTCATCCTATCCGAACCAAGCATAGGGAGCTCGCTTTCTCTGGTGATGGTAGTGGGTACATAGCATCCCTCACGCTATGTGGTCCCTGTCGTGTTGGACCTCCTGTGATCAACATATGGGATACAAGTACCGGAATGAACCACCGTTGTCTAGCGGTAACTTGCGCGAATAGCGAACGTGACTACGAACTCTTTTTTTCGTCGAGTGACAATCAATTGGTTCTGAGCAGTACGACTCCCAGCTCGGGAGGGAGCGAAAGGGAGGGGTTTATGGTGCGCGTTTGGGGCGATTATATGCTTGGTGATGCATGTACTACGGTCATGATACCGGACCTACACTATCCCTTCTGGCCAATAATTTTCCTTTCGCCTGATGCTTTAACTACCGTTACACTAGAGCACACATACGTGGACACTATTGTTCATTGTCAACACAGAAACACAATAGAGGAACGTTTCGTTTCTCGTGCCTCGTTCAACGCAGCTGCTTTAGGCAAGACTTCCAACATGAAAGGCCGGGCAACATTCTCGCAGTGGTCGACTATTTGCATTGGTTCCCGACAACGACGACGGAGCACTTCAAATTCGAGTATGGGAGACAAAAACGTGGACAGAGGTCGCGGGGCCTTTCGAAACAAGTAGAATTTTGAGCAGTGGTGGAAGGCCAATATTGCTATCAATCTCCGCTGATGATCGGTTTGTTCATCTCACATCCCCGCAGGGCGGCGCAGTATGGGTTTGGGATATCTGCAATGGGAAGAGGGTCTCTGAACCCTGGCGTGGATATGATCTGAGTCGAGCATCCTCGATCATCATTTCGCCTGATGGAGAAAAACTGGCATCCATAGCTTGTGTCACCACGTCGAGGATAGTCAGGCTTTGGGATACCCGCGGTCTCCATAGTGGGCAGGCGCAAGGGCCGGTTGGGGGTGTTGGAGATTTTGGAGATCAAACCCTCGTCGAAGATGGATGGATTGGAGAAGGTAGCAACTCGTTACTCTTTTGGGTCCCATCCGAGCATAGGGATGGACTGTGGCGGCCGAGGAATATTGCTGTTTTTGGGGTGACACCGACCAAATTGAATTTCAGTGCATTCAAGTATGGGAAGGAGTGGGAAGAGTGCATTGACAAAGAGTATATGATGTGAATACAGGCTGATTGAATGTTTATAGTGGAGTTTGAGATCTTTACTCTGTACTATTAGTCTTCGTTGAAATGAACGATTTTGTAGTTGCTATGTGACTAACAATCAGGACAGTTCTCGGTTACTTTACATCGGGATTGAGGACCAGGATACAGCCCTCGGAAGCGAGGTACTTTGTTCCGTGCTCCTCCTGAACAAGGATGAGAGTAATGACGATTAGGCGTCTGCGACATGTGGTTAGTGGGTAATTGTTGGTTGGAGTTATATTCAGCCAAGCAAAGCCTTGACTAGTGGTAGTTCTCAAGGGGGAGTAACGAGTGACCTACGAATATCAAAGTGAGAATCTAATTTTTAGCGACCGGAGTAGGCATCCGGGTATCGTGGCCAGATATCTCGATGAAATAAATCAAGCAGGCTCGTGGGTATTTAATTTGTTCTCAACTACAGCCAATAACTGCTATCCAAGAACCATCAATGCACCCTCTCTGTTCCGATTATCCTTTAACAGCAGAATCCTTGTCGATTGCCGATAGTAGAAGCATACAGAACCACAGAAAATACGCGCCTCGTACCTGCGATATACCTTCAGCCGTCGGACCAAGTCGTACGGCTGGCTCTGTATTGTAGTAGGATCGTCGACATAGGGGTGGAGGTGACGCCATGAAAAGCACCGTGACGGTTGGCCAGCGCAGGCATCGAAACTCGTAGCGTTTGCCTGGAATCTGGACATTGGTATGAGAGTCAGAGGGGTTCCAAGTGAGCGACGTTGAAGATGATCGTAGCTGAGGGCGAGACTGGAAATTTGGGGTGGGACGATGGATGCCATGTCGCTCCTTGTCAACGGTATTGCAGGCAGTCAGTGAGGTGAAGGGGATCGTGAGTAATACTGCAACCATGCTGAGCAGTCATTGACTGGATTAATAATGTGGAATGGGTCAACCTTCTTTGTGGTGCTAGCCTGCATGTCTAGTATCAAACGTCATTCTTCAAGTTTGTCGTAGGCTTATCTAGTAGCAGAATTCGACAGCCAACGGGGGCGCTGTGTGTTTTCTATACTAAATTCAGAACTATAGACTTGAAACTCGAGGTGAACCACGCTCTCTCTTGTGAATACGAGACGAGCAATCATCTCATTCTCAAAGGCTGCATAGGATATTTAGCTACAAAACGTGCGACGAAAACACTGTATCTTACTTACCCGTCCCCCCGGTGGTCATGCTCCCCCTATTGCAGGCGGATCTACTATTGTGAGTGTGGCTCCAGTTTATCGGCTCATCAGCTCCTTTCTCTATTTCTAGCGTCTGCTCATCCTTAGATCGACTACACAGCCTGTCAGTCCGACAGTAGTCATGATAATAATGCAGCCACCAACCAATACAGCGCCGCAACACGGTCCTTTTGCTAGCGGTAATGTGTGCATATCAGCCATTTATCCTTTTAAAGGTTGTGATCATAGCAGAGATCATGACAGTTCCGCTTGCAGCAGCAGTCGCCGGATCACTGAAGGTCTCAACATTCGGAAGGTAAACTCGGGAGTTGCCGGTGATGGGACACAAATAATGATCGATCAACGCGTGCCCCTTTTCGATTGGAGTTCTATCGGTCCCGGAAGGCAGGGGTAAGTGGTCTGAGATTACCCTCTCATCGAGTTGAACATCTGAAGCCCGAACTAGTGCAAAGGCAACTGGCCAGTTTCAAGCAGAGTCTTGGGATGGGATGAGTACTTGGGCAAGCGCTGGCGTCAACGCTCTTGAATATGAACGCTGAGGGGATTCGTAGGCCATAGTGTGGTTATTCATCGAGCCACTCATCAGCTGATGGGCTAACTCGGTCCCTTCAATGGTCGCGTCGCATCCTACGACTCTGGTTTGCCTTCAAGTTCGAAAACAGCACCGTTCGTGGGCATGATACATAGGCGCGTATTTGCATCACTTCTCCATGCAAACGCTGATCTGAAAATCCAACAGAAATACAACAACATCTGCATTTATGCAGCTCTCAGCCACCCGCGCAGCAGCAGAATTCCAAAAGCTCCTCTCGTTCCAATGCCCAGGGGAGATGCCGGTTCTTGATCAGCCATCACCGTTATGCTTCAGACAACGTGGGCTCCTGTTACTTTTTCATAGGTCACAGAAACTAGATCATTATCTAGCTTATCCGACCCTTGTTCACTCCAAGTTCGGTCCGCAAGAGTTGAAACAGCGATATATTGGTGCTTTACCTGGTGGGGATGAACATGAGGTGTGGATAAGTTCAGTTTCTCTGCACGGCCTTTCCTGGATACTAACGCGAGGTTGCGTCATGTTTGCGTAGGGCACACCAGCGGACTCAAGATATCGCCACCTTGCTCTCGCAGCGCGCACACCCATCGTATCCACAGTCATTTAATCGGGAAACTCGTGATAGATATCTTTCGTCTCCGTCGCCGTATCTTCAACACTTGAGAGTCCTATGGCTCAATTTGCCAACATATCGCCCGTTATTACCGTGTGTGCATAGCGCCTCTCGTACAAGCTCTCACTGACACTCTCAGCTCGGTCATGAGGATCTCTGGGGAACGGATTCCGTTGTGATGAGAAACGCGAACATGGGTAGGGCCCCGATATAGATGTTGTCATGAGCGCGTACGGAAGGATGTCCACCCCTGGAGGACTTCATGGAGGAGGAACTGCGGAGTGACTGCCCTATACACCGATTCTCTCGCTCGAGCTTTCGCT
Organism: Leucocoprinus leucothites; assembly: GCA_013368445.1. Taxonomy (NCBI): domain Eukaryota; kingdom Fungi; phylum Basidiomycota; class Agaricomycetes; order Agaricales; family Agaricaceae; genus Leucocoprinus; species Leucocoprinus leucothites. Next base: position 2,837,695 of record JAACJO010000002.1, on the reverse strand, counting down.
CTTCCTTTAGTACACGAAAGTGCGACGAACCATGCTTCCGGACTCTTTGTTACCTATTCATTGGACGCCATACTGACCTTCTACCGTTGTGTCCTACGCCAGACTCTCTTTGGGCTGAGTAACTATATACATATCGCCCGGTCCATATCATACATACTTCTCATGAATAATGATAAGACTCCCATCAATAATGAGAATATTAAGTCGTAAACGCGTGCTGGGATACTGAGGGTCAGAGAGGAAACGTGACATGATTGATATTCACGACCGTCACTGGGACCGGACATGATGACCGATACAGTACCCTACCCCCGATTTGCCGTCCCCCCGGTTTTACCTCGTCACATCAGAGTCACACCATAACCAATGACTGCCAAACGTCATTCCGAGACGTACAGTCGTCTCTGTAATAACCCATACCTGTAATAACCCATACCTGTAATAACCCATACTCTGTAGTAATCCATAGATTTTCGGGTCTCCCAAGTTGGTTTGCAGGGGATTTGATGGCAAAACCCATAACTCTGCACTAACCTGTAACCCATAGCTCCGGGGCGGAAAAAACCCATAGCGCCGGTGACCATATATGGTAAAAAAGTGAATTTGGAGCTCGACATTTGGGCGCTTGTACTGTGCCGGCTACCGAGGACAGAATTTTGAATAGACCTAGCTGTACAAAACAGTTTCTGCGCCCATTATGCTTCCTAATAACTTAGTTGAGATACTTGAAAAAGGGCTCAGAAAACTCGAGCAACAGTCTCATTCTCGTAGGATTCTTCTTCAGAACAAGCAAAGATCTCGAGACACTGCTTGATCAGCTCCAGGCCCACGGTGTACTACAAGAGAATAATTGCATGTCAATTGACTCACTCCCCAACCCGGAACACGAAAATGGCACTATGAATGAGAGAACGGACAAGGAAATTTACGAGTCGGTAATGCAATCATGGGAGCTACGAGAGCTTAGTGAGGTCAATGGGGGTGATGATGACTCCGGTGATGGTGTGGATAAAATTTAGCCCCCAACTCTTAGCAAACTCTTCGTTGCTAACAAGACACTTAGCAACAAACTCCGATCCTTTTGCTCACAAGATGGAGCAAGTTCTTCGCACTTTCAACCAACAAGTTCACTTGGATGAGGTAGAAAAGCTAAAAGATACCCGTATTGATGATTATTTTACTAGAAAGTAGCTTTCACTCGTTACATTTGACAGATACACGAGCTCATTGACTTCAGGAGAGCCTGGGGTATTTTAAATATATTTTATTCGATTATTTTAATAGTATTTTTCGATCTTTCTCATAACCCATACTCTGTCATAACCCATAGCTCGGACCTTCCACGAACTGCTATGGGTTATTACAGAGATGACTGTAACACTATATTAGATCAAAAAGGATCGAGGGCGCTCGACCCATTGACTGATGTGCTACTAGTAGCTACGTAGGTAAAATAAGAGGGTTATAAGATAAGGAATTAAGTATTGTATTAAGCTGTAATATTATTTGCTTCATGATTGAGTTGTTGTTGACCTCGTTGACGCCGTGGGACTCCAAAAAGGCCTGAGAATCTAGGCTGAGATTTAATATTATCTTCATGAGCTTGTAGGTAGTCTTGAATATGGTTGATGATGTCTGATTTGAGACCGCTTTCGTCAAGGTGCAAGGCACGGGCAAGGATACAAATATTGGTCTTGGAACCCTTGGCATACGTTGTGAAAGGCACCTGAAATATTCAACTGCGAGCTTCCTGGATGATTTCTTCTTCAAGTTGAAGCTTCTCTTGTGCATGCTGAGCCAACTGTTGCTCCTCTTGACATTCTTTCTCGAGCCGAGCTGCATCTTCTGCTTCAAATGCATCTCTGAGTGATGGAAGTGTGATAAACCGGGCCTTGATTTTTGTTGACCTGCGCTCCTTCCTTTTCTTCACATTCTGGAGCTGGATCTGAGTATCCTCCAATTTTCGCTTCATAATCATGCAATGAGCATTGGCGGCCACTGTTTGAGCTGTTTGTGACTGAAGTGCCTGCTCTAACTCGAGAATCTTCACACGCATTGCCTGAACTTGATCATCCAATATGTGGCTGTGCTGTGGTTCAGAGTCAACTGAACTTAATGAATGAGGTGTTGCTGAAGGTATTGGATTGGATTTCATGACAGAGGAGAACGTTCCATGGGGTTTAGGAGGTGATCTGGTAGGCTGGGACTCAGATACACCCGAGTCCATGAGAGTAGGATCAGAGTCTGTATCAGAATCAAAGGAATCTGATGGGGTGGGGAAGAAGTCTGAGTCAAATTCAGACTTGGCGTCACTGGGGATAGCTGGGTCTGATGAAGGAACATCAAGAGGATATGATTCCAGAACATGGACATGGATGGATGAAGTGCGGGCTGGTGCAAAATCAATGTCAGTGAAGACATTTCAGTTCACTGGATAGAGACCAGTCTTTTCAAAGCCAGATTTGATGACCACCGAAGTCATGCCATGATCACAGATTGACATGTATTCTTGTATGTCATTGTAGCAATTCATTGTGACCCCTTCAAGAACATGATGGTTACAATGGCTGTACCATTCGTGTTCAATATGGTTGAATATAGCAACATCGAGAGGTTGCAGCTTATGAGTGCATTTCAAAGGAAGGCATAAAATGATGAAATCACAGCCTTCGATTGAATATGCTTTCTGGTGTAGAGGTTCTTTGATGTATGGATATAATGTCAAGTGGAGTACTAGCTAGGTAGCTAGTGTCGAAGCAGCAATGGGGAGCGTAGCAGTGAAGGTAGACAATGTAGTCGATGACTCACTTTACTAGGCAGTTGGTCTGTTATGGGAGTAATACGAGGTAGAAGTTGCAACTGAGAATGTAGAATTGACTGTAGAATATCGAAGAAAATACAAAGTATTTATACTAGAATGTCCGAATAATATCTACCATATAGAGGACATTACACCATCGTTTCGAGGTGGTAAAGGGTACAAGTAAAACTTATAGTAAAACATGTATCGTCTGCATGAAGTATCGGTGCATAAACATAGTGGTATCTAATAATAGAATGCATATGTCATAATTGAGAGTGAACATGAACATAGCAGCATGTAAACGCGCATGTGATTCAACACTCCTCCTCACTCGAAATGGCAGGAGATGCATAATTGAGCAGCTATAAAAAGTGCTTCATTTTTAAGCGGCTATAAAAGCACTAAAGAAATTCGATACCCAAGGAATAAACAAATTTATTGAAGAGAATTGAACCAAGGTTTTTCGTCAGAATATCAGCAGGGTTGTTTGAGCCCTCGATAAATTCCAACTCAACGGCACCTTCTTCCACGATATCTCAGATATAGTGGTATTGTATATCAATATGCTTCAAGCGTTTTTCTTGAACAGGGTTCTCACTCCAGAAGATAGATCTGATATTGTCACCATAGAGAATCAGAGCAGGTATTTTAAAACCTATCTCTTCTAGAAGTTGTCTAATCCACATCAACTGATGGCTGCAATCAGATAGCGCCATATACTCAGCTTCAGTGGATGACAAAGCAACAGTTTTCTGCTTGCAGCTAAGCCAGCTTACAGGTCCATGCGCTATTGTGACAAAGTTACCTGTAACAGATTGTCGAGACTGTCCGTCTTGCACCCAATCACTATCGGAACAAGTAATGATGGCTTGATTAGAAGCTCCATCAAAAACAAATCAATAATTGCACATTGATCGCAAATATTGCAGTACATGGAGTCCAGCCCAAAAGTGCGCATTTGAAGGGGCAGCAGATTGCTGGGAGAGTTTGACAACCACAAAGGATATGTCAGGTCTCAATCCGATCATAAGATACATCAGCAATCCGACTAACTGTTGGTAACAAGTTCTAAACTTAGGATCTACCTTATTGACATAGGGTTCGAAAACGAATCTGGATGGCAGTGGTGTGAATTTCGCGCCTTTAGGAATCTCAAATTTCTCAAGAACCTTATCGAGGTATTTCACTTGATCTATATAGAGTTTTCTCTCTTTTCAATTGCGTGATATGTTCATGCCTAGGAACTCAGAAAGTTCACCTTGGTTATGACATTCCCAAGTAGTCATGAATTTTTGCTTCAACTCGGAGAGGAGCAGGGAATTCTTTTTACCCATAAAAAATACATCATCCACATATACGACCGCAAAGATACACTTGCTGGTCTTGGGATGTGTGAAATGATAAACACCAGCATTGGACTTACAGTGCTTGAATCCAAGTTTTAGCATCGATGAAGTGAGTGCTTTCCACTAGGATAAGCCAGCTTGTTTTAGACCATAGATTGCTTTGCGTAATCTCCAGACTTTCTTCTCATGGCCAGGAAGTCGGAATCCTTCTGGCTGCTCCATGTAGATTTCTTCATCCAGATCGCCATATAAATAGGCTGTTTTGATGTCAACAGAGTGAAGGTCAAAGTCCTCAAGCACTGCAATGCCAAGGAGTAGGCGTGCTGTCTCATATCGGACAACTGGAGAGAATAGTTCATCAAAGTCAATTCCCTCGATTTGGGAGAACCCTTTTGCAACAAGGTGAGAGCGATATCAATTATCAGACTTGATGTTGTAAACCCATCTATTTTTAATAGCTCTCCTTCCTTTTGGGAGATCAACAAGCTCATATACACCTCACTTATGAAGCACGTCTAATTCCTCAAGCATCGCTTTTTGCCATTTTGTTTGAGTATTAGTGTCTAAATTCGCGATATCTCTAAACTGTTCGGGAACTGGCCCGTTGGTGCATTGTGCGAGGAGGAAATCAACTAATTTTACCCCCCCTTCCTTCACAAACTTCGCAAAATCGGTAGATGACAGTTTATTGTTGATACTACTATCCAGATGAGGGATATTCCAATTTTGTAATCTATTCCAAGCTTCCTCATCGGAAATTGCTCCAGGAATAGGTCGATATTGAGCACGATTGTGTGGTAAGTTAGGATTGAGTTCCCTATATTGTCAGACGACATCAAGAGGGTCGCTCCTATCACCATACACGTTTCCTGGTCTGTTCGGAGGTTGAACATTTCACCTAGGATGGCGATTTTCACGTTCGGTGACCCAGCGGTCAAGCCATTCTAGTGCATCAAGGTCATCCTGGACCGAAGGTCACAGTGGCGGTACCTCGGGTGGAGATGGAGACCAAGCACGTTTTCGTGGACCAGGTTCCTTTCGCGAAGGTCCCGGAGAAGGAGGTAACTCAACTTCTTCTTCCTCTTCTTTTGGATCGCGATCTTCCAGATCAGTGTAAGAAAGAGGTGGGCTTGGCGATCTAGGAGGTGAAGGTGTTTTAGGGCATGGAGGAGCACGAGGTGAAGGTGCACAAGGCGGCTCTCCTCCTCGAGGTGTAGGCAGAGGGTCTACATGTGGAACATTCGGAATAGTCGAGATTGGAGGAATCTCAGTGCAAGGTGGCTCGGGGTAAACCGCTGGTTTTTAGTCTGAACATTTAGGGAACATTTTTTCATCAAAGATGACAGTCGGCAAGATAAACTCAGTGTTCCCTCGAGTATGGCAGAGAAAGATATAATTCTTCTCCTGATCATATCCAACAAAGATCATCAGTTCAGATTTCGCAGATAATTTATTCGGGTGCATTTTGTCCGGAAGGAACACATATGCAGCACAACCGAATACTCGTAGGTGACTGATGTCAGGTTTATGTCCATGTACTAACTCAAACGGAGTTTTCCATTGGATGCGGTTCATCGATGTGTGATTGTAGATGTGGGTTGCGGTGTTAATCGCGAAATCCCACCATGAATCCAGAAGACACACATGAAGTCGCATGGCCTGCGCTTTCTCATGCAGTGTTCGATTCAATCTTTCTGCTCGCCCGTTCTGTTGATGGACGTGGGGCACACTCGGTGTGAACTCAATCCCTTTCACCCGTAGATAATCTTGCAGGGTACCTGCTATGAATTCTCCTCCTCGATTGGATGTAAATTGATGAATCGATTTGCCAAATTGGTTCTTAATGTAAGTTAGAAGCTCAACCATGTGGGGAGCTGCTTCAGCTTTTGATCACAGAAGCACCATGTGGGCAAATGAGGAATAATTGTCCAATAAGGTCATGACCCATTTATACTTATGATAAGATATGATGGGGAGCTCAAAAAGATCACTGTGAATATGCTCAAAGGCTTCTTTGGCCCGAATTGGGTTATCATTAAAGGGTTTCTGGTGCATCTTCCCTTTCATGCAGCCTGGACAAGGGCGTGAATGATCGGGAATTGAAACCTGAGGTCCATTCAGCGTGGAGTCAGTAGTTTTGCTCAACACACGATTTGATGGGTGTCCTAAACGTTGATGCCAGATATTATAGTCAGGATGCTGAGCGACGTGGCTCAAAGCATTCGAATGTACAATTCGACATCTTACTGTTTGTAGCATAGGCTGCCACTCAGAACAAGGAGCTGCTGACAAAACGGCATTGCCTGACTCATTCCGAAAGATAGTACCATGTTTATCAGCCTCACTGCGCAACCTGGATTCCAAGAGTTGACTGGCAGACATGAGGTGATCGTGCATACCCTTTACATAGAACACAGGGGACAATGAAGTCACCGCAGTGATCGTTTTTCTGTTATCATGGATCTCGTGTTCAATCAGAACAGTGCCTCGACCTGATATAGATAGGGGAGCATTTTTGTTAGCTGTCTGAATTTCACCAAATTTCCCCATTTCAATTGTAGAAAAATCGTCCAAATAGGGTGTGAAATGTGCGGAAGCACCTGAATCGAGAATCCAAGAAGCAGCTTGTGAAGGCGCTTTCTTTCCCTTACAGTGGCAACATAAAGCTCTCTCACACTTAGATAGATTTACACAGTGCAGCATGGAGGTCAAATCACAGTTTAATAACAGCCCCACAGGGGCGACCAAAATAGTGCACGATACAAGACAAGTATATACAGGAGCCGAAGATGACGTAACTAGTCTGCAAAAAAGTTCAGCAAGGCCAGGAGCACTTACATGGGAGCGGGCTCGAGTGGGGCAACAGGCCCTTTCTCGGTTGTGCTGTGGCATCACCATATTAGTGTTAATCCAATCAGAGATAGAAGAAAAGACTTGCGTTGTCCACAACCCAGAAGTCCACCTGTCAGAATCCTCCCCCTCGGAGTTGGATTCGAGCATCGGATCAGCCGGAGGTGTCATCCTCAGTGACGGTGGGCATTTGTCCATATCTCCTCCATAATAAGGAATTTCCTCAATAATAGAGCCCGTCTTTTCGGCTTTGACTGCGAGGTTGGCAAGCCTTTCATCCCAAATCTTTAGCACTTTATCCTTGGTAGCTTTCGAGCTTCTGCAATGATATCCCTCAGACTGAGGAGATTTGGAGATTCGCTCCTGAAGCCGCGATGTATTCTTTTGTGCTTCTGCAACAAGGTGGCATGTGGATGTCGAAGGGCTTGCATTAGCCGGTTCTGCCAGCAAGGTGATCTGGTTCACAAGGAGAGGACGGTTAGTGATAGCAGGGGCAGCGAAACCAATGGCACTGGAAGTGCCATATTGAGGAGCAATGGTGGTGACTCCAGAGGAGTTGGAGGTGTTGGCATTGGTCGCAGCTTCATTAGCAGCGCCCTTGCCTTTCTTGCCTCCTCTCTTACCATGTTTTCCTTTCTTGCCATCTCCGCCGGGATTGCCAGATTGGTTGTTACCAGGCTTCTGGCCAGCGCTCTGATTAGGAGGCTGCTGCTGTGGCTGCTGCTGGAGCTGTGATCGAAACGGCCCTTGTTGTCCTTGCCCCTAGCGTTGTTGATTGCCGGGGTTCCGGTTCTGCTGCCATTAGCCATTGGAGTGGCCGGCGCGAGAAGCGGAAGCAGTCATCTTCTGGGACCAAGCAGCCTGGATGGTGCTATGGACCAGATCCCATGTGAGTTGGGACATTTGCATTTGATTCGCAAGGATAGACTGTGCTAAGGTTTCCATCCCTTGCGGGACAGCATGAAGCAGAATCATGGCATGGATCACCTCGGGAAGTTGTGCGGTCGTGCCTTCAATCCGAGTGAAGAGAGATTCAAGCTCAGCGATCGACTGAGCCGGATCCATGTTTCCGGGGAGAGACCAGGAGACGGTGCAGACAAAGTCGCCATAGACTGATGCAGGACCTTGGACACCATAAAGGCATTGGAGACTTTCCCAAGTGGTAGCGGGATCTCCTTGGATTATCAGGTGGAGCATGGAATCTGGGACAGCTTGAATTAGCATGCCAATCACAGATTGCTCTAAAAAGTTCCTTCTATGCTCTTCTTCATTACAAAGTGCAAGTGAGGCAGCAGCCTCTGCAGCATTCGAGATGTTATTGTCAGCATCCATGACTGGAGCGACGAGAATTGGGAGCGGAGGAATGACACTGCTTGTGACATTCCAACCCGTAAGAGGGGTTCCAGGGGTTGTGATCATGGAAAGATATCCTTGCATCCTCATGGACCAAAACTGGTAGTTCTGGGGGCCTTGAAGGATGGGGATGTGAGAAGCTCCATTGTTGATAGAAGACATTTTGAAAAGAAGTCGTCAGTCAACGTTGTTCGTTAGAAGTAGCAGGGATGCGCTAATCGAGCAAGGTTTCGAACCCAAATCGCCTAAGGGCTAGGGTGAGACACAGAAATGAGAAGGGATACTGGGCCCTTCACAAGGTACAGTGGTGGTGCTAGGAAGTGGCCTTCCCATAACAGGTTGATCTAGTCCTTCTCAGACATCAAGCACAGCAAGCTAATCAGCTAGTGCGATATTGAGCTGGCGATCGGGCCCATAACCTGTCAAAGCAGCAACAGGGAGCGTAGCGGTGAATGTTATAGTGACGTCGGCCCGGTCCTAAGCTGGTGTGATAAGTATCGAGTTGATCTTATCAAAGGGGACTCCTTCTCGGTAAGCGACAAAGTCATTTACTAAGTCAGAGTTATAATACGGCAATTATAGAGTTAAGACTTTAGTAATTGAGATCTTAGAGCTTAAGTTCAATTCGACTTTGTATAGATAAAGGCTCGTATTGAGTCTCCACCTAACCAAGTAGAAACAATGTTTCTCCTTGGTAGATGTCGACGACTTATATACGATACAAGTTGGTATCTATTATTAACTAGGGCTAAGGGCTTCTAAACAAAGAAGAGAAGTATACAGCTTCCTTAATGCTAATTAAACTATATAAGACGTGATCTGTCAAAGAAGCTTTAGAAGTTCTTCTAAAGAAGTTCTTCTTTGATCATCTGATCAATCACAAGGTAAGTCCAAATATAGTGCAGCTATATTTAACAATCACATGTCATCAAAATACAAACAAAACCAAACAAGTCATAACCAGACAAAGTAAACAAGTCAAAACAAACTAGAAAATACAAGAACAAATAAGAGGAAAACATAATTGCAATATTACTTAAGTAAAGCTAATATCGACTTCGTATTGTAGATGGAACAAATGCTAGATATAATCAATATACATAACACCCAGGGTTGAACCTGGACCTGGACTGAACTGAACTTCAGCACCCCTATTGACAATCCCACCAGTTAACATATCTACACCTATTTAACATGATACTTTGTAAGTACAATCATCACAAGCATAGCCCAAAAAGCACACACAACCCAAATCACTGTCATATCCATCAAGATATTGAACACACAAAAAGAATTAAAATATCAACACACTCATAAAATCATTGCCAGTGTGAGCAACAAATGTCGGGCCTTGCGATCCCTGTGCTTGAATGCTCAAATTAAAATCCCAAACAGTCTTTTCAAACCACATTTGAAGAACGAACAACAAAGTTAATGCTAGAACATCAAACCCTTTTCTTCAGCACACCTAGAACACATTAAAGAATAATGAATGAAACCTGTACATACCAATCATAAGACCACTAACCCCAAGCACAGCAGATACATTCTGAAAAAGCGGCTTCCCAAGCATAGTCTCCATTTTTCCCATCTTATGCCGGAATAAAATGAGGGTAAATGTGATCAGAAACAAGGCATCCAACATGAGTGTGATGGAGACAAATATAGGCACTGCTGCTGTAGGTGCATACAAGAGCATTATAGGTGCATTTTTTGGCAGCACTGAGAGATCTAGATATCCATCCATTCAGCTCAGAATATCTGCTTTTTTCTGTGAAGCGAAGGACCCACCATACTGAGGTGAAAGGCTTGCAGGAGTACAATGCAACAATGCCTTATTATCCATCCTCACACACAAACCTACACACACAATATGAGCACCCCTTCAGCACTACACCACAGCCACTCAACCAAAAAAAAAGCACCAACCCAACGAACCCAAAAACACACTAGGCCCATCTACACTCCCACTCGATAGTCCAGGTTGCACAAGTTCCATTGATGACACAACAGTCAACAATGCCACATGATCACACAACAAGAACGTCAGTGACAAAAACACAAACAAAGAGAGTAGTGTCGCTGTCAATGCCAACACTAGTATGAGGTACAATGCAATAGCTTTTGGGGGTTCTAGGTTGTTTGTCATCTTGGTTTTTTTACTTGGTTGAGTGTTTGGCAATTAGGGATAGATGATAGGATTGTGATAGATGTCTGAGCCCCACAGAGAGGCAAAAATTAGCTGAGAGCAGCGAGGATGGATAGAGAAATGACAGAGAAAAATCACGACTAGCGGCCTTTCCAAAACCCAAAAGAAAAAGCAAGAGTATAAGACAGGCGCATGCAACAGTCACAAATATCAAGGCAGGACACTCTGTCAAGGCAATAAAAACAGAGAACCTCCAGCTGGCCACCACAAGTATCTTTCACCCTTAACACCCAATTGTTGCAGGAAGCTATGAAAGAAACCTCCAAAAGCACAAGTGACAAGCATCAGTTGCTGCATCGCCTCAAGGTCTCCAAGCTCAACATCAGCCACACATCTGTTTGGTCCAGATGATCAACTTATCGTCAAGGAATTCAAACTAGAAATGATATTATGGGATGACTAAAGATTGATATTTATGGGAAGCTGAACTGAACCAAAGAGCCTGAAGCCAAGTGTGAACAACTTCTGGTATTGTTTCGGCCCACAATCCTTGTCTGACTCTGGTTTCGTTATGATACTAATTCAAAGAGCCAGTGAGTAGAGATCAAAACTCTCAGGACATTATGGCAGCAGAAACAGGTGGAACATAGAATTAAATATTCTCAGGACATTATGACAGTAGAACTAACTACTAGTATCAAGCCCTACCATTGACATCCTGTTCACTGTTGTCAACAACTGATTGGGTGCAAAGAGTGGGTCACATCTGCTTCTTTGCTCTAGAATGTTTCAACTTCTTGGTTACTGAGATACTGTTTGAATCATTTGGATCAACATTTTCTTGATCACTTCGGACCCTTGCACATTTAGTTGACTTCTTGTGAGTCACACCAGCATCCTTCCGCTTTCTGCAAGGCTCTTCGTGCAGCTTTTGGCTAGTGTCTCAAGCTGTTGTCAGTTTCATCTTTGCCCAGACATGCTCACCCAAGCATAGCGCATTGTGTAGGGTGCAGGAGGTCCAGAATTTACTGATACCGCTACTGTTCCCTATTGCCACACTACCACTACACTACCACTACACTACCGCTACACCACTGCTACACCACCACTACACTATTGCTACATTGCCGCCACACTACCTCCGCATTCCCGCTACACTACCTCCGCATTTCCGCTACACTACTGCTACCTGACTTCTTGTTAACTATACCTTAGTCATACATTCCAGCTATATTGTAACTCCAACATGAGTTAATAACTCCCGACCTCCCAATAAAAATCAGAAACAGACCACTAGATCAAGAGGAGTTTCATAGATGGTCATCCACGCATGGACGTCTTGGTGCTGAGACTATTTATCGCTTTGAATTTGAGGTCAATAAGTTTCGGCTACCCAGACTCTAACGTTGAAGGGACGTAGCCCCGAAGTGTACGCCGCCGTGACACGAAGAGATCCGAAACCCTAGGCGATGCCGAGTCACTACACTCAGGAAGTCACGGTGTAGCCAGCGATATATGATAACGAAACCGGAGCTGTAACTCCCAACCAAAAGTCGGGGTAGGATAATCATGTGATAAGGACTAAGCCATAGTTCAAGAAATGTGATTATCGAGTGATATGTAGGTAATTCCTGATGCTACACAGTCTATGAATGACGATATAGGGTTTTGTCTGGGTCCAGGTAGACAACAGTAGGCCATGGGATGGAAGTGACAGGCGAGGCGGTGGCAATCAATGTACGTTGGAGCGAAGCAGATTCAGTCCAGAGATGAAGATGACCAAGGCTGAGACGACGAAACCGACGAAGGCAGGATGTGTAGATGCAGATAACATGCCTGAATTGTGACAGTCTGAACAAGTCCATCCTGGCGATAACGGGGTTAAGGACAAGAACAGAACTCCCGGCATAAAGTGACTCACCGCCATCCAAGGGTATATAGGGCTGCGGCGTGTAAAGCGCGAAACGAAGATTATTATACGGCCGCATCAAACCTGGCATTGGAACCGCGCTCTTCCCCCTGTTGTCCCACATAGTCAACGTATATGTTCCCTGAGCCAAAGGCATCCCAGGATTGTTCACTTGCCAGGAGTGCAAGTCCCAGGCTACTTCTGTCGCAGTTCCTGGAATAACACCATTGGTCGGTCCTACGGGATAGGTGTTCCCATTATCGCAAATCGCAGAAATGGTGATATTATCCGGGTTTTGAGCAATAAATGTGAAGTTCCAGCCGAAAGTCACGATCTCGTTCGCTGCAATCTTGTAGAATGAAGTAGAGGATTGGGGTGGCTTTGTCATAATAATTCCTCCTGCTGGCGAGTTGTTTGGAATTGAGGTACCGGTGTGATTCTGAGGGGCAGAATCGTTCCCAGAGATCGTGACTGTGGCAATACCGGGCGAGATAGCATTACTGGCTGTAGGAGCTAGACTAGCTTGATTAGATAGAGCATAAGTATCCGGCTGGGCAGTGATGGCACCCGCAGAGACGGGTGTGACAGTTCCTCCTAGCGTAACTGCGGGGCTAGGTGGAAGTTGAGACATAGAAGGGATGGCGAGGAGAGAACTCAAAAAAATGAATGGTTTCGTGCGCTTCCTTCGCGGAGGCTGACGCGCTGACGTCGTATGTAGGATAGTAGATTTGTTTGGGGACGGATTGACCCGAGTTGTAGAAAGGACGAGTAACCAGAAACATGACAGAATGATCGACCGGGACATGTGCATGTGAAACCAGATCGACCAGAAGAAGTAAAATGTTCTCGTTTCGACATTTATACGGTGATGTGCGATAAGCGAAGCTGGGTTCGTTAAATATGTCCATGAGCCCGGCACCTTGCCGTCTTGAATCAGAGTAGTTGTTCGCTCTGAAAAGAAGGGCTTCTAAGGACTTGTTTGGTTCGGTTGTTTCAGGCAAATAAATATATGCACCACCTTGTCAGTGAGGGTAAGCGTAACAGTAACGATCACAACAGTATTCAATCGACTATATTTCTCTCTTGCCATGTCGTGACAGAATGCGTATATTAACATGGAACATAGTATGTCAAAATTTCACCTACCTGAATTATCTGATATTTCCCCCGCAGAATGGAGTCCGAACGATCCCTCAGTATCACCCGTAAGCCTCACATTGTTCTGTTCAACTATAAATAATTATAATTGGCGGTAAAAGATGGAACACGCTCGAGAGTCACGATGCGATACTAGACAAGCTCGAAGCAGATATTATCTGCTTTCAAGGTGCGATTTTCTTGTGAAAAGCCCGGGTGACGCTGACCCTTTTATTATAAGAAATGAAATCGTCTCGCCAGACCTTACCTAAATCTGTTGCACTACCACCATCCTATGATTCCTTCTTCTCCTTTCCTCTCAAGAAGTCAGGGTACTCCGGCGTCGCGACTTATACCAGAATCGCGACAGTCACACCTGTAAAAGCGGAAGAAGGCATAACGGGGCTCATCCAGCCGAAACCTCCTTTTACACCCGAAGAGCGCGTTTCTCGCTATGAGAATTATCCTCCTCAGCTCATGTATAATGACGAATTGGATTACAAGCATCTAGATAGCGAGGGGCGTGCCGTAACAGTGGATTTCGGGCTCTTTGTCCTCATCAATGTGTACTGTCCGAATGATGGTACTGGGACCGACGAACGTGACAAGTACAAAATGGATTACCACCGAGTTTTATCAGAACGCGTCAGAGGCTTGCAGGAGGAAGGAAGAGAAGTCATAGTTCTCGGAGACATCAACGCGTGCGCGGCTGTTATAGACCATTGCGAAGGGAATATTATGGTTGCAAGAGGAAAAGCGGCAGGGATGGAAGATGAAGATGGGTTTTGGGAAAGGGAATGTCGAAGGTGGCTGCGCGACTGGTTACAAACGAAAGACGGGACTGGAGGACCCTTAATCGATATTGTCAGACGTTTTTGGCCGGGTAGGAAGGGAATGTATACATGTGAGGGTTTCTCGAGTCAATCATCAGTGCCGAACAATTCTGATCCTATTGCGAAGGCTGGAATACCAAGATATCCGCCCGCGAGACTAATTACGGAACTCGGATTGACTATATACTTATCACCCCTGGACTTCTACCTTGGATCAAAGCCGCCGACGTACAGCAAGACGTGAAGGGCAGTGATCACTGCCCAGTTTTTGTTGACTTCCATGATGAGATCACTGGCCAAGACGGCCAAGTAATCAAGCTTCGAGACGTCTTAGGCATCAAGGCAAATTCGGGTGGCAAGAAGGAACCTCCCAGACTGGCTGCAAAGTTTTGGGAAGAACACTCCGGAAAGCAGACTTCGTTACGCAGTTTCTTTGGAAAGAACAAGACAGTCGACCAGGCTGCCATCGCATCACCGACCTATCAACTTAGTGCTCCTGATCAACGTAATAAACCAGAAGCTCGAATCGAACCAGACAGCCTCACCTTATCGCCATCTTCTCATGAACATACGCCACCCATTTCACAGACACCGTCTCTATCCGTTGAACTGCCTACGCCGTCTCCCACACAGACATCGTCAGATGTCTCAACTGTTCCTCAGCCACTGAAGCGCAAAATAACGGTTGAGAAGTACTCATCCCAGTCTGCTTCGAAGAAGGCCAAACCATCGGAAAAGAAGACGGACAAGAAGGGGAAGAACGATCCTGGACAAGCAAAGCTCTCGTCATTCTTCAACAAGCCTAACACTCCTCAATCGTCATCTTCGTCTACATTAAACAAATCCAGCACGTCCTCGCAAATCCTCGAGGAGTCTATAATTGACGAAGACACTTTCATACTATACGACGCTCCAGTTTCATCCCAGGCTTCATCCACAGGCACAGCGAACGGAGATGAAATCAAACAAGTTTGGAACAACCTCCTCGCCCCCGTGCAACCCCCAAATTGTATCATTCACGGAGAACCAGCAAAGGAATTTACCGTCAACAAGCCAGGTCCGAACAAAGGGAAGAAGTTTTTCATTTGTTCTCGGTATGGGCACTGTATCGCCTCTTGACGTCAAGTTCTCTTCTAATTGATCTCTCTTTTTTTCATATGCCGCTATGTAGACCTGTGGGGCCTGGATGGGACAGAGGGAAGGCGGAACGTCTTCGCGAAGAGGTCGACCTCACATATCGTTGCAACTTTTTCAGGTGGTCGAGTGATTGGAGGAAACAGGCGAAACAGATGGAATCTCGAGCTTCGATATCATCAGCCAAGCATGGACGCTGATTCTTCTAATGATATCAGGCGGTCACAGCAAGATAATCAATGAGAAACTGCATCATGCGGGTGTTGTGATTGTCCGAATTGCACACTTGCGTCTATGTTTAGTAAGCGGCGTTAAGGACTGCCCGGTTGGTACCATCGCCTCGGTAATATTGTTGACGTTTGGCGTATGCCAATACATTTTGTCAGGCATTCGGAAATTTGCGAGCACCGTGGAGACCGCTGTTGAGGCGCAGTATTGTTCTATGATGTTTTCCCAAGTAATAGACTCGCTTAGGACGATCTTCGCCCTGATCGTGCCCAGGGCCTCGCTTCTACATGTTCATAGTCGTGATACTAGTACTATTCCCTTGGTTTGAGAATAACTAAATTCGACATTTTGGCCGAGAAATACATGTTCAGCGTCCCAGTCTATTAACACACACATATCGTGACTAAATCAGCTTGAGACAGTAAGATACCATATACCCGGTAACACTGAATACCCCCCCCTCGGCGGAGAATCGATCCATAGGGATCGTAGCGAGTTGGGTACATCAACAACTCCAGTAAAGATACAATAAACCATGTATCCTAGAAACAATCCCGATATCGAAATCCGAGGGATTCAATCAACATACTGTACAGAGATGAAAAGCATACGTCGTTTTCGCAAGGCGGTTGGGTTACACTGACTCCTCGACAGTGACATGTTTGGAGATCTCTATGTTGCTGATACTTTTCTTTGGACTTAGCCAATCATCGTCCGATGATGTTGAGATTGGCCCTAGCACAATGGGGTCGTCACGGGTCTCGAGGTCTTTGTCATAGGTCGAATATCCGCTCGTTCCCCTCCTTGTCGGGCGGCTTGAGTGGCTGTTTCCACCTGGCGTCCGAATTGCAAGAGTGCTTGTTTGCATCGTCATTGTATTTGCGTAGGTGTCCTGCGACCAGCCCTTGCCTGTGGCAACGCGGAAGATGATGAGGAAGGTGGATACACCCTGTAGCACCGATCAGACGCCGAACCTCGTGACACGGTAACAACACTCAATAGCTCACCTGCACTATTGACAGCCCTTGAAGGAATAATTGTGAAAGTTGGCTGCCCAGAGCAAAGGGGATAAGGAACAAGAGTGAGAATGTTGAATAGATGGCGGCAGACTCGACGATCATGGCCGCTAGAGATGTATATTGCGAGCCTTGAGCGGTCCCCAGGGCTTGCACGATACGATGGCGGTAGACCAGGAGCCGAAGGACAATGAGAAGGGTGATGAGGATGTTCAATGCCAGGGACATTGCGTAGTATGGAATGGTGAAATTGATCCCTGCTGCGTCCCAGGGCGACTGGGAGACTGTCCCGACCTGCTTGAGGAAGAGGACGCCAAATGCTGCGAGAGGTTAGCTCTCTGCTTTACGGATATAAGCCAAGGAATAATATGATGCTCTTACCTACGGAGCCCATGTAGAGCAGTATTGGTATAGTGTTTACAATCCAGGATGGGACGCGACACCCCTGGTAAATTACCCAACATCTCCAGACCTGAGTTACGTTGCACAATGTCAACAAAGTCAGTCAGAGCAGCGAGCCTTGTTATACGCACATTGATGATGTCACAAAACCAGCTATTTAACACCATGATCACATTTGCGAGCATGTCTATCGGGAGGGAGAACATTTCTTCTTCGAACGCTTTCGGTCCACCGGGTATGTTCCTTCCATCAATAAAGGAAAGCTGCGTAAACTGCAACAATCCGGCCATGTAGAGCGTCGAGAGAACAAAGATGATTGAAATATAGATAATGAAAAGAATGTTTTGCCGGTTATTCGTAGGGTTCCGTAGCTTCCAGAGGAAGAAGCATGTCATAACATAGAGGATGAATTGGATGCCGTAGGCCACTGCTCCCAGGAAGGCACCTTGTAGCCAGGTGTGCTCAGCGAAGATCACGTCAGGTGTCTCATCCGGACGATAGGAGGAGGGGAAATCAGCCATCGCGGCGGTAGGTGCTTTCGAAGGGGGCGTGGCTGAAGTTGCTCGGGCACAGGTCGAGAGGAAGGTTGAGGTATTTCTGCACGGAGTCAGGATCATGCCAGACTTAATAAGTTTAGTCGATTCTATTCTCATCACCTGGGGGCATTCCCATCGTGCTCCAGTGACAGGCGAAGACGAGGCAGAAATAACTTGGCCCATCACCATTTGAATTCTAAGGGCTCTGTCACGCGTGCTTCTCGGCAACAGTTTCAAAGAATCAAAATCTTAGCTTTGAATAGTGGAACCCGTCTTTGTTCGGGTCCAAACCTTGGCACGACAGGCCACGGGAAGTTCCTCTGATAGGTGAGAAGACAATGAATTGACAATGAATTCGGTAAGATCTACGGCGCTTGAAGGTTGGTCGCTGAGCTTTGAGCACAAAATGATATATGAACACATGCAACAAACCGGTGCTTTCCGCTGTGTCGGTTGCGCAATCACGGTGGTCTTTAGGTGACTCTAGGTGAGACTTCGGGTGTGGCGACGGCGTGGCGAATGGTCAAGAAACTATCACAGAACGTCAACGGTCACATGTACTATCTCGTCAGAAGAATTTCTTATCGAGGCGTGAGAACACCCAAGACTTACCTTAGCCTGGCAGGGATGTACTCATATTCAGAGACGTATCCTATAATTCATACTTACTCCCGATTTTAGCCTCAGTCTGTGGCACTAGTAGGTCCAGGTTTGTGGATTTTCGGTTTGCGTCATTACAGGACGGGATGATGGTCAGGGTCAGGGGCTACATCACACGACCACACCGTACTGACGGCCGCCTGATGGCACTGACGGATTTCGATGGCACGCTTGTCCACCGAGTCTAGCAGCTAGCTTCTAAACTCTCTGATGATTTTTATCCAATCAGGATCGGCACCGAGTGCGGATCGCGCCTAAAATCGGAATCCAGGAAATGGCCAACATGATAACGTTCAGTGCTTTTACATACATGATCTTGCACGATCTTTTGGTGGAACGATTGACTCGGACTCGAGGGTCAGGCAGCCTCGAGAACCTTGGCCTATCTCTGTATAGCGGGACATGGATGCGCTCACGAACAAGAGCCTCGTATTCTAAGTAGGTTCTCACGCTGTGACAATGGCGGAATTGCACTCTGAAATGAACCATTGAGCGCTGCGGCGTGAGCTTCGTAAGGTTAAGCACCTGCGTCATGGTCGATTTACTTCTCAGTCGGAGTCAGTTGATCAAGTACTAGCACATTTTCGGGTCCAAGAAATTTGTTTTCAGCCATCGGCCATTTTCCAAGGAGTGACTAGGAATCTATTTTGGTTAGTCGAAATTAAAATTTCCGGCCTACCCATGGGCATATGGAGGTCTGGCACGAATATCATGTTCTTGTGAAGCAACTCATGGGATGGTGATAGGGAAGTTTTATAGTCCGATCACAATCATGGTCTATACATCAATCAGTGGGAGCTTTCAATCAGCGAAGCTCTGGCATGCTCCAATAGGCTATCGTGATATATTTAGGAGCGCAAATTTCGAAAGATTATCTTGAGCCCAGACTGCAATCGTCCTGTGTCATATCCCTATCACGATGGACGTCTACAACCATGGCGTGGCATTCAAGCCAGACAACTTGGAAACAGTCGCTTACCAGCTTGACAAGTTAGAATCACAGTATTGTGAGTGACCACGCCCGATCAAGTGCAACAACACTCTCAGATCAGACAGCCTACGTCCGCATATATTGGGTTGACTTGGTCAACGTGAGACGCTGTCGAGTTGTGCCTATCCATTACTTCAAACAGCTCCTGGCATCAAACCGACCTGGCGTGAACATTGCAAAAGTTGGTCTCGGCCTCGTATACCTTATTACTCCTCCAGGTTTCCCACCTATCGGAGAGTATCTCTACGCGCCTGACGTTTCTACCCTGCGGCCGTTGCCCTTTGCTGACGGCCATCTGGGCGTTCTTGGCCGATTTGAAGAAAAGACTCCATATCAAGGGATCGACGGTTCGACCAGCGTACAAGTAAGCTTATGTCCAAGGACATTGCTGAAAAGAATCGTCGAGTGAGCATGTTTACCATGATTCTAGACACGATTTTCTTAATAAGTATTGTAGAGATGCTAAGCGATCGTGCAATGCCGAGTTTCTTGTTGGCTTTGAGTCTGAGTTTATTCTTCTTAGTTCCACCAAGTCTGTGCAGCCTTCCAATGTTCACCAATGGTCTGCCCCTGCTGGATTTCTCGCCGGATCTAAGGAAGCCACAGTCCTGGAGGAGATAGGAAACGGTATGCAGGCCTCAGGTCTGTCTCTCCAGATGATCCATTCGGAAGCCGCCCCTGGCCAGTATGAAGTTGTCGGTGGACCTCTCAGCCCACTAGACGCCGCAGATCAACTCATCTTCACTCGTGAACTCATAGTCAATGTCGCATCGAAACACGGCCTTCATGCCACTTTTGCTCCCAGACCATTCATGACGAGCGCTGGATCTGCTGCGCACACCCATATCTCTGTTCATTCCACTAATGAAGGACAAAAACCCTTGGATCAGATGTCCAAGTACGAATCGGCGTTCCTCGCTGGCGTGATCGAGCACCTGCCCTCACTTCCTGCCATCACCCTCCCTACTCCCGCTTCATATAAGCGCATGGCTGATGGAGTCTGGAGCGGTGGTACCTATGTACATTACGGCACTGAAAATCGTGAAGCCCCTATTCGTCTCACAAACGCGACCTCTCCGTCATCAAGGAATTTCGAGATGCGCTTTGTGGATGGGACGGCCCATCCTCACCTAGCATTGGCGGCTATCATTGGTGCTGGGCTGCGTGGACTGAAGGAAATGAAACCTCTACAGCTCAAGGATTGTCCCGGTCCCAAATGTGCCTGGGAAATGACGGAGGAAGAGAGGAGGGCTCTAGGAATAACAAAGAGGATGCCGCTCAATATCGATGAAGCCAGGAACAATCTTGCAGGAGACGAGGGAATGAAAGGGGTCCTCGGCGAGGTATTGATCGAGAAATACCTTTCGGCTAACAAGGTCAGCTGCACTTAATTGCTCTGAATGTGACTTGGACTGATTCCTTAATCCCAATCGTGATAGACCTTAGAGGGGGCGTTACTTCAAGACCAAGACGAGGCTGAACAATTGACTCGCTTAGTAGAATTTTACTGAGTGCTCGTCATCACCTCCTCAACCTGTGATAAGTAAACCTTGTTTGTAATTTTCGCATCGCACCGAAAACTCGTCTCGCAATGATAAATACACCATTACATCTGTTTGATGTGCGTGGGCATACGTAGCGAGGCTCAACTCAGCAACTTACGGCATTTGAATGGTTCCTGTTCCGGTTTGGCACGCATCAGGAGTCTTGTCCACTCAGTGAATCATGTGGTTGATCCAAATAAATACTGGTGCGCTTCGATTGAATTTTTCCCAACGTGAGATCCTGTATCAGTCTACAAATGTCAAGCGACTAGGGTTACACACGCGCTGTGACCTTTTCATCTACTGGCGGGTTATCGGAAACTGGTTACCCAGGTACGAGGCCTCTGGCATCGACTGAACGTGATGTGTGCCTCTCATGCAGTCTATCACAGAGGCCGACAGCGGCATAATGGGAATACTAGCCATAGGGTTGAATGGGCATGGATAAACAACCAACTGGGGACCGCATTTCAGGCCAAGCTTCTGTCAATCTCTGCCTAATAATAGCTAGGCCCTGAGAACCTTCGAAGCGATGGTGCGTTGGAGATTACACAACGACACCTATATATCTTGGGCCCAATGATAGCCGCACTGCTTTCCCCCCGCCATGTCCTCCACGAATGAGAAGCATTCCGCGACTGACAGCGAACGGTCTCTGAATGATCAGGATGTTCTGGCTCGGCTAGGATACAAAGAAGAATTCAAAAGAGACTTCAGTCGGGTGGAGCTTTTCGGGTTGTCGTTCACAATAGTCGGTGTTGTACAGTCGATTGCGTGAGTATTCTCATCTGTGGCGTTGAAGCGAAAGTTTGACGGGTCTTCTTCGTTTGTAGAGCAGTGCTGCTGTACTCAATTCCCTATGGTGGTCCCGTCGGTATGGTTTGGGGTGTAAGTGTCTGAGCGCCTGGAGCAAGGTCGAGGGTTGATCTCAATTTGTTCTAGTGGTTTACATGCTGCGTCTTCTTGGTTTTTGTCGCTATGGCCATGGCTGAACTCGGTTCCGCCGCGCCAACCGCTGGAGGCCTGTATTACTGGACATTCAAATACTCTTCGCCTCGTTACCGAAAACTGCTCTCGTGGCTAATTGGCTGTGAGTTATCGTTTTTAGCTAGCGACAGAATCCGTCATGTTTAACCGATTTGCGCAGATGTGAACACAGCGGCATATGTTGCTGGAATGGCTAGTGTGGATTGGGGCTGCGCCACTCAAATCATGGCGGCCGTAAATATAAACTCGGGAGGCTCGTTCGAAGCGACCAATGCACAAACCTTGTAAGTTCAAATTTTATCGCGACCCTTGAGCTAGTGAAAACGTGATCTTTCTTGCAGTGGCGTCTACTGCGCACTTCTCTTTCTCCATGCCGTCTTGGCAAGTCTTGCCACGAAGGTCATTGCTCGGCTGCAATACTTTTATGTGCTTCTGAATCTTGCGTAAGCCACTTCCAGCAGAGATTCGAAATTTGGCTAATGATCTCTTATGGCAGTTTGTTTTTGGCGGTTATCATTGCCCTGCCAATCGCGACTCCTCGAGAATTCGTGAACAAAGCGTCATTCGCTTTCGGTCATTTCGAGAACGGTATAGGGACAATTTTCTTCTTCGCATGATTTGATGTCTGATTCATTATTAGTCTCTGGCTGGTCCAATGGATACGCATTCATCCTGAGCTTCTTGGCCCCAGCTTGGACCGTAGGTCAGTACCCCTTTAGCTGTCCGTCAGCTGTCCACCCTATTTACGCTACTTGCAGCGGGCTTTGATACTAGTGTTCATATCAGTGAAGAAGCTAGAAATGCACCACGCGCCGTTCCCTTTGCGATCATGTGTGCAACAGTCCTCAGTTCTATCCTTGGATGGAGTGAGTGGACCTTTTTTGCGTAATCCATGCTTTCTAACTTGTGACAGTCGTGAATATTGTTCTTGCATTCCATATCGGAGGTGACTTGCAAGCTGTTGCTGCAAATCCCATAGGCCAACCGATGGCTACCGTACGCTCGCCCTTTGTTCGCGCTGCGCTGTCGGCTGAATATGACGACCTTTAGATCTTTGCTAATAGTGTTGGGCCTACCGGTACCGTTGTTATTTGGGCATTCATAGTCATCACACTTTTTATGACCGGAATGGATTATGTGTGTATCCTTCTCTTCACCCAACCCTGATCCCTACTCAAACTTTTTCTTCGCTAACTGCAGCTTATTGCCGGTTCCCGTCAAATTTTCGCCTTTTCACGCGACCAAGGCCTTCCGTTCTCCAAGACTCTTTACAACTTGAATTCACGAACGCAAACGCCAATTTATGCTGTCTGCTTCTGCGCCTTCCTCTCGCTCTTACTCGGTTTAATCTCTTTTGCTGGTCCACTTGCTATCACCGCCGTATTCACGATGTCAGTGGTGTGCCAGTACATCGGCTTTGTGACCCCTATTATTCTCCGATTTGTCGGAGGTTCCGAATTTGTTCACGGGCCATTTAACCTTGGCATTTTGGTTAGTTCAAATCGGTTATCGTCTACCAGTTACTGATTTCCCTGCCCAATAGAGTGGACCAGTGTCTTTCATCGCTTCCGCCTACATGTTACTCATGATTGTCGTCTTCCTGTTCCCACCATCGCCAGGAGCAACATCGCATAGCATGAACTACACAATCGTCGTTGTAGGCGGAGTTCTTCTACTTTCTCTTGGGTACTATTTTGTGCCCAAATATGGTGGAAGGTACTGGTTCAAGGGGCCAGTTCATACCATTAAGGACGCCGATACGATCGAAGAGACCAAAAGCTCCTAAACCCTTCAAATTAATTCAAGAGTAATTTATTACCAAAATACTAAGAGTTCGTATAGTTGAAATAAAGCTTTTTCATAGCCGACTTTGCGCTTTACCACGGCCCGCCTTGTTAAACACTCTCTGCTGAACTCAGCAGTTCGTAACACAGTTTAGTTCTTCGTCTCAAAAGTTCAAGCTTATTCGTTTGAATTGTACGAATGATTGAAATGGGCCAAGAGAACTGCTACTGAGATTGTGTCACAGTTCACCCTGATGCGGATGCCGGCGAGTACTATGAAAGGGTCCTTTTCATTCGCTCCATGAGCCCATGACCCCAGTGAGCAATAATGCAGCTTGTATGGGTGTCTCGGCAGTTTTGTAATCCCAAGCGTCCGAGACCAAATGGCTATAGCAGACCAGCCCTGGAACATGCCACTTGAATTCCCGTGGCGTCCCTCTACCCCTGTCACGACAAGTAAATCTTGGCCAGTCAAAAGGTAAATCTGTCTACCGGACGTACTACTGGACAAGATGAAGACTCAGCGGGTCATCCTATCCCGGTTTGTATGCATGGAAGGCCAAACTGACGACCTGCGGCCACAAATGTCGTGTTGTCGTTGCCCACCGCGAAGAACGTGCTACGAGAGATTCTCTCCTGAATAGCCAACCTTTCTCTCTACTCTTTAAGTAAGCTCAAGCGTCACTCGTAAGGACCATGATTCATTAAGTCCAACGTGGTGTCCCTCTACCCGTGCCATGACAAGTGGGTCTCGGACAGTCTGAAGGTAAATCCGACTGTACTACCAGACAAGATGAAGTCCTAGTGAGTCACCCTATCCCTGTTCGTACTCACAGAAGAAGGCCAAACTGGCGATCCGCGACCCCTCCACATATCGTGTCGTTGTGGCCCACCGCCAAGAGCACACTACGAGAGACACTGTGACTATCCGATTTTCGCGACGCCCATATGGGCCCCACGCCCTGGAACCGTTGTATTGGAATCCTTCCTAAATAGCCAGAATTCCTCTCTCTCAGACTCTTTAAGCTCAAGCGTCACTCATGCTTATTGATGTATTTTCACTCCAACTTAGGGCTATGGGATCATCCCTATCACCCTCCAAGAAACCGTCCCTCTCGATCGGGACTTAGTGAAATCGCACCCTGACTGATTTTGCTCTAAGGTCTATTGACAGAGAATATTACTTTTGGCTTCCATGAGGGAAGCTTTCAGACTATCGATTAAGATACTTACTTGTGGGCGAGACCTGCCGGATACCATGTATTACAGGTAGTCTCAAGATTGCTCCTTCCGCAACACCGTGACAGCCCAGACACGAATGTAGGAACTACTAGTACTCATCGGGCCAGTACTTTCAGTGTGCCAACACTGATGAAAAGGATTGAAAATCACAGCGAGGCGCCGCCCTACCAAGCCCACCTACCGGTCGTGGTTGTAACTATTCAGCCTACTCCAAGTCACCAGCACGTGTGAATGTCAGCAAGAAAGTCCCCCCAAGTGATCGCAAATGTCGGAGACAAAGTATCGCGGGCTAGTAGAATTTGACACTTATGCTACAAAAACACCGAGAAGAGCGATATACATGGTTCTCGATGAAGTGGAAGACATAATATCAATAAATGGCTCGAAGAAGAGTTTTGAAGACGAGGAATCTACTGCATCCACTATTATGAAGGTAATGTGACCCTGAGCTATGGCCGATGTATCATCATCATGTACTTACTTGAATGATCTAAGTGGTCTATCAACAGGCTGTATCCTTTGGGATATCGGCACAACTGCAAATTTCTCATTTCAGGTATCATAGGTGCTGATGAATTGGCATTCCTTACTAGGTTGCAGCAAAGCCAGCGCAGCAGCGGGGGCTTGTCATTGCAGGATCTAGTTGAATTCGATATTAATATTTCTAGATGTCAGCTCCAGTGGTTACCACTACGCACGCATTATCTTGCATTCCTAACATAAGAACGATTTCAAATTGTTAAAAGGTGACTCCAGAGACGATTGAAAAATGACATACCAGGTTAGTCCTACCTATTGACCCTCACGTTAGAAATTAGAGTGCAACTCAACGGGTTTGGGCACTGACATTCATTTGGAGGTTTGGCCTGCTGAGCGGCCGTAGCACTGTCACTGGCAAGGGCTTGTGTTGCCACAAGTAAACATGCAACGAATGAGAGGAACTTAGTCTGCATTAGAGGTGTGAAGAGTTTGTCAAGGAAGTCGAGGGCAATAGACGGTCATTGTAGCCAGGCCGGCCAGCGGCCTTTTAACCTGAATCGAGGCTGATGCTCAACTTCGGCACTAGACCTTGATTATCGGAATCGTTATTAGAGCGCCGCGTTCTCTGAAACACGGACGTTACAAGGCGGTGATAATTACGAACTCGAGGTGAATTCGTGCGAGCGGATGATGAAACGGTCTTGGCATTCAGGCGTTTGGTCGGAGATCGAGGCCTCCTGCTTCTGCCACCATATGTTGATGAATCCAAGTGGGAGTAACGATTGCTTCTCGTAGTGCAATGGCTGTTGTACATTGTTAATTGTAATCCGACGAGCCAATGTGATGTAGTTTTTCTTAGGAGTGCCTTAGGGATGCATAGACGGCCGGTGTTAGAGGCATGTGAAATGATGCGCAGTACAAATTAATGGGAATGTTTGATTGCAAGTCTTTGGATATAACTTAGAACTACACCCGCAAACTAATACCAAAACACAGCTCTCAAATCCACCACTATGCGCTCCAGAAAGAGACGCACGACTACTTTACGTCTAACACACGGCACCCTTCGGGAGCTTGACACACCTGGAAAATCGTCAGCATCATGAGCTGGTCATCAGTCTACACGGTTGGCTCACGCGGGGCCGTTTATAGTCTTGCAACATTGTTCGGGGGCATAGCAGACTTGGGTTTCGCCACCTTGATTTACAAGTATCAGAACAGGAAACTTAAAGGCTAGACATCGACACGTGGACTCACAAGGGGCACCAAAATTAGCCGCGAAAGCTTGAGTGGCGAGTAAAGAGAAGACAGCTGCAAAGAGTTTGAAGGCGTGCATATTAACTTAATGATGAAGACACTTCAAACTTCGGGGCTTTATATAGTTCTCGAGTAGTAGGGCGTCTAGATTTGAAATTCCTTGGCATACTCCGCGTTGTAGTTAATGCCATAATTTACATCAGTGGTAGTTTGAAACCGATATGTGGGAGTGAAGGGGCTGAAGCCTACATGGAATGTGAAGGTCAGCGGGAAGGGAGTCAAAACCGGTGCTATCGGCCTATTGTTCTGGGCAAAATGGAGCCTTCGAAATCGACCGTTTCGTGTTCCAGACTAGTCGGAAGCGCTGCAATATGCCCACAACTGCATTTTGCTTACCCCAAGAATATCGCCCGGCCAGTCATGTTAAGGATAAAGATGTCTACCGGCAGCCATGCCCGAGTACACTTACCCCAGAATGAGTGAGTGGATTAAGAGGCTCGAACAGACCCAGCGAGACCATGATCACCTTTGGACTCGTGGTCCAGACAGTGTTGCCCCATCATTTAGATCCTTCTGAAGACGTTTATCGACATTTGGCATTGATTTGAGGTTGCAGGGCTGAGGTCGGTCCGTCAGTATCGCGATTGAAGACGGGGTTGTTTAACCCTTCATCGACGGGCATCAAGCTATTGCATCTGCTTCAGGAGTGCGCCCAACGGCACATAACGTTATTACTCAAGGGTGTCATGACTGTCAGGCACGACAAAAGTGGGGCGTCCATGCACTTCCATTCGACCTATAAAAAGATACGAAGCGACACAGCCCGGGGAGCGTAAGTGTAGGATTAATACTCAAATGGAGAGAAATAGTACACCTTAGGCCCGGTCGAACTCCATTAGATCGCCCTGCTGGTATAAGAATTTAGAAGGACGTTGGATACGATGGCCATATATAGCTGACGTCATTTGGAGACTGACCACAGCTGGGCTCTCAGTATGAACTCCATTTGCCTGTGATCCTTGATTTTCGAAATCATTTTGAGAATGTCATAGTGCCGCAGCCCGTATCATCCGTGTCATGTATACTTATGTGAATATTGAATCTCCCAGGCTTTGCCAAGACCATTGTGCTTATATTTAGATTCGAAGTCTCCGAAATCCAACATCTCTCCAGCTCCATTAACATCTACACTTCGATCCTTAACATGCAATCACACTACATAATATTGTCTAGCAGACTATGTCCTTTGGCAACTTGACGCAACTGTTATGCCGAGTTAGTGTGGCTGCTAAAACATTAAGTTTTGTGATGTACTGACACAGGGTGAGGGAAGGCGTTGCAGCATTTGAAACCATGAGCAAGGTCGCCTGAAACACAGAGGTATATCAGTGAGTTTGACATTGAATTGATTTTTTTGAATGTATTGGAGTCATTTACAGTCCTATTTATCACCATTAGAAAATGAAAGTCGATTCAAAATAATGGGAAATTACTTACAGTCTGTGCAGTGCCTATACACGGAGGCGATACAGTCACAGATAAGCATTTATATACGTATGATGCGGTAGAGGGGAACTTACAGGCAGGAGCGTCAGAGCTCTGACTGGGAAATGCAACCGCACTTTGGACGGCAATGGCGGCAATGAAGACTGCAAGAAGCTTTGAGTACATCGTTGTTGAGTTTCGATGAATGGATTGGATGAAGGTGGACGAGTGAGCTTTTAAACCTTGATTGCATAGAAAACATATGAGGGTGGGTATTATGGGCTGAAACCCATCAACCCTTGGCGCGATATAGACGGAAGGCGTTATTTTTGGGATGCTTGAAATATCTGAGGTCGTAATGCCGAAGCTTTGTGTCCCTCGAAAGCTCTCTTTTGCAGCTAGTTAGATTGTATGTTTGGGCTCCATTCCGTTGTCGGTGTTATTCCAGACGCGGGCATGCTAGTGTCTTACACTTCCCTTACAAACTATCGGCTTCACTGGCGAAAGAGCACAAGTAATTCTCCTTTTGTTAAAGGACCGTATATAGGTCAAGTAAATGCGTTTAGATGAAAGTGCATTTCAACGAGCTGATGAATCCGGAGAAATCACTCCCATTTCCCTTCAAGTTGGTGTAGTCGATAAGGAGAGGACCATCCCAGGGATTCGAATAATCGCCTCCGTAGTTTGTTCCAGCACATCCAAAGTCCCTAAAATATAATGAGCTGAGCCATAAATTTCGCAAGAGACGGTCAGACATACCCATAAGCCACACATGCCATATCATTCAAGGTCACGTTCTTGAGCTGATCGTTGAGGAATGCAAAGTCTCCGGTGAAATCGGTGCACTGATAGCTATAGTCATATGGGACACGAAGGAGCGTGCACTGGTCGCCGAGGCTGCAGACTATGGCTTGACCAAGACCCGGAGTTTCCTGCTACAAGCCGTACTGTGAGAATCCACGATAGCGCATGATGGGAAAGACTATAATTTACGCGTTTTACGGATTCCCTGATAGGGGCAGGACTGGCTGCGGTCGGTGTTATGTCCCACAGGGGAACGAAGAGGGCGGTAATCAGAGTAGCAGAGAGAGTGAGCGTAGTCTTCATGCTTAGCATAGAATGTAGGCGATATCGACTCCCAGCATGGGGTACGCCCCATTTATACTTCTAGGTTTTTGTTGAATTGGGGATCCTTCTTCCGACGCCTGGAAGTATCTATCGTCTTCAGTACTCCTGAAGGACAGCTGAGCATTGAGACATGATCAAGAACAACCACTCGACAGCATGAACGGTCGAAGAAGTAACCGCTGCACATGGGGGACAAGAGGAGGGCAAATCAAGACTCGAGAGCGTTGACCAGAAGGCACCGACCTGTGGGACCTCTTGACGGTCTATATTCAATATTGTCGGTGGAAGACAACGAGCGAAATGATGGATAGTTGGCGATGCAGAGAACCAGTACGCTTCGGGTCTCGCCCTTAGAATCATCACTGAAAATGTTGACATCCAGAGACCAGCCGAGTCTGATCAGTTCCGAAAAACCGGGAAAAAAGCGAAGTGATGAAGAAGTAAGATAATCTCTGTTTAGGAAAGTGGAAATTCCTGCGTGAGGCTGGAAAATGGATTTCGCTTCTTAAATCGCGGCTGGTTGTCGTTTGAGAAATATGCATGCGAGAACAACTTGAACTTGATATGGGAGAGGTTAGTATCCGGGTGTATTATTACGTAATCTATCGGGTAACGGCAGCCGTTTGCCGAATTGCCGCTCGGGCTTCGCAATTTCCCCCCCTCTCTCTTCAGCGTATTCCAACCCTTGGTTGTGACTTCCATTTTCTAATTCTAGTACCAGATGCAAATTCAGCCATGGGTTCCGTTTATTCCAAGGTAGCCCTTTGTTTGGGTGAAAGATAATGACAAAGAAGGGCGAAGGACCTCCGCATCTTTGAAGAGTCATGCTGTTGCTTTACTGGACATCTTGTCCGGGAGACCGTTCTCCCTTGCGACCCACCATATTTTATATCTTATGTATTGTCACTGTGACCCCCAACACACTAGAGTCCTCCTACACCTTGTTGAAGAATCTGGTACAGTCTTGTCCATATTTGAAGTTCGGGGGTGGGGCGCTGGGCGGACGCTATCGGTCGGTCAGATAGGCTGAGAGTTGGAACTAGTGGAACTTGGGATGGCGCAAAGTTGTGGGTTGGCGACTAGTATGTGCCACACAATAATCAGGAACAATATAGAAGTTCCAGCTATCTGAGAAACCAGTTGCCGAACTGCGATTAAGACTTTCGAAGTTGGGACCAGCTGATCGGTTAGCGCCTGACTGCTTCTTCGCTTCTCCCAAAAACTGAACTCTTTTTTTATAGAACGTCTCCCATGAGTCCTTGGAACGGTCCTCTCCTTCCACCCCTTCGTTGGCCCCGCCAGCCTATATATTTTCTCGACATTCGTTTGCTCTCCTCCCTGGATTTTGAGCATGTGTTGGCAATTTTTATTCTACCTCGCTGCCTTATCCTGCGCAGCTGCCAAAATCTATGAAGACTTTTCGGAGCTGCCCTCGAAAGATTTTGACTTCATAATCGCAGGAGGTGAGCGTCCAGTATTTCGCTTGTTCTTTCTACGTGAGCTCACAGTTTCGTTAGGCGGTACGGCCGGGCTTGTCGTGGCCAATCGGCTCACAGAAGATCCTCGCGTTAAAGTTCTAGTAATCGAGGCCGGCGGATCGTGAGTAAAGCGGCGAGCCGTCGTTAGCCACCCTTGTGAAATAAATCCACAGGCATCAAGGTATCATTGACCTTCAAGTTCCCTGGCTCTCTTCGCGACTCCGGAGTGAAGGAATCTTTGATTGGAATACTACAAGCACGCCTCAGCCCGGTCTTAATGGACGAACTGTTCCTTATTCACGTGCTCGTGTGCTCGGCGGTTCCAGTTCACATAGTACGTCCTGCACAATTGCAGACAGGATATGGATTGAATATGTTTGATAGATGGAATGATATGGATTAGGGGTCGTCGGATGATTATGACAAATGGGCAGAGATTACTGGAGATGAAGGGTGGTCCTGGAAGGAAATGATACCCTATTTTAAGAAGGTGAGAGTTCAACTTCAACCACTGGAACTCAATCCCTGATCACCCCTAGACCGAACGCTGGGCGGTGGCTCCTGGTCATGGATCCGAACAGGGCGACTTTGATCCTCGTGCTCACGGTTTCCGTGGACCATTGGGTGTCAGTTTGAGCAATGTCAGACAATTCACCGATGCGCTGGTCATTCAAACGACAAAGGATCTACCGGACGAGTTTCCATTTATTGAGGACGCGAATGCAGGCCGGCCAATTGGTGTAGGTTTGTAGCTACCTATCGAACGCCATATTTAGTACATTTGACGACATTTCCTTGCAGCATGGACCCAGTTTACGATAGCAAATGGAACAAGGACTAGCTCGGCAACTGCCTATCTTGATCCCGTTGTCGATAGGCCCAATCTTAATGTACTGGTTAACAGCTATGTTACGAGAGTCGTCGAGACATCTAAGGGCAGCTTCAGGACGGTGGAATTCGGACAAAACCAGACAAGTGAGTTTACCCCGCTTGCTGTGTCATTTGATCAGGGCACTTACTCGGGAATAGCACCGCGACGGCAACTCACCGCAACGAAAGAACTCATTCTTTCAGCTGGCGTGATAGGAACCCCTCAAATCCTTTTGAATTCTGGTATTGGAGACCCAAAGGAGCTGAAAAATGTCGGCGTGCAGCCCGTATTTTCCCTCCCCAGTGTCGGTAAAAATTTCAGTAATGAGCCTTCAGTTCCATTCAGCTGGGCTGCGAATGAGACAATACTCAAGTGAGAACCTTTTCCTATCCAACGGTCTATGAAACAATGCTAAGTTCTGCAGCTTGAATGTGAATGAGACTGCTTCTCAAGAGGCACTACAAGAATGGATCACATCCCGTACTGGACCAATGACTGGAGGTAGTGAGAGTACATCGGCTTACTTCCGGCTTCCCGACAACTCGTCCGTGTTTGCTGAAAATGCGGATCCCTCTGCTGGCCCAAATACACCTCATTTTGGTATTGGAATTAACGTGAGTTTGAAACAAATAAAAACTCTGTCGTTACAAGTGGCCGACTGACATGATTCAAGGCGAATGGGTATTTCGTCGCCAACCCTGATCCGACACTACAAGTCCGCGTCGAGATTTCTGAACCGGCATCACGTCAGTTGGACCTTCTAACACACATGATGATGCATACTGAAACGGGCTCACTTAGGAGGATCTGTCACTCTCAAATCAACAGACCCGTTCGAACCGCCCCTCCTCGACCTCGGGTACTTCTTAGCTCCAGTTGACATGGCTATTGCTAAAGAGTCGTTCAACACGGTCCAGCGATTCGTTACTGGCACAGCATGGAAAGAGTTTACCCTCAATCGGATCACACCACCTTCCAACGTAGCTGCAGATTCAGATGATCTAGTGCAATACATCCGTAACTCGACTGGCACAGCCTCTCATGGCATTGGAACAACTGCGATGTCTGCTAGAGGAGCTAAGCATGGGGTTGTTGATCCTGATTTGCGAGCGAAGGGTATTTCCGGGTTACGCATCGTTGATGCGGGGGTAATTGTAAGTGTGGTTGATTTATCCTCTTAATTGCATCCGAACTGATTTCTGTCTTCTTTAAGCCTCTCAGTCCCTCGGCAAATACTCAAGCGCCGGTATATGCGGTTGCGGAGCGTGCCTCTGATATAATTGAGGCGGCTTGGAATTTGAAGTAGACACGAATATTGTCCGCTCCAAGGATTTATTACATTGGATTATACTACGTTTAAGTAGATCGACGTTCGACTGATTTGTATTTCTTAGCTGATATAATACCAGAATATGCAATACATGATCAGTGTGTTGTTATCTTTCCTCACAGCTTTGGACTCAGCAAGATACGCGAACTGCCATGAAGACTCCGACTCAAGCGCTTAACCACTGGAGGTTGACGCCAATCCTACTTAAAATAGATACAAATAGTTGAGCGAGCGCCTGTTTTCGTGCTTCTTCACGTCTTTCCTCCTACAATATGGTCCACTGTACCTCCGCTGTAACTGTTTCAAGAGGTTGTTCCCTGATCTTAGCTTCCACGCCGCTTCCTAAGGCCGTAGGGTTGCATGAACCAATGGTAGAGTTCAGAGCGAAGTGTGCTTCCCAGTATCAATTCGAAGAGCCCTGTGGTTGTTTTAGAGAGCCTGGTTGGTAGGTATGTGCCTGGCTGCTTCTTCGCTTTCCGAAGGCCTAACTTATTCTAGGGTATAAGATTACTTCAACCCGTACAACCACTGTTGCACACGCGGTTTCCTGCTTAGCACTTCTCTCTCGAATACCGGGCGCCTCATATCGATCTTATTCTCAACCCTTGGCTCATCCTGGTCTTATCGACTACGATACACAGTCAAAGGCCTTTCCCAAGAATCTCGGTACCATGCGCTGGCACTTATTCCTCTACCTCATTACCTTATCCTGCGCGACTGCAAAGATTTATGAAGATTTTTCGGAGCTGCCCTCAAAAGACTTTGACTTCATAATTGCAGGAGGTGAGTGTTCACCACTCGGATTGTCTTTTCTACGCGCACATGAACTCATGGTTTCGCTAGGCGGGACAGCTGGACTCGTCGTGGCCAACCGGCTCTCAGAAGATCCCCATGTTAATGTTCTCGTAATCGAAGCTGGTGAATGGTGAGTAACGTGGCTAGACGTTGTTGACTGCCCTGGTGAATCAAGCTACAGGCATCAAGGCATCCTTGACCTTCAAGTTCCCTGGATCTCATCTCGACTCAGAGTAAACGGTGCTCCTTTCGACTGGAACACCACAAGCACACCTCAGCCTGGACTTAATGGGCGCTCTGTTTTGTATTCGCGCGCGCGAGTACTAGGCGGATGCAGTTCTCATAGTACGTCGTGCACAACGGCAGTGAGGAAGCAAAGCTGAATGTTGTTAACAGATGGAATGATATGGATTCGAGGCTCGTCGGATGACTACGACAAATGGGCAGAGGTTACTGGCGACAAAGGATGGTCCTGGAAGGAAATGGTTCCTTATTTCGAAAAGGTTCGAGTTCACCTTCATCTACTTTAGCTCGATGTTCAGATCAACTTCTAGACCGAGCGTTGGACGATAGCTCCTGGTCACGGACCCGAACGGGGCGACTTCAACCCGCATGTTCATGGCTTCCGTGGACCATTGGGCATCGGATTCAATGGTGTCATACAACCCACTGATCCCTTGGTTATACAAACGACAAAAGACTTACCCCACGAGTTTCCTTTCAATGAGGATGTTAACGGTGGACGGCCAATTGGCATAGGTAAGGCTGGTTATTCATTGGTGTGGCTAGAGCTCCTGACAGTATTCTTTCTCAGGATGGACCCAATTCTCCATTGCGAATGGAACAAGGACGAGCTCAGCGACTGCCTATCTTGATCCCGTCGTCAACAGGCCCAATCTTTCAGTACTTGTCAATAACTATGTGACAAGAATCATCGAGACGTCCAACAGTAGTTTCAGAACCGTGGAATTTGGGCGAAACCAAACGAGTAACCCCAGTCTATTTTACCCTCGATCGCAGAACTGATCTGGCGATAGGTCCACGGCAGCAACTCAACGCATCCAAAGAGCTCATTCTTTCAGCTGGCGTTGTAGGAACCCCGCAAATTCTTCTCAACTCTGGCATTGGGGATCCCGCTGAGCTAGAGAACATCGGCGTGCAACCGGTGTTCTCCCTCTATAGCGTTGGTAAAAACTTCAGTTGCGAACCCCATGTTCCGTTTAGCTGGACTGCGAATGGGCCAATTGTAAAGTAAGAACTGTTCATTCCTCCCGCGACAGCCATCATCTGACGCTTCATCCCGTAGCTTGAATGCGAATGAAACTGCTTCTGAAGAGGCATTACAGCAATGGATCGCATCTCGTACTGGTCCAATGACTGGGAGTGGCTGGAGTACATTGGCATACTTCCGACTTCCTGATGACTCCCCAGTGCTCGTTGGCAATGAGGATCCATCTGCTGGTCCCAACACACCTCATTTTGGTCTCGGTATTAACGTGAGTTGCTTGAGATTATTCCAATATCGATCCGTCAACTGACGTATCTAAAGGCAAATGGGTACTACATCATGACATCTGATCCCACGTTGTACATTTTGTCAGAAATTTCCGAACCCGCATCACGTTAGTCAATTATCTGTCAGGCTTAACAGTATCCACTAATGCAGGCTCGTCTGTGTAGGCGGTTCCGTTGCCCTCAAATCTACAGACCCGTTTGAGCAACCCCTCCTCGACCTTGGCTTCCTTTCAGCTCCGGTTGACCTAGCAATCGCTAAAGAGTCATTCAAGACAGCTCAGCGATACGTGACAGGACCGGCATGGAAAAACTTTACTCTCAATCAAATGGCACCACTTCCTAACGTAGCTGCCAACTCAGATGATTTAGAGCGATACATCCGTAACACAACCGTCGCAGCTTCACATGGCATCGGAACATGTGCAATGTCTGCTCGGGGTGCCAGTTATGGGGTTGTCAACCCTGATTTAAGGGTGAAGGGCATTTCCGGGCTGCGTGTTGTTGATGCAGGCGTGATTGTAAGCATCGTTACATCTGTTCATGTCTTGCGACTGACTTTTGTTTCTGAAGCCTTTTAGTCCTGCGGCAAACACGCAAGCACCGGTATATGCGGTCGCGGAGCGTGCTTCTGATATGATAAAGGCAGCGTGGAATCTCAGATGAGAGCGATCAAATGGCTTTGACGCGTTGGGCTGTTTGTATGGTTGTCAGATAGAGTCTGTTAGAATGCATGGATCTGCAATGATCAGTCAGCAGATTCTGTTACTCTAGTACTCCTTCCCTCCATTTTGTTCGAATAAGACAAGTGAGCTGACATTGACTGAGTTAACGCACTGCTCAGGGGCTCGTAACCAAGATGCAGTTCCAGCCTCGACGCCTCGAGAGCTAACGGATCATAAGAGGCCACAGTTGCTCACTCGTGGGCTCTCGCCTAATAAACCTCTAAGGAAGGAAGGTCTGGAATGTAACTATAGGCCTGAACTGCACAGTGGGCTGCACTTGAGCATGGAACCAATATGACGCTGGATTGTGTTGAAGTCCCATTCTCGTGATTGCGCTTCTCTGAGGGTGCTCGGCTTGGATCCCCGTTGTACTTTCCCAATAATTCTAACCACTGGACCAGCCTGTGCTGAATATTGAATAAGTAGTTGGGCTGACAACTAAGCTCAAACAACACAATTGTGCTGACACGATGATCATGAGGTCACAAATGCCCTCAGGGCCTCAAAGCCTCACAGCTTGAATATTCAGTGCACGAGCTCTCAAGCTCAAGCATGCGTGTCCTGTATGCTTGAACATGCGCAGATTCTATAAACCACGCACACGAATTGCTGATACAAGTATCCAAAGATATTGACTAGGTCTGGAGTTCGTTGCTAATTCCATGCCAGAAGGTACAGCGATTGCTGAGATCGCCCATCGATTCCATCTTCACTCCTGCGGGATGAAGGAGGATTCGCGAACTTCCATCGGGTGAATTAACCCGCTATAACAATGGATAAGCATCGGGTGATGGAACCAAGTTAATGAATAGGAACTGGGACTCACCTCCCAAGCAAGAGAAGAGTTCCGAGCCGAAGGGGTGCCACTAGTAACAAACGAGGTATAAAATTCTCTCATTGCCTGGAAGAGGTCAAGATCGTCTTGGCTTGCGTCAGAAGAGGGTCCGAAGAAGGCTTGAAGTTCGCTTGAGTGGGTTGATCCGAGATGTGGATTGTCGTAACTGAATGCGTTTAAAAGCGGATTAACGGTCAAAAGATAACAACAAGCTCACTGATACTGAAAGGCCACACCAGATTGCGATTGCGATACACTTCCAGTGATCATGGCAGCAGTGCAGATGTACCTAGCCTCTCCGTACATTTGTTGACCTTGCAGGCTGAATGACCCGTCGAAGGTGTCCAATGGATAAAGTTCGAAGCCGCGATCTATAGAGGCTCGCGTGGCGGTGGCATACTGACCATTGATAAAGTTGAACACGGTATCCTCAGTGGCGTTGGGCATTGAAGTATTAGCGGCGGGGTTACGGAGGCCCGCGGACCAGCCAGCACCTTCATCCGAGTTCGAGCTGATTGTGGTGAAAAATGAGGTAGAAACGTGTGTTAAATTTCAATGCCACTCACCCAAATAGGACTGGTACACGAGTGAAATGCCCAGCTTTGAAAGCTTCAACTGGTCTTTCTCGGATGAAACTTCCGTCCGAGATCGGAGCGAAGACGAACAGAGTTGAAGTACGTGCAGCTAACACGCGACTGCTAGCCATGGCGAGAGTATTAGCGCTTGCTGACCTCAAGCATCTAAGAGTGTTGGAGCCCCGGCCACCACAACCTCTACATAACTATGTTAAAAGAACCGAGAGCGATCATCAGATGAGCATGAAACGTACGCAAATCCTGCGTATTGAGTGAAGATATCCTCGTCGTACTCTTCATCGAAAGTTGGCATAAAGTTCAGAGAAGGGCTATCGCCCATTGCGGCTCGGAATAAGCCCTCATTGTCACCCCCATTTGCAATTAACTAAAACATACATCAGGTGTAAGATCATTATGAACATGAAGAATCTTACATGGAACATCGTCGAACCAGCACCCGCAGATTGCCCCCAAATCGTCACTTTACTAACGGAGGACGTCAAGACATAGTTAAGAGGAGCGAAAGACCATTCACTCACGTACTATCTCCACCAAAGTGACCGATATAACGCTGGAGCCATTTCAAGGCAGCGCGCTATAGGGGATAGAGGAAAAGTAAGCATTTCGAGCTCTCAAAGGTTGAGAGCAGAAACCTACTTGATCCAATAGACCTGCGTTTAAAGCACCATCATCGTGAACCTGAGAACCACCTTTTTACAGGGTGTTGAGCCTATATTCAAACACATCAAGCGGTTTGACCAGACAAACCAAGGAATCCAAAGGGTCCTAGCCGATATTCAAAAGACACAAAAATCATCGGGCTTGCACTCGAACTCATCAACAACGCTGGAGATACGTCATGCGTACTTCCGCTTTGGAATCCTCCACCTGCCCCATGATCAGATGCAAGCTCTACTCAGTCACAAGGACACACACCGTGGAACCAGACCAATATAGGGAGTTGATCATTGGGGGAGGTATTAATGGGAATGTATACCTGTGATCTATTCGTCAAAGAAATCCAGAAGTGTGCATGTTATTAGTACTAACGTTCCCAAACAGACAGTCTTCCGACGTCCCTGAAGTCACGCGGGTAGAAGTAGCTTGAATGCATGCATTTCCAAACTAATAATACCATTAGAGAAGAATGCCGATTAAAAAAATGCCAGTACCTTGGTCGCATCCACATCGTTAAGCTGGGTCGAAGGAGGCGTGACTGGAGCTTTCCAACGAAGGTCACCCACTGGTGCATCAGCATAACGCACGCCAAGGAAGGATATTATCCCCGATCCCTCGTCCTCATGCCCGTGAAAAGTTCCATCTGGCAGATAGGAGTCAGCGAACGTCAGTAGCGAGAAAAGAGGTCCAGTACAGTCAAGCTGGACAGTTGCTCCAACTATATCTTCATGAGCTCCTTTGTCACGACGGCTAACTCGAAGAGATCCAAACGCAAGTGGCGAGATGGCTAGAGAGATCAAAAGGACAGTCCACATAGCGAGAGTGATCACAGTTCCGTGATGAGTTCGGGTGCTTTTATATAGCGAGGTCCTTGATTCATATGATTGAAAACTAGACCTGATATAGAACATTTAGCATCCAATTTTGCCTCCTGAAGCGAAGAATAAGTAAATAATATCCCACTTGAGATATTTTGGGCGATGAGAAGACCTGTCGGATACAGAAGTCCATTTAGATTAGATGTCAGTGGCTTTATCAGCATGACTTGAAAGAGATCGCACCCAAATTTCCATGCTTACGCTGATTCAAGCCGGCTCCCATTGAAAGTGGATGCAGAGCAGTGGAGGAGATAGACAAATGCCGATGCCTGAGCTGAACTGAGAGACTATCCTGAAGTCGTCTATTCCCAGTGAAAACTTGTTTGAGCCTTGTTGAGACGTCGACGAACATTGAGAAAAGCTGAGCAAGATTGGTGGTAATTGGTGTGGGTGCAGTGGCGGTGGCGAGGGACGTTCGTTGTTTGAGCTCATTGAGTCCCGACAAGGCAACAACAGATCACGCGATCATCATATTCCCCGTTGACTTAAGATTAGCTGCGAGTGAGCCGTAGTGTTGCCTCTTGCCTCTTTCTACCCTCCCACCATCTCTCCCTTACATTCACCGTCTATACAGCATAAATCATGGCAGAGAATAAAGGAAAAACCCAAAAACCGCCGAAGAGGAGGTCCTGCAGTTGCCCGAAATGTTACTTTCGGCCCCCTGTCTCGATCAGCACCTGGAGGCGACACTAGGCGCGCATCAGGGAAGAGCAGGAAGCTCTAGCCCGTTATTGTGCAAATTTGGCATCGCAATCCACCTCAGGCCCATTGGAACAAGTAGCACCAGGCGATGTGGCTGGCGGTAGTACACAAGATTCACACTAAACATCTTGCTGATGTGTGGACCCGCCACTTCGCCTCGGTATGTCTCTCACACATAG
Source organism: Leucocoprinus leucothites (assembly GCA_013368445.1). NCBI lineage: Eukaryota > Fungi > Basidiomycota > Agaricomycetes > Agaricales > Agaricaceae > Leucocoprinus > Leucocoprinus leucothites. Next base: position 2,797,883 of record JAACJO010000002.1, on the reverse strand, counting down.
TACGACCAATGCTGATATCCTTTCAGGGTGTATTCATCTCACTCTTGCTATTCATCGAGTCGTTCATGCACTCAAATACGGACTCGGATTCTCACCATCAACGTTGTTCTTGCACACTTGCCTTCGGACTCGTGGACTCACATTCACTTTTGGTCTCGCAAACATGTGTCTTTGTCTTGCAACTGCATCTGGTTTGAACTCGCAACTACATCTCTTCGCCTCGCAATCACGTCTACTTTCTGTCTCACTTGCATCTCTCTACCTCACACACGTCTCTTTGTCTCGCATTCACGTCTCTTCGTCTCAGCGCTGTACCTGCCTTTCGCTTTTGCTGTCGTCTTTTGCACTTGTCTTTACCGTCACCTTTGCTCTTAACTGGACTTGGGCTCGCAAGGCTTAGACTCGCATTTGCACGAACCATTCATTTCTGTCGCTTTTCCTTTGGATTTGGTAATGTGAGTTACCCCTGCATGTATCATACACTATATGCTGACTGTTCGGTATCTAGGACATCCCTCTGCTGTTTCGCTTCGGCTTGTTGATGTTTTTATGCCTTATAAACTGTGCGTACCGCTTTGCTTGTGCATTCAGTACAGCTTCGTCGTTCAGCTATCATAATAAATTATCTACCTGTCTTGATAATGAAGTAGAACGGCGTAGTATCTAGTGGCTTGAACCTCTCTAGGTCGACCATATTCCAACAACATAATAAGGATTACACTGTGAGGTTTCTGATCGCATACACCTAGAAATCAGAGATGGGTCCTGACTATCGTCGAACATTGGCACCAGTTTGCAGTACGGTGTCAGTAGAGAGCAACTGCTGCTGTTCGCGGAACGAATTTCACCCGTAACTAGCCACTTTTTTTTTTTTTGCAAAATTCCTAGGTTTTGGCTACATCTCCACTGCGGAACTGGATCGCCGACATCGGAGGCGTGCTCCAGTGACCCAGCATATCCCTGCTGGACGTAATTGAATTGTCTCCTTGCTCTTTGAGGCCAATGATCATTCGACTTGCAATAGCGCTTGTCAAGGCACTTGCTAAACTACAAGGACATTACGGTTTGACTGGGGTTGGGCAGGTACTTCATGACACACCGTGAGGAGATGATCGCCAAGCCAGGGGTCTTCATGTAGAGAACAATTGCTACTGCAGTAGTCACTTTGAATGGCAATTTGTCAGATCTATGGTATGAGCAGGGCGATAGCACGAAGTTTCGACCCACGGCTGTTTAGGAAGAAGTACATGGCCGAGTCCCTGTATATCGTTTCGAAGAGTGGATGCATTTCTGAGGCATTGTACCTCCTCCTTTTCGCCCAAACCATCATCACAATAACGACTAGATGCAAAGAATAAGGATACACCAGCATCTATAAATTGAGGTTACCACTCACTAGCATCTATGAGCAGAATAATGATCAACCCCCACATTGCACAAGAAGCCGGTCCGCCGATGCCGCATAACGAGAGGGGTGAGCCAAAGTCTGAAAGTCTACAATGAGCTCCATCACCAGCGGCTTCGAATGAGGTTGGCCCACGCACTTATTGTCTGTGTTGTCCTCAATCGGGATAAGTCGAGAGCTAGTGCACATATCATTCCCTTTGTGCCGAACTGTGAGACGATCTCCAACACAGAAACTTATGTCTTTAACTCACAGCAGTGAGGATGGAGAAAAATAAAGCCGCTGATCGTGAGGCGCCCCAAACCGCATACGCACGAACAATGAAACACACTTTCACCGGCGTTAATATGTGATAAACATGCTACCTGGTTTTCTTACATTCTGAAACAATCAAGCTAGCAAAAGAGAGTGCTAAGAATTTAAAATTAAGGTTAGAAGCTGCGGATTATAGACGAGCGATGAAACGCACCTATGACGGCATAGAATCCCGAACTACATGATTCAATCTAGAGAAACTGTCAGAGGAAGGGTGCCCTTAAGGAGTAGCCGAATGTCAACCCACAGGACCATGGAATGCTATCAAAATTAGACTTCTGTTGAGCTGAAGTATTCGACGTGAGTCCAAGAACTACCTACTAATGAGCGTCAATGTGATCATGAGGACCGGAACGTATCGACAGAAGAAATAGACAGCGCTGATGAAACCCCATCTCCGTGACCAGATAAAGTTGACCTGCGACAAAAGTATCATGAGCTACCAGGTTTGACGTTGCCTACAGCGTATCGCATATTCACAAACCTCGCGAGGAAGAAGATCAAAGCCTTCGTAGATGAGGATAACTAATAGCGCAACTAATGGTAGAACAAAATCAGTTGCATTATTTCTGGATCCCAGTTCCAAAACAAACGAAGTGGATGCGATTCGATTTACCGGAGGCATACTGATAATACCGTCAGTTTCAGCGACATTGGAGACATAAAGTAAACCGTGACATACGTCCACGACTTGAAGCTGTTGCGAAACGCCGGTCAAAGAATCGAGAGAAGTGGTGAACACGAGATGGGAAGACATCGATAGGCCTTGTTGCAAGGGCTGTGGAGCTGCAGGCAGGAAGCTAGTGATTATTTGCCAGCCAACTCTTTATAGGCACTTGAAAGCCGCCCATATTTCAACATTATTTACGTTCAGCGAGGGAATACTTGACTGGCTAAAATTAGATTAATTTTTCCATCAGAACTCCTGAGTGCGCCTTCTAGCTCGCGTGCGTCGCACTCGAGAGCGTTTCTTTCGAGACCTTGAAATATTCGAGTCAAAAAAGTTCGCCCAACTCAGGACAGACGTGCCTTGGTCAAGAGGCTTGGCCCTATTATGATCTAGGGAACTATCTTATGACAGACCATCCAAGCGTGCAAAGTTGGTCGAAACGATTCCCCACTCCGCATTCCAATATTCCATTTCACCATCAGATCATGATTGTGATGATTTGGACAGTCCCGATGGCGATGTCTGATTCTGATACTTTCACCTCGAGTAAAAGCCCTTGATAGTCGCCGTAGGTAAAACGAGTTCCAAGAGAACCTGGGAATGTCCATGTTGATATCCGGTGCCGAGAAAGAAAGATCGGGTTAACTGGTGCTAACTTGGAAATCAAGGATGTCACCGGACAGTGCCGACGAATGCGGAGCCGTCCGGCAAACCCGGTAACTATAATAGCACAGCCGTTGGAAGACTGAAAAGAATGGTATAGTTTATATACTCCATAATAGAATCCTAAAACAACAAACAAACAGACGAAGGTCCTGAGAGTGTTCCAATCAATACAAGGGGCGAAAGACAGAGTCCAAAGTTGAGTTAAACTACGTAACATATCACAGAATGGTAGCTTCCAGAGTGAACTGATCCACTTTGATAGCCTCGTAGACCCGGAAAGTTCGCACATGTGTAGGCTCTGTGAGCGAATACGGTGGTGCAGCAGAAGATGTGGACGAAATAATCGTGTCGCGCTTGTGGGATGGTCGAGGTGTGGAGGACCTTGTCCCGTTCGCTTCAGCTTGAGAGGACGTCGAACGAGAAGAGCCACCTTGGGCAGAACTACTACGACTATTTTGGGTTTCGGACCAACCAAAGTGTTGACGGACGTCCCTAGAGAGATGTCAGGATAGCTGTTCTCGCCAAACTCGAGGTACACATACAGCTGGTACTCCCACATGGCATCCTGGTTCTCCGTGGACACCGAGTTGGCTGAAAAAATGGACATACGCGAATTCGAAGGGTTGGATTGGTGGGTGGGCCGTTTCAAATCAGCTTCCAGCGGCGTCGGGGTGTGAGCCTCTCCAAGGTCGAGACCAGCACCGGGTGGAGGATAGAATCGAGGGCGAAGGAAGCTGTAAAGAGTAGATAGTCAGCAGAAAATCTCAAATACGAGGTGAAAACCCGCACTTCTCATACTCCCAGATGGCTTCCAATACACTTTCCTCGTCAATCTCTTCATCCTCCGTTGCCTCCATCGCATGCTCGACCAGGCCATTCTTACAGGATAGCAACGCCCGCAAATGCTTTGAAGTGTGTAACTCGATTTCGGCGGGCGACATGGCGATCAAGGTTGAAGGCCACAGCATCAAACCGGGAGATTGGGCGAACGAAGATGGCACCGGGTGCTGCGGCGTCGAGGGAGCAGTTCTAGGGCCTGAGGTGTCGGAAGTAGGCGGAGCGAGCGTCAAGTGCATCTTGGTCATCTCCCTTGCATGTCCAAATGTTCTCTTCAGCATGTCAAGGATAAATGACGAAGGGTTGAGGTGCACCCCATATTTTGAAGTCACCATATGTTCAAATAATGCCTCAAGGTCTTTGCTGATGGCGTGTTGGTGATTCCATTCAGCGGCAGAGAGGGTGTGTTGACTTCGCTGAAAAACTCCCTGAGGTCGCGGTGTTGCACGGAAGGATGATGTCTCTACGTCTTGCGCAAATCCATTGAGTGTCGCGGTGTCGCCATCGTCTCCGCCCTCTTTTTCATCCCCGACACTGTTTTCATCTTCATCTTCCTCTCCCAGGCCATATAGGTCGTACAGGTCACCGGTTGTAGACGCTTCCTCCGATAGAGCAAGGCCTAGACCAGGATTCATCGTTTCCACGTCCATTGTCATCGAGTAAACGGATGCCCTATCCGAAATGGCCGGGGGAGAACCCTGTCTGGCCATGGTGTGGAATGATGGAAGGGATTCACTGCTGGATTGGGGGGGTTTTCCGTACGGAAAGAAAAGGTGATCATCGATAAGTTCCAGCCGCCCGCCCAGTGCCAGGACCCGAGAAACATCCTGCAAGATATCCTCCCATGCATCCGACGTGATACAAAGTGTCAAACAGGACATCCTGACCAGGTCGAAAGATTCGTCTGGGAAGGGTAAACGCTGTCGCAAGCTGGTATTATCAAGGTTGTTAGCAAACCCATCAACGATGAGGCCAGCCTACACTTACAAGTTACCCCGTACAAACCCAATGTTATCTGCAACTCCATGGCTCAGGGCTAATGGACGAAGCGATTTCATTGTGTCCACCATGTCGTAACCAGTCACATGTGTCCCGTAGCCCTTCCAGGTAATTGCAGCGTCGAGCACCCAGTAACTATGGAAATAACTCAGTATAATACGGAGATGAACGCGACAAACGAACTCACCCTTGGCCACACCCTAAATCCAGGACAGTAGAGGGGGGCGTATTCCCATAATTATGGAAGGTCGGAGAATTTGTTGGGTTGAGTCGACGTAAAAGTTCACCAGTCAGACGATCGCTGTATCAAACAGTGTGAGAGAGGTTTAAAATAAAAACACCACTATTAACTCACTTGTCCAATAAGAGGGAGTCGTAAGGGTCAAACGGGTACAAGCCAAACTTGCCCTTGCCCTTACCCTTCCTCCTTCGCTCACTCTCGAATATTCTTATGGGGGTAGGCGAAGGTGAGGGTGAAGGCGAAGGGGAGGGAGAAAGCGGAGGAGAGGTTTGTCCATACTCATTTGGCTGGTATTCCTGACGCCTCCTCCCTTCCTTTATCCCCTCCTGCACAGTACTTTGACTCGCATCGGCACCCCTGACAAGATCCGACATCCGATACACCGATTGAGGAGAGTCACTTCTCGTTGACTGGACTTCACGGAGCGAACCCACACTGTTGCGCTTTTGCTTTTTCAATCGAATTCCGATGCCCATGAATTTTGACTTCTTTTTACCGTCGGGAGTAGATCCGTCTGCGTCCCTCTTCTTCTTGTTGCCAATCAATGGAGCACGTGTAGGCTGTGCACGAGACCGAGATGAGGGATATATGAAGGTTTTGCCAGAGCCACCGGATGACGTCGAGGTGCTAGCACTAGAGTAAGTGGTGGTTGAGCCCGCCCTGGGACGAGCGGTGGATGGCGGAGGGCTAGATGAAGCGCTTGTGGGCCTCGAGTCAGCCCGGTCATACGATGGCGATGGACCTGGTGATATGGAGGAATCGGTAGTAGGCGTCACAGGGGTATACGGATAGTCGCTATCCTCATCTTCAGAACGTTTTCCGCGAGACTTTCCGACTTTGATCCTTTGGGGTGTCCCAGTTTTAGTAGATACCTTAGGGCGACCAGTCGCCCTTGAACCGGGAAAATGGAATGAAGAAGGAGGAGATCTCGACTGCGGAGGTGAACCCGTTGAAGGATCTGAGCCACCGGATTGTTGAGAGGACTCTGAGGAACTTGACATGATAGAAGGGGCAACGTTAGGCCTACGGAGAACCTCTTCAACGCCCGATGATGCAGAGCTAGCAGAAGCTGAGCTGAATGACCGATAGCCAGTTGTGAATTCACCGTCGCTCATGATGGAAGAGGAGTCATTCCATCTCACCGGTAAAGGTGTGAGCCTGGGATTCGAGCTGGGGGGTGATGGATAGACTGATGATGCTGTGTCACTAATGCTGGGTTCATAGCTTTGTCTAAGATCTGGACGTAAAAATGAGCCAGGAGATCGACCCATAGCCTCACTGTCTGATCGCTCTCGGCCCTCAGACCTGACAGCAGGCATTTGGGGGAGAGGACTAGAACGACGGCTGAGGAACTCTTGGGGTAGCGGTGAGTCTTTACGAATCGGCTGTAGAAGAAGCGAGTCTTGAGGAGGGGATGAGGTCGGGGGATACGGAAAGGCAAAGCTCATGGACGTGGTGCTTGGATCCGGGGGTGGAAACCCGGGTACTGGCAATGGTCTGGGTGATTGGCGTGTCAGAGGCTGAGGACGGGAGAAATTGGGGTATCGTAGGTCCTCGTCAATATCCCGGGCATGACGGGGATGAACGGCGTTCGATGAAAAAGTAGAATATGAAGATGTCGGTGGAGAAAGCGAAGAGGATCGAGAGGCAAAGGGAGCCTCATTACTACTAAAAATCGTGTAGGAGTCGGCGGAGGTTGAGTAATTCGACTGCGCGGTCGGCGTCCTAGTCATCGCACCATTGTACCTTGGTTGATGTAAGTTTGTCGGAATTGACGAATAGGACGGAGCCTTAACGTCCAACGACCGTTCATGTACGACTTCCTGCTGAAAGGCAGGATTGGAGTGACCTTTGCTCGGCGTAGACCTTGGCAGTGGCAGTGGGGTAACAGGTGGTGGTGATGGATAGGCAGAGGCAGCTCGGGAGGTGGTCGCATGGTCGAGAACAGGTGACGGGGTGGGCTTGGACTTGGATCGCGAGAATAAACTCCTACTGAATTTAGGCGTCCCTTGCTCCTTGCTACTGTCAGGATTCTGTGAATCTTGTAACGGCTTTAGCTGACGCTTCCGACCTCCAGCTGCCCTCGAAGACATTAGATGGAAGAAAGGAGATCAGGGCTCAAAAGAGTGGATAGAGCTGAGTCGTACGATCGGCTACCGTAATAGGAATTGTGAGTGAAACTGAGTGGAAGTGAAAACGAAAGAGGGTGGAAATGACCTGTGACGCGGGTATTGGCTAGGCTTAACTTGTCCAGTCCTAAAGGCAAAAGCGCCAAGAGCATATGCTCGATGGGGTACCAGGAATAGACTTATGTATGTCCGTTTGGCATGTGCCCTGACCTGGAAAACTGGCATGCATGATCAATTAAACCGTCAGCGTGATTTTGTTGGATAGGATGAAAGAACACATGCCTCTTGTGACCATTCCAGAGCGTCTCGAAGCATCAAGTTCAATGTGCCAAAACACGTCAGAACTTGTCAAAAAGTCGCCTTTTGCCGTTTCAGTGAACAGCAGTGGTGTGAACCCACGCAATGTAGTTCAACACCCTCCCAAGACGCGTTCATTAGCATCGTGTACCGAGATGTACCCGAGCCTAGACTTCTTTCAGTGCCTACAAAGGACTTCTTCCCTAGTGGTCTGGAACCTCGGAGTAGATAGCACCTTTTCATCGGGGAGTATAAAACCATCGCTTCAGAAACAGCGGGCCCGCCAATCAAGGACAGAAAAGATATCTCGATTGTTGTAGTGGTGGGGGATGGGCCATTTTTAGTGTGACGTAACAGGCAGAAGCAGAAAGATAAGCATTTTCTCACGGTTGATGCCCCGACCACTTGCATGGCCGTTCCCCATTCGGAGTTGATTCGGAGTGGGTCCTAGATATCGATAACGGTATATACAGGCTCAGGGTAAGAATAATAAATAATTACTTTGAGATAAAAGGCTCGCTGAACATTGGAGTTATGTAGCACAGGTGTCTTCAGAGGACTGCAGGTGCACTCAGCTTCCTTATCTCCTCTGTCAACTGCAGTTTAAGCGACATCAAACCTTAGAACCCTCGAATTATATATAGACACTTATCGCCTTTGCTGGGGACCTACAACATCGAAAGTGGCTGAAATACCGCCCGGCGATAACATGTTGGTTGATTTTCAAATTCGACTAAGATGAAGTCGATCCCCCAACTTTCATGAAAGTATATCACGCCCGAGAAAGCCTAAATTTCAACTATAATTTCCTTATCTTTGCTGTGTTTGCCCATGTCCGCACTATGCCGGTTTCTCTATGAACGAATCAATCATTCGAAGTCCGTGGAAATGATGCTCGGTGGGCTCCAAGCGCCTTTGTACTTTTCGAGCTTCGTGGGTTCACCAGGCTTTCTCATGAGAAACTTGAAGCTGCCAAGTACACGGCGGTATTTATCGTTCTCAGATTGTATATCTAGGGAACCCGAACACGGCGTTTCTTTGACGTTAGATCTCTAAGTTACTTCTCACAAGCACATGGGTGATGAGCATGTCATGATAGGCAAGAAACAAACGAATGATGTGAAAATGTAGATACGTGCCTGGCAGCTCGGTCGAAAGCCAGCTCGACGTCGAGCTCAGTAAACTGTCGACCATCAAATCCACCAGACACCTATTCCTTAAATGATCTAAATTTTAACCTCCAGAAAATTGGGACCCTAGGCGAGCTCAACGGGCAATCAGAACAAGGTACCACTGTCTGATCTCAGCTCGGTCGGGGGCTATTCCGACTGGCTGTATCATTCCGGTAGTCCGCGGGTGTAGTCGCGGACACACACTACTTGTACATGACCATTATACTCTAGCTACTGGATTCAGTGCCGCTGCACGAAAGAAGAAATCATGGAGTTGAATCTTATGGCGAATGACGGTTCGGGATCAAACAAAACGACCCTACCAACATGCCCAAGCGCCCGTTGCAAGTTATTGCTAGCAGCCGCTAGGGCATATAGATAGCTGCGGGCAGCGAAGGCAGTTTGTTTTTCCTCCTCTTAAAAGTGGTGAATATGAGCGTTTAAGCATTGAGCGTTGAGTATTGACCACTGCTCGGCGCCCCAAATCCAATGTGTCGTGACATGGTTCTTTATTACAACCACAAGCAGGACAATAGCAAATTCGGGACGGTCGAAATAATGTAGGCAGAGATGAGTGTGGTGTGACACTAACGTCCCGCACGAACTTTGAATATCAAATTACTGTTGAGTCCGCAGAATTGCATGGAATAGGAGACAACCATCTAAATCATTCTCCTTGAGCGGGCAAGCATCAACGACCATATGGGCCGTGGTACAGATTTCCAATAGGAAGGGCAAGGATCCCGGTGATGTCAGCAAAGTCAGGAAGGGAATGCGGCCGGCACCCCCTAGAGCGAGGCGTATCTCTAGCCACAAGCCCCCCTCGATCAATCCTGGAGGAGCATAATATAAACGGGAGGCGTTCGATGTGACTTTTCATAAGCCATTGGGCAAGTAGTACCAGAGCGAGTTGATGCCAATCGGATACTCATCACAGGAAGTGATGACTTTATTGGCCTCTTCGCCTCGGATCTCTCGATTCCAACGTTTCAAGCAGTATCGAAACTTCGTTCTGAAATTCCTCCTACAAAAATAAACGGAAAAAGTAAGTCTATCGTAGAAATTTCACGTAACATTAATCAATGCACTCACGTTCGTTTCAAACTCACGAATCAGCGGAGTAACCTGTCTCCACGCCCACCCAAACTCAGACATCATCTTCTCCCTTTTTATACCATCAGAGCTCAAGAAATTCGCAACCCGTATTTGTATATCCCTGGGTTTTGAATGAAACTCCTCCAATGTCAAAGGGAAAGCAGCGTCTCGCTGTCGACGTTCTTCCTCCAGTCTCTGTTCAATCTCGTACTTCTTTGCGGAGAGATCGACAATGACAGAGGCATATCGTGCACATTCTGCTGCTACGGAGCGCTTGAGAGATGCTTCATAGTGATGATCTATGGAAGCAAGGGGCTAGGGGAATGACGATAATCGGCGTCAATAAGAATAGAAGACGAAGGGATGAAGTAACCCACATCGCGTTTCTCTGACCATTCAGCCAGTTTACTGCTCATACTCTCTCCATCAAACTGCCCCTGAATATATTCTCCCCTTGACTCGCGTCTCAGTCGTTGGTCATCAAGATAGTCTTCCGCATGAGCTGCGTAGATTCGTTCAAGATTAGCTCTATGATTCACTTTCGCATTCGCAATCCGTTCTTTGATAGATGTGAGTTCATCTTTTTCAAGGTCATCTTTCATTTCTTGAAGGCTATAGAGACGCGACATGATCCCCTGGTCTTTGAGTTCTGAATGAACAACTAGATAGTGGCGTTGGATGAGCTCACCTAGGAATTGGCCTGTCCTTCTGCGTCAAAACGAACATGGCGTTGCGATGAACATCTAGTAGATGTGAGCGCTCCCTGTTTTGCCGGAGCTCGGTCATAGACTTTTCTGGGGGAACTGTCTCTGCGGACATTGACCCAGTCGGTGTACTAAGTTCAAGTAGCCAGACTGGTAAGGACTTGGGAGATCTCAGATCACGTGGTGGGAATTGATCGGAGTCCCAAGATTTGAATGCTTCCGTATGGCAAATGCAATATGTGTTCCATTGGCCTGGATCGAGGTTGTGATCATGGGCGAGCCTATTTTTTCTGTTCATATCGCATAATGCTGACTCTGTGTGTTCATGACAGATTTTTGACGCCTTACCAGGGAAACGGAGCATATTTCACTAGTTGCAACATGAAGATACTTCGTACATGAGCTACCGTTTAAGGAGGTGTAGATATCGTTGGTTTTCTACGAGATGACCTGTAGGTGTGTGCAATCCTGCAGTATTCAGCTTCCGTGTCCATGAAGTCACTGACGCGATCCTTTCCTGAAAGAACCCTCGACCGTGTCAGGATTCCCCATCTAGCGTTCCGCATCGCGTTGGATGCCTGGGGGGAAGCCCAACGAAAAACGCGCAAACACTTAGCATTTGGGTAGAAGGTTTGTCCATAATAGAGGGCGTGGCTGTTTTGCTTGCAATGACAGTCGTTGGGTCGTGGTAGATCTTCATATTCGAGGATTCGTCCCTTGTGCGGCATGAAGACGGAGGCCAAGGCGAACTTGGGGTATGATGGCATCGAGGATGCAACTGACAGTGGTCGACCAGTGCGGTACTTAAACACCTTAATACTTAATAATAAACACGTGCTGGGATATTGATCAGAGAGGAAACGTGACATAATTGCTAATATTGGTCAAGCCATGACTCGGATGCAAGCGCTAGCTGTGGAGTATCATTAACAGCTATTCTCACCACAAACCGCTATGGTGTGCACTTTTTTACTTTGAGTCATGGATAACCAACTTACAGTGCAAAGGATTGGATCCGTAGTAAAACCCGAGCCATAGTGCCATCTAAAGGTACTAGTGCCAGAACATCTTCCGATGGGAGATCAAGTACGTGCTTTTCCTCATTCCGTCAGCCACCCGTTCTCACAATTGTTGGAAATAGCGCGACCGAAGAGTCATCCTCCCCAAGCACTTGCGTCGAAGAGTGTGGCGATGGCTGCGACAGACCAAACACATGGCGGCCTTGCTAGGAACCAACATCGTGCGTAGCGTTCTATCTTGGATCTGGAAATTTGCTGAAATGTCTCTTTGGTATCAGAAGATGTGCCCAGCTCTTCTGCTGATACCATCAGTCTTCGGATTAATGAACAGGTTCCTCATGACACAGAGAGTCAGCGCTCTAGGAATCTAATCGATGAAGCCCCAACTACGACCTCCGAACGAGCCAGGGATACTGGTAATACCAATATTTCCGTCTACGGAATCTCCGGTGCGTCTCTCAGAGTCCTTTTGTCAGGTAATCATTTATGCTTAAAATCGGGAATAGCGCCGCGGGAGAGCCGCGATTCTTCTCGTTCTCATGTATTGAACAGCGCAATAACCTCGGCCAGCCATATTCAGGGCACTGGAAAGGAAAATCGTAAGTGGTATTTATTCATCATTGTTCACATGCATCTTGAGACAAGCTTGTGACGTCAGAAAATGTGTCCAGTTTCTTCCCGTATGCAAGGGATTTCCAGATCAATAATTCAACGTTCATCGAAGTCAATCCGGGTTCTGACACACAAATACTGTCCTTTACCGAATCTCAAGGTATGTTTTGTGTGATTCTCCCAGAGCTCCTTTACTTATCGTCATTATACCAGATGGTCAGAAGCTGAAGAGGGCACTCGTGGAAGGTCTCGAGTTTATTCCCCTAGCGAACGAATGCATGCAAGACACCCGGGTTGGAATTTTATCAGACGTTGACGCCAGGATTCGCGACAGCGAGGGCACCAATCTCATATGGATCAAAGGCTTCCCTGGCGTGGGCAAGTCTACCCTAGCATCCACCATCGTATCCCGACTGCGGAAGCGAGGTGAATTACTGTCGTATTTCGTGTTCGACCGTGCCAAACCGACCGTCACCACAACAACAGCTCTCTGGCGTCGCGTCGCTTGGGATCTCGTTCGTTTGCACTCGTTCGCACGTCAACCTTTGCTGAAGCGCATTGATGATGAAACCCTCGATATCAACACTCCCAACGTCGGCTCCCTTTTCACTTCCCTCATCGTCGAGCCATTATCTGGCTTAAGCGGGGGTGAATTGAGTGGCGTTGAGCTACGTCAGCCTGTGGTGGTTGTCATCGATGCTGTCGATGAATGTGGTGGCCTGGAGGGACCTCGGTCGAATGACCGCAAAGCTCTATTGAAGACGCTTGATCAATGGCACTCGGAACTCCCTAAGAACTTCAAGCTCGTGGTTACCAGCAGGGAAGAAGATGATATCAAGCGTCGCATTTCACCCCTTAGCACTCACATCCACATTTCCATCACCACCGATGAAGCTTCCGGCGATATCCGCAAGTACCTTGAAGATCGCCTCAGGGATATTGCGAGTGCATACTCCGAATTACCTGTGGACTGGGCCCACCAGACAGCCAATCATTTGGCTAAACGTGCAGCGGGTGTCTTCATCTGGGCCACGACCATTGCTAGCTTTATTGAAGCTGGCGAACCCCAGTCGCAGCTTGAGGACATTGAGGCCGGACTTGGGCTCGGCGGTGAAGAAGGATCGCTTTACGCTTTGTATGCGAATGTCCTCAGGATTTCGTTCAAGAACCTTCGTGGAAAGCAGATGGAAGCATTCAAGTGTGTTGTTGGTGCAATGGTTTTTGCTCAACGTCCATTTCATGATTCTGAGTTCACTGCGATCAGCCCTGTGGTGACTGGCTCGATGCTGGAATACATTCGTAACGGCCTGCGGTCTGTCATTGACCAGGGCGCTACCCTCCGTTTTATCCATCAATCATTCGTCGATTTCCTCCTCTCTCCGGAATGCCCGGACGAGTTCGCCATCAAGGAAGCGGAACAGCAACGCCAACTCTCTACCCTATGCCTGACCACGATGTCGAAGCGGCTACGCTTCAACATCTGCGGCCTGGAGACATCGAGTCTGAAGAACGCGGACGTGCCTGATATTGAAACCAAGGTCAAGACCGGGATCCCGCCACTCCTCTCGTATGCGAGCTGTTTTGTGGCTGAGCATCTTTGTCACACACCATTTGACGAGCGCTTGATGAACGACGTGAGGGTGGTGTTCAAGGAGAAGCTGCTATACTGGCTCGAAGCAATGAGCCTGCTGAAGGAGATGCACCTGGTGGTGCCAAGCCTGAGGATGGTCGTTGATTGGATCGCCGTGCGTACTCTGTCTGCTTCCTTGCATCACACTTCCGACGCTCTTTACATAGGCGAGGGATAGAGGTCTCACTGAGTTCATTCGTGATGCCCTCCGATTCGTCACGGCGTTCACCATTCCCATCATACAAAGTGCCCCACACATTTACCTCTCTGCCCTCCCCTTTGCTCCCGAAGAATCGCTGGTTGCGAAATATTTCCTAGCCAGATTCCCTCAACTCCTCGCACTCGATACAGGCAAACCGAGTTACTGGTCATCGTGTGTTTTTGTTTCAGAGCACCATAGAATGCGCGTTAATGCCATTGCCCTTTCTCCGGATGAGAAGATATTTGCATCTGTGGATCTGGTTGGTGAGATATGTATCTGGGATTCTGAAACGGGGATTTTAATCTCAGGTCCACTTATTTCATATATGGGTCACCACCTGGCATTCAGCCTTGCCTTCAGTCCCGATGGGAAGTACCTCGTAGCTACATATGGAGAAGGAGGGATGGTGATTTGGGATGTAGAAAGTGGCAAGGAACACCTTTGTTTCGGAGGGTTTTCGCACGGGCCTGGCTTCTCTCCCCTCCATGGTGACACATTAGAGAGGATTATATCCGCTGTCTATTCCAAAGATGGCCATATGATCGTTTCCATATCCGATTGCATTGCAACCCGCTATGCCAATTATGATTCTCGTTGCCGTGTCCGGTTGTGGGACGCAAGTATTGGCACCCCGGCACACATCCTACTTGATCTCCCCGCATCAGGCTATGCTTGTTTATTGTCACCGGATGCGCATTTCCTTGCCTCATGGAGTGATAGCCATCCGGCTCCTCCACTGAGAGTATGGGATTTGACAGAAAGGCCTCCTAGAGTTGTGGTTGAGCAGAATGCCATCGATGAAGAGTCTTCGAGGTCTTTGGCATTCTCCACAGATGGGAAATTCCTACTGGCTGCGGCCCGCATACCAGATCGCGTCTGTTTAGCACACATCTGGAGGATGGACACCTATACTCTGGCCAGGCCCGCCATTTCACTGGGTCCGGCCTTTGGACATTGTGTATTATATTCGTGTGGTTACAATGGCTTGGCTATTGGTGTTCACGGCACAGTGTTGACAAAAATCTTTGATGCTACCACAGGCGATGTAGTCTATTGTGGCGAGCAACCAACGGGGGTATGGTCCTGCTCTCCATCACGCAATGGCAGAAAAATTGTGCTTGGGTATGACGATGGGACTATCAGGATGTGGGATTATCGGTGCCACACACAGGTCTCACCTGTCATTGATCTCGCCACTGATGACGACCCAAAGCGCCTGGACAGATTGACAACGCCAGTGTTTTCACCTTGTGGTGGGACATTGGCGGTGAGCTACAAAAACGAGATCAAGCTTTTCAACACGACTACAGGCGAACCTATAAACCTTAATTACCCTATCCGAACCGAGAGCACCGAGATTTCCTTCTCTGGTGATGGTAGATATCTAGCATCCCTTCAGTGCATACACAAAAAACCTATTGCGATCAACGTATGGGAAGTAGGTACCGGAATGAACCACCGTCATCTAGTCGTAACTTGCGCTCCCGAAGAAAAATTCTTCTATTTCTTCTTTGCTTCGAGCGACAATCGATTGGTTCTGCATAGCTCATCGCGGGGTGAAGAGGAGAAGCATGTGGTGCGCATTTGGGGAGTTGATGTGCTTGATGAGCCATGTACTACAGCGACTCTAGTATTCCCGGAGACCACCCGGTCACGGCTTGTGCTTTCGCCCGATACCTTGACTGCTCTTATAAGACTCGAGGACACATCCAACGTTACTACCTTTCATTTCCACCACCGAAACTCTATAGAGGAACAGTTCGCTCCTCATGCCCTGTTCGACTCAGCTGCTTTAGGGCCAGAGATTTCCTGCGAGGATGGATGGGCAACATTCTCGCCCAGTGGACGACTTTTTGCATCAGTGCCCGACCACACAGAGGAATCGCTTCAAATACGAGTATGGGAGACAAAAACATGGACAGAGATCGCGGGACCTTTTGAAGCCGGTGAAATTCCAAGTTCTCCGTTCAGTCGTAGCTGGCCAAAATTGTTATCAATTTCACCTGATGACTGTCTCATTCGTTTTGTATCCCCGCAAGATGGTGCAATATGGGTCTGGGATATTCACACTGGACAAAGGGTTGCTGGACCTTGGCGCGGATATGATCTAAGGCAAGCAATCAATATCTTCATGTCGCCAGATGGAGATAAACTGGCGTCCACACATTGGGGTGAATCTTTGATAGTCAGACTTTGGGATACCCGTGGTCTCTGTAGTGGGCGGGCACAGGAACCGGTTGGGGGCATTGGAGATTTTGGAGATCAATCTCTCATTGAAGATGGATGGGTTAAGGAAGAGGGTAGCGACTCGTTACTCTTTTGGGTTCCAGTCGAGCACAGAGAGGGACTGTGGCGGCCGAGGAATATCACCATACTAGAGGCGACGTTGACGAAGCTGAATTTTAGTAGATTCAAATACGGGAGGGAATGGGAGGAGTGCATTGACAAAGAGTAGCTATGAGTACACAACACGAACACAGGCTGTTGGGTGATCAATAGATTACGGTAAAGTTTGGGATTTTACTTTGTACTAGTAGTCCTCGCTGCTTGCGAGCGCAGTAGGAAATCTACTGAAATTATCAGTTTTGACGTCGATACCTGATGGGGCAGTGGTCACGCTTGGTTTAAGTACTAGAAAGCTTTTAAGTTCGAAGCGGAGAACTTTGTTCTATGTTCTTCGAGCCCCTGAAAAAGACATCAGTCGAATGAATCCTAGCATAGAACTGGCTGACCCAGATGTCCAGGTCCGGATTGAATTATACTGGTTGTGAGCGCACATGGAGGCGCGTGAACGTATTTGCCGGATAGGAGTGTAGGAAAGCGAAAGAGGTTGAACAACCGATGAAGTGGTCGACTCTATTTTAGGTGTTGCAATCAGAGGTCGGGGAAATAGACTGACGGATTTATTTTTATTGAGCCTGGCATCAGACCCATCACTAACACGCCCCTGAGTGCTCCTTTGCTCTGCCCTCGCGTCAACTGTCTGAGTCCGAAGTTGTCTTCCAATTTTATTTGGCCTTTATACTGAACCTCAGGCACTTGGCTATAGCCAGCCGCCGTTGTTGGGGAATCACTGACGTATCCTCTTGGTCTATAATTCTTCTCCACCAGTCGACTTCTTGTTCACCTTCACACAGATAGCCACAAGCCCTGCACTCTATGCACCTGTGGAACACCTTCTCCGGCTATAGACTCCAGTCAAGCAGCCGTGCCTCCAACTACAATACCCGGAAATCTTGTTTGCCCTACACCAACCTGCTTTGGGAGGTGATGCTACGAGTAGATTGAAGTTGACGAATGCGAAGGCTGAAGCTCAGAGCATTGAGCCAGACATGCCTGGTGGGGAATGAGTGCTAGATGGGCGATGTTGAAGAGGACTGTGGGTGAGAGTGGGACTGCAGGGTTTGAGCAGGGATTTGGGATGCGATAGCTTCTGAGAAGGTGTGTCTTTTCGCTGCAAGAGTACGTTATGGACGCTGAGAGCGCATTATAGGTGATTGTGCTGTTGCTTATGGAGCCACTCTCGTTGCGGGATAGACTTATGCCCGAATTTTTCAAAGATAATATGCGTTTTGCGATTCTAACTCGTATTTGAGCTCGAAACTTACGCCAACAGTCGCGGTTTCAAGTCTACGCGGGATGATGCACGGGTCAGTATCAAATACCCTAGCCGCTCATTCCTCCGATCTACTAACGAGAATTTTTGAACAGGAATACAATAACATCCACTTCAAATGTGCACCCCTCCTCATCTCCCTTCGCTGATATCCAAGATGTAACTACTCGCAACTCAGCCCTCCGAAAGCTGCCTCCTCTCCCAACATCCAAATCCCTCCTCGCAGGCTTTCCGCTATTCACATCTCAAACTACTCTTCCTCTCCCACCAGAACCTCCAGCGCCAAAGCCACCGCTCCCATCACGACCTGGCACACGGCCGATATCTAGTATCGATAGAGATAGTGTCACATTGAATACTACCACCTCGAGTGCATCTTCCTTGCATTCGAGGATTTCAAATCCGCTCGCCTCATTTCGGGAGTCGACCTTCTATCCCCGCACCTGGGCCTGCACCCTCACCGGCATTGCAGCCTGTGTTGGCTACGGCTTCGTGGACGGCTTCAATACGGGGTCTCTTACCATCAACACAATCTCATGATACTGGAAATTGTAATGGTATAGGAGATGTGCATGTAATGGTAGGAGCGGGGGTGGGAGTAAGAAGGAGAAAGAGAAGTGGATTGTTAATCAGATGGAGGTTGGGCAGTTCAAGGACACGGTTGATTTTGTGCGGGTTTTTACGCGCAGCTGGAGGATTATGATTTATCTGAGGGTCGATTTGGGCGGTGGCAGTGCTAGTGTTACTGGAGGACGGGAATATAGGGGGAGTCTGAAGTGAGAATCCAGAGTATAAAAAACTCGTAGAACCGTGTATTCATTATTCTATGATCGGTGCGTCCTGCTTCTCCCAATATTCGCCACTATCTGACAAGTGTATAACTAGGTCATATACCCAGCTACAAATGGACGACTCCTCGCACAACTCGACGCTATCGAACCGGATCGCAGCACCCAACCCCTTAGACCTCACGCTCGAGCACTTGGATATCGTCACTGAGAATGAGTCGAAAGCTGGGGTTGAAGACGTGAAGGTGTGTGGTGCCAGTGCGTTCATCTTCATCTCCATCTTATGACTTGTGCTGACGATGAGCGGTGATGGAACATTTTACAGAGTGGCATAAGCCGGATCCTGTGCATACACCAAAGGCAAAGACCAGGGTATCACCAGATGGTCGTCAAATCGTCGTGGGTGAGTTAATATATGTGGTCAAAGGGCGAGTTGTAGACGAGTTGTCCAAGCTGCCTCCTGTGCGCTTAATATTACCCGAACAAGCTGCACTCATCAAGTCGGAAAAAGAGGCTGTAAGAGAGGCTTCTGCAGACGTGGCTGCCACAGCGACAATCCACGAAACTCACTCTTGTCATCTGCGAGAGCTCTCGACCTGCTTCGGCCCCAGCTGCTTCCGGTCCATCTTATCACCCCTATCACTCACCACACGTCCGAATTCCCCTCAGCGCCCGCTCCCGCTCTCGAAACAACGTCACCAGCACCCGCTGCACCTTCAAGCTCTATTGTTTCCCTCACCCACACCCACACTAGACATCACATCTAGCACCACAGTCACGTAAACCAACTCCCGTATCATCCGACGCACTCCTCATGCTCATATTAGTACTGTTACAAATCCTCCGAATCCCGCTTCACGTTACACAAGGCAGCGACAGTGATAGCGAGCACCGAGCGAGAGGCGTGAATGCCCTCTGCATTCATGTTGACTCTTACCGCTCCGCACATGCACTCACATGTCATCCATACGTCAACTCAAGTTCCAGCATAGATAAATGTGTTAACGCCAGCGTGGGCTCATTTGTCAGCAGATGTGAGGAGTTTAAGGCATCGGTGTGCTAGAAGGAGTGGGAGAAGAGGAAGCAGAGAATTTATCGGGGACTACTGGTGATGCTCTGAGTGCCCCGAGGAAAATTTTGGCGCATCGGTTGGCGAGGCTTGATGCACTTGCTGGCGAGGTAAAGGTACGTGCATGGTCGTTTTGAATCATATACTGGAGATTAATTTCACACCATGATTATTTTATTCGTTTCGCGGCCCTGCAAGGCGGTGCAGTTCGAGTTTCGGGTATTCACACTGAGCAAAGGGTCACCGGACCTTGGTATGGAGCCGAGCATCCAGGATCATCATGTCGCTAGATGGAGGGAAGCTGGCATCTACATTTTATCTCGGGTCTTGGACAGTCGGATTTCGGGATACCTGTGACCTCTGTGGTGGGTAGGTGCAGGAGCCAGTTGGGGCCATTGGAGATTTTGGAGATCGATCTCTCACTCAAGATGGTTCTAAGTAGAAGACAGCGATTCGTTACTTTGCCGGGTCCTAGTCGAGTGCAGGAATGGACTGGCTGTCGGGAAGCATGTGACGCGGACTATGCTAGATTTCGACTCGTTCAAATATGGGAGTGGGAAGAATGTATGGACAAAGACTGGTAATAAGACGAACTCGATGACAGCTGGGGTAGACTTCCAATGTGGTGACAAATTAGCTATCTATGACATGTCCTTTTTTTGGTCACTGCGGGGTCCCCAATTGAAGCTATACTCAGTTAAGCAAAATCTTGCCCAGTCTCAGGTAAAGCGGGAGTAACAAATGGTCTACGAATGTCGAAATGTGGATCAAATTCGCGTGAACAGAGCAAGTGCTTGGGTATCGCGTCCCGAGATGAATCGATCAAATAAATTAAACAGGCTCCAGACTCGTGGTTTTATTTTCGACTACAACAGACACCCATTATCCAAGGATTACCATAACTCCCTCTCTGTCCCGATCTCAGTTTACTAGGAAGGATCCTCGCCAATTATCAGTAGTACAGGCATACGGAACCACAACAGATGCGCGCCTCGTACCCATCGTATACCCTTTTCGGCCGTCGGATTGAGTCAAATGGTTGTACCTCTCACTGTAATACCCGGCACTCACCCTCCATCGCAGCATCAACATCATCATTTGGGTGAAGGTGGTGCGATATAAAGGTGCTTTTGTTCGGCGCAGACATTGAATCTCGTAGCGTTAGCCTAGAATCCGGGAGTTGGTACGAGGGTCGAAGCGGGTCTGAGTGCTGGATGGGCGATGTTATGTATTGAGGTTTGCCAGTGAGAGGGAGATTGGAAATTTGGGGTGGGACGAGGGATGTCATGTTGTTCCTTGTCGGCGGTATGGCAGGCGGCTGGCGAGGTGAATCTCGAATGGCCATTAGCTGAAGCAACGACCTGGAATAAGTCCACCTACGTTGTGGCGTTGGCCTGCAGGCTTTCCTGGACCCAGCGGTGTTATCTCGCAAAGTAATGACCAGGGTTTGGCCAGGGAATATTTCGCCTGTTCTGATCAAAAATTAGCTTGGTGAGATGTCCTTACACTTCGGGTTTCCTCATGCTTTCAGCAATGATGGCCTTGCCAGAGGGCGTACACAAAACTTCGTCCGATGCGAAGTGAGGAATTCAAAGTATTAGGGAGGCCGATCTGACAACGGAAATAGGTTGAAGTCAGTAAGTGTTTTGATTACTCGGGAGTCCCCATGATTATCTCTGGCTTACCTAGTGGGAGAAATTACATCCGATAACCGATGGAGACGTTGTACGTTTTCTTGGAGCTGGCCAACAACGTCGGAGCTTGAGTTGTTCGATGGGTTTGAAATCTGGGGTGAACCACGCACTCTCTCGTGGATGCGAGGCCAATAACAATCTCATCCTCAAAGGCTGCGTAGAATTCTCGGTTAGAGAGATCCACGATGAGAGCGGCATCTCACTTACCCATCCCCCTGGTGTTATCGTAGACGGTTCCACCGTTGTATGCGTGGCTCCAGTTTTGTTGGCTTTTTGATATTTAGTGTCTGCCCATCCACGTACAGACTGCACAGCCTGTCAACCCGATAAAAAGTGATCATGAAGGTAACAACTGCATTCGCCAACCATTATTGCGCTCCAACATAATCCTTTTGCCAGCGGTAGTGTGAACGCGGCGGTCTTTCATTCCTTCGAGGATTTTGTACACATAAGAGGTTGTGGCTGTTATGCTTGTAGCGATAGTCACTGGATCATAGGAGATCTTCACATTCGAGGATTCGTCTCTTGTGTGGCAAGAAGGCGGTGGCCAAGGCAAACCTGGGGGTGTCGGTGATGACATCACGAAAACCGATCAATCAACTCACCAAGCGCCCCTGATGTGCTTCTTTGCTCAGCTTAAACGCTGTTGGTCCTGGAAAATCAAGGTAAGCAGCTTTCCTTGGAACTTTAATCGAAAAATTCATCTGAATCCAGCAGGGGCGAAACGAGGACTGTTGGGATTTGGACAGAGATTGGAGCAGGACGTGTACTAGGAAAGTAAGCACCATCGTCAGTCTTCAGAGCCCTAAAATATGAACGCTGAGGGTATTCGTAGGCTATTGGGGCCATCCGCTGACCCACTCGCTAGCCTGTGGATGCACACCAGTCCTTCAACGTGCACATCACATCCTACGACTTTGGCCTGTCTTTGAGCTCAAAAATAGTGCCACCAGTAACACGGTACACAGGCGCTTATTTATATTGCTTCCTCTCCATGCAAACCCTAATATGAAAACACAGCAGAAGCACGACAAGGTTTCCGTTTATCGTCCTGCGGCTCTCCTTTACTCCTACAACACCCAGACACCCGCACTAGGGTACTCCAAAATTCCCCTTTGTTCCAACGTCCAGTCACTGGTGGAGACACCAGTTCACGATCGACCGTCGCTGTTGCCTGTCAAAACTACTTGGGCTCCCCATTCCTTTTCGTCACCGATAATGAAAGCTGTAGCGTCAGCTAGTCTACACGTAGTTGGCGAGTGTTGAAGCGGCGATATATTGGTATTTGCCTTGGGGGTCGAGCCTGAGGTGCGGATATGCTCGCTTTTTCCGCACAGGTTTTCCTGGACGCTAACTCAAGATCTCATCGTGTTTGTGCAGGGCGCACTGGCGGACCCTGAATATCACCACTTTGCTCTCTCAGCACACCTACCCATCGTATCCGACAGCTCTCCAACCGGGCGACTCGGGATATGGGTTCCTCATCTCCGTCGTGTCTTGTCTTCAGTGCTCAAGAGGGTACTATAACTCGGTTTCTCTGCGTATCACCTGTTATCACCGTGCGTAAATAACGTACGCTCTTTTTGTAATATCTATCATTGACTCTACTGGCGATATATTCTTTCCTTCAATGGCAGTGGCTCGATGAGCCTTCAGTAAGCGTGGGGCGACCTGTTCGGCAGTTTGGTCACGGACATCTCTGGAGGGATAGAAACTGTTGCGGTGGAGACGTGGATATGGATACGATGTGGTGCTGTCAAGAGCACGTACGGAGTGGTGACTGCCTCATGGAGGAGGAACTTCGAGATCACTAGGTGCACCATACACCGATTTTCTGGTTCGAATTTTTACTCTTCTTTTGCCATCGGACGTGCGGCTAACTATACTTTCCTATCTATTCATCAGAAGCCTTCAAGACCTCAGCACTTCCCCACACTAGACTCTTTGGACTGATAACTCACATAGATATCGCCCGATCCATATCATATGAGCTTCTCATTCCGGGACATTGATATTTGATATTGTAGTCGCGTCAATAATAACAAAACAAGTTATAAACACGTGCTGGGATACTGTCAGAGAGGAAACGTGACATGATTTGCCCCTGAATGCTGTGGATATGTTATTATTGGTCAAGCAATGATACATGCGCTAGTTTGCCTAACAGCTATTCCCACCACGAACCACTATGGTACGTTTTCCTTACTTTGAGCGGTGGACGACCAACTTACAGGACAAAGGATTGGTTCCTTAGTAAAACTCGAGCCGTAACGCCCCCTGAGGGCACTGCCAGTGCATCCCCTGACGGTAGACCAAGTATGTACTCTTCCTCATCCTGTCGGTGGTTCTTACATTTGGAAATAGTGCGACTAGAGAGCCGTCCTCCTGATATTGTTTTGTCGAAGAGTACGGCAATGGCTACTCTATCGCAAATACATGTCCTTGCTGGAAACCGACATCGTGCGTAACATTTTACTTATGATCGAGGAATTTGCTGAAATATCCCCTTGATATCAGAAGATGCGCCCAGTTCCTCTGCTAATACGAACAGTCTTCAGATCAACAAACAAGCTGCTTGCGAGACAGATCGGAGCTTCAGGAACTCAAGCGATAATGAAGCCCCAACCAGGACCTCCGAAGAAGCGAAGGATACCAGTCGTACCAGTGTTTCCATCTACGACAATTCCAGTGCGTCCACCTCAGAGCCATTTCAGGCGGCCAGTTATGCTCACAATTTGAGACAGTAGCTCAACATAGCCAGGATCCTCGTTCACATGCGTTGAACAGTGCGATCACCCCCGCAAGTCATTTGCAGGCTCCCAGAGCTATACATCGTGCGTAACGTTGATGACTACTCTACCACATGCTGAAACAAGCCTCTGATCTCAGAAGATGCGCCTAGTCTTTTCGCAAATGCAAGCGGTTTCCAGATCAATAACTCGACTATTATTGGAAGTGTCGTTCAGCCTGCCGGTGCAGTAACCTTATCCTTTCCCGACTCTTACGGTGTGTCCTATGGCCTTTTCCCTTGCGCTTCCTTACTAATGCTACAATATCAGATGGACGGAAGTTGAAGAAGGCACTCGTGGAAGGCCTCGAGTTTATCCCCCTAGCGAAAGAATGTATGCCAGATACCCGTGTTGGAATTTTATCGGATGTCGACGCTAGGCTTCACGACAACAAGAGCAGCAATATCATATGGATCAAAGGCTTCCCTGGTGTTGGGAAGTCTGCCCTGGCATCTACGATCATATCTCGACTACGTAACCGGGGTGAACTTCTGTCGTATTTCATATTCGACCGCGCAAAACCGACTACTTCGACGACAAGAGCACTCTGGCGCCGCGTCAGTTGGGATCTTGCTCGTTTATATCCAGCCGCGAGATCGTCTTTACTCAAGCGCATCGATGACGAAACGCTCGATGTCAACACTCCCGACATCGGCTCCTTTTTCGCGTCTCTCATCATCGAACCATTGTCAGGCCTAAGCGGGGCGACCTGAGTACCGTTCGGCTTCGTCAGCCTGTAGTGGTCGTCATTGATGCCGCAGATGAATGTGGTGGTCTCGAGGGGCCTCGATCAGACGATCGCAAAACTCTATTAAAGACGCTTGAACAATGGCACTCGGAGCTCCCCAAGAATTTCAAGGTCGTGGTTACTAGCAGGGAAGAAGACGATATCAAGCGACGCATTTCACCCATCAGCACCCACATCCACGTTTCTATCGGCACTAATGAAGCATCCAGCGATATCTGCAAGTACCTTGAGGGTCGTCTTGGGGATATTGCGAGTGCATACTCTGAACTACCTGTGGACTGGGCTCGCCAGACAGCCAATCATCTGGCCCAACGTGCAGCAGGCGTGTTCATTTGGGCCACGACTATTGCCAACTTTATCGAGGCT
Source organism: Leucocoprinus leucothites (assembly GCA_013368445.1). Lineage (NCBI taxonomy): Eukaryota > Fungi > Basidiomycota > Agaricomycetes > Agaricales > Agaricaceae > Leucocoprinus > Leucocoprinus leucothites. Next base: position 2,772,820 of record JAACJO010000002.1, on the reverse strand, counting down.
GGTGAACCTCAATCACAGCTTGAGGACATTGACGCTGGGCTTGGATTAGGCGGTGAAGAAGGGTCGTTATACGCTCTATATGCGAATATCCTCAAGATCTCGTTCAAGAACCTTCATGGAAAGCAGATGGAGGCATTCAAGTGTGTAGTTGGTGCAGTGATTTTTGCTCAGCGACCGTTCCACAACTCCGAGTTTGCCGCAATCAGCCCCGTGGTCACTGGCTCAATGCTGGAATACATCCGTAATGGCATGCGCTCGGTCATTGACCAGGGCCCTACCCTCCGCTTCGTTCACCAATCATTTGTCGATTTCCTCCTCTCTCCGGGATGCCCGGACGAGTTTACCATCAGAGAACCAGAACAGCAACAACAACTCTCTGCACTATGCCTGACCACCATGTCAAAGCAGCTACGCTTCAACATCTGCGGCCTGGAGACATCGAGTCTGAAGAACGCGGACGTGCCTGATATCGAAACCAAGGTCGAGGTTGGCATCCCGCCACTCCTCTCATATTCGTGCTGTTTTGTGGCCGATCACCTTCGTCACACTGCATTTGACGAATGCTTGATGGATGGCATGAGAGTAGTATTCAAGGAGAAGCTGCTATACTGGCTCGAAGCAATGAGCCTACTGAAGGAGATGCACCGGGTGGTGCCGATCCTGAGGATGGTCGTTGATTGGATCACCGTGCGTACTCTGTCCGCTTGCTTGTGTCGCACTTCTGACATTCTTTGCATAGGCGAGGGATGGAGTCCTTACCGAGTTTGTTCGTGATGCCCTCCGATTCGTCATGGCGTTCACCATCCCCATGATGCAAAGTGCCCCACACATCTACCTCTCTGCCCTCCCCTTTGCTCCCGAAGAATCGTTGGTTGCCAAATATTTCCTGCCCGGATTTCCTCGACTTCTCGCACTTGATACAGGCAAACCTAGTCATTGGTCACCGTGTGTTTTTGTTTCAGAGTACCATAAAGCACCAATTGGTGCGATTGCCTTTTCTCCGGATGAGACAATATTTGCATCTGGGGATTGGGATGGAAAAATATGTATCTGGGACTCTGCAACGGGGATCTTAATCTCAGGTCCACTTATTCGGTCTGCTAGGGATGTATCTATGGTAGACAGCCTTGACTTCAGTCCCAATGGGAGGTACCTTGTATCCGCACATGGCAAACAAGGGATGGTGATCTGGGATGTAGAAAGTGGCAGGGAACACCTTTGTTTTGGAGACTTTTCGGAGAGGCCCGGCTCTGCTCTCCTCCATGGTGACACAGAGGAGAAGATTACATCTGCTGTTTATACCAAGGATGGCCATATGATTGTTTCCAGATCAGGATATGGGGATCCACCTTATGATCATTGGAATTGCTGTTGTCGCATCCAGTTGTGGGATGCGAGTACCGGCACCCTGGCACACACCCTACTTGATCTCCCCAGATCAGACAATTATTATTTATTGTCGCCAAATGCACACTTTCTTGCTTCACTAAGCAAGAACCCTGTGGTTCTGAGAGTATGGGATTTGACAGAAAGACCTCTTAGATGTGTGCTTGAGCAGGATATCATTGGTGAATGGTCTTTCAGGTCCTCCCTGGCATTCTCCCCAGATGGAAAATATCTACTGGTTGTGACTCGCACACAGGAGAAAGTCTATATGGCATGCATCTGGAGGATGGACACTTGTACTCTGGCCGGGCCCACCATTTCACTAGGTCCTGACTTTGGGTCTTGTGTATTATATTCACCTGGTAACAATAACTTGGTTATTGGTGTTCATGGCACAGCATCAGTAAGGATGTTTGATGCTACCACAGGCAATGTAGTCTATTGTGGCAAGGAACCAAATGGGGTAGAGTGCGGCTCTCCGTCATGTGGTAGCAGAAAAATTCTGCTGGGGTATCATGATGGGACTATCAGGATGTGGGACTATCATTGCCACACCTCACATGCCATTGATTCTGCCACTGATGACAACCTGGCTGGTTGGGTAAATCCAGTGTTTTCACCTTGTGGTAAGACATTGGCGGTGAGCTACAAGGACGAGATCAAACTTTTGAACACAACTACTGGTGAACCTATAAACCTTAGTCACCCTATCCAAACCAAGAGTGTCATGCTTTCCTTCTCTCATGATGGCAGATACATAGCGTCCCTCATGACACATAGGTATTGTGATGAGCCTCCTGTGGCCAACATATGGGACATGAACACCGGAATGAACTGCTGCTGTCTAGTCATAACTGATGCTGCCAAAGAAGGCCACTTCAACCTCTTCTTTGTGCCAAGTGATAATCAATTGGTTCTGCATAGTTCAGTGGAGGGGGGTGAAGAGGAGAGATATGTGATACGCATCTGGGGGGGCAATGTGCTGGATGAACCATATACCACAGTGACTCTACCGCACCCAAAGAGTTGCAACACCAACTCAAGAACTCTGGAACTTCTACTTTCCCCTGATACCTTGACTGCTCTTGTACTCGAGCACACAACAACAGGTGCTATTGTTCATTGCCACCACCGAAACTCTATAGAAGAACAGTTCACCCCTCATTCCCTGTTCAACACAGCTGCTTTAACACCAAACTTGATTTCCTGGTGGGGAAGAATGGCAGCATTCTCACCCAGTGGACAGCTTTTTGTATCAGCTGGATCAGTGGTAAACGACACAGGGATATCGTGTCAACTACGAGTCTGGGAGACGAAAACATGGACAGAGATTGCGGGGCCTTTTGAAGGAGGTGAAGTTTACAGATGGGGTTCTCCATTTGTTAAACAGCCAACATTCCTATCAGTTTCACCTGATGACTGTCTCATTCATTTTGTATCCCCAGGCGATGGTGCAATATGGGTTTGGGATATTCACACTGGGAGAGAGGTTGCTGGACCCTGGCGCGGATACGATCTGAGGCGAGCATTCAAGATCATCATGTCGCCAGATGGAGATAAGTTGGCATCCACAAATTATGGTTTACCTTCGACAGTCAGGCTTTGGAATACCCATGGTCTCTGTAGTGGGCAGGCACAGGAACTAGTTGGGGGCATTGGAGATTTTGGAGATCAATCTCTCATCCGAGATGGATGGGTCAAGGAAGAGGGTAGCGACTCGTTACTCTTTTGGGTTCCAGCCGAGCACAGGGATAGGTTGTGGCAGCCGAGGAATATCGCTGTAATCGGGGTCGCACCGACTAAGTTGGATTTCAGCAGATTCAAGTATGGGAGGGATTGGGAAGAGTGTATTGACAAAGAGTATACGACATGACTACGGGCTGTTTGAATGTTTCTGCTCGACTTTGAACTTTAACTCTGTACTATTAGATTTCGTCGGGATGGATGGATTGTAGTTGCTATCCGATTAACGATCGGGATAACACTCGATGGTGCTTGGATCGGAGAAAAGATTTAGTGTTCGCGGCTTGCGGGCACAATTATCGCTCCTGATGTCGATACCTGTTCGAGCAGTGTGGCTCGAGTAACACTGTTTTGTATGAGAGCGATTGCGTTGAGTGCGACTGCACGTAGTTTTGCTTGCTGGATATGAGCGTGGTAACAGGCAATATCAGAGCTATTGAAGAACCGATGAAGCAGCTGACCGTAAGTTTAGGCGTTGTGGTCGGAGCTCGGCGTTTCAATAATTATGGGCTATTAAAGGCTGACGTATTTATTTTTGTGAACCTCGACATCAGACCATTACTGATTGCTCTGAGCGCTCCTTTGCTCCGCTCTCGCATCGACTTTCTGAAATTTTAGCCTTGGGAGCAAATTGAGATATGGAACGCAACTCCCTAGCGACATTCAACTGGACGAACCTCAGGCATTCAGCGCTCAGCCCCCGGACCCCCCTTCACTCAATCTCCTAGCCACATTTCTCCACCCTCTGTATCCGAAACCCAGCTTTCCCCTCCTTCACTCGAGAACGTAAACTCGTTGGAAAAACCGAACACCACTCCCTTTCCCTTCACGCTCATATCTAGCGTCACCAGATCCAAGCTCACACATCTTGTTCGAATTGGCTGTATGCGTAAAAAATTCTTCTCTTGTCAAACCGCTCATGGCAACGACTACATGAACTGGAGGATTATATGGGGCTCGAGGTGGGTGGTGGCAGTACTAGCATTATCGGAGAACGAGAAGATAAGGTGGAGTCTGAAGTGAAAATGAGAACTCGTAGAAAAAACTGCATTCGTTATTCTACGATCGGTGCGTCCTACCTCTCCCAATATTCGCGAGTATCTGAGAAACATATAATTAGGTTATATGCCCGGCCATCAATAGACAGCTCCCCGCACAACCACCCACTGCCAAACCGGATCGCAGCGCTCAAACCCTTAGACCTCACGCTCGAGCATTTGGATATCGTTGGTGAGAAAGAGCCAAAAGCCGAGGTTGAAGACGTTACAAAGGCATGTGGTGCCAGTGCGTTCATCTTTCTTCTCTCCATCTTATGGCTTTTACTGACCGTGGACGGTGATGGGACAATTTTATAGAGCTGTGTAAGCTCTATTCTGCGCATATACCCAAGAAGAAGACTAGGGTACCAACGGATGCTCGTCAAATTGTCGTGGGTGAGTTAATATATGTGGTCAAAGGGCGGGTCACTCGGCTAAAGCGCATTTGTAGACGGGTTGTCTAAGCTGCGTCCTGTAGGCTTAATATGACCCGAACAAGCTCCACTCATCGGGTCAGACAAAGGGGCTGTAAGAAACGCTTCTCCTGCAGACGCAGCTGCCACAGCGACGGTCTACGAACCCACTCTTGTCATCTCCGAGGGCTCTCTACATCATCCGTCAGCCTCAGCCACAGCCGCTTCCGATCCATCTCTATCACCTTTATCACTTACCACAACCTCCGAGCTTCCTTCAGCGTCGGCTTCTGCTTAAGAAGCAACATTACCGGCACCCGATGCACCTTCGCCTCTTCCCTTACCCTCACCCTCACCCACACCAGGCACCGCATTCAGCACCACAAAGTCGCATAAACCAACTTCCGTATCATCCGACGTACTCCCCATGCTCATTTTAGCATCGTTAAAACCCTTCACATCTCGTTTCGCATTTGCATCTGCAGAGGTAAGAAGTGAAGAAGGTGGTGATAGCAGTAGCAAGCATCGAGCGAGACCCATGGATACCCTCTGTATTCATGTTAACTCTTCCTACCACTCCGCACTCACCCTCGCATATCACCTATATGTCAACTCAAGTTCCAACATAGATAAACACACCAGCCCCAGTGCAGGCTCATTTATCAGCAGATGTGAGGAGTTTAAGGTGTTTGTGTGCTAGGAAGAGTGGGAGAAGAGGAAGCAGAGAATATATCGGAACTACTGGTGAAGTTCTGAGTGCCCCGAGGAAAAGTTTGGCGCATCGGTCGGGGAGGCCCGATACACTTGCTGGTGAGGTAAAGGTACGCATATGATCGTTTTAATCATATACTGGAGATTAATTTTACACCATTTCATTTGTTTTCGCAACCCTGCCAGACGATGCAAGACGAGTTTTGGGCATTCAAACTGAGCAAAGGGTCACCGAACCTTGGTACGGAGTCAAGCATCCAGGACCATCATGTCGCCGGATGGAAAGAGCTGGCATCTACGTTTTATGTCAGGTCTTGGCCAGTCAGATTTCGGGATATCCATGGCCTCTGGCTGGTAGGCGCAGGGCGTTGGAGAGTTTGGAGACTGATCTCTCACTCAAAGATGAATGGTTCAAGGAAGAGGGCAGCAATTCCTTACTTTTCTGGGTCTTAGTCGAGTGCAGGAATGGACTGGCGGTCAGGAAGCATACGATGCTGACCATGCTGGATTTCAACCCACGAAAAAAAAATGGGAAGGAGTGGGGAGAAAGTATAGATAAAGAATAATTATGAGACGACGTTGATAAAGACTGGGATAGACTTTCACAGTAGTGACAAATTAGGTATCTATGGCATGTACTTTTTTTTGGTCGCCACGGGATCCCCAAATGAAGCTATACTCAGTTACGCAAACCTTGACCAGTCCCAGAAAAAATAGGACTAATAAATGCCCTACGAATGTTGAAATGTGAATCAAATTCGACTGAACGGGGCAAGTACTTGGGCATCGCGTTCCGAGATGAGTCGATCAAATAAATCAAACAGGCTCATGGGTTTATTTTCAACTATAATAAACAGTCGTTATCCAAGAATCACCGAAACACCCTCTCTTTCCCGATCGACGTTTACCAGCAGAATCCTCGTTGATTACCGATAGTAAAGACATATAGAATCACAAAAAAATATACATCTCGTACCCATGGTATACCCTCGTCAGCCGTTGGATCGAGTTAAACGGCTGTACCTTCCACCATAACACCCAAGGCACTTACCACTGTCCATCACAGCATCAGCATCAGCATCAGCATTTGAGTATAGGTGGTGCTATATAAAGATGCGACCAGTCGGCGCAGACATTGAAACTCGTAGCTTTGGCCTGGAATCCAAGCATTGGTATGGGAGTTGAAGAGGGTCTGAGTGCTGAATGGATGATGTTATGGATGATTGTCAGTGAGAGCGAGACTGGAGGTTTGGGAGTGGGATGGGAATACCATATCGTTCCTTGTCGACGGTATTGCGAGCGGTTAGTACGGTGAATGTCGAGTGGCCATTAACTTGGGCAACGACCTGGAATATATCCATCTTCCTTGTGGCATTGGCCTGCAGGGTCGCCTAAATGCAGCAGCGTCTTCTCGCAGACTAACAACTTCATGGAGGCCGATATGATCGGGATTTGCCAGGGAATGTTTCGTCTGTTCTGCTAAAAAATCGGTTTGGTGAGATGTCCTTGTATACTGGGAATTTCCTCGTGTTCTGAGCAGTGATTATTCCGATGCGAAGTGAGGGTTTCGAATCAGAGATAAAGAATTAGATAGTTGATCTGACAATGGAAAATGCTTGAAATCAGCAAGCAATGTTGAGCATCGAATGTGATTCTTCAAGGTCATCACAGGCTTACCTGGTCGGTGAAATTATATCCGACAACCAGCAGAGACGTCGTGCGGTTTCTTAAAGTTGGATAATAGTATCGGAGCTTGACTTGTTCAAAAGGCTTAAAACTTGGGACGAACCGCGCGCTCTCATGTGAATACGAAGCTAGAAACCTTCTCATCTTCAAAGACTGCATGGAGTCATTAGCTAGAAAGGTGCACAATGGGAGCTCAGTATTCACTTACCCATCTCCCTGGTGTTTATGCTCCCATTATCGCAGATGGTTCCACCGTTGTATGTGTGGCTCTAGCTTTATTGGCTTCTTGATCTCTAACGTCTTCTCATCCCTGTGACAACTGCACAGTCTGTCAGCCCGATGGTGGTCGTGAAATAACAATGCATTCACCGATGAATACCGCGCCACGACATGGTCTTTTCGCTAGCAGTAACACGGGCATGACAGCCATTCGTTCCTTCGGAGGGCTCGGTAGTAATAGAGGTCGTGGTTGTTCTACTTGTAGTAGCAGTCTTCGGATCCTTGAAGATCTTCACATTCGAGGATTCGTCCCTTGTATAAGCAAGGGTCCCCTACCAGCGGTGGCAGCACCCAGCAACCTGCCGAGCTACCAATCTCGGGCGGACCACTTGCTTATCCTGGTTGATCAAGGGTTCTTCTGAGATTGGCGCATCCTTAGCATAGGTATTTGCGAGCTAGGAGATCAGTCGGGTCGCCGGCGCCCTGCGAAAGGTCTCGATAGAGGGCTGCGTTACCCTGACCGCTCGTCCATCTAAGTTCACTTAGGCGATCTCCCTGCTAAACCAACCAGGGGAGTACTATGGCCAGGGGTTCGACAGTGTACCTATGATGGCCGACCCCCCGGTAGGTAGGTTGGTGGGTTGGGTGGGGGGATGATGATTGGATGGGATTCGGACGCGGGCCATACTGTATGAGGGTGGAAGAGGCTGGAGTAACAAGAAGGCGGAGGCCAAGGGGGTCCCAGTGATGCCATCAAAAATGCAGCTCACTTCTACTCAGCTTAAACGCTGTATGGGTCTGTCATCTCCGTCGCCGTACTTTATCTTCAGCACTCGAGGGCTCTATAACTAGGTTTGCCCATGATTTGCCTGCTATCATCCTGCGTAGGTAGAACATGTTTCTTTTGTACAAACTATCATTGACTCTCCTGGGGATAGATTCTTTCCGCGCCAAGACAGTGGCTCGACGAGTCTTGAGTAGGCATGGGGTACTCTGTTTAGTGGGAGTGAGGAGAACAGAAACCGCTATGGTGGGGGGCGCGAATGTGGATACAACATGGTGTTGTTATGAACATTCACGGAACGATGACTGCCTGATGGTGGAGGAACTTCGAGATGACTAGCTGCACCATACACCGATGGGCCTCTGATTCCAATTTTTACCAAATGAACGTGCAGCTAGCTATAATGTCCTATTTATTCATCAGAAGCCTACAAAGTCTCAACAATTCTCGGCGCCCGACTCTTCGAACTGAGAACTTACATATATATCGCATCCTTATCGTATGAACTTCTCATTCCGAGATATTCATATCGTCGTCGCGTCAATAATAACAAACAGATCGTAAACACGTGCTGGGATACTACATATTCAGGGAGGAAACGTGATATGATTCGCGAACGGACTGTGATTGATACGCCAATATCGGCCAACCCCGATGCGGGCGCTAGTCTGCTTAACAGCTATCCCCATCATAAACCACCATGGTACGTGTTTTTGGTATTTTGAGTGGAGGTTAACCGACTTACAGCGCAAAGAACTGGCTCCGTAGTAAAGTAAAGCGCTCCAAGGGCACTGCCAGTGCATCCTCTGACAGGAGATCAAGTACGACTCTTCCTCATCCCGTCAGCCCCCGTTCTCACAATTGGAAATAGTCCAAGCAAAAAGCCACCCTCCTCGCGCTCTTGAAGTTGTACCGCAGAGCGTGATAATGGATATGACAACCCAAATGCATCACCTCGCTGGAAACCGACATCGTGTGTAGCATTTCATCTGTGATCGAGAAATTTACTGAATGGCCCCTTTGATATCAGAGGATATATCCAATTCCTCTACTAATGCGGGAAATCTTCAGGTAAATGAACAGGCTCCTCGCGACATAAAGAGTGGCCGCAGTGGGAATCCAAGTGATATTGAAGACCCGACCAGGACCAAGACACAAATTCCCCGTGCGTCTCTCAAGGTCCTTCGTCAGGCAGTCGTTTGTACTTACAACTGGAGACAGCGCTGCAGGAGGGCCACAAATCTTCACGTTCTAATTCCCATGTAATGAACACTGCAATGACCCCGGCCAGCAATATTCAAGACCTTGGAAACGAAAACCATAGGTGGTATTTAAACACGAGTCTTCTCATGCATCCTGAGACAATCCTGTGATACTAGAACAGGTGTCGGGTTTTTTCCCGTATGCAAGGGATTTTCATATCAATAATCCAACATTTGTCAAAGTCATTCCGGGTTCTGACACGGAAACACCGTCCTTTACCGAATCTCGAGGTACATTCTCCTGTGGCTGTCCTAGAGTTTCTTTATTTATAATCATTATATCAGATGGCCAGAAATTGAAGAAAGCACTCGTTGAGGGTCTCGAGTTCATCCCTCTAGCGAACGAATGCATGCAAGACACCCGTGTTACGATTTTGTCAGATGTCGACACCAGGATTCATGACAACGAGGACGCCAATATCATATGGATTAAAGGTTTCCCTGGTGTGGGGAAGTCTGCCCTAGCATCCACCATTGTATCCCGACTGCGTGAGCGGGGTGAACTGTTATCTTATTTCGTGTTCGACCGTGCCAGACCGACCGTCACCACCACAACAGCTCTCTGGCGTCGTGTTGCCTGGGATCTTGTTCGCTCATACCCGTCTGTGCGACAACGTTTACTGAAATGCATTGACGACGAAACCCTCGACGTTAACACTCCCAACATTGGCTCCCTTTTCGCAGCTCTAGTCATCGAGCCATTCTCAGACCTAATCAAGAGTGAGGCGGGTGACACTCAACTTCACCAACCTGTAGTGGTTGTCATAGATGCTGCCGATGAATGTGGTGGCCTTGAGGGACCTCGATCGAATGACCGCAAGGCACTTTTGCGGACGCTTGGACAATGGCACTCAGAACTCCCCAAGAGCTTCAAGCTAGTTGTTACCAGCAGGGAAGAAGACGACATCAAACGACGGATTTCACCTATCAGCACCCACATCCACATCTCCATCTCCACCGATGAAGCTTCCAGCGACATTCGCAAGTACCTTGAAGATCGTCTCGGGGATATTGCAAGTGCCTACTCTAAATTACCTGTAGACTGGCCCCACCAGACAGCCAAGCGCCTGGCCAAACGCGCGGCAGGTGTCTTCATCTGGGCCACGACCATTGCAAACTTTATCGAGGCTGGCGAACCCCAATCACAACTTGAGGACATTGAGGCCGGACTTGGGCTAGGCGGAGAGGAAGGATCGCTGTACACTCTATATGCAACTGTCCTCAGGATTTCATTCAAGAACCTTCGCGGAAAACAAGCAGCGGCATTCAAGTGTGTTGTTGGTGCAATGATTTTTGCTCAACGTCCATTCTACGATTCCGAGTTCACTGCGATCAGTCCCGTGGTAACAGACACAATGTTAGAATACATCCGTAACAGCCTGTGCTCCGTCATTGACCAGGGCGCTACTCTCCGCTTCGTCCATCAATCACTCGTCGATTTCCTCCTCTCTCCGGAATGCCCGGACGAGTTCGCTGTCAAGGAGCCGGAACAGCAACGTCAGCTCTCTACCCTATGTCTGACCACCATGTCGAAGCAGCTACGCTTCAACATCTGCGACCTGGAGACATCGAGTCTGAAGAACGCGGATGTGCCTGATATCGAATCCAAGGTCATGGCCGGGATTTCGTCACTTCTCTCATATTCATGCTATTTTGCGGCTGAGCATCTTTGTCACACTGCATTTGACGAGCGCTTGATGGATGACGTGAGGGTAGTGTTCAAAGAGAAGCTGTTATACTGGCTCGAAACGATGAGCTTGTTGAAGGAAATGAACAGGGCAGTGCCGATTCTGAGGGCGATCGTTGATTGGATTACCGTGCGTACTCTGTCCATTTGGTTGCATCACACTTCTGACGTTCTTGCTATAGGCGAGGGACGGAGATCTCACCGAATTCGTTCATGATGCCCTCCGATTTGTCACGGCGTTCACCATCCCCATCATGCAAAGTGCCCCACACGTCTACCTCTCTGCCCTCTCCTTCGCTCCTGAAGAATCGTTGGTTGCAAAACATTTCCTGCCCAGGTTCCCTCGACTCCTTGCACTTGATACAGGCAAACCTAGGCACTGGTCATCGTGTGTCTTTGTTTCAGAGTACCTTGAATATAGAATTTCTGCCATTACCTTTTCTCCGGATGAGAGGATGTTTGCATCTGGGGATTGGGTTGGAACAATATGTATCTGGGACTCGGAAACGGGAATTTTAATCTCAGGCCCATTTACCCAGCCTTCGGAATTTCAGTTTGTGCCCACCGCATGGAGCCTTGACTTCAGTCCCGATGGAAAGCACCTTGTAGTTGCATATGCAAAAGATGGGGTGGTGATCTGGGATGTAGAAAGTGGCAAAGAGCTCCTTTATTTTGGAGGGTTTTCGGAGATCCCTGGCTTTGCTCCCCTCCATGGTGTCATACCAGAGTATACTACATCCGTCGCCTATACCAAGGATGGCCATATGATTGTTTCCAAATCGGCATACATGGAGCCTCCCCACACTGATGACGATCAATATTGGTGCCATCGTGTCCAGTTGTGGGATGCTAATACTGGCACCCTGGCACACATCCTACTTGATATCCCCAGATCAAACAGTTTTGATTTATTGTCGCCAGGCGCACAGTTTTTTGCTTTATTGAGCAAAGGTCCCACTACTCTACTGAGAGTATGGGATTTGACAGAAAGACCTCCTCGATGTGTGATTGAGCAGGATGATATTGGTGTGCCCCTTTCCCCATCCCCCTTGGCGTTCTCTGCGGATGGAAATTTCCTACTGGCTGTGGCTCACATATCAGACCGTGATGCTGTAGCACGCATCTGGAGAATGGACACTTGCACTCTGGTCGGGCCCGCCATTTCACTAGGCTGCCTTGACATTGGGTCTGTGGTATTACATTCGTGTGGTAGTGAATACCTCGCAATCAGTATTCATGGCACAGCACTGGCAAAGATCTTTGATGCTACTACAGGCGACGTAGTCTATTGCAGCAAGGAGCCTGCCGGGGGATGGCACTGCTCTCCGTCATGCAGTGGCAGAAGAGTTCTGGTGGGGTATGATGATGGGACTATCAGGATGTGGGATCATCACTCCCATACACAGGTCTTACCTGTCATCGATTCTGCCACTGGTGGCGACCCGAAGCTCCCAAATTATCGATCGGTAGTGCCAGTGTTTTCACCTTGTAGTAAGGCATTGGCAGTGGGCTACGAAGACGAGATCAGGCTTTTCAACACGACTACTGGTGAACCTATAAACCTTAGTCACCCTATCCGAACCGAGAGCGGCATACTTGCGTTCTCTGGCGATGGCAGATATCTAGCATCCCTGATGGTCTCTGAATTTCCCGTGATCGACATATGGGATGCAAGCACCGGAATGAACTGCCATCATCTGGTCATAAATCAAGCACACAATGATACCAACTTCTACCTCTTCTTTGCATCAAGCAATAATCAATTGGTTCTATATAGTTTTGTGCCGGAGGGTGACGAGGGAAGATTTGTGATCCGCATTTGGGGAAATGATGTGCTTGATGAACCATGTACGATGGTGACTCTAGCATGCCCAAAGCTCCACATGCCAGTTCTTGGACTTTCACCTGATACCTTGACTGCTCTTACGCTCAGGGACACATCCACGGGTTTTATCTTTCATTGCCACCACCGAAACTCCATAGAGGAACAGTTCATCCCTCATGCCCTGTTCGATACAACTGATTTAGGTCCAAAGATGTCCCAGAGTTTCGTATTCTCAACCAGCGGACAACTTTATGCATCAGTGCTTGATCACCCAGGGTTATTGCTTCAAGTACGAGTATGGGAGACGAAAACATGGATGGAGATCGCGGGACCTTTTGAAACAGGTGAAATTTCGAAACGGTATTCCCTATTCAGTGATAAATCGCCAATCTTCCTATCAATTTCGCCTGATGACCGTCTCATTCATTATGTATCCCCACGGAGTGGTGCGATATGGGTTTGGGATATTCATACTGGGCAAAGGGTTGCTGGACCCTGGCATGGATATGATCTGAGGCGAACATCCAGGATCATCATTTCGCCAGATGGAGATAAACTGGCATCCATATATCATACTAGACCTTGGACAGTCAGACTTTGGGATACCCATGGTCTCTATAGTGGGCAGGCGCAGGAACCTGTTGGGGGTGTTGGAGATTTTGGAGATCAGTCTCTCACCCAGGATGGATGGGTCAAGGAAGAAGGTAGTGACTCGTTGCTCTTTTGGGTCCAGTCGAGCACAGGGATAGGCTGTGGCGACCGAGGAATATTGCTGTAATCGGAGTCGCACCGACCAAGTTGGATTTCAGGAGATTCAGGTATGGGTGGGAATGGGAAGAATGCATTGGCAAGGAATATACAACGTGACTACGGGCTGACTGAATGTTTCCATTCGAACTTGAAATTTTTACTCTGTACTATTAGATTTCGTCGAAATGAACGGTTTGTAGTTGCTATCTGATTAACGGTCGGGATAATACTCGGTGGAGTTTTGAGCAGAGAGAGGATCGAGTGCCCACTCGCTCACAACTCGTAGATGCGGTAGGAAATCTACCGAAACTCAGATCCATCCCGACGCCAATAAACTCGATACCTGTTAGAGCAGTCGCTCGGATAACACTTATTTTGAATGTGAGAGAGATTATACTGACTGCGAATGCGACTGCGACTGCGACTGCAAATGTATTTATTTCGTAGATATAAATTCAGTAGCACCGGATAGGCTGAACAATCAACAAAACAATTGACTGTATTTAGATGTTGCAGTGGTCGGAGGTCAATATTTCAATATGGATTGGCGGATTATTTTTGTTAATCTTGACATCAGACCATCACTCCACCATTACTACTTTATATGCTCCTGAGCACTTCTTTGTTCTGCCCTCGCATCGAAAATCTCAATTATCATTCAGACTTATGGTGAACTGTCATCAGGAACACGACTTCCCAGCAATATTCACTGGACGAACCTCAGCCGCTCAGCTCTCGATTCTCCTCCACTCAACCACTCTCACACGGAAATACAAGCCCTGCATTTCATGCACCTGTGGAACACCCTCCCCAACTATAACGCCTAGAGCTCTCATTCATCCCCCATTCCCGCTTCATCAACCTGTTGGTGGAGGCGATGCCACGAGCAAGCTCAAGTTGACGAATGCGAAGGCTAGAGCTCAGAACGGGGGACTGTGTGTGACGGGTGAGGGAGGGACTTCGTGTTGTATGGGCATTGTTGGAGAGGTTTGTGTGTGAGCAGAGGTTTGGGGTGCGATGACTATTGGGGGTCGTAGACTCCCCACTCGGAAACTTACGCTCGTTCTTGCCACAAAACATTCTTGATAGCACGTCTTCTGTTGATGTTGTCGTTTTTGTGGTAGATGCAATTGTGAGCAATGTGGCTGCAACACCCACGACAGCAAAACCTGGGCACAGGGAGTTTGTACCATTGGAGAGAGAAATGGGTAGTAGCGGTCTGATCTCGATTACGAATACTATGAATTTAATACCCTCTATTTTATCGGAGACTAATACTAAGCCGAGGGGATGGGGATAGGGGTAGGAGTTAGCCGCGGTTGGTTTGAGACCTGGGAGGCAAGACAGTGGTGAAGAGGAAGACGGCGACAACAAGCAGGAGGAGTGGTACCCAAATCAACTCTCCCTACCACCGCGCACATATCAACTCAAATTCCAGCATATCCATTACGCCGGCACTGCACAAGCTCATTCGCGCGCAGATACGAGGAGAAGGAGCTGCCTGCTAGAGAGAAGGAGACGAGGAGGAGCGAGAGTCAAGTGCCCCAAAGAACAGTTCGGCAGGTCGTTTGGCGAGTGTTGACGCGCTTGCTGGAGGCGTAAAGGTACGCATATAGTCATTTTAATGGTAAATCACAAAAGGATCGTCAAACGGTAGTGTAGCCCATGCGCAGTGGCCATCAACCGTGAAAGTAACAACCGAAACGGGTGAATCTTCCCTGTGGTAATAGCATGTGTGTCTTACTGGACGCAGGCATTTTCTCGTAGGGCAAAGTCCTCGTGAAGGCCTATGTAGATCCAGTAAAACCCCTCCCGATTCGAGAGTGATAGGGCGTCTATGCATGTGACGAGAATAGGGACGCTGTGCGGTTTGTTACGCAGATGATAACATCGGAACTTGACTGGCTCTCTAGATTTAAAGCCTGGAGTGAACCACGCTCTCTCCTGTGAATATGAGACGAAGGCTGGATGGATTTTCTAGTTACAGACGCGCACAATGAAAACACAGTACATTACTTACCGTCTCTCTGGTGTTCATGCTCCCAATAGTGCAGACAGCTCTACTATTGTGTGTGTGGCTCCAGTTTTATTAGCTCTTTGGTCCCATTCTCGATCCCTGGCATCTGTTTATCAGTCCGATACTTGGCGGTGATGAAGGTGGTGATGTGCTCACCGACCAAACCACGCACTCCTTTCGCTAGCGGTCGCATATGCAGGCATCGCAGTCACTCGTCCCTTCGAAGGTCGTGTCTATAGCAGAGGTCGTTATAGTTCTGCTCGCAACGACAGTCGCTGGATCTTTGAAAGTCTTCGCATTGGAGGATTCGCCCCTTGTGCAACAAGCTGAAGTAGACTGAAGCCAAATAACACTCGGGGGTGTCAGTGATGGGATCAAAAATACAAACTGACAGCGATCAATCAACGCATCCTTCCCTCGCTCAGCTCAAGTCTTTGACGTCAGTCTCGGAAAGCGGCTTCTGGGACTTGACGCAACTTTAGTCAAGGCGGATATCTGAATCCTACAGAGGTGAACAGAAGACTGCCGAGTTCTGAACCGGACAGATTTTCGGAGCGGGATGGGTGTTAGGAAGGTAAGCATTGCGTCAGAATGCTGCTAGAAGTGTGAACGCTGAGGGTGTTTATAGGCCACTGCTTGGTTATCCGTCAAGTTATTCGTCGTTCAATGCCCTTACACAAGTTCCTTAAACACCATACCGCATTCTACGACTCGGGCCTGGCTTCGAGCTCGAAAGTAACGCCGCCAGCGACACATTACACAGGCCCGTATTTGCGCTGCTTCCCCTCCATGCAAATGCTAATATGAAAATACAACAGAAACACAGCGGCATCCACACTTATGCCCGTGCTGTCCTCCATTCATATCCCTACAACACTAAACAGCCGAGCTGCAGTCCTCCCTCTCTTGTTCCAACGGCCAAGTTCTTAATCAACCTCACCGTCACCCTCAAAAACGCAGGCTCCCATTACTTCACTGGTAACAGAAACTATAGTCTACCCGACTCTTATTTGCTCCGAGTTCGATCGGCGGGTGTTGAAACGGCGATGCACTGGTGCTTTCAGCTCCTAGTGGAGTCAAGCCTGAGGTGCGGATAAGCTCACTTTCCCCACAAAGGCTTTCCCGGACACTGACTCGAGGTTTCGTCGTGTCTGTGTAGGAAGCGCCAGCGGACTCAATATCTCACCAGTTTACTCTCGCCTCGCCACTGTTCAAGATGTAGCCGCTCGCAACTCAGTTGCCCAATCGACACTATGGCTAGTTCAGCGAATAAAGTCACCTCGGGGACCGTAGACTCCCCTCCCAGGGCCTTGTGCTCGTTCTTACCACGATAACACGTCTTCTTCCATTGCCCTCGATGCCGCTCCTTCGGTGATAGATGGAAGTGCCAGTGGCGTGGCCGCTGCATCCACGATAGCAAGATCTGGGCGAGCATGACTTACGCTGTTGTAGCAAGGAATGAACAGTGGCAGCATGTTCTCGATTGCGAGTATTGCGGTTCCAATACCCTCTATTCCGTGGAGGAACAGTCACAAGCCACAGGCAGGGGAAGAAGGGTTAGATTCAGCGACGGCCAACTCGTGACCTGGAAGAGGAGGCGGCGATGACGATGCAAACTGGCAGAAAGCTGATGAGGAAGACATCAACAGCAAGCAGCTGGGGTGGGCCATCCTGGTACTTAAACTAACTCTCCTTGCCACTATACGCACCCACGCTCACACAATCCATACGTTAAATCAAATTCCAGCATATCCAAACATGTCAGCGCCTGTGCAAGCCCGTTCGGCGGTGATGTAGTAAATACAAACAGTACACGGAGTTTGTGTGCTGGGGAGAGGGAGAGGGGTTGTGTCGGTGACTCCTAGCTAGCGACTGTTGTGTAGTGCGCTTGCTGGAAGGGTAAGGTATGTGTATAGCCACTTAAATCTTGATACATGTGGATATTAACTTCATCTGGAGATCGTTCCGTTTGTCTCGCACCGCCATTGGATGGTGTGAGACGAAATTGGGATGTTTGTACAGGACGTCTGGTGGTTATCGTTGGCGGAGATGGTAGTTCACCACCGCAGCAATGGACGACCACCCCGTACCTGAAGAGCTCAACCAATCACAGTCGGCCAACGTTGCCAGCACGTTGACTCGCTTCATAGCGCAAACTACCACTGTTGCCTTTGTGACCCGCCCAACTTCCGCGCCTTCAATGATGCTAACGACCATCGCACCTCGACATTACCCAGCCATATCTCTCCACCCTCTGGTCGAAACCCAACCTCCTCACCCTTCAATCGAGCATGCGAGCTCATTGAAAGAACCAAGCACCTACCGTGTGCAACGCTCCCCCAGTTGTCCCTGTTCACGTCCACCATTGTGAGGTCCGAACTTACGCATCTTGCTTCAAATTGGCCGTATGCGTCGAGATTTCTCCTCTTGCCGAAACGCTCGCGCAAGGGTGACTGTGACGTTAGGACATGGAGGGTGATAGTGGTCTCCTTGATTACTTGTATTGCAGCTCCTGTATCGTCTTTTCCGTAGAGGAGTGGATGGCTGCACAAAATACACACATGAATGTTGACTAGGCAGGCATCTCGCCGAAACACAGGCCATTGAGCGAGTGATCAGATTGTAAAAGAGTTTGTTTCGATTCCGACGGTGATTGCGACTCCGAGCTATGTTGCCGAACTACGGCTGCTCGGGGTGTAATCATCGTCTCGCAAGGACACCGTGTTGTCAGCGATCCATTCCGAATTTTTGTTGACATTAAGGCTCCTGTTGTGGCCTGGCTCGACTCCCAAATTCGACGTCGAGTTCTCATGACAGGGTACCCTGTACGTGCGCCTCTTCATAAACAAATCCAGGTACTTACTGCTCGATCATCATCCGCTTCCCCGTTTATATGCATTGAGTTCGATGGACTGGGGGATATTTGACGCTTTACCCCATTTATCATATATCAGGCCCAGCCAATAATTTGCATTTCCGTCAGGGCCGGTAGGCACTGATTCTGGGATTATTTCCAAAAATGGGCAACAAATCAATGCTGTATATGATCTGCAGATGCACAGCCTGCTCTCAGCACTTTCTCTCACCACGCTCTGCTATGGTATGTGTCTCGCTCTGTCTGTGCAATGGAAAACCCGCTGAGAATGCAAAGAACAAGCACCGTAGGAGTCCAAGTAATAGCGAAGCCCAAACCACGCCTTCCAAGCGGCCCAGGCGGATTGAATCAGGAAGCTGTAGTACTTCCCACATTGCTAGTTCAAGTGCGTCCTGGGCCGTTCTCTCCTCCGTTATAAGACCACACAGTCTTACTATTTGAGACAGCATCTCAACATGACCAGGATCCTTCTCATTCTCATGCGCTGAACAGTGCAATTACCCCCGGAAGCCAATTGCAGGATTCTCGGGGAGAACATCATACGTAGCACTTATGGCTGCCCGGCCACATGCTGAAATACGTCCAATATCAGAAGATTTGCCTAGTTTTTTCTCAAATCTAAGCGGTTTCCAGATCAATGACTCAACTATTATTGGAAGTGTCGTTCAGTACCCCGACGTAGCAACGCTGTCCTTTCCCAACTCTTATGGTGACTCCTGCGGCCCTTGTCCTTGAGCTTTTGTATTTACATCATGATAACAGATGGGCAAAAGCTGAAGAAGGCACTTGTGGAAGGCCTTGAGTTTGTCCCTCTGGCGAAGGAATGCATGCAAGATACCCGTGTTGCGATTTTGTCAGATGTCAACGCCAGGATACATGACAATGAGGACAACAATATCGTCTGGATCAAAGGCTTTCCTGGTGTTGGGAAGTCTGCCCTAGCATCCACCATCGTATCCCAACTCCGTGAACGGGGTGAACTCCTATCATATTTCGTGTTTGACCGTGCCAAACCGACTATCACAACTACGAGAGCCCTCTGGCGCCGTGTCACTTGGGACCTTGTTCGTTTATATCCAGCTGCGAGACCGTCTTTACTCAAACGCATTGATGACGAAACTCTCGACATCAACTCTTCCAACATCAGTTCCCTTTTCACGTCTCTCATCATCGAGCCACTGTCAGACCTCCATAGAGGCGAGCCGAGGAACGTTCAGCTCCATCATCCCGTAGTAGTTGTCATCGATGCTGCTGATGAATGTGGTGGTCTTGAGGGACCTCGGTCGAATGACCGCAAAGCACTTTTGCGGACGCTTGGACAATGGCACTCGGAACTTCCCAAGAGCTTCAAGCTAGTTGTTACCAGCAGGGAAGAAGACGACATCAAACGACGTATTTCACCTATCAGTACCCACATCCACATCTCCATCTCCACCGATGAAGCTTCCAGCGACATTCGCAAGTACCTTGAAGATCGTCTCGGGGATATTGCGAGTGCCTACTCTAAATTACCTGTAGACTGGCCCCACCAGACAGCCAAGCGCCTGGCCAAACGCGCGGCAGGCGTCTTCATCTGGGCCACAACCATTGCAAACTTTATCGAGGCTGGTGAACCCCAATCACAACTTGAGGACATTGAGGCCGGACTTGGGCTAGGCGGAGAGGAAGGATTGCTGTACACTCTATATGCAACTGTCCTCAGGATTTCATTCAAGAACCTTCGCGGAAAACAAGCAGCGGCATTCAAGTGTGTTGTTGGTGCAATGATTTTTGCTCAACGTCCATTCCACGATTCCGAGTTCACTGCGATCAGTCCCGTGGTAACAGACACAATGTTAGAATACATCCGTAACGGCCTGCGCTCCGTCATTGACCAAGGCGCTACTCTCCGCTTCGTCCATCAATCACTCGTCGATTTCCTCCTCTCTCCGGAATGCCCGGACGAGTTCGCTATCAGGGAGCCGGAACAGCAACGTCAGCTCTCTACCCTATGTCTGACCACCATGTCGAAGCAGCTACGCTTCAACATCTGCGACCTGGAGACATCGAGTCTGAAGAACGCAGACATGCCTGATATCGAATCCAAGGTCATGGCCGGGATTTCGTCACTTCTCTCATATTCATGCTGTTTTGCGGCTGAGCATCTTTGTCACACTGCATTTGACGAGCGCTTGATGGATGATGTGAGGGTAGTGTTCAAAGAGAAGCTGTTATATTGGCTCGAAGCGATGAGCCTGTTGAGAGAAATGAACAGGGTGGTGCCGATTCTGCGGGCGGTCGTTGATTGGATTACCGTGCGTAGTCTGTCCGCTTGCTTGCATCACACTTCTGACGTTCTTTACATAGGCGAGGGACGGAGATCTCACCGAGTTCATTCGTGATGCCCTCCGGTTCGTCACGGCGTTCACCATTCCCATCATGCAAAGTGCCCCACACATCTACCTCTCTGCCCTCCCCTTCGCTCCCGAAGAATCGTTGGTTGCCAAATATTTCCTGCCCGGATTTCCTCGACTTCTCGCACTTGATACGGGCAAACCTAGTCATTGGTCACCATGTGTTTTTGTTTCAGAGTACCATAAACACCTAATTACTGCGATCGCCTTTTCTCCGGATGAGACAATATTTGCATCTGGGGATTGGGATGGAAAAATATGTATCTGGGACTCTGAAACAGGGATTTTAATCTCAGGTCCACTTATTCGACCTGCTAGGGAGGTATACAGCCTTGACTTCAGTCCCGATGGGAAGTACCTCCTAGCTACATATGAAGGAGAAGGGATGGTGATTTGGGATGTAGAAAATGGCAAGGAACACCTTTGTTTCGGAGGGTTTTCGGAGAGGCCTGGCTCCTCTCCTCTCCATGGTGACATATCAGAGTGTATTCTATCCGCCGTCTATTCCAGGGATGGTCATATGATTGTTGCCATATCAAGATACGAGCACAACATCAATCCTTTTTCTCGTTGCCATGTCCAGTTGTGGGATGCAAGTACTGGCACCCTGGCACACATCCTACTTGATCTCCCCGGACCATGCGAGG
Source organism: Leucocoprinus leucothites (assembly GCA_013368445.1). Classification (NCBI taxonomy): domain Eukaryota; kingdom Fungi; phylum Basidiomycota; class Agaricomycetes; order Agaricales; family Agaricaceae; genus Leucocoprinus; species Leucocoprinus leucothites. Next base: position 2,751,385 of record JAACJO010000002.1, on the reverse strand, counting down.
ATTATTTATTGTCACCAGATGCACATTTCCTTGCCTTATGGAGCCCTGCCCACGGGCCTCCACTGAGAGTATGGGATTTGACAAAAAGTCCTCCTGGATGTGTGATTGAGCAGGATGCCATTGGTGAAGAGACTTTGTGGCCCTTGGCATTCTCCACAGATGGGAATTTCCTGCTGGCTGTGGCTCGCATGCCGGACGGCGTTGTTATAGCACGCATCTGGAGGATGGACACTTGTACTCTGGTCAGGCCCGCAATTTCACTTGGTCCCGACTTCGGGCGTTCAAGTTGTGTATTATATTCGCGTGGTTATGATGACTTGGCTATTGGTTTTCACGGCACAGCATCGACGAAAATCTTTGATGCTACCACAGGCGATGTGGTCTATTGTGGCAAGGAACCAACGGGGGTATTGTCCTGCTCTCCATCACGCAACGGCAGAAAAATTGTGCATGGGTATGAGGATGGGACTATCAGGATGTGGGATTATCAGTGCCACACACAGGTCTCGCCTGTCATTGATTCCGCCGCTGATGATGACCCAAAGCACCTGGCTGTATTGGTAAGGCCAGTGTTTTCACCCTGTGGTAAGAGATTGGCGGTGGGCTACAAAGATGAGATCAAGCTTTTCAACACGACTACCGGTGATCCTATAAACCTTAGTCACCCTATCCAAATCAAGAATAGCCCTATGCTTGCCTTCTCTCGTGATGGCAGATATCTAGCATCCCTGACTTGGATCAGCAAACTTACCACCATCGACATATGGGATGCAGGCACTGGAATGAACCACCGTCATTTAGTCATAACTCGCCCCCCCAAAGACCTTATCTGCCATTTCTTCTTTGCTTCGAGTGACAATCAATTGGTTCTGCATAGTTCAGTGACGGAGGGTGAAGAGGGAGGCATGTGGTGCGCATTTGGGGAGTTGATGCACTTGATGAACCATGTACTACAGTGACTCCAGCATTCCCACAGACAAACCAGTCAACTCTTGTGCTTTCACCTGATACCTTGACTGCTCTTATACTACTCGGGAACACATCCACGGGTGCTACCCTTCATTGTCACCACCGAAGCTCTATAGAGGAACAGTTTGCCCCTCATGCCCTGTTCGACTCGGCTGCTTTAGGGCCAAAGATTTCCTACCGGGAAGGACGGGTAACATTCTCGCCCAGTGGACGACTTTTTGCATCAGCGCCCGACCACACAGGAGAATCGCTTCAAATACGAGTATGGGAGACGAAAACATGGACAGAGATCGCGGGACCTTTCGAAGCAGGTGAAATTTCAAGATGGGGTTCTCCATTTAGTCACAGCTGGCCAACATGCTTATCAATTTCACCTGATGACTGTCTCATTCGTTTTGTATCCCCGCAAGATGGTGCAATATGGGTTTGGAATATTCAAACTGGGCAAAGGGTTGCTGGGCCCTGGCGCGGATATGATCTGAGCCGAGCATACGGGTCTTCATGTCGCCAGATGGAGATAAACTGGTATCCACACGTTGGGGTGAGCCTCAGACAGTCAGACTTTGGGATACCCGTGGTCTCTGTAGTGGACGGGCACAGGAACCTGTTGAGGGCATTGGAGATTTTGGAGATCAGTCTCTCATTGAGGATGGATGGGTTGAGGAAGAGGGTAGCGACTCGTTGCTCTTTTGGGTTCCAGTCGAGCACAGAGACGGACTGTGGCGGCCGAGGAATATCACCATACTAGGGGCGACGTTGACGAAACTGGATTTTAGTGGATTCAAGTATGGGAGGGAATGGGAAGAGTGCATTGACGAAGAGTACCTATAAGCACACAACACGAACACAGGCTGTCGAGTGATTATGGTTAAGTTTGGGATTTTACTTTGTACTAGTAGTCCTCGCTGCTTGCGAGCGCAGTAGGAAATCTACCGAAATTATCAGTCCTGACGTCGATACCTGATGGGGCAGTGGCCACGCTTGGTTCAAGTACTAGAAAGCTTTTAAGTTCGAAGCGGAGAGCTTCGTTCTATGTGCTTCGATCCCCTTCAACAGGATATCAGTCAAATGAATCCAAGCATAGAACTGGCTGACCCAGATATCCATGTCCGGATTGAGTTATACTGGTTGTGAGTGCGCGTGGAGGCGTGTGGACGTATTTGCCGGATAGGAGTGTAGGAATGCGAAAGATGCTGAATAACGATGAAGTAGTCGACTCTATTTAGGCGTTGCAATCAGAGGGACCAGGAAATAGACTGACGGATTTATTTTTATCGACCTTGGCATTAGACCATCACTAACAAGCCCCTGAGCACTCCTTTGCTCTGCCCTCGCGTCAACTGTCTGAGTCGTCTTCCAATTTTATTTGGCCTTTATGCTGAACCACATGCACTCGGCTATAGCCAATCGCCGTTGTTGAAGAATCACTGACGCATCCTCTCGGTCTCAATTCTTCTCCACCAGTCGATCCCTCGTTCACCTTCAAACAGAAATAACCACAAGCCCTACACTCTATGCACCTGTGGAACACCTTCTCCGGCTACAGACTCCAGTCAAACAGCCGTACCTCCAACTATAACGTCCGGAACTCTCATTCACCCGCCACCAACCTGCTGGGGAAAGCGACGCTCGAGTAGGTTGAAGTTGACGAATGCGAAGGCTGAAGCTCAGCATTGAGTTGGATATGCCGGGTGAGGGAATGAGCGCTGGATGGGTGATGTTGAAGAGGACTGTGGGTGAGAGTGGGACTGCAGGGGTTTGAGCAGAGGTTTGGGGTGTGATAGCTTCTGAGAAGGTGTGTCTTCGTTGCAAGAGTAGATTTATGGACGCTGAGAGCGCATTATAGGCGACTGTGCTGTTGCTTATGGAGCCACTCTCGTTGCGGGATAGACTTATGCCCGAGTTTTTTCAAAGATCATATGCGTTTTGCGATTCTAGCTCGTCTTCGAGCTCGAAACTTACGCCAACAGTCGCGGTTTCAAGTCTACGCGGGATGATGCACGGGTCAGTATCAAATACCCTAGCCGCTCATTCCTCCGATCTACTAACGCGAATTTTTGAACAGGAATACAATAACATCCACTTCAACTGTGTGCCCCTCCTTACCTCCCTTCGCTGATATCCAAGATATAATTACTCGCAACTCAGCCCTCCGAAAGCTTCCTCCTCTCCCAACATCCAAATCCCTCCTCGCAGGCCCCCGTTATTCACACCTCAAACTACTCTTCCTCTCCTACCAGAACCTCCAGCGCCGAAGCCACCGCTCCCACCACGACCTGGCACACGGCCGATATCTAGTATCGGTGGAAATAGTGTCACATTGAATACTACCACCTCGAGCACGTCTTCCTCGCATTCGACGATTTCAAATCCGCTCGCTTCATCTCGGGAGTCGACCTTCCATCCCCGCACCTGGGCCTACACCCTCACCGGCACTGCAGCCTGTGTTGGCTACGGCTTCGTGGATGGCTTCAATACAGAGTCTCTTACCGTCAACACAATCTCATGATACTGGAAATTGTAATGGTATAGGAGATGTGGATGTAATGGTAGGAGCGAGGGTGTGAGTAAGAAGGAGAAAGAGAAGTGGGTTGTCAATCAGATGGAGGCTGGGCAGTTTGAGGATATGGTTGATTTTGTGCGGGTTTTTACGTGCAGCTGGAGGATTATGATTTATCTGAGGGTCGAGTTGGGCGGTGGCAGTGCTAGTGTTACTGGAGGACGGGAATATAGGGGAGTCTGAAGTGAGAATCCAGAGTATAAAAAACTCGTAGAACCGTGTATTCATTATTCTATGATCGGTGCGTCCTGCTTCTCCCAATATTCGCCACTATCTGACAAGTGTATAACCAGGTCATATACCCAGCTACAAATGGACGACTCCTCGCACAACTCGATGCTATCGAACCGGATCGCAGCACTCAACCTCTTAGACCTCACGCTCGAGCACTTGGATATCGTCACTAGGAATGAGTCGAAAGCCGGGTTGAAGACGTGAAGGTGTGTGGTGCCAGTGCGTTCATCTTCATCTCCATCTTATGACTTGTGCTGACGATGAGCGGTGATGGAACATTTTACAGAGTGGCATAAGCCGGATCCTGTGCATACACCAAAGGAAAAGACCAGGGTATCAATAGATGGTCGTCAAATCGTCGTGGGTGAGTTAATATATGTGGTCAAAGGGCGAGTTGTAGACGAGTTGTCCAAGCTGCCTCCTGTGCGCTTAATATTACCCGAACAAGCTGCACTCATCAAGTCGGAAAAAGAGCTGTAAGAGAGGCTTCTGCAGACGTGGCTGCCACAGCGACAATCCACGAAACTCACTCTTGTCATCTGCGAGAGCTCTCGACCTGCTTCGGCCCGAGCTGCTTCCGGTCCATTTTATCACCCCTATCACTCACCACACGTCTGAATTCCCCTCAGCGCCCGCTTCCGCTCTCGAAACAACGTCACCAGCACCCGCTGCACCTTCAAGCTCTATTGTTTCCCTCACCCACACCCACACTAGACATCGCATCTGGCACCACAGTCGCGTAAACCAACTCCCGTATCATCCGACGGACTCCCCATGCTCATATTAGCACTGTTAAAAACCCTCCGAATCCCGCTTCACGTTAAACAAGGCAGCGACAGTGATAGCGAGTACCGAGCGAGAGGCGTGGACGCCCTCTGCATTCATGTTGACTCTTACCACTCCGTACATGCACTCACGTGTCATCTATATGTCAACTCGAGTTCCAGCATAGATAAACGCGCCAGCGCCAGCGTAGGCTCATTTGTCAGCAGATGTGAGGAGTTTAAGGCATCGGTGTGCTAGGAGGAGTGGGAGAGGAGGAAGCAGAGAATTTATAGGGGACTACTGGTGATGCTCTGAGTTCCCCGAGGAAAAGTTTGGCGCATCGGTCGGCGAGGCTTGATGCACTTGCTGGCGAGGTAAAGGTACGCATATGGTCGTTTTAATGATTACTGGAGATTAATTTCACCCGATGATTGTTTTATTCGTTTCGCAACCCTGCAAGATGGTGCAATACGAGTTTTGGGCATTCACACTGAGCAAAGGGCCACCAGACCTTGGTATGGAGCCGAGCACCCAGGATCATCATGTCGCCAGATGGAGAGAAGCTGGCATCTACGTTTTATGTCGGGTCTTGGACAGTCGGATTTCGAGATACCTGTGGTCTCTGTGGTGGGTGCAGGAGCCGGTTGGGGCCATTGGATATTTTGGAGACCGATTTCTCACTCAAGATGGCTCTAAGTAGAAGACAGTGACTCGTTACTTTTCTGGGTCCTAGTTGAGTGCAGGAATGGACTGGCTGTCGGGAAGCATGTGATACGGACTATGCTAGATTTCGAATCGTTCAAATATGGGGAGTGGGAAGAATGTATGGACAAAGAGTGGTAATAAGACGAATTCGATGAAAGCTGGGGTAGACTTCCAATGTGGTGACAAATTAGCTATCTATGACATGTACTTTCTTTGGTCGCTGCGGGGTCCCCAATTGAAGTTATACTCAGTTAAGCAAAATCTTGCCCAGTTTCAGAGTTTCAGGTAAAGCGGGAGTAATAAATGGCCTACGAAAGTTGAAATGTGAATCAAATTCACGTGAACAGAGCAAATGCTTGAGTATCGCGTTCCGAGATGAATCGATCAAATAAATTAAACAGGCTCCAGACTCATGGTTTTATTTTCGACTACAACAAACAACCGTTATCCAAAGATTACCGAAAGACCCTCTCTGTCCCGATCAACGTTTACCAGCAGAATCCACGCCAATTACTAATAGTACAGGCATACGGAACCACAACAAATGCTCGCCTCGTACACATGATATACCCTCTTCGGCCGTCGGATCGAGTCAAACGGTTGTACCCCTCACTGTAATACCCGGGGCACTCACTCACCCTCCATCGCAGTATCAACATCATCATTTGGGTGGAGCGGTGCAATATAAAGGTGCTGCTGGTCGGCGCAGACATCGAATCTCGTAGCGTTGGCCTGGAATCCGAACATATTAGTACGAGAGTCGAAGAGGGTCTGAGTGCTGGATGAACGATGTCAGGGATGATTGTCAGTGACAGCGAGACTCGAGATTTGGGGGTGGTGCGAGGGATGCCATGTTGTTCCTTGTCGAAGGTATAGCAGGCGGTTAGTGAGGTGAATGTCGAGTGGCCATTAGCTGAAGAAACGACCTGGAATGGGACCATCTTCCTTGTGACCTTGGACTGCGAGCTTTCCTGGACGCAACGGCGCTTTCCCGCAGAGTAATGACCTCGTCAAGACCAATATGATCAGGCTTTGGCTAGGGAACGTTTCGCCTGTTCTGATAAAAAAGTTGGCTTGGTGAGATGTCCTTGTACACTGGGAATTTCCTCATGCTCTCACCAATAATAGTATACTCAGAGGGCGTGCGCAGAACTGTTTCCGATGCGAAGTGAGGGACTCAAAGTAATAGAGAGGTCAATCTGACAATGCAAATGGTTTGCAGTCAGTGAGTGTTCTTGATTTCTCTGGAGCCCCCGTGATTGTCGCGGGCTTACCTAGTGGGAGGAATTACATCTAACAACAGATGGAGACGTTGTATGTTTTCTTGGAGTTGGCCAACAACGTCGGAGCTTGAGCTGTTCGATAGGTTGAAAACCTGGGGTGAACCACGAACTTTCTCGTGAGTACGACGCCAATAACAATCTCATCCTCAAAGGCTGCAAAGAATTCTCGGTTAGAAAGATCCACGATGAGAGCAGCATCTCACTTACCCATCCCCCTGGCGTTCATGTTCCCGTTATCGTAGACGGTGGAACCGTTGTATGCGTAGCTCCAGTTTTGTTTGTTTTTCGATATATAGTGTCTGCCCATCCACGTAACGACTACGCAGCCTGTGAGCCCGATAAACAGTGGTCATGCAAGGTAGCAGCTGCATTCACCAACCATTATTGCGCTCCAACATAATCCTTTTGCTAGCGGTAGTGCGAACATGGCGGTCATTCATCCCTTCAAGGATTCTGTCCACATAAGAGATTGTGGCTGTTTTGCAAGCAGCGACAGTCACTGGATCACAGGAGATCTTCACATTCGAGGATTCGTCTCTTGTGTAGCAAGAAGGCGGAGGCCAAGGCAAACCTGGGGGTGTCGGTGATGGGATCACAAATCCAGCCGCCTGATGCGCTTCTTTGCTCAGCTTAAACGTGGTTTGGTCCTGGGAAACAGAGGTAAGTAGCTTTCCCTGCAACTTTAATCGAGGCCGACATTTGAACTCGGCAGAGGTGAAAAGAACGCTGTCGAGTTTCAGGCAGAATTTTAGAACGGGATGAGTACTGGGAAGGTAAGCACTGTCGCCAGAGCCCCAAAGTGTGGACGCTGAGGGTATTCGCTGACCCACTCGTTAGCCTGTGGACGCACACCAGCTCTTCAACGGCCATATCACATCCTCTGACCTTGGCTTGGCTTCGAGCTCGAAAATAGTGCTGCCGGCGATACGATACACAGGCGCGTATTTCCATTGCTTCCTCTCCATGCAAACGCTAATGTGAAAATACAACAGAAATACGACAAGGTATCCGTTTACCGTCCTGTTCTTCTTCTTTCATACCCCCACAGCACTCAAAAATCTGCGTTGCAGTACTCCTTTGTTCCAACGTCCAGTCGCTGGTGGAGATACCAGTTCACAATCGACCGTCGCTGTCGCCCCTCAAACAATGTGGGCTCCCCATCCCTTCGTCACCGGTAATGAAAACTGTAGTGTCAGCTAGTCTACCCGTAGTCGGCGAGTGTTGAAACGGCGATACATTGGTACTTTGCCTGGGGGCTCAAGCCTGAGGTACGGATATGCTCGCTTTTTCCGCACAGGTTTTCCTGAACGCTAACTCAAGGTTTCATCATGTCTGTGCAGGGCGCACTGGTGGACCTTAGACATCACGACTCTGCTCTCTCAGCTCACCTAGCCATCGTATCCGACAGCTCTCCAACCGGGCAGCTCGTGATATGGGTTCCTCATCTCCGTCGCCGTATCAGATCTTCAGCGCTCTCGAGAGCACTATAACTCGGTTTGCCTGCGCATCACCTGTTGTCACTGTGCGTGGATGGTGCACCCCCCTTTTGTACAAACTATCATTGACTCTCCCAGCGATAGATTCTTTCCGCCCCAGGGTGGTGATTCGCTGAATCTTCAGTAGGCGCAGGGCGCTCTGTTTGTGGGAGTTCGGTCGTGGATATCTCCGGAAGAACAGAAACTGTTGCAGTGGGAGCGCGAATATTGATATGATATGGTGCTGTCAAGAGCACGTACGGAACGATGACTGTCTCATGGAGGAGGAACTTCGAGATGACTAGCTGCACCATACACCGATTCTCTGGTTCGATCTTTTACTCTTCTTTTGCCCTACGAACGTGCAACTAACTATACTTTCCTATCTATTCATTAGAAGCCTTCAATGCCTCAGCTCTTCCCCACGCTGGAATCTTTGGACTGATAACTCACATACGTATCGCCCGATCTATATCATATGAGCTTCTCATTCCAGATCATTGATATTGTAGTCGCGTCAATAATAACAAAACAAGTCTTAAACACGTGCTGGGATACTGTCAGAGAGGAAATGTGACATGATTTGTCCCTGAATGTTGAAGATATGTTATTATTGGTCAAGCCACGACATAGGCGCTAGTTTGCCTAACAGCTATTCTTACCACGAACCACTATGGTATGTTTTCCTTACTTTGAGCAGTGGACAACCAACTTACAGTGCAAAGGATTGGTTCCTTAGTAAGACCCAAGTCGTAACGCCCTCTGAGGGCACTGCTAGTACATCCTTTGACAGTAGACCAAGTATGTACTCTTCCTCATCCCGTCGGTGGTTCTCACAATTGGAAATAGTGCGACCGGAGAGCCGTCCTCCTGATATTATTTTATCGAAGAGCACGGCAATGGCTACTCTATCGCAAATACACATCCTTGCCGGAAACCGACATCGTGCGTAACATTTTACCAATGATCGAGAAATTTACTGAAATATCCCTTTGATACCAGAAGATGCGCCCAGTTCCTCTGCTAATACGAACAGTCTTCAGATCAACGAACAAGCTGCTTGCGACACAGAGGATCGGTGCTTCAGGAACTCAAGCGATAATGAAGCCCCGGCCAGGACCTCCGAAGAAGCGAAGGATACCAGTCGTACCAGTGTTTCCATCTACGACGATTCCAGTGCGTCCACCTCAGAGTCCTTTCAGGCGGCTGGTTATGCTCACAATTTGAGACAGTACCTCAACATAGCCAGGATCCCCGTTCACATGCATTGAATAGTGCGATCACCCCCGCAAGTCATTTGCAGGCTCCCCGAGCTATACATCGTGCGTAATGTTGATGACTACTCTACCACATGCTGAAACAAGTCTCTGATCTCAGAAGATGCGCCTAGTCTTTTCTCAAACGCAAGCGGCTTCCAGATCCATAATTCGACCATTATCGGAAGTGTCGTTCAGCATCCCGATGCAGCAACCCTATCCTTTCCCGACTCTCACGGTGCGTCCTGTGGCCTTTATCCTTGGGCTCCCTTACTCATGCTATGATATCAGATGGACGGAAGCTGAAGAAGGTACTCGTGGAAGGCCTCGAGTTTATCCCCCTAGCGAAAGAATGTATGCCAGATACCCGTGTTACAATTTTATCAGATGTCGACGCTAGGCTTCACGACAGCGAGGGCAACAATATCATATGGATTAAAGGTTTCCCTGGTGTCGGGGGAAGTCTGCCCTAGCATCTACGATCATATCTCGACTACGTAACCGGGGTGAACTCCTGTCGTATTTCATATTCGACCGCGCCAAACCGACCACTTCAATCACGAGAGCCCTCTGGCGCCGCGTCAGTTGGGATCTTGCTCGTTTATATCCAGCCGTGAGACCGTATTTACTCAAACGTATCAATGACGAAACTCTCGACGTCAACACTCCCGACATCGGCTCCCTTTTCGCGTCTCTTATCATCGAACCATTGTCAGGCCTAAGCGGGGGCGACTTGAGTACCGTTCGGCTTCGTCATCCTATAGTGGTCGTCATTGATGCCGCAGATGAATGTGGTGGTCTCGAGGGGCCTCGATCAGACGATCGCAAAGCTCTATTAAAGACACTTGAACAATGGCACTCGGAGCTCCCCAAGAACTTCAAGGTCGTGGTTACTAGCAGGGAAGAAGACAATATCAAGCGACGCATTTCACCCATCAGCACCCACATCCACGTTTCCATCGACACTGATGAAGCATCCAGCGATATCCGCAAGTACCTTGAGGGTCGTCTCGAGGATATTGCAAGTGCATACTCTGAACTACCTGTGGACTGGGCCCGCCAGACAGCCAATGATCTGGCCAAACGTGCAGCAGGCATCTTCATTTGGGCCACGACTGTTGCCAACTTTATCGAGGCTGGTGAACCTCAATCACAGCTTGAGGACATTGACGCTGGGCTTGGATTAGGCGATGAAGAAGGGTCGTTATACGCTCTATATGCGAATATCCTCAAGATCTCGTTCAAGAACCTTCACGGAAAGCAGATGGAGGCATTCAAGTGTGTCGTTGGTGCAGTGATTTTTGCTCAACGACCGTTTCACAACTCCGAGTTCGCCGCCATCAGCCCCGTGGTCACTGGCTCGATGCTAGAATACATCCGTAATGGCATGCGCTCGGTCGTTGATCAAGGCCCTACCCTCCGTTTCGTTCACCAATCATTTGTTGATTTCCTCCTCTCTCCGGGATGCCCAAGTGAGTTTATCATCAGAGAACCAGAACAGCAACACCAACTCTCTATGCTATGCCTGACCACCATGTCAAAGCAGCTACAATTCAATATCTGCGGCCTGGAAACATCGAGTTTGAAGAACGCGGACGTGCCTGATATCGAAACCAAGGTCAAGGCCGGGATCCCATCGCTCCTCTCGTACGCGAGCTGTTTTGTGGCCGATCACCTTCATCACACTGCATTCAACGAATGCTTGATGGATGACGTGAGAGTAGTATTCAAGGAGAAGCTGCTATACTGGCTCGAAGCGATGAGCCTACTGAAGGAGATGCACCGGGTGGTGCCGATCCTGAAGGTGGTCGTTGATTGGATCACCGTGCGTACTCTGTCCGCTTGCTTGTTTCGCACTTCTGACATTCTTTGCATAGGCGAGGGATGGAGTCCTTACCGAGTTTGTTCGTGATGCCCTCCGATTCGTCATGGCGTTCACCATCCCCATCATGGAAAGTGCCCCACACATCTACCTCTCTGCCCTCCCCTTCGCTCCCGAAGCATCGTTGGTTGCGAAATATTTCCTGCCTGGATTTCCTCGACTCCTCGCACTTGATACGGGCAAACCTAGTCATTGGTCACCGTGTGTTTTTGTTTCAGAGTACCATAAACGACAAATTACTTCCATCGCCTTTTCTCTGGATGAGACAATATTTGCATCCAGAGATTTGGATGGAACAATATGTGTCTGGGACTCTGAAACGGGGATCTTAATCTCAGGTCCACTTATTCTGTCTGTTAGGGGTGTGTTTTGGACAAAAAGCCTTGACTTCAGTCCCGATGGGAAGTACCTTGTATCCGCACATGGAAAACAAGGGATGGTGATTTGGGATGTAGAAAGTGGCAAGGAACACCTGTGTTTTGGAGGCTTTTCGGAGAGGCCTGGCTCTGCTCCCCTCCACGGTGACACAGAGGAGGAGATTATATCCGCGGTCTATACCAAGGATGGCCATAGGATTGTTTCCAGATCAGGATACGGGGATCTACCTTATGATCGTTGGGATTGTTGTTGCCGCATCCGGTTGTGGGACGTGAATACCGGCACCCTGGTACATATCCTACTCGATCTCCCCAGATCAGACAATGATTATTTATTGTCGCCGAATGCACACTTTCTTGCTACACTGAGCGAGGACCCTGCAGTTCTGAGAGTATGGGATTTGACAGAAAGACTTCCTAGATGTGCGATTGAGCAGGATATCATTGGTGAACGGTCTTGGTGGTCCTCCCTGGCGTTCTCCCCTGATGGAAAATTTCTACTGGTTGTGACTTACACACCAGAGGAAGTCTATGGCACGCATCTGGAGGATGGACACTTGTACTCCGGTTGGGCCCGCCATTTCACTAGGTCCTGGCATCGGGCGTTGGGTATTGTATTCATGTGGTAATGATAACTTGGCCATTGGTGTTCATGGAAGAATGTCGGCGAAGATATTTGATGCTACTACACATGATGTAGTCTATCACGGCGAGGAACCCACCGGAGTAGAGTGTTGCTCTCCATCACATAGTAGCAGAAAAATTCTGCTGGGATATAGTGATGGGACTATCAGGATGTGGGTTTATCATCGCCAGACACAGGTCTCACCTGTCATCAATCCAGTTACTGACAGTTTCCCGAAGCTCTTGGACAGAGGGGTTGTGCCAGTGTTTTCACCCTGTGGTAAGACATTGGCGGTGAGCTACAAGGACGAGATCAAGCTTTTGGACACGACTACTGGCGAACCTATAAACCTTAGTCACCCTATCCAAACCAGGGGTGACGTGCTTGCCTTCTCTGGTGATGGCAGATACATAGCATCCCTCACGACACATAGGAATCACAGTGAGCTTCCTGTGGCCAACATATGGGACACAAACACCGGAATGAACCGCCGCCATCTAGTCATAACTGATGCTGTCAAAGAAGGCGACTTCGACCTCTTCTTTGTGTCGAGCAATAATCAATTGGTTCTGTGTAGTTCAGTGGAGGAGGGCGAAGAGGAGAGATATGTGATGCGCATTTGGGGGGATGACGTGCTGGATGAACCATGTACTACAGTGACTCTACCGCGCCCAAAGCGTTGCAATACCGACTCGGTAGCTCCGAGTCTTGTACTTTCTCCCGATACCTTGACTGCTCTTGTAGACGAGCACACAACAGCGGATACTATCCTTCATTGCCACCGCCGAAGCTCTATAGAAGAACAGTTCACCCCTCATGCCCTGTTCGACGCAGTCGCTTTAGGGCCAAAGATTACCTGGTGGTCAGACATGGCAGCATTCTCGCCCAGTGGACAACTTTTTGCATCAGCTGGACTAGTGAAAACCCACACAGGGTTATCGTGTCAACTACGAGCATGGGAGACGAAAACATGGACAGAGATCGCGGGGCCTTTTGAAGGAGGTGAAGTTTTGAGATGGGTTTCTCCATCTGATAACCGGCCAACATTTCTATCACTTTCACCTGATGACCGTCTCATTCGTTTTGTATCCCCACGCGATGGTGCGATATGGGTTTGGGATATTCACACTGGGAGAAAGGTTGCTGGACCCTGGCGCAGATATGATCTGAAGCGAACATCCTTGATCGCTATGTCGCCAGATGGAGATAAACTAGCATCCGCATATTCAGGTTACGGATCTCCGTCAGTCAGACTTTGGGATACTCACGGTCTCCATAGTGGGAAGGCGCAGAAACCTGTTGGGGGCATTGGGGATTTTGGAGATCTATCTCTCATCCGAGATGGATGGGTTAAGGAGGAGGGTAGTGACTCGTTGCTCTTTTGGGTTCCAGCCGAGCACAGAGATAGGCTGTGGTGGCCGAGGAATATTGCTGTAGTCGGGGTGACACCGACCAAGTTGGATTTCAGCCGATTCAAGTATAGGAGGGGATGGGAAGAGTGCATCGACAAAGATTATACGACGCCACCATAAGCTCGTTGAATATTTCTGATGGAGTTTGGGGTTTTTACTTTGTACCACTAGTTTTGTTGAAAGGAACGATTTGCAGTTGCTATCTGATTAGCGATTGGGATAATACTCGATGGTGCTTGCATGAGTTGGAGAAAGGATTGAGTGTTTGCGACTTGCGGGCACAGTAGGAGATGTATGAAATTATCACTCTTAACGTCGATACCTGTTCGAGCAGTGGCTCGAGTAACACTGTTTTGCATGGGGGAGACTGTGTTGAGTGCGACCGCACATAGATTTGCTTGCTGGATATGAGTATAGCAACAGGAAATACCAGAGCTATTGAACAACCGATGAAGCAGCGGACCGTAAGTTTAAGCGTTGTGGTCGGGGCCGACGCTTCAATAATTATAGGCTATTATGGGCTGACGGATTTATTTTTGCTGGTCTCGACATCAGACCACCACTAGATTGCTCTGAGCGCTCCTTTGCTCCGCTCTCACACCGACTTTCTCAAATTTCAGTCTTGAAGGCGAATCGGGATATGGAACGCAGATCCCTAGCGACATCAATTGGATGAACCTCAGGCGTTCAGCTCTCGGTTTTCCTCCACTCAGCCACCTTCACGCAGAAATACAAGCCCTGCATTCTACGCACCTGTGAAACACCCTCTTCAACTATAACGCCTGGACCGCTCATTCATCCTCTGTTGCCGCCGCATCACCGACGTGTTTGTGGAGGCGATACCACGAGCAAGCTCGAGTTGATAAAAGCGAAAGCTGAAGCTCAGAATGCTGGATTGTATACGGCGGGCGAGGGAAGAGTGTTGTATCGGCATTGTTGGAGAGGCTTGTGGGTGGGAGCGAGACTGGGGAAGCTGAGCAGAGGTCTGGACTGCGATGACTACCGGGAAGGTATGCGTTTTCATTGTAAGAGTAGATTGTGGATGCTAACATTGTATCTTAGGCGATTGTGCTGTTGCCTATGGAGCCACTTTCATCGGGAGATAGACTTACGCCCGAGCATTTAAAGGACCATATTGCATTTCCTCTTCGAGTCGAGGCCGACGCCGATAGTCGCATTTTCAGGTCTACGTGGGACGATGTACGGGCCAGTATCACTCTAGCCGCTAGTTCGTCCGATGTTCTAACGCGAAATCATTTAACGGGAACACAATAGAATTTCGCTTCAACTCTACACCCCTCTCCTCTCTCCACCGTTATTCAGGATGTTACCACTCGCAACTCGGTGCCCAATCCCTTGACCAACACCGTAGCCGGCTCAGGGAATGAAGACATCTCGGGAGTCGTAGACTCCCTACCAGAACCTTACGCTCGTTCTTACCACAAAATCATCTTGATAGCACGTCTTCCTGTCGATGCCGTCGTTTCGGTGGTAGATGCAATTGTGAGCAGTGCGGCTGCAATACCCACAACGGCAACACCTGGGCACGGAGGGCTTGCGCTGTTGGAGCGAGAAATGGATAGTAGCGGTCTGCTCTCAATTGCGGATATTGCAACTTTGAGAACCTCTATTTCGTCGAGGAATAATAATAAACCACAGGGACAGGAATATTGGCAGCAATTAGCCACAATTGGTTTGAGACCTGGGAGGCGAGGCAGTGGTGATGAGAAATACGGCGACAGCAAGCAGGAGGAGTGGTACCCTCCCTACCACTGCACACATATTTTAGCATATCCAACGCGCCAGGGTTGCACAGGCTCATTCTTAACTTCACCTGAAGATCATTTCATTTGTTTCGCAGTGTCTGGCCACTATCCCTGGTGGATATGCTGGTCCTTGGCCAGCCACCTCTGTAGCGATAGACGAGGAGCCCACACCAGTCAAATTTCTACCACCCCACCTCGTCATTGCTACCCAACGATACCAACGTGCCGTACCTCGGATCACCGCTCTCGCTTTGTGAATCGTCCCAAGTTCCGAGCCTCCATCACTACTACTCCAAAGTGATCTCCCCTGCACCCGCTGCACCTCGACATCTCCTAGTTACATTTCTCTACCCTCTGTATCCAAAACCCAGCTTTCTCCCCCTTCAATCAAGAATGCAAACTCGTTGGAAGAACCAAATGCCAGTTCTCTACAACACTCCCTTTCCCCTCATGCTCATATCTAGCATCGCCAAATCCCGGCCTACACATCTTGTTCGAATTGGCTGTATGCGTGTAGAATTCTCCTCTTGTCAAAGCGCTCATGGCGACGATGAAATCAATTATCGAGCGAGAGGAGCGGGTGCTACTGGTATCCAAGTCAGCTCGCCCTGACATTACCATTCGCGCCGATACTGCACAAGTTCAAGCTCGAGCACAGTGAAACACACTGGCATAGTACAGAGAGTCGTTCAACATTATGGTTACGAGAAGTGAAAGAGTTTACTGGGCGGTGGAATATGTCGAGAAATTTGAAGAAGGGGAGTGAAGAAGCAAGTATAGAGGAGGAGAGGAAGGCACAGCGTGGAGAGGAGAGGGGCGTGGCGGCAGGACGTCTTTGTTTCTGTATGTAAGGCTGGGAGTTTGGTGAATGTCGGTGCTTTGCTTAGCGGGGCCAAGGTTCGCAGATAGGTTGTATGATTCAGCGTGCGAGATGCGAGCCCACTGGAACAGCCATCTGCGATGTTCCCTTTTCCCTCATGGTCGTATTCATGACCAGCATTGCTAGGTTCGAGCTCACGCATCTTGTTTCGAATTGGTTGCACCCAGATATTGATCGTTGAAGCGCTCGTGCGAGGGTGATGGTGTTGCTGGGGTGCGGGGAGTTCCTTGTTTGCATGGGTATCGTCTTGTGGGGGGGTGGGCAGGCTGTACACATTATACACATATGAATATTGACTCGACGGATACTTTGCCGAAAACATATACCATTAAGCTGGTGGTCAGAACCTGAAGGGGTATGTTTTAACTCCGGGGACGATCAAGACTCTGAGAGAGCCTATGTTGCCATATTGCAGCTGCTCGAAAAGGAACTGACTGCTCGCAAGGGCACCATGTTGGCAAACGAAATTACCAGAGTGTTTTCTTCGTCCACTCGTTTGTCCAATGCTATCCCCCTTTATCGATCGTCCATCCGCACATCACCAGAAAAACTGTATCTTCGATCAACATATAATTTGTGTTTGACCTCCTGGATACAATAACCTTCTTCAACTCTATACCCCTCCTCACCTCTCTTCGGCGCTATTCAAGATGCCACCACTCGGAACTCGACCCTCCGAAAACTTGTGCCTCTCCCAACATCTATATCCCTCCATGCAGACTTTCCGTCGTTTGCAATCACAATCTCTCAAACTACTCTTCCTTTCCCACCAAAGCCTCCAGCGCCAAAGCCACCACTCCCACCGCGACCTGGTACACAGTTGATGTTGAGTATCGGTGGAGGTAGTATCACACCAACTACTACTACTTCAAGTGCGTCTTCTTCGCACTCGAGGATTCCGAACCTGTTCGCTTCACTTGTTGGGAGTCGACCTTCTAGCCCGGCACCCACACCACCACCGTAGCCTGTGCTAGCGACTGTGGTTTCGCCGAGACAGCCTCAGTGCGAAGTCTTGAGCTCTTTTCCATTCTATCCCATGGGACTGGGGGCGGTAGTGGTACAGGAGGAGATCCACGTTCAGAGGTGGAAGTGCACGCGGTGGTGATATAGACAAGGATCGTAAGGAGGGGTGATGGATCGGGATATGCAACACGAGGTCAAACCTTCATTAAATTCCCCATTGTCGTCCTGAATCGCTCCATATGATGGAGTAGAGGTGAATTTCTTAAATGGGTATTGGATCGTGCTCTTGAGCTCCGCGAACCTTGGTTCCTGTTCGTGCCTCAGAGACGATTTCATCCTCTAAATCGGGCCATGGCAGCTAGTGGTGAAGGTGGAGGTGTGGGTGAGAAGGAAAAAGAGGAGTGGATTGCTAACCCGATGGAGGTCGAGGAGTTTGAGGAAACGGTTGACTTTGTGCAAGATCTGAACCAGCGGAGCAGGTACCCGGGTATCGTGCTCAGAGATCTCGATCAAAGAAATTAAACAGGTTCATGGTTTATTGTCAATTTCAACCAGTAACCGTTATCCAAGAATCGCTGAAACACACTCTCTATCCCGATTAATGTTTACAAGCAGAATCCTCGTCGATTACCCATAGTACAGGCATTCAAGAATCGCGCCTCGTACCCGTGATATACCCTCTTCAGCCATTGGATCCAGCCAAGCGGCTATACCTCCCACTGTAAACGCTCGCAGCACTCCTCCATCGCAGCAGTATTTTCAATGTGCAGGTGGAGATGGTGCTGTACAAAGGTGCGGCTGACCAGCGCAGACGTCGACGCTCGCAGTGCTGCTATGATAGCGGGAGGGGGTCCGATTACTGGAGGAGCGATGTTGGCGATGATTGTTGGTGACAGTGAGGCTGAAAGTTTGGGGCGGGACAATGTCGCTCCTTGTCGACGGTATAGCGGGCGGTTGGTGAGGTGAAAGGAATTGTCGAGCGGTAGGCGGCATCAGGTAGACATTAACTAAAGCAACGACCCGGAATGGGCGAATCTTCATGACATTGGTGAGCCTCGCTGGGTGCAGCAGCGTTTTATCGCAGGATAGTGACCTCGTGAAGACGAATGTGATTGGATTTTGGCCAGGGAATGTTTCGTTTGTTCGGATGAGGACCCGGCTTGGTGGTGTGGCCTTATGTACAGGGGGTAGTGCCGTGTTCTAGCATTGTCGGGCTACTCAGAGGAGGTACACAAACTTTTCCCGATGCGAAGTGAGATGTCCAAAACCGAGATGAATCATTAAAGAGCTGATGTGACAGAGGGAATAGCTCGAGGTTAGCAAGCAGTGCCAAGCATCGAGCATCATTCTTCACGACTGTTGCAGGCTTGTGTGTTTTCTTGGAGCCGCCGAATAACGTCAAAGCTTGACTTGTTCGATAGGTTTCAAACGTGAGGTGAGCCGCACTCTCTCCTGTGAATATGGGGCCAATAGCAATTGCATCCTCGAAGGCTGCATGGAATTATTAATTAGAAAGGTGCACGATGAGGGCACAGTATGTTACTTACCCATCCCCCTAGTGTTCATGCTCCCACTATCGCAGACGGTTCTACCATTGTATGCGCGACTCCAGTTTTATTGGCCTCTCGATATCTAGCGCGTGCTCGTCCCAGTAGCGATGGCACACCCCGTCAGTCCGATAGTGGTTATAGAAATAAGACTGCATTCACTAGTGAATACCACGCTCCAACATGGTCCTTTTGCTAGCGGCAGCATAGACTTGGTGGTCATTCATCCCTTCAAGGGCTTTGTCCATAGAAGAGGTCGTAGCCGTTCTGCTTGCAGCGGCAGTCGTTGGATCGTTGGAGAGCATTACACTCGAGGATTCGTCCCTTGTGTAGCAAGAAGGCGGAGGCCAAGGTGGCATCAAATATAAAGTTGATCAATCAACTCAAGATGCGCTTCTTTGCTCAGCTTAAACGCGGTTGGTCCTGTTGACCCACTCATTGGCACACTCAAAAATAGTGTCACCAGCGACACGATACACAGGCGCGTATTTCCGTTGCTTCCCCTCCATGCAAACAGTAATGTGAAAATACAGCAGAAATACGACAACGTATCCATTTACCGTCCTACGGCTCTTCTTTCACACACCCACAGCACTGAAGCATCCACGCTGCAGTACTCCAAACAGGCGATCTGTTAGCGGCAGTTATGGCATGGATATCTATGGAGGGACAGAAACCGTTACAGCGGGGGCGCGGATGTGGATACGATATGGTGCTGTCAAGGGCACGTACGGAACGATGACTGCCTCATGGAGGAGGAACTTCGAGATGACCAGCTGCATCATGCACCGATTCCCTGGTTCGAACTTTTACTCTTCTTTTGCCCTACGAACGTGCAACTAACTGTACTTCGCTATCTATTTATCAGAAGCCTTCAAAGCCCCAGCACTTCCCCGCGCCAGATTCTTTGGACTGAGAACTTACATATACATCACCCGATCCATATCATATGGACCTCTCATTCCGAGATATTGATGTCGTAGTTGCATCAATAATAACAAAACGAGTCATAAAAATGTGCTAGGATACTATTCAGAGAGGAAACATGACACGATTCGTGACCTTGGGAATAGACCGTGATTGATAAGTATGCTAATATTGGCCAGCCCATGATGTGGGCGCTAGTCTGCTTAACAGCGGTCCTCATCATAAACCACCATGGTACGTGTTTCGCTCATTTTGAGTGGAGGTTAACCGACTTACAGCGCAAAGGATTGGCTCCGTAGTAAAGCAAAGCGCTCCAAGGGCACTGCCAGTACATCCTCTGACAGGAGTTCAAGTACGACTCTTCCTCATCCCGTCAGACCCCGTTCTCACAATTGGAAAAATAGTGCAAGTCATAAGCCATCCTCCTCGCGCTCTTGAAGTTGTACCGCAGAGCGTGGTAATGGCGATGACAACCCAAACACATGACCTTGCTGGAAATCGACATCGTGCGTAGCATTTTATCTGTGATCAAGAAATTTACTGAAAGGCCCCTCTGATATCAGAGGATACACCCCATTCCTCCGCTAATGCGAGCAATCTTCAGCTCAATGAACAAGCTCCTCAAGGCACAAAGAGTCCCCGCAGTAGGAATCCAAGTGATGTCGAAGACCCGACCAAGACCTCCGAAGAAGCAAGGGAGACTAGTAGTAACAGCGCTTCCATCTCCAAAATTTCCCGTGCGTCTCTCAAGGTCCTTTTGTCAGGCAACCGTTATATTTACGACTAGAGACAGTGCCGCAGGAGGGCCACAAATATTCTCATTCTCATGTAATGAGCACTACAATGACCCCGGCCAGCGATATCCAGGAACTCCAGAAAGAAAATCGTACGTGGTATTTAAACACAAGTCTTCTCGCGCATCCTGAGATAAGCCTGTGATGTCAGAAAATGTGTCGGGTTTCTTCCCGTATGCAAGGAACTTTCATGTCATTAATCCAACGTTTATCAAAGTCTTTCCGGGTTCTGACACAGAAACACCGTCCTTTACCGAATCTCGAGGTACATTCTCCTGTGGCTGTCCTAGAGTTTCTTTGCTTATGGTCATTGTACCAGATGGCCAGAAGCTGAAGAAGGCACTCGTTGAGGGTCTCGAGTTTATCCCCTTAGCGAAAGAATGCATGAAAGACACACGGGTTACGATTTTATCAGATATCGACGCCAGGATTCATGGCAACGAGGACACCAACATCATCTGGATCAAAGGCTTTCCTGGTGTCGGGAAGTCCGCTCTGGCATCCACGATTGTATCTCGGCTACGTGACCAGGGTGAACTACTGTCGTATTTCATATTTGACCGTGCCAAACCGACTGTCACCACCACTACGGCTCTCTGGCGTCGGGTTGCTTGGGATCTCGCTCGCTTACACCCGTTTGCACGACATCCTTTGCTAAAGCGCATCAGTGATGAAACCCTCGACGTTAACACTCCCAACATCGGCTCTCTTTTCACTTGTCTCGTCGTTGAGCCGCTATCTGGCCTAAGCAGAAGTGAATCGAGTGACGTTGAACTGCATCAGCCTGTGGTGGTCGTCATTGATGCTGCCGATGAATGTGGTGGTCTCGAGGGACCTCGATCGAACGACCGCAAAGCTCTTTTGCGGACGCTTGGACAATGGCACTCGGAACTCCCCAAGAATTTCAAACTAGTGGTTACCAGCAGGGAAGAAGACGACATCAAGCGTCGCATTTCACCTATTAGCACCCACATCCACGTTTCCATCGGCACCGATGAAGCTTCCAGCGATGTCCGCAGGTACCTCGAGGATCGCCTCAGGGAGATTGCGGATGCGTACACTGAATTGCCTGTGGACTGGGCCCACCAGACAGCCGAGCGCCTGGCCAAACGTGCTGCAGGCGTCTTCATTTGGGCTACAACTATTACAAACTTTATTGAGGCCGGCGAGCCCCAATTACAGCTTGAGGACATCGATGCTGGGCTTGGATTAGGCGGCGAAGAAGGGTCGTTGTATGCTCTATACACGAATGTCCTCAGGATCTCGTTCAAGAACCTTCGCGGAAAGCATAAGGAGGCATTCAAGTGTGTTGTTGGTGCAATGATTTTTGCTCAGCGCCCGTTCCGCGACTCTGAATTCACCGCGATCAACCCTGTGGTGACAGGCTCGATGTTAGAACACATCCGTAACGGCCTGCGGTCCGTTGTTGACCAGGGCGCTACCCTCCGCTTCATCCACCAATCATTTGTCGATTTCCTACTCTCCCCGGAATGCCCGGAAGAGTTCACCATCAGGGAGCCGGAACAGCAACACCAGCTCTCTACGCTATGCTTGACCACGATGTCGAAACAGCTACGCTTCAACATCTGTGGCCTGGAGACATCGAGCCTGAAGAACGCGGATGTGCCTGATATTGAGACAAAGGTTCAAACCGTATTTCATCACTCCTCTCATATTCATGTTGTTTCGTGGCTGAGCATCTTCGTCACACTGCATTCGACGAGCGCTTGGTGATTCATGTGAGCGAGGTATTCAAGGAAAGGCTGTTATACTGGCTTGAAGCAATGAGCCTGCTGAAGGAGACAAACCGGACGGTGCCGATCTTGCGAGGGGCCCTTGACTGGATTATGGTGCATACTCTATCCCCTTGCTCGCACCAAACTCCTGACATTCTTGCTATAGGCGGGTGACGTGAACCTCACCGAATTTATTCGTGATGCCCTCCAATTTGTCGCGGCATTCTCCATCCCCATTACACAGAGTGCCCCACACATCTACCTCTCTGCCCTTCCCTTTGCTCCCGAAGAATCGCTGGTAGCCAAACATTTTCTACTCAGATTCCCTCGACTCCTCACACTCGATACAGGCAAGCCTAGTCACTGGTCACCGTGTGTTTTTGTTTCAGAACACCGCGGAAGGCTCATTGCTGCCCTCACCTTTTCTCCTGATGAGAAGATATTTGCGTCCGGGGACTATGATGGCCAAATATGTATCTGGGACTCCGAAATGGGGATCTTAATCTCAGGTCCACTTATTCGATCTGTTGGTGATAGATCTAGTGTATTCAGCCTTGACTTCAGTCCCGATGGGAATCACCTTGTAGCCGCATATGGCAAGCAAGACGTGGTGATCTGGGACGTAGAAAGTGGCGAGGAACACCTTTGTTTTGGAGGGTTTCTCGAGCAGTCCGGCACCGTTCCCCCCCATAGTAACACATCAGAGGAGATAGTATCTGCTGTCTACTCTAAAGACGGTCATACTATCGTTTCCAGATCAAGATACAATGTAACCTTCCGTGACACTTGGGAGTTGTGCTGTCGTGTCCGGTTGTGGGATGTGAGGACTGGCGCCTCACAAATCCTGCTCGATTTCCCAAGCTCAGACAACGAATATTCATTGTCACCGGATGCACATTTCGTTGCTTCACTGAAAAACACTGCTCCGGCTCTATTAAGAGCATGGGATTTGACAGAAGGACCTCCTCGACGTGTGATTGAGCTGGATGTCTTTGATGCACCCTCTTTACAGTCCTTCTTGACGTTCTCCCCAGATGGAAATTTCCTACTGGTTATAATCTGTACACCAGAGTCGGCCCCTGTGGCACACATCTGGAGGATGGACACCTGTGCTCCAGTTGGGCCCGCTATCTCACTAGGTCCCCACCCCGGGTCTTATGTATTATATTCATGTGGCAACAATAACCCGGCCATCGGAGTTCACAGCCATGTATCAACAATGATCTTCGACGCTACCACTGGCGGGGTGGTCTATTGTGGCAAGGAACCTACCTTGGTATCGTCCCATTCTCCGTCACGCAATGGCAGAAGGATTCTGCTGGGGTATCACGATGGGACTATCAGGATGTGGGACTATCAACGTCATACACAGGCCTCATTTGCGATTGATTCCGCCACCAACAACGGCCCCCCGAAGTCCCTGGTTGCAGATGTTGAGCCAGTGTTTTCACCTTGTAGTGAGATATTGGCGGCGAGCTACAGAGATGAGATCAAGCTTTTGGACACAACTACCGGCGAACTTATAAACCTTGTTCATCCTATCCAGACCGAATGCCGCTCGCTTGCCTTCTCTCGTGATGGTAGATATCTAGCATCTCTGACAAGGCAGGAATTTTCTGTGATCAACATATGGGACGCAAGCACCGGAATGCACCGCTGTTGTCTAGCCATAGATCAGACACACAATGAACACTGCTTCCGGCTCTTCTTTTCATCAAGTGATGATCGGTTGGTTCTGCAAAGTTTAGCGGAAGAGGGTGAGGAGGGGTGGTTTGTGGTGCGCATTTGGGATCATTATATGCTTGATGAACCATGTACTACGGTGACTCTAGCGTTCCCAAATCCCCGCTGGCTAATGCTTACGCTTTCACCTGATACCTTGACTGCTCTTATGCTTGAGCGCACACACCTGGGCGCTCTTTTTCATTGCCGACACCGAAGTTCTATAGAGGAACCATTCGCTCCTCATGCCCTGTTCGATGCAGCTGCTTTAGGCCCGAAGATTTCAGAGGGGCAAGAGGTAGCATTTTCACCCAGTGGAGCACTTTTTGCATCATTAGCCAACTACACAGGGATATCACTTCAAATCCGAGTATGGGAGACGAAAACGTGGACAAAGGTCGCAGGGCCTTTCGAAACAGGTGAAATTTTGACACCGAAATCTTCTCGGAGTAGAGTGCTATTATCAATTTCACCCGATGACTGTCTCATTCGTTTCGCATCTCTACAAGATGATGCAATATGGGTTTGGGATATTCGCACTGGGCGACGGGTTGCTGGGCCCTGGCGTGGATATGATCTGAGGCGAGCACACAATGCCTACATGTCACCAAGTGGAGAGAAGCTGGTATCTACATTTTATACCGAGACCTGGACAGTCAGGCTTTGGGGTACTCGTGGTCTCTGTAGTGGGCAGGCGCAGGAACCGGTTGGGGGGATTGGAGACTTTGGAGATCAATCGCTCATTGAAGATGGATGGGTTAAGGAAGAGGGTAGCGACTCGCTTCTCTTTTGGGTTCCAGTCGAGCACAGAGATGGACTGTGGCGGCCGAGGAATATCATTATTCTAGGAGCAACATTGACGAAGCTGAATTTCAGCCAATTCAAGTATGGGATGGAATGGAAAGAGTGCATTGACAAAAAGTATATGACGCGACCACAGGCTGATTAAATATTTCTAGTGGAGTTTGGGGTTTTTACTTTGTACTACTAATTTTCGTCGAAATGAACGATTTGTAGTTGTTATCTGATTAACAGTTAGGACAACAGTCGGTGGTTCTTGCATCGGAGAGAGGATTCACTTAGTGTTCACAACTCGCGGACACGGTAGAAATCTACCAAACCTCAGTTCCGTCCCAATGTCGATACCTGTTAAAGCAGCGGCAACACTCGTTTTACGTACATATGAGAGATGAGCGCATGGACTTATTTTCTGGGAATGAATGTAGTGGTGCAAAGACCAGATGTGAAAGTAGGAATGTGCGAGACCAGAGATGATGGACAATCGACGAAGCAGCCGACTGCATCCCTGAGGCGTCGCGGTAGTCAGAGGTCAATATTTTAATATAGACTGACAGATTTACTTTTGTTGATCCTGACATCAGACCATCACTCCACTTCTACAATATATGCCCCTGAGCGCTCCTTTACTCCGCCCTCACGTCGAATTTCTCAATTTTATTCAGACCTCATGGCGAACCGGGATAGGGAATGCGACTCCCTAGCGACATCCACTGGATGAACTTCAGGCACTCAGCTCTCGATCCTCCCCCGCCCATAGACTCTTCAGTCACCTTTACATAGGAATACAAGTCCTACACTCCAGGCATCCGTGGAAGCCCCTCTCCAGCTATATAGGTTCCGTTCAAGCAGCCACACCTCCAACTATATTACCTAGAACTCTTATTCACCGACGCCCTCCATCGCCGTGGCATCATCAACCTGCTGGTAGGGGCGATGCTGCGAGCAAGTTCAAGCTGACGAATGCGAGGGCTGGAGTTTAAAACGTTGGGTTGGATACGGCGGGTGAGGTAGTGAGCGTTGAATGGGCAATGCCGGAGAGGATTGTGGGTGAGAGCGAGACTGGAGAGATGTGGGCAGGGGTTTGGGATACGACAAATATCGAGAAGGTGCGTGTTTTCATTGCGAGTAAACTGCGGTTACTGAGAGTGTATTGTAGGAGACTGTGTCGTTACCTATGGAGCCATGCTCGTCGGGGGATGGGTTTATGCCCGAGTTTTTTGAAAGATCACATTGCGTTTTGTGATTCTAGTTCATCTTTGAGCTCCTAGCCTACACCAATAGTCACGCTTTCAGGTCTACGTGAGACGATCTGCCAGTCAGTATTACCCTAGCATCTAATTCATTGAACCCACCAACACGAAAATTTTGAACAGGAACATAACAACATTCACTTCAGCTCTACGACTCGTACCTTTCTTCACCACCGTTCAGCATGTAGCCGCTCGCAGCTCAGCTCTCCAATTGACACCGGCCAGTTCAACAGTTAAAGTCGTCTCAGGAATCTATAACTCTTCGCTCGGAACCTTATGCTCGTCCTCACCAGAAAACTGTACCAATAACGTGTCATCTTCCCTTCCTCTCAATGCCGGCGCTTCGGTGGTAGATTGGAGTGCTGATGTTATGGCCACAACACCCACGACGCCAAGACCTGAGCGAGGAGAGCTTATGTTGTTGAAGCGAGAAACGCTTGGCGGTAGTGTTCTCGACCGCGAGTATCGCGGTTTCGATACCCTCTATTCCGTTGAGGGACACTGACGTACCGTAGGCGGGGAACAAGGCCAGCAGTTGGCTACGGTTGATTTGAGACATGGGAGA
The DNA here is from genome assembly GCA_013368445.1 of Leucocoprinus leucothites. NCBI lineage: Eukaryota > Fungi > Basidiomycota > Agaricomycetes > Agaricales > Agaricaceae > Leucocoprinus > Leucocoprinus leucothites. Next base: position 2,724,891 of record JAACJO010000002.1, on the reverse strand, counting down.
GGAGGCAGCGATGACGATACGAACAAGCAGGAAAGTGATGATGAGGACAGCCACAGCAAGCAGGAGGAGTGGATTTCCCGCTATCCAAACCAACTCTCCCTGCCGCTACGCGCACCCTACTCACATCACCTATACGCTAGCTCGAACTCCCGGATATTTAAACACACCGGTGCCCGCACAGGCTTGTTTGGGAATCATGCAGCGGATGCGAGCAGTACAAGGAGCTTGCGTGCTAGGGAGAATGTGTTGGTGGCTGGTAGTAATGTTTGACAGATCGGTTTAACGGGTGTTAACGCGCTCGCTGGAGGGGCAAGGTGCTTGTAAAGTCGCTTAAACCTTGGCATATGCTGGTATTAACTTGACCTGAACAACGAGTACTGTTCTCTTGTATATTAAGATAAATTCTTAATTAATGTATCACAATAGACTACAACCAATATACCAAATGTTAGACTGCTAAATCGAATAGTCGGATTCTACCTTTGATCTCGTGAGGATCCATCAGGTATATACGACAAGTGATATGAACTTTCAATGCTTTTCGACCGTCTCTTACCCTGATGTCAGAGAATGTGTCGAATTTCTTCCCGGGTGCAAGGGATTTCCAGATCAATCACCCAACGTTCATTCATGTCAGCCCAAGTTCTGATGCCGCAACACTACCCTTTCCCGATTCTTACGGTACGTCCTGTGGCCTTTGTCCTCGAGCTTCCTTGCCCACATCCTGGTATCAGCTGGACAGAAGCTGAAGAAGGCACTCGTAGAAGGTCTCGAGTTTATCCCCCTAGCGAAAGAATGCATGCAAGATACCCGTGTTGCGATTTTATCAGACGTCGACACCAGGATTGGTGACAACGAGGACACCAATCTCATATGGATCAAAGGTTTCCCTGGTGTTGGGAAGTCTGCCCTAGCATCAACCATCGTATCTCGACTACGCGGACAGGGTCAACTCCTGTCATATTTTGTATTCGACCGTGCCAAACCGACTATCACAACTACAAGAGCCCTCTGGCGCTGCGTCGCTTGGGATCTTGCCTGTTTATATCCTGCCATGGGGCCATATATACTCAAACGCATTGATGACAAAACCCTCGACATCAACACTCCTAACATCGGCTCCCTTTTCACATCTCTCATCATCGAGCCATTGTTGGGCCTAGACGGGGACGGGTCGACAGGCGTTCAACCTCATCAACCCGTAGTGGTCGTCGTTGATGCTGCTGATGAATGCGGTGGTCTCGAGGGAGCTCGATCAGACGACCGCAAAGCTCTACTGAAGACTCTTGAACAATGGCACTCGGAACTCCCCAAGAACTTCAAGGTCGTGGTCACTAGCAGGGAAGAAGACGACATCAAGCGACGCATTTCGCCTATCAGCACCCACATTCACATTTCCATCACCACCGATGAAGCATCCAGCGATATCCGCAAGTACCTTGAGGATCGTCTCGGCGATATTGCGAGTGCATACTCCGAGCTACCTGTGGGCTGGGCCCACGAGACAGCCAATTACCTGGCTAGACGTGCAGCGGGTGTGTTCATTTGGGCCACGACTATTGCAAACTTTATCGAGGCCGGAGAACCGCAATCGCAACTTGAGGACATCGACACTGGGCTTTGGTTAGGCGGTGAAGAAGGGTCATTGTACGTTCTATACGCGAATGTCCTCAAGATCTCGTTCAAGAACCTTCGTGGTAAACAGGCGGAGGCCTTCAAGACTGTTGTTGGTGCAGTGATTTTTGCTCAGCGGCCGTTCCACAACTCCGAGTTCACCACGATCAGTCCCGTGGTCACTGGCTCGATGCTAGAATACATTCGTAATGGCCTGCGCTCTGTCATTGACCAGGGTGCTACCCTCCGCTTTGTTCACCAATCATTTGTCGATTTCCTCCTCTCTCCGGAATGCCCGGGCGCGTTCGCCATCAGAGAACCAGAACAGCAACACCAACTCTCTAGCTTATGCCTGATCACCATGTCAAAGCAGCTACGATTCAACATCTGTGGTCTGGAGACATCGAGTCTAAAGAACGCAGACGTGTCTAATATCGAAACCAAGGTCAAGGCCGGGATCCCATCGCTCCTCTCGTACGCGAGCTGTTTTGTGGCCGATCACCTTCGTCACACTGCATTCAACGAGCGATTGATGGACGGCCTGAGGGTGGTGTTCAAGGAGAAGCTGTTGTACTGGCTCGAAACGATGAGCCTGCTGAAGGAAATGAACAAGGCGGTGCCGATCCTGAGGACGGTTGTTGATTGGATTTCCGTGCGCCTTCTGTTTGCTTGGTGATACCACACTTCTGACGTTCTTTGCATAGGCGAGGGATGGAGATCTCACCGAGTTCATTCGCGATGCCCTCCGATTTGTCACAGCGTTCACCATTCCCATCATACAAAGTGCCCCACACATCTACCTCTCTGCCCTCCCCTTCGCTCCCGAACAATCTTTGATTGCCAAATATTTTCTACCGAGATTTCCTCGCCTTCTCACACTCACCAAGGGCAAACCTAGTCATTGGTCACCGTGTGTTTTCGTTTCAGAACCCAGCGTGAAGTCGGAAATCTCTGCTATTACCTTCTCTCGCGACGAGAAGTTATTTGCATCGGGGTCCTGGGATGGAACGATATGCATTTGGGATTCCGAAACGGGAATTCAGGTCCAAGGTCCATTTACTCCGTCCGTTCTGGATCGACCCAGCGTAACTGGCCTTGACTTCAGTCCCAACGGGACACACGTTGTGGCCACATATAGATACCAGGGGCCGGTGGTCTGGGATATCGAAGGCGGGAAGGAATGCTTCTGTCTTGAGCATCTCCGGGAGAGGCGTGGTGCTGCTCCCCCCAATAGTAAAGGATGGGAGGTGATTCTATCTGCCGTCTATTCCAAAGATGGCAATACCATTTTTTCCAGATCGCACTACTCCGTCAATGGTGATTCTTTTCACGAACTCTACGATCAAAATCGGCGTTGTCGTGTTCAGTTGTGGGACGCAGGTACTGGCACCTTAGCACACGTCCTGCTTGATGTCTCCATACCAAAGGGTGGCTCAATGCCGCCGGCGGACGATCATGAGTTATTGTCACTGGATGCACATTTCCTTGCTTCAGTGACAAATGAAAACGGCGGTTTTGGAGTTCTATTGAAAGTATGGGACTTGACAGACAGACCTCCCCGATGTGTGATCGAGTGGCAGGACAACGATGTATGCCTTTTACATCACCCCCTGGCATTCTCCGCAGATGGAAGTTTCCTCCTGGTTGCGACCCGCAAACCGGAGCATGCACCTATAGCACACATCTGGAGGGTGGAGACTTGTACTCTGGTTGGGCCGGCCATTACACTAGGACCTGGCATCGATCTGGGAAGCTGTCGTGTATTATATTCGTGTGGCTACAATAGCCTGGCTATCGGAGTTCACGGTAATACGTCGACAATGCTCTTCGATGTTACCACCGGCGAGGTAGTTTATCGCGGCAAGGAACCTGCCTTTATATATTCCTGCTCTCCGTCGCGCCATGGCAGAAGGATTGTGCTGGGGTATAACGATGGAACTATCAGGATGTGGGATTATCAGTGTCATACGCAGGTTGTACCTGTAACCGACTACACCACTGACAACCGCCCAAATATCCCGAAGCGGTCTGTGTCTGTATTTTCACCTTGTAGTAAGATGCTGGCGATGAACTATGGAAACGAGATCAAGCTTCGGAACACAGCTACTGGCGAAGCTATAAACCCCAGTCACCCTATCCGAACCGAAAGCGATATGCTCGCCTTCTGTGGTGATGGCAGATACATAGCATCCCTCACGTCACGCAGTAGGGCTCGCGATAGAGTTTCTGTGATCGACATATGGGATGCAAACACTGGACTGAACCACCGTCGTCTAGTTGTGCCTCACCCGCGTGGGGGAAGCGCCTTTCCCGGGCCACTCTTCTTGTCATCGAGCAATAATCAATTGGGTATTGGTGCTATGATTCTTGATGTTTAGGGTGTGTCTTTGAGGTCTGGATATGTGGTGTGGGTTTGGGGAGATGATATGCTCGGCGAACCGCGGACTGCAGTAACTCTATTGCCCCCAAAAAGTCACGGTACCCAAGGGTCAAGATTTTTACTTTCGCCTGATACCTTGACTGCTCTTATATTTGAGCGCATATACATGGGTACCACTATCTCTCATTGCCACCACCGAAGCTCTATAGAGGAACAATTCGCTTTTCATCCCCTGTTCGATGCAGCTGCTTTAGCTCCAAAGATTTCCACGAGGGAAGGATGGGCAGCATTCTCGCCCAGTGGACAACTTTTTGCATCAGCGTCCGACCACGAAGGGGTGCCACTTCAAATTCGAGTATGGGAGACAAAAACATGGACGGAGGTCGCGGGGCCTTTTGAAACAGGTGAAACCCCGGGAGATGAACTTCCTATATTCATGAAACCGCCACAAATATCACTATCGATCTCACCTGATGATTGTTCTATTCGTTGTGCATCGCTGTGGGACGGTGCGATATGGGTTTGGGATATTCCCACTGGGCGAAAAGTTGCTGGACCCTGGCGCGGATATAATCTGAAGCGAGCATTCGAGATCGTTATTTCGCCAGATGGAGAAAAACTGGTGTCCACTTCATCTGACCGGTCTCTAACGGTCGGAGTCAGGCTTTGGGATACTCGCGGTCTCCATAGTGGGCAGGCACAGCAACCTGCTGGGGGTGCTGGAGACTTTGGAGATCAATCTTTCACCCAGGATGGATGGGTTAAGGAAGAGGGTAGCGACTTCAAATTACTCTTTTGGGTTCCAGCTGAGCACAGGGATGGACTGTTGCGACCGAGGAATATTACTATCATAGGGGCGACAGAGACCAAGTTGGATTTCAGCAAATTCAAGTACGGGAGGAAATGGGAAGAGTGCATTGACAAAGAGTGTATAATGCGAGCGCACGCTGACTGAATGATTCTGGTTGAGTTTGAGATTTTACATTGTATTATTAGTCTTTGTCGAAATGATCAATTCGTAGTTTCTATCTGATTAACAGTTAGGACAATAGTCGGTGGTTCTTGCATCAGAGAGAGGATTCACTTAGTGTTCACAACTCGCGGACACGGTAGAATCTACCAAACCCCAGTTCCGTCCCAATGTCGAAACCTGTTAGAGCAGTGGTAACACTCGTTTTACGTACATATGAGAGATGGGCGCATGGACTTATTTTCTGGGAATGAATGTAGTAGCGCAAAGACAGAGATGTTGAATAACCAACTAATTGGCTGTATTTGGGCGTTGCAGTGGTCAGAGGTCAATATTTCAATGTAGGCTGATGGATTTATTTTTGTTGACCTTGACATCAGACCATCACTACACTAAGCTACATGCCCGTGAGCGCTGCTTTGCTCCGCCCTCGCGTCGACTCTCTGACATATCTTCCAGGTTTATTCAGTTTAATTGATCTTCATGGCGAACAGAGATAGGGAACGAGACTTCCCAGTAACATCCATTGGGCGATCCTCAGGTGCACGGCTACAGCCAACCACCATTGTCGAGGAATCACTGGCACATCCTCTCGGTCTCGATTCTCCTCCACTCGTAGACTCTACCAACAGCACATTCACACAGAAATACAAACCCTATACTCCACGCACCCGTGGAACACCCTCTCCGGCCATAGGCTCCAGTCAAGCAGCCGTACCTCCAACTATAACACCTGGGACACTCATCCACCCTCCATCGCCGCAGCATCATCAACCTGCTGGCGGAGGTGATGCTACAAGTAAGCTAAAGCTGACAAACGCAAAGGCCGAAGCTCAGAATGTTGGACTGGATACGGCGGGCGAGGGAGTGAGTGTTGGATGGGCGATGTTGGAGAAGATCGTGAGTGAAAGCGAGACTGGGGAGGTGTGGGCAGAGATTTGGAGTGCGATGATTACTGGCAAGGTGTGTGTTTTCATTGCAAGAGTAGATTATGGACGTTGACAGTGTAATGTAGGCGATTGTGCTCTTGCCTATGGAGCCACTCTCGTGGGGGGATAGACTTACGCCCGAGTTTTTTAAAGATCATATTGCATTTTGCGATGCTAGCTCGTCTTCGAGCTCGAAATCTACGCAGATAGTCACGCTTTCAGGTCTTCGTGGGACGATACACGGGTCAGTATCATTCTAGTTTCTAATTTATCGAACCTACTAACAAGGGATTGTTGAACAGGAACACAATAACATTCACTTCAACCTTACACCCCTCCTCACCTCTCTTCGACGCTATTCAAGATGTAGCCACCCGCAGCTCAGCCCTCCGAAAGCTTCCTCCTCTTCCAACATCCAAATCCCTTCACACAGGCTTTCCGTCGTTCACAATCACAACCTCTCAAACTACCCTTCCTCTTCCGCCGAAACCTCCAGCACCGAAGCCACCACTCCCGCCACGACCTGGTACACGGCCGATATCTAGTGTCAGTGGAGGTAGTGCTACATCGACCACTGCCACCTCGAGCATAGCTTCTTCACATTCAAGGATTCCAAATCCGTTCGCTTCATTTTTTGGCAATCGACCTTCCACCCCCGCACCTGCACCTGTACCCGCACCAGCACTGCAGCCTGTGTTGGCGGCTACAGCTTCACCGACAGCTTCAATACGAAGCCTTGATCCTCCTTCAACAATATCTCATGGTACTAGCAGCGGTAGTAGTATGGGAGAGGATCCACGTTCGGTGGTGGAAGTGCACGCAATGGTGATACAGAAAAAGGTCTTGAGGAAGGACGTGGGCAAGGCGATAAATCAGAGCGTACGCCGTGAGGTCAAGTCTTCATTGAATTCCTCACTGTCACTTTTAATCGCTCCATATGATGGGGTAGATGTGGATGTTCCAGAATGGGTATTAGATCGCGTTCTTGAGTTTTGTGAACCTTGGCTCCCATTCGTTCGTGCGCCGAAGACGATCCCATCTTCTAAGCTCACAGCGGCTGGCGTTGGTGGTGGAGGGGGAGGAGGTGGGAGTGAGAGGGAGAAAGAGGAGTGGATTGTTAATCCGATGGAGGTTGAGCAGTTCGAGGATACAGTTGATTTTATGCAGGATTTTTTCGCGCAGTTGGAGGATTATTTAAGGGTCGAGTTGGGCCGTGGCAGTACTAGCGCCACCAGAGAACAAGACGAGAAGGTGGAATCCGAAGTGAAAATCCGGAGTATAATGGAACTCGTAGAAAAAACTGTGTGTTCATTATTCTATGATCGGTGCGTCCTACTTCTCTCAATCTTCACAATATCTGACAAGTATATAACTAGGTTATTTGCTCAGCCACAGACAGACGACTCCTCACACGACGCGACCCTGTCAAACCGGATCGCAGCACTCAACCTCTTGGATCTCACGCTCGAGCACTTGGATATCGTTGTTGAGAATGAATCGAAAGCTGAGGTTGAAGGCGTTGTGAAGGCGTGTGGTGCCAGTATGTTCACCCCTCTCTCTATCTTATAGATTGTATTGACGATAGGTGATGATGGGACATTTATACAGAGCTGTGTAAGCTAGATTCTGCGCGTACACCGAAGGAGAAAGCTAGGATATTGGTGGATGCTCATCAAATCGTCGTCGGTAAGTCTATATATATGCTCTACAGGCAAGTTATTTGACTAAAACATACGTGCAGATGGGTTGTCCAAGTTACCTCCTGTGCGCTTAATGTCGCCTGAACAAGCTGCACTCATAAAGTCGGACAAAGAGGTTGTAGGAGATGCTGTTCCGACAGATGCGGCTGTCACAACTCCAGTCGTCGACGAACCCAATCTAATCATCTCCGAGAGCTCTCCACCCCAGCTGTCTGCCTCAGCTCCACCCGCTCCCGAACCACCTCTATCACCATTATCACTCAACACAACTTCCGAACTTCCTTCAACATCGACTTCCGCTTCAGAAACAACGTCACCAGCACCCGATGCACCTTCATCTCTTCCCTCACCCGAACCCACGCAAGACATCGCATCCACCACAAAGTCACATAAACCGACCCCAGTATCGTCCGACGTGCTCCTTCCTATGCTTATATTTAGCACCGTCAAATCCAACCCTCCGCATCTCGTTTCGCATTTATTGTTCTTACAGAGATTTCGTCATCGAAATGCTTATGTGAATGCGGGAAATGAGAGTGGAGGTGGGGAGGAGAGTTTTTGTTTGATTAATATGTTGGCGGTCGCTGAGTTTCTAGAGAATGTTGATTTGGCCGGGTTGGGACTGGGAGGTGTTGCGAATGAGACTGAAGTCAGGTACGCGCTTTAGTTTCTCAAGCCCATGTTCGTCCAGCTGATGATCCCCATTAATGTAGTGCGGCAGAGCTTACGCCGATTATCGCTCGAAGCAGTCCCCAAACACCGACTACACCGACTCTCACACCAAAATCATCTTCCGGAGTACCTTTGCTTTCGAGCTCAGGTGGAGATGGAGGAGGAATCCAACTTCCAGGATCCTCGTTCTTCTTGCGCGGAAAAGTCGAGCAACAAGTCGATGCTATAGCGGGCTCGGCGAATAAAGTCATTTCGGGAGTCGTAGACTCCTCATTCGGAATCTTACGCTCTTTCTTACCGCAGAACCATCCCGATAACGTGTCTTCTATTCCCGTCGGTGCGGCCGCCCCTTCGGTGGTAAATGGAAGTGTTGGCGGTGTGGCCGTAACACCTACGACGGCGAAACCTGGGCAAGGAGGGTTTGGACTGTTGAAACGAGAAACAAGTAGTGGCGGTGTGTTCTCGATTGCGAACATTGCGGCTTCAATTCCCTCTATTTCGTCGAGGAATAGTAATAAACCGCAGGGAGGGGAAGAAGGGCAGCAGCTAGTTACTGTTAGTTCGAGACCTGGGAGTATCAAGTCGTTCAGGTCAGGGAGAGGTGGTGGTGAAGCTGAGAATGAGGAGGAAAGTGATGAGGAAGACGAGGAAGATGGTGATGAGGATAGTGATGAGGATGATGACACAAGTGGGACCGATGACGAGACAGGAAGTGAAGAGGAAGGCAGTGAGAGTGACGTCGAGCATCGAGCAGGAGGAGTGGATATCCCGGGTATCCAAATCAACTCCCTTCACCGCCACGCTCACCCATATGCCAACTCGAATTCCAGTATATCTAAACACGCCAGCGCCAGCGCAGGGTCATTCGGTGGTAATGCAACGGACACGAGAAGTATAAGGAGTTTTGAGAGTATGCTGAGCGATAGTAAGAAACGGAGACAGCAGGAGAAGAAGCTGAAAAAGTTGGCGAAGGAGAGTGAGAAGGAGAGGAGGAAGGAGGAGAAGGCGCTGCGTGCCAGAGAGAAGGAGATGAGGAGGGGAAAGGGAAAGAACGTGTCGTTGACTGCTAGCAAAGCTTCGAGTGCGCCAAGGAAGAGCTTGACGGATCGGTTAGCGAGCGTTGGTGCGCTTGCTGGAGGGGTAAAGGTACGCCTATAGTCATTTTAATTTTAATATATGCTTGAAATTAACTCGAGGTTTGGTTTCTCTAGGACTCACCACCGGATTCACGTCGCTCATCATTACTCCCGCTCGCAGCACCCTTACCCATCGTATCCGACACCTCTTCAAATCACCAACAGCTATCAGAACAGAACGTGCGACGCGGTACATCTCCATCGTCATCACGCGCGGCATCACCCTCTCTGCCCCTCTCACGGTCGCCATCACCATTACCTTCAGCTACCGCTTTACCTGGCTCTTCACTGGACACCCCAAGTGCAATAACAAAGTCTTCGTCGGCGTCTACCGCTGTCCCAGTGAGGGTGTCATCGCTGAATGTTGATGATGATGCGAGATTGCCGTTGCCGCAGCCGAACAAGAGGTTCATGGAGTGTGCCAGTGTGGATGAGCTGAGTATTGGCGAGGTTAGAGAGCTGTTGAGTGAGTATAGGAGGTTGGTGGAAGGAGTGAGGGAGCTAGGTGGGTTTGGCATCTGAGCGGGCGAGAATCCGGCGTTGGGCAGATAATTTGTTGGGATATCTTTTCGGATTTGATTTTTTGGTTCAGTCTGGTATACCCTCTTTTTGCGTCATTGTTGATGGATTAGTACGATATTATATTTCTGTGGATTATAAATGGAATGGTGGAATTTGACTAAACTTGACTTCGCCTTGGTTTTTTGGCTGGGTACATAACTCGGGCGATCCCAAGCATATTTTAGAACAAACGGAGCCCAAGTATCCAGCCAGGGGAACAATAATCACCAGATCACGCAAGAAATAACAGGAACATTTAATATCAAAGGATCGTCCAGAAAATGGAAGCCATGAGCTACTGTATGTTTTCCCGCCGAGGATTGCACAACGACTATGATAAAAACCTTTCATAGTTGTTATCCAGCGAAGGCTATCTGTTTGCGAATGAAGAGATACTGTGAACAGTATAGATGACCTTCTGTCCTTACTCTGGCGTTAGATGGGTCTCGGAGGCCCGGGCGATTTGGGTTTAAACATTACAAAGGAGTCAAACAGACAGGCAGATATATATGTGGCGTCTAGAATAATCGCGCCTTGTTCACAAGAGTGTAGCATGAATACGGCGTAGTACACGGCAAAAGCTTCCGCAATGCAGTTGGACTGGTTGAGTCATGGTGGGGCCAGACAGATCATTGCGAATTTACACAGACATTCATGGTGCATAGTACTCCCAGCCCAGCGCTGACCGTCCTGTTAAAATTTGGGCATAACCAGGTCACAAATCGGACAGCAGCTGGGTGTGTACGGGTCCACCTCTATTTGCATTACATAGATGGCTGTATTAAACACTAGAGTTTACAGTAGTGAAAACCATAGCTGATGGCCTATTCTCGAGCCTCAGCGTCGTCCCGATGTCCCGTATCTGCAGTCCTAATCCCGCTTGCACAATTATTAGCATCGGCGCAATGACCTGTAAATAACGTCAATTCATAGCAAGTTGGACTGTGGTTTCTACAAACTGCCACTTGCGATAATGCAATGTCAAGAATAAACGAATGAAATCCAACCTTGCATAAGGAATTAAATGTGTGTCAGTGAACTGAAGCTTGAGCACACGCACTTGGCCGAGTATTTGATATACCGAGATATACGCAGCATATATGGCGCCAGTTTCGATGCTAGTTGGTCATAGCTGGGATGTAAGTGGCTGTCACCGAAATTGAAAGGGAAATACACGCACGTTGTTGCAACGACAGAGTAATGCTTCTTTGCGAAATCGTAACCAAGTAATACTCGAACTTGTCGTGCCATCCACCAAATGCGGGTTGCTGAAGCTATTAGGCAACGGGGAATTTTTGGTCCATAAAAGGTTTCCCTACCGGTGAGAGTGGTGATCAAGACGCTGAGCGACAGCGTAAGCCACAGGAAGGCATGCTCTTTTGAGGATTGCACCTCGTCAGCGAGGCCCGGCATGACGATGGCTCCATAGACTACAGATAAGGGGTGAGTCGTGGGTCTCCACACGACTTGGGGTCGACTCACCAGCTGTCGTGAGTAACAGTGCACATGGCGCGGCAATCGCATAAAGAGACCGGGACCAAACGGCATAACACCGATATATCTGCAAGTGATCGTTCCTTGACTTTCGCTCTCGCTCCGCTTGTCAACTCACCAGTAGCGCATCTGCAAACACACTGAATTACCCATCAGAAGAAAAATTGGCACAAGAAAAGCGAGTCTCACTTGCTCACGAATATGAGTGTATGCTTAACTCGAATCAGAGCGGTGGTCTTAACAAATCCAGTTGGAATTAAATCGTGGAAAATAATGTAAATGCTGAGGCTTATGTTGCTTGTTGTCACAAGAAACATAGCCATTGCCGAGGCCAGGAGAGCCCGCCTTGGAAGGCCTTCGTTCCTGCCCAATAGGATAAACACAATCGTGGCAAAGAGTAGACTATTGATTCCTATGTATTGGTTTATGAATGACAAGCTTGCGACGAAAAGGCCAGGACTTACCGTATAGAAAAATCTCAAACTCCAAAGCCAATCAGATCAATGGTGGAATTACTGGTGCGCTATACGCGAGCTCACCATATATCCAGAAAGATAGGCAGAAAAGTTTGGATCAAGCTGACTGGTCGTCACCGGAACGTCATTCCTGGTTCCCAAGGGATGGTAATCGTGCTGAGCACTCATGGGCATCACGGAAATTCCACATGCACTAGGGGGAGGAAACAAACTAACAGGATGGAAGGACTGGGCAAGGTCTCCTGCGACCCGTGGCTAGTACTTATACTCAATTGCAGGGACGCATGACCGGTATTGCGCGAGTCTTTACGAATGCTATGGTGCGGGTCACCTAAACACCGCTACATTGGTGCAAACGAAATAAGTCACACGGATTTTGTCCGATTTATTATTATTCTATATATATAACTAGAGGCTGTAGCGAGGCCACAGCTCAGCACTCAGAACTTGCTTGTGACGTGTGGATAATAGATTATACAGCGAGTAGAATTCACATGTAACTACTAAATATGAAAATAACCCTAACGGACTGAAAGTGTTTTTTTGACGGCCATTTGGTTTTGGCTCCAAGCAATTAGGGGGTAGCGGGCTGGCCACTATATTTGCACTTGCTTTCTTTCTTTCCTTTTCTATATATTTATGTCATGAGATTACCCCTGGAAGTGACCTTGACAAGCAAGATGAAATGCTCCTTTCATCAGTCTGAGAAATTTGTATAGACAACTTTTTTTTGGGACGAAAATTGAAGGAGTTATTTCATGGAATCTCCTGGGAATTGGCAGAGTCATGTCACATTGTCCATATATAGAAGGTATTTCCGAAAGTAATATATTACTAATCTTCTAATCTCATCAAATATGTCTGTAGGAACCTCTAATACAGTGGTACTGCCTTGAACTGGATGCTCGGACTTGGTTTGACGTGGCCACATGGTCTTTCACACAGCGATGAGATAGGAATAAGGATCTTGGTCCATATATTGAGGACAGTGCTGCAGGCACTTATGAGGGTACATATTATTTTATTTTATTTTTATTATTTTTGAGTTGAGGGCCAAACCAAATTGGCACTTGCACCAAACTAGCGGCGTCTAGGTGACCCGCACCATGGAATCACAATAATCGGACTTGAGTGATTTAGCAGCACCGGGGCGGCTTGGCAGAACCCAAACCTTCTAAACGACTCAGGGAAGAGGGCTCAGAGGAAATCCCCAGCTTCAGAGAATCAAGCATGTCGTATTAGCCAACCAATTTAGATTCAGAAAGGCACGGAAGAACTTGGCCACGTGAATGATATATGCCAGCCGATGAGGCTAATTCGATTTCGTGAAGACTGGCAGTTACACCTCCCAAGTAAGCAGCAGTACCAGGGAGGTTCCAAAGACAGGTATGACAATTGACGCACACCGGCAAGTAACAATCAAATTTAGCCCAAGGTGTTCAAGCTTCCTGTCACTGTCTTACGTCTTCAAGTTCTCCAGAACAGCGGAATTATTTGACGTCCCTGCATCCAATTTACTGGGCTAACCTATCCAAGTGTACGTGAATTGAAGGATTCACTCATGAAAGACATATGGTCAACACTCGAATAACCTGCAACCATATGCATAGAATCAGATGAACATCGAGTTCAAGAAACCGCGGAGTCTCAGAGACAGAAGTATACTCTTAGTAGATGCAAGCCTGTGGGAGCCAACAACCAGGAGCTAGTAAGTGTGATGAAAGATAAGACAACTGGCTCACCAGGTTGCCCTAATCGAACGCATCCAGCAATTACAATCCAGTGTCAAGTAGGGAGTCACGAAGGTCATAGTACCACTTCTCCGGGTGCCTAGGATATAAGATTTATATAGAAGTTACCGAGATAGTTTAGCACACTTTGAACAGGCACCCAACAATCAGCTTCCTCAGGCTTGTCCCTGAGCGCTGAGCTTGGATCAGTGGGAAAAAATAGACATCCTACTCAGTAAACATCAACTGGAGGAGGCACATACTAGTAGCATAAACTTGTTTGTAGTACAACGACGAGTGAATAACCCATACAGCGGTATGAAGGATTCGGATTTAGATTACTTGGAAATATCTCATCATGCTGATGGACCATAACGTCTTGAACGGTGATCTTAATGAGATGAAGCCATCGAAACTGTGCAGGTGGCTGTTCCAGTGGATGCTCCAAATTATATTGCTCAATACGGCGAAATGGCAAGCGTAGTCTTGATGGGCGACTATTGAGTCGGACCACTAGTTCTTCAAGGAAACCTGAAAGGTACGGGTGACCCAGTGCGGTAAACACACTCATGCATTGTATGCACTGAGATTCCTGTGTTGGCTTCCATGGTGTCAACAGGGTTTGATATTCAACCATAGCTTCGGGTGGTTGAGTAACCACCCACGATCCAGCAAACATGGTCAGAGCAGATGAGTTAGCACTAAGTACTGAGTCATCGGGCGGCCAAAATACAACTTCGAAGCTTGTCCAACTCATTTGAGACTTATCAAGCTGTTCATAGTACTATGGTCATGATACGAATAAGCTCATCAGCGCAACGGGATGAATTTGGAAGAATCAATATCACCGAGAAAAACAACGACATTCAAGACGGACATTAGAGTTGAGCAATGACTCAAGTGGACATTCGAGTTGCTTTCACGCCGTCTTTGTATTTCACTCAAGGTCATGAATGGAAATTTCTTGTCTTCGAATAGACCAAGAATGCATTCTAATTACATGTATGCATGGAACAGTTCTCCTATGACCTGCGATGAATTGGTAGTCTCCCTGTCTAGATAGGTCAATAGGTATAATAATAACTATGGATCGAAAAAACATTGATTATGCGAAGAGTCAATCAACAGCCAGAAAGGAATATGGTTGGATTATCCCAGCCGAAGATGGATCGTATAATTTGCAGCCAAAGTTATATCCGAAAAGGAGCGTAAAAAAGGCATAGGGATTGTCATCTCGATGCCAGGTTTCGATATCTCGCCGTTTTGCTGGATAATGAAGGCCTGATTCCCGGTAATCGATGATTGTGAGAGAATATAGTTGGCGGCCTCCCGAGTATGAGAACATTACTAGGCAGGTTCATAACAACTCACCGATGAAGCCAACCATTGAATGAAATAGGAAAAACTTCGTGTCTCTTGTTTCCACCATCTTGTATGACCAAGATTAAAATAAAACCTTTCCATTCCTTCCATTAACGTTGCGAGGGAGTCATTTGGTACTCGAAGGCATGCTTTTCAACAATGCACAAATGAAAACTTGCACATGGACTGAAACACAGTTCTGTGAGAAATATTTGCCGGACACCAAGTAGGCTGTGGTAACAGTCGATCTAGAGTGAAAAGTGGGTCAGCAGACTGCCTTTATCATAAGCTTAGGATAACTTCACTTGACAGGTTCTTTCCACCGTAATTTAACCACTGAAGGCCTTTCATCGCGGCATCCAACTGTGTTGAACCTTCATTCACGGCAAATTCTCCAGAGCGGACTGGGTCCTTCAAGTAGTCGGAGAAGGAAGCGTGATACATCCGGATAGGCATCTCGTGCGCTTTGAGGGCAGATGGAACAATAAGCACCGAGTGTAGCCGTTGAAGCGCAGAATAAAAGGAGGCTCGATTGAGATCAAGGAAGTTGGCCAAGTTGACTGCGGTTTGGTCCCGACCGTTGTGAATCATGAATAAGCCAAGAATGTGTTGAGTGACGGGGAGGCTGGCTGCAGGGATATCAGAGAGGATTCGGGTATACGGTAGGTCGAGAACATGAATGGGATTGATATTTTTATGACCACGAGGGCGGTTGAGAAACTTGAGGTAGACTTCGAGTTGGCCGTAAGGATCATCATAATGCTTGTCACCAATGAATCGAATGATAAAGAACGCAAAGGCAAGATGACTTGAGGCTCGTTTTGCAATGAACCGGACCTGCTCCCCGGCTGTCCGGTTCGGCGCGAGCCAGTCGGGATATCTCTGCCTAATCTCCGTGAAGCCTTTGTGAAGAATACGCATGGCGTCTTGCTGTACCTCGTTGTCATCAGCTTCAAGCTTTGCTCGGCGGCAAAAAGCGACCTGGAGATCGAGTTCGGGGCGACTGGAATTCATCCAACGAAGCCGCATGTCTTTTCCTCAGTAAATGGTGGTTAATCATCGCCACAAATTCACATTAAGCATCTTGGTCATTGCATTCATCCAGTCCGTCAAGGACAACCAAAGGGGTTCTTGGGTAAGAGCGGGGAAGGATCAATGATTAGATTTTTAAACTGAGGGCGACGACTTCTCTCGAGGATGAAAGGGTCTTTCCAAAAAATTCCGCAATGTAGTTGACTAACTAAATCACGGTGGGTCAAATAGGTGATTGCGAATTCACGCAGGCATTTGTGGTGGTAATAATTTTGGCCTGGTGCCAATCGCCCTGTTACAATCTGGGCACCACCAGATCGCAAATCGGTAAGTCACTGAACAGCGCCTGAGTCAATAATGTGTGCGGGCTCAACTCTGTCCACATTACATGACTGGCAGTATTAAACACTAGAGTTTACAGTAGTGAAAACCGTAGCTGACGGCCTATTCTCCAGCCTCAGCGTCGTCTCGATGTCTCGTATCTGCAGTCCCAATCCTGCTTGCACAATTATTAACATTGGGGAAATGACCTGTGAATAACGTCAATTCATGTCAAATTGAAATGTGGATTCTACAAACTGCCACTTGCGATAACGCAATGTCAAGAACCAATAAATGAATTCCAATCTTGCGTAAGGAATTAAATGAGAGCGTCAATAAATAAAAAGCTTGAACACACGTACTTCACTGAGTATTTGATATACCAAGATATACGCAGCATATATGGCACCTGTTTCAATCCTAGTTGGTCATAGCTAGAATATGAGTAGCTATCACCGAAATTAAAAGGAAAGACACGCACGTCGTTGCAACGACAGAGTAATGCTTCTTTGCGAAATCGTGACCAAGTAATACTCGGACTTGTCGTGCCATCCACCAAATGCGGGTTGCTGGAGCGATTAGTGAAACAGTAAACTTTTGGTCAATGAAAAGTATCCTTACCAGTGAGTGTGGTGATCAAGACGTTGAGTGACAGCGCGAGCCACAGAAATACATGTTCTTTCGAGGATCGCACTTCGTCAACGGGGCCTGGCATGAAGATAGCTCCGTAAACTATATATGAAGGGTAAGCGTGAGTCGTGGGTCTCCACAAGACTTGTAGCCAACTTACTAGTTAATGTGAGTAACATTGCACATGGCGCGGCGATCGCATAAAGAGACCGAGACCAAACAGCATAACAGCGATATATCTGAAAGTGGTCTTTACTTGGATTTCACGCACTCTCCGCTGATCTACTCACCAGTAATGAGTCTGCAATCGCACTGCATTCCCCATCAGCGGGGAAATTGACACAAAAAAAACAAAACTCACCTGCCCACGAACATGAGTGTATGTTTAGCTCGAATCAGAGCTGAGGTCTTAACAAACCCACATGGAATTAAATCATGGAAAAGAATGTAAATGCTTAGGCTTATGTTACTTGTTGTCACAAGAAACATAGCTATTGCTGCGGCCAACAGAGCCGGTCTTGAAAGACCCTCTTTCCTGCCCAGAAGAATAAACATAACCGCGGCAAAGAGTAGACTATTGATCCCTATGACATTGCCATTATGAGCCCATCAAGGCGAGCTTGCGACGGAGAAACGAGGGCGTACCGTATAGAAAAACCTCAAACTCCAAGGCCAGTCAGATCAATGATGGAATATTGCGCTGTACGCGAGCTCACCATATATCCAGAAAGGTAGGCAGGAAAGTTGGGATCAATCTGTCGATTCAGAGTCATCGCTGCACTACCACTGGTGCCCAAGGGATGGCAATCGTGCTGAGCACTCATGGGCATCGTGGAAATCCTACATGAATTTGAGAGGGGAACGAGCTAAGCAGGGTGGAAAGGAAGGATTGGGTAAAGTCCCATGCGAATGGTTGAGTAATTTAGCGACATTAAGACAGCGTGGCAAAATTATGCGTACTATGTACTAGCACGACTCAGGGACAAGAGTCGAAGGAAGTCTTGCAGGAATCAACGTTGTCATACTCGCCAATCAATTCAGACGCAGAAAGGTACCGAAGAACTCAGCCCTACGAATGATGAATATGCAAATCATGAGACTGATTCGGGTCCACGGAGACTGGCGGCTACAAATCAATGATTAAGCAGCAGGTGCTGGAGAAGAGTTCAAGGATAGGGCAATACGGGTGAGGCAATTGACGCACAAGCAATGACCAAGCTTAGCCAAGGCCCAAGGCATTGCCTCCTGTCGCTGTCTTACGTTGTCTTCTCCCGGAAGGACAGAATTGATTGACAATCCCTGCATCCAATATATCCTACATTTGTACTCCATCCAAGCGTATGTGAAGAGACTGAGGTTATACAAGAGGGTTCGCTCACGAAGGACATACGGCTAAACTCGACGTTCATCTGATTCGACGCACGGTCGAGTTCAGAAAACCGCGGAGTCGACAAAGATGTATAGTAAACAATCAGAAGCTAATTGTGATGAAAGATAAGACGACTTTCGCACCAGGTTGTCTTGGCCGGGTGAGTCCGGCGGTCGAGTTTCAAGCAAAGAGTCGCAAAGGTTATCATTAGTACCACGCCTCTGGGAAGCTAAGATAAGATCTATATGGCTGCCGAGGGTCGAGACGATAGTTTAGCACGCTTTGAACAGGCAGGCACACACAACAATTACTGTGTATTTCTTGTTCCTGAGCTTGAATCAAAATAGAAACGGACAGGCGTTCCACTCAATAAACATAAGCTGAAGAAATTAGTAGAAGCTCACGTGTAGTGCCCATGGGACGAGCTATAGCATATACAGCGACGTGAAGGATTTGGATTTAGACAACTTGGAAACATTGTATCGCGATCAATGATCATATGGACCATAGCATCTTGAACGTTGATCGTAACAAGCGATACCAGAGCTGTTTAACCGTGCAGGGGGGTGTTCCTGTGGATGCTCCAGGTTATATCGCTCGAGGTCATGAACGGAAATTTCTTGACTTCGAATAGACTAAGAATGCATTCTAATTACACGTACACGGAACGGTTCTTCTATGACCTGCGATGGATCGCAAGTGTCCTCGTCCAGATCGGTCGATATCTATAATAACTATGGGTAATAATAAAAAACACTGATTATGCTCAGAGTCAATCAAGAGCCAGAAAGGAATAGGGTTGAATTTTCCCAGCCAAAGATGGATCGTATAGTTTGTAGCAAAAGTTAAATCCTCCAAAAGGGGCGCAACAAAGGTATAGGGTCTGTCACGATGCCGAATGTCGATGTCTCGCCGTACTCCTAAATATCGAAGACCGGGTTCTCAGGGATCGACGACTATGAGAGGCATGAACAGCATTACTAGACAGGTTCATAACAACTCACCGACGAAGCCAGCCATTGAATGAAATAGGAAAAACTTCGTGTCTCTTGTCTGCACCACTTTGTGTAATCAACATTAGAATCAAACGTTTCCAATTCCTCTGTCAATATCGCGAGGGAGTCGTTTGGTACTTGCAGGCATGCCTCCCAACAACACACAAATGACGACTTGTATATGGCCTTCGGCACAGTTCTGTGATAAATATTTGCCGGACACTAAGTAGGCGGTGGTAGAAGTCGATCTAGAGTGAAAAGTCAGGACAGCGGACTACCTTTATTACAAGTTTAGGATAACTTCACTTGACAGGTTCTTTCCACCGTAATTTAACCACTGAAGGCCTTTCATCGCGGCATCCAACTGTGTTGAACCTTCACGCACGGCAAATTCTCCAGAGCGGGCTGGGTCCTTCAAGTAGTCGGAAAAGGAAGCGTGATACATCTGGATAAGCATATCGTGCGCTCTGAGGGCAGATGGAACAATAAGCACCGAGTGTAACCGTTGAAGCGCAGAATAAAAGGAGGCCCGATTGAGACCAAGGAATTCGGCCAAGTTGACTGCGGTCAGGTCCCGACTGTTGTGAAAGATGAATAATCCGAGAATGCGTTGAGCGACGGGGAGGGTAGCTGCAGGGATATCAGAGAGAATTCGGGTATACAGTAGGTCGAGAGCATGAATGGGATTGATAGGACCAGCGGTTGAGAAACTTGAGGCAGACTTCGAGTTGGCCGTAAGGATCATCATAATGCTTGTCACCAATGAATCGAATGATAAAGGACGCAAAGCCAAGATGACCTGAGGCTCGTTTTGCAATCAACCAGACCTGTTCCTCAGCTGGCCAGTCCGGGGCGACTGCAAATTATCCAACGAAGTCGCATGTCTTTCCCCCCTCGTAAATGGTGGCTAATCATCGCCACAACACATTGAGCGTCACGGTCATCGCATTCATCCAGTCCATCAAGGACAACCAAAAGGGGTTCTTGGGTTAAGGACTGAGTCGAGAGCGAGGAAGAGATCGATGATTAGATTCTCAAACTGAGAGCGACGACTTCTCTCGAGGATGAAAGGGTCTTTATAAGTTTCTGAATAATGATATGTCGATATTCCGGAACTTGCAAAACGAGATGGTACGCGAGAGTTGGAATGACCACGCTAGGGTCGGATTGATTGTTAGGCCTGGAGAAAAAGAATACGGCGCCCAGGAGTCTCTCTCCCTGCAATTCCTCTGCCACGGATTACGCCACTGCCGATTTTCCCGCAGCAGCAGGTTTCAATAGCCAGAGGAAACGTTGGGGCTCTGTCTCTTTCGTGCCCAGCTGAGGGTCCGAGCACATAAAGTCTGGCAGTTGTCCTCGTTGCACCCTCTGAGTATACGCACGCTCATTGGAATCAATCATGGCGCCTGGCATGCCTTTCGCAGCGATTTTCCTAAGGGTTTCGAATGACATGGTCGGGGACTCCCAATGGAACAATTACTCGTTGATGCTCACCATCCTCCATTCGTTTCTCCTCTTTCAATTCGTCTCTCCTTCTCAGCCCCGTTCTCATCTTCAGTTCGAGTGTTATCAATTATGTACGCATTGCCAATTATAAAGTTGTGAGCATTAGCAAAGGAACCTGTGAGTGGGGCATCAGTTGCTACAGACCAAGCTGTGAACCTCGCCAGCCTTCTGGGAATGGCTTTCGTGGCGTCCCGGTAGGCTATATCCATCGGTGGGGATAAAGGGTTCTTGTTGTAGGTCCGGTCGGCACTGTGACAGCGGGTTTGAATGCGAACGGAGGTCGTTTTTAGAGTAACTCTCTGTTCTCTGAACTTCTTGCATACAAAGTCCAATCAGCTGATACGAGAGAAGTGATTCCAGGGAGTACATACCTAAATCAAGATATACTATCCTCCCAAGAGTGTTAGCAGTGAGGCCAGATTCCGCAGGAGCACCAGGTTTAAAGGCGGCGTTCTTCGGTTCTACGATCAGTGATATTGTCTTGTCCAACGGGGCTGGATGACGATCAGCCGGGTCAATAATACATGAAACTGTACTTAGGTGTAAACCTAGAGCTATCAAGCCCTGGTGATGCGTTATCAGCATCCGGTCATTCGTGGGATGAAGGTCAATTGTCAAGGTCGCCAGCCTAGATGTATTGCACAGGAGGGCGATAGCTGCTCTGTTCAGTACTGGAGATGGCAAGTCCCGCGTCTTGCATCAGGTTTGCAGCCTTGGGCGATGGTAGACATGACGAGAGGTGGATGCCAAGAGGTTGATTGACCATTTGAATGGGCGTTTATATTGGACGCCGAAGAACCGAAGAGCCTCCTATCACTTATCGCCGACTGTCGGCCTTTGCTTGCTTCCAGCTCTTCTAGGTTGAGGACGTGTTATCTCAATGAACGGGCCAGTATGACGGACCTCTATAAATTTCGACGACAGGGGCCCTCCATGCAACTCTGTTGTTGCGGGATAACGTCGAGCGAAAAGTGAAAGTCGATGTAGAGTTGTATTCACCTAGCCAGCAAAATTCGCGATCGTCTAATTGATGGGGTTAGTTCAGTTCCCTAAGAATCGCCCAGCGTCTGGCAATGTGTAGCCGAGATGTGGTAGGTTTTCACATCTCAGTCCAAGCATCGTTACAATACCCTTTCAGGAGAGATGGTTAGCCCTTGGAGTGAGGGGCCCACCTTTTTTTGCTTCTAGACTGACATGCTCTGGACGAAATATGGGTCCGGTATCAGCCGTAATCGTGAAACATGACTTGAGAAGGAGCTGGCGCTACCAGGAGAGGTTCAGCAGGTTTAGAGCCAACTTTATGATCCACAATCCAGTACGTGGCTCATCATGATCAGAGGCAGAGACAGATGAAATTGTCGTTCAGCTCGAATGTAGTAACATAACAGCGCTTCGTACATGGCTCCACATCTTGATCGTTTCTTTGATGACAGAAATTTGCTTTTGTACCAAATTTCAGGCAGTGTGTGGTGGAGTCATCATGTAGTATCGTCGCCAACGGAACGAGGGTCTTTCTTCAACAACCGCCAAGGGTCGGAGTCCCCTCTACGTTATGTTCTTGACGAGAGTGGTGCAAACCGCTCCTCGTGTGACTGGGTCCCGAGTGCGCAGCAGTGAGCAGTGTACGAGAACTATTGTTAGGAGTCCCAAGTGCCCCCCCTAAGAGTCGGCTGTACGCCATACCACCAATAGAGGTATGTAGGCCGCACCGGTCAGGAGGATATGCTTTTAGCCCGAGTATATACCAATCCAGCTAGGATAATAATGATGGGGTGATCGTTATCGGCGTTAAATTGAAATTTCCTTCGGAGCGGAATCGAAGGTTCCGTTAGACCCGTGATGTTTTGACCCTTCTCTCTTTCTCTACACCTGGGCCCCCTTCTAGACATGCTCAAAAAATGCTTGTTTCTGTCCAACGTTGCTTGCATTCGGGCAGAGGAACTAACTCAGGCAGTAGCCTTGTTGAGAGCCTATTTTCAAAAAGAGGGTGTTGGTGACGGCAAACATGGAAAACAATAATAGAATAATTACGTCACGGGTGACGATTAGAGAAAAGAGGGGGGCTGTCAACAGTTGTTCGGGCGAAGTGGTGCGAAACAGGGTTGTTTGTACACCAGCGCTGGTCGAAAGCTTCTTGCTACCAGCCACCATGGCCTACCGCTACTCCCTCCTCCCAACTCACGGTAATGGCCTGGACAGTCCTCGAAAACCCAAGAAACTCGTGCCGAATATCGTCACGAATATTTTTCTTTCCCGCCGCTATGCAAGATTTCTCCTTCTCACACTTTTTTCATTAGCTTGTATTGCCTTTGTCACTCCTCACGAGACAAGACCATGGTTTGCTAGCCCAGAACTATGGAGACATCGTATATCTGAGATGACGAGGACAGCCACGACGATGGTCGGTCATTTGGGATACCCAACCCCTCAAGATATACCGCCCGAGAATGACACACGACCACCATTGTTCGAGCGATACGCGGCCTACGAAGAGAGTCTTCCGCAGCACAGCGAATCTCTGCCGTACCCCGACGATTCAAGTAGAAAGTTCGTTTCTTTTGCAAACCATGTGTGGGGTGTAGGATGGGGGAATGCGATGCAGGAAATGGTTCTAAATGCGCAGCTGGCATATGAGTCTGGTCGGACGTAAGTGTATCGGTCCCTGGGCCCACTGCCAAATAACCTGGTGTCGTTGATGCTGATCTATTTGGGTTCCTTGCCAGTTTCGTGTTTGATGATTATACGTGGAGTCGAGAGACCAATTACTCGGAATACAACACGAAGCTGATTCCCTCCCGAATCCCGATATCTGCTCTCCTCTCTGGTCCCATCGCTGGACAATCCTACTCTGATTCCGCAATTGCACAGACGCATCCACGGGCGGTCTCAAGAAGGTACTTTGAACAAATCTGTCCAGAACCCTACATCCTCGAGCCTCGGGCTCTCCTCGAAGCACTTGGGAATAACTCTAGCGCTGTCGAAATCATGTCTGTCTTTGTAAAACAACTGCAAAGCATAACTGACAGATGTGTCGAAATACAGAAAGACACCACTCAAGTGTTTGATTACATGTACGTACATCGTCCATTACAGGGCATTTATTTTTAGCGCGGTATATTTGTTGCTTATATTCCCTGATTTATTCTCAGGCTCTTGGGATCAGCGCGCCTGCACGACATCGTACCATCCCTGATCAACTCGCCAATCATGCGAGATTTTTCCTGGTCCCCGTTAATCCATCACGCGTTTCGAAAGAACGAGCACCATTTCACAAATTCGCCGAAGTCATTGATTTCCATCCTATTCCCGTATCTCGCGTCGAATGACTCATCTGCCATCTACGCCTCAGACTCTGAGATGACACCGACGCCACCAGCTTCAGAAACTCAATCACTTCCGGTCCTTGCTCTGCACCTTCGAAGAGGCGATTTTATTGAGCACTGCGATAAACTATCCGGATGGGGTTCGATGTATACAGGATACAATACTCAGCCTTCTCTACCCGACCGATTCTTTATGGAAAATGCTACCCTCCGTGATTCAATGTCAGCCGAGGAAAAGCAAAATGCATATAGGCAGAAATGTCTCATCGATATCGATGAAGTGCGTAAACGGGTGGTTAGGGCGGTGAAAGAGTGGCGATCAGACAGGCTCAGGATTGAGAGGGAACGAAGTGGTCACTGGCTCTTCGCTTGGTGGAGAATGAGAGGCGCAGAAGCCAGAATCAAGGGGATGTTGAGGAAGGTTTATGTCATGACGAATGGCGACCACGAGTTTTTGGCCGAACTCAAATCGGCATTGATTGCTGATGCTGAACGCTCGGTTCTTCGCTCGAGCAACAAATTCAAAGCTGAAGATACATATGCACAATCCACCATCACCACTTTGCCATCCTCGTTAGGGGAGGAGTATGACTTTGATTTTACATGGTCGTGGGATGAAGTTTCGACGAGTAGGGATTTGGATATTGGATGGGAGGCAAAGTATGTTGCGCAGGGGATGGATATGTATATTGGGCAGCGGGCAGAGGTGTTCATAGGGAATGGGTTTTCAAGTTTGACAGGGAACGTGGTGTTCTTGAGGAGTGTGGCTGGTGTGGAGTCTTGGAGGACGAGATTCTGGTGATCACGTTCAAGAGTTTTTCCTCTTTCTTTGCATCGTCGACACAAAAACACACGTCGACCTTTCAAGAATCTACTCTATCTGTCTTTTCAGCGTTTCTGGGTTTTACACGCACATTCCTTTGACTTCCTGGGACTTTTCTCTCCTTGGTCATGTGTGGATGTCTCATTTCTCTCCCTTGGTTCCGCGTTCGGACGCGTACTACTCTATATACCCTCGTACATTCCAACTTTTTCTCGTCTTTTCAACCCTGCACTCTCATACACGCTGACTTTTAGATGTTTCGGTCTTTCTTTTTGGGTGATATATAGAATACACGTCACGCTCTCTTTTTCTGTCTTTTTTTGCTTTCGCTGCGATGGGATTATCTTATTTTTTTATTAGTCGGTTTTTGGTCTTTGGGAGCTCTAAAATATTGTGAATCGTAGAATAGTTGATATAGGTATAAAGAAGAACATAGTCATACTACCAAGTCGGCATGTGTTTTTGAGTTCGGACTGATGGAGTGGCTGGTTTCAGAGATCGTTGCCTCTGCATACGAGGCTATCCACCTCTTTTGCCTATCTGCCGCATAGCTATTCGAGGTCACTAGTGGGTCGACGAGGTTGACGTTCTAACCCAAAACGATGTAGTCAAGAAAACAAGCGAAATAGTAATCCGTCCGAACCATGTCCCGTGCCGTGCTCGTCGAAAGACGCCCGATAGCAGCCAACCAAGCAGAAGAAGCATGGAACCCCTGCTCATACGACAATGAGTGGCGATATCTGGCGAAATGTGTGCGCCACAGGCATGAAATGTTATATAACTTCTGAAAAATCGACAGGAATAGTTCAGATAGTCCCCCAAATACATGTTCAACCCGATATGCCTCAGACGAGAAGTTCCGCACAATTATTCGTGATCCATTCGACAATTCTCCGAAACTCGGCTTCGCCTTCAGCTGTGAGGATGTCGTAATTCCAACGTTCGACAGGTGCTGCGTCAGTGACGAAGTTATGGGATGTTGGATTACGAGAAGGGGTGACGAGACCAGTATCCTTCTCAATCGTATAGAAGCACAGTTTGGTGCCGAACGCGCTGACACCGTGTAAGATAGGCAAGGGGCACATGTCTGAGTGAAACCGGTGAAGTATGAACAAAGAGAACGAGAGAAGAAGTTCTCACCAGCAAAGATCGCCGAGACGTACCCGAAGCTGATCGTCGGCGGAGGTGCGTTTGGATTTTAAAGAAAAGTCTCGCTCTCTTTCAAGCTCAAGGACGAAGACGGGACGATTTTCCAAAAAAATCTCGAAAGTGACGATATAGTCAAATCCTTTGCTGGAATATACTTGTTGAAAATTGGGGATGACCGTGAAGTCAGTGTCGACGGGGAAGAGGGTGTTGAGAAGCTTGTTGTAGGGAGCATGTAAAACA
The DNA here is from genome assembly GCA_013368445.1 of Leucocoprinus leucothites. Classification (NCBI taxonomy): domain Eukaryota; kingdom Fungi; phylum Basidiomycota; class Agaricomycetes; order Agaricales; family Agaricaceae; genus Leucocoprinus; species Leucocoprinus leucothites. The sequence goes on along the minus strand of JAACJO010000002.1, from coordinate 2,698,479 downwards.
TTTTCGAGAACGTTATTTCCGTCTTTCTGTGCGATGTCGAACTGACGTCGAACTTTGGCTGGCCACATGATGGTTCAAGCAAGGTGCCCTGATTGTTTGGCTTTACTTTGAGCTCCGTTTTGGTCATAAATTTGAATTTGTGTACTTGATAACAAGAGTTTAAGGTGCCCGAGCATATTTCGGCTGTTCAAAGATTTAGCCAGATACACATGTTTCCCGGAGCATTTGTTAAATAAGTAACATTTCGGTCAAGACGACAAGTGTACAACGATGTCATGCTATTATAGGTTGCTAAAATGGCTCCTTCAATTCAATGGGCGCCGCGCACTGTTTAGCACTTATCAACCCAATGGTCAATTGACACAGAAGCGCTTACTACCCTACAAACATCTTTTGTAATGAATAGTCGGCCGAGCTTCGCGACCAAACCTTTTCGGCACTAGCTCTAGCGCCTAATTATTCAGGCCTCCCGCTTGTGCCAGCGAGGAACGATATGCACTAGATACTCAGTGACCATCAACTCGGCTGACTTGCGACATGAATCTTTCTTTGGCTCTTATTCTTTCAACGATTGTTGTTACCTATGCAGTCCCCTACCCGGGCTTGAAGTTCAAGGAGGAGGTTCACGTTGGGCCTACTGAGGCTGTGGGTAGTGCAGACTCAACCTCATGGAAGCTAGAAGGCGGGGTGATGAAGGGTGACATTGGAATCGTACGTCTGCCATGTCTACCCATAGGATACGATTTGGTCAAGTTCATGATTTCGGTAATAGCGGGAACAGTCCGATGCTGCGGACTACTACGTCTTTGAAGAGCCAGTCAGAGGTAGAGACAATGGCGAAAACTTCGTCTGTGCGTATAGTCAAAATATTTTATGTTTGCTAGACCGATACCTATTATTAGATCCTTCTGGGCCTATCATGCAGTCAATGGTCAGGCAGATCATCTCAAGTTTGACTGTTAGCAACCTGCAAACCTATCTTCACAAATTCACATCTTTTAACAATCGCTACTATGATTCTGACACTGGGAAGCAAGCTTCGGATTGGCTGTTCGACACAATCAGTAACGTAGGTTTTGTTGTTTGATGACTCTAGCCCTCTCGACTCAATTTTATACTGCCTAGATTATTGTAGCCGGTCCCTCAAATGCCAGTGCAACAGTAGAGCGTTTCCAACACATCTGGAAACAGAGTTCTATCATTGCCAGGTTCCCCGGGAGTCGAAATGGGCCTATTACAGTTCTAGGTGCTCACCTCGACTCAGTCAACTGGGAAGACGAAGAGAACGCACCAAGTGCCAGGGCTCCTGGAGCCGACGACGATGGGAGTGGATCGATTAGCGCTCTTGAAGCGTTTCGTGCCCTCGCAGCAGCTGGTTTCCAGCCTCTGAACGCGGTAGAGTTTCACTGGTACAGCTATTAAGTTGTCCTATGGAGGCCATAGCAACTGATTATATGCCTCAGGTACTCTGCGGAAGAAATTGACGAAGGTCTACTTGGTTCTGCTGCGGTCGTGGCTAGCTACAAGAAAAGTGGTATTGCTTTGAAGGGAATGATGCAGCTAGACATGACGGCTTAGTGGGTTGCCTTCCTCCTTGTGCCGCCCAGAAGGTGACAAGTATTTGTTCAAAACCAGTGTTAAGCCGGGAAGTCAAGAGATTATTGGGCTTGTTCAGGTATTCACCATGGTACACAGCTCATGGATGGAATTAAACATACATCGCTAGGATTTTACCACTAGCAGTTTGAATGGTTATACTGCTACGCTTGCGGCGGAGTACAACAATATTCCCATCAAGAATGCAGGGGAGGTAAGGCTTTCTTTGAGTCGATATTGAGCTGTAGTTAGACTGATCAATCCCCCGAATTTAGTGCCAGTTCGCCTGCTCTGATCATGTTAGTTGGAATGCGAGTGGCTACCCAACTACTCAACCCTTTGAAGCAACGGTTGAAGACCAGAACTCTCTCATTCATACGTCAGATGATACAACTAATGCGCCTGGTTTTTCTTGGACGCATATGCTCGAATTCTCCAAACTAGCAATTGCGTTTGCTGTCGAACTGGGGAATGCCTCTGTTTGAGGTGCTTTATTGTTTAGACGGTCCTCCCTGTGCTCTACCACCAAGTGCCTTTTAGCTTATGCTTGGTAGTCGGTGTTGTGGCTAGCTCCCGCTCAATACCGCTGCCGCCCGCGGAAGATGTACTTAATAATAATAATGATATTCAAACAACTTGGCAGAAAAACATGATTGTGCAATCATTCTAGCTGACATTTTATCGTAGGGAGTTTTGCCCTTCGTTTATCCCTTGTTCCACTGCAGACCCCGTACCGGAAGCACTGGATGGGAGGTAGAAACAAATTAACATGCTAGGACCTAAGTCCCTACAAAAGACAATAGAGGCGACGCCTTATTTACTAATAGGAAGGCTCGGCTACTCAATGCAATTCATCTTCAGCCAGTCAACCTTCTCTCCGTCCTTCAACACGGTCACCTCCCGACCTGTTCGTTGAAGCGCACTGAATTTTGCTTTCGCATCTTCTGACCAAGTCATATCGACGGTGATCCCGAAATCAAGTTTGATAATGAAGGTTGAGCCGGGATTTGCTTGCATCCGAATGTCCACCATATCAGCTATTATATCCCCAAAATACTCCGGTAAATGTTCCCAGGTATATAATGCCTGATCGTTGCCAGTAAATTCATCCACTGCCACTTCCTTCAACTCCGGCAGATAATACCCTCCAACAACCCCCATCGTGTTCTCGAGATCCAAATTGGGAGTTAAGGAAGCGAGAATGGTTAAAACGGCCGTTTCGCTACAGCTATCAAGGGTGATCTCCTCAATACGAGGGTTTCCTTGATAAATAAGTTCAAGCAGCGAGCTTTCAAGATCGGATGGGAGAGCATAGAGGTGAATAGACGTCAAAGATGCCGTAGATAGGTTTTTAAAGAAAGTCCAGATCGCGCCGGACCAGTCAGAAACCAGGGGTCGATCCCGCTGATCCCAGATGAGGCGGCGTAGCCTCGGGAGGCGAACCCTATTCAGGAAGAGGGTGGACGAAGCGTTTTCCTTGAAAGGCCAATGAAGGTGTTCGAGAAGGGGTAAACTGAGCGTATCTGGAAATGTCGCTAGCAGCATTTCTGCTTCTAGATCTTCATCGCCCCGTAGGCGACCAGGAGCATATAGTCCACCGATGGTGTATGAGAATCTGACAATATGGGGCATGTTAATGAGGTGCTGGAGAGCATCTGCTACCCGTATGTTCTCCAAGCGCAGGTCTGTTACAGAAGACCAAGTCGATGCTGGGGCCACAAATCCGTCGAGCCTAAGGAGGTAGAGTGCTGGTGAGTGTGCAAGGAAGGTCTCCGAGAGGAGAACAGGATGTTCCATCATGCAACCAGAGAGTTGAACCCAGCGAAGCTTTGGAAGGTGATTCATGCGGTCAAGCCAATAAAGTGGTATAAGAGTCAACAGCAAAGCCTGTATCTTTCTTCGGTTCTCTCGCTGAAAAAGAATGAGAGCAATCGGATCGGTCTCCCACGACAACGAGGAATAGCGATCCTCGAACGTAATTCCGAGAGCGAGAGTTGCGCCGGAGAGGTTTGTCAAGTAGAGGCCTAGCATTGCGGCCAACGAATCGGCGTTGGCTGAAGATGCGTAGAAGGACAGCGACGTCCATAGCTGGGGCGTCGACCATGCAATCTCACGCCAGCGGTGCGAAATGGATCCCAGAAACATCGGAGGGAAAGGCCCATTCCTCTGTCGATAACCAGATTGGTGACCAAATGGCGATAATACGAGTTCACGGTTTATACATGTTGCAGCTGCGACGTAGTACTGAAAGATGAGTGAGAGTATTTCTGGTGGGAGGGCTCGTGTTCGCGATTGCAAAGAATCCAGTCGTTGGAGTAAGGCTGCGCGTTTCCAGGCGATATCATTCGTGATGCTATCGAGATGTGATAGCTCCTCCCGAATCGACGAAATCTCGGGGCCGTGTGTGGATGCTTCAGTCATATTCCTGGACATGGAAAGGGTGTGGGTACGGGTGGGGAAATGCTGAGAAACAAGGGGGAGAGGCCGGTAGTTAAAGCGCGAGGAGTGGCCTGAGGTAGACGCGTCATCGCTTTCTGGGCATGTTGATGGGAGTGGCGAAATTTCGAGATCCGCTATTTCATCAGGAAATCGTTTCTTGTGTGCACCATGCAGATATCAAACGCAGTTTGCCGTTCCATTCAACTGACCCGAACGAGACCTAAAGGTTAATTTAACCATTGAATCGCATGACGTTCCCTGGAATGACGGGAGACATGACTCCTACATCAGGAATCTTGTACTCGGATCCGACAACCGAGGTTTGCTCTCCAGCGACGTTCGAGAAGGCCGCAGGTCGCTGATTCCAGACGTTCACGGTCCTAAGCTCTGATACCATGAGTCAAGAGAGGGGGGAGATTCCCAGAGCACTTTCTGCTATTTCGGCATCGAGGCCTAGTCCCTTTCAGTCCCAATGTTTTCAGCACAAGCAAGCCAAGGGCTAAATAAGATCTGAATGAATTATGATTGAAGAACAAGGAGTACCATATACACGGTGGTAATCACCACAAAGCAACTATCGTTAATAAACTGAGTTCGAAATGTAAACATTATGGCAAACCCGAAGCGAGATTGAACACACCAGATCTAGCAATCGGGTTTACGAGCGTAGATGGTATAGTTCTTCCCAAAAGTATTTGGTGTCTCGTCACAGAGCCTTTCAAAATCATCTATGATTGCGTCATACTCCTCTTCCGTGCTTGCGAATCCCAAACCTCCTCGGTTCAATATTGGCGTCTTTAGCCCCCGTAAAAATCCTACCAAGCCATCACGAGCATGTTCGCCATCTGCTCCTGCCCATTTCCCGACAGGATACTTTCCTTCCACAGAATGTACGTCGGTAAACCTGGCCTCTCGTAACCAATCAGGTAGCAAGGTCGCCACCTGGAGTTCGTGATCGCTGGCGGTATATGCAAGTTCCGGAGCTTGAAGGGCCTTGTGACAATGATGTGCGGGGCAGTCGAGTTCTGGACTGGCTTCACAGAGCTCAACCCAACCTCCAGGCTTGGTAACGCGAAACAGCTCGTTAAGTGCAATAGGCCATTCTTTCGAGGTCAAAGCACTCATGAGGAGGCGTTGGTGGGTAAGCTGGAATGATCCTGTCCATTCGTCTGGAAGATCCGTGACAGAAGCTCTGAAGAGCTTGATATTATCCGGAGGGTGTGCGGGAAAGAGCTTTGTTTCGACGTCGGCGGCGTAAAGGTCTACGGAGGAGGGAACCTTGTCAGCGAAATCAAGAGTCCAACTGCCTATTACACCGTCAGAGGGACAACCTTGTAGCAAGAACTAAACTTGGTCTTACAGGAGCCTGCACCAGAGTCGAGGACCTTGTCGCCAGCTTGGATTGTGACTGGAGACAGGACGAGCTTGTCGTTGAATCCACGAGTGATGCTCGTGTGTTGGACATCGAGCCTGAGAGTATCTTGTAAATATACTGGTCGACAGTCGACGCCAGCCAGCACACCTTATACGTTCGGAATCGTCCGCAGGCAGTAGATAGGTTGACCCAGGGGCAGACGTGTACGACCGCGGTCGATGATCAATAGGTTGTCGAGGTAGACTCGGATCAAGGAGCGTTGCCATATGTAATAGTTCTGGCGAGGGATTGATATTCATTTCTCTGTCATTTCGAGTTCCAATTTATACCTTACCGTTGACTGAAGTCATGTGGCTGAGTGGGAGCAAACAGATGCCAAGAAACCAAACAGTAACATCGGAGCTTGGGGGTTAGACAGTTGAGAGAAATTCCGGTCTTCTGTTATGTTCTGATGATGGAGGGAAAAGTCCGCTCCGAACTGCAGTATTTCGAGATGCAAGGTGGGGGACTGAAAGGGACGAAATCACTTGACGAAATTGATTACATCATTTGTTATGTTTCCAAGCTCTCAACAAAGACATGACCTCAAGCTGCCAGTTGCTGTAATGATCCCGAAGCAGACAACTTGGGCACAGGGGCTTTCTTCTGAGGCCTTTCCCAAGACCGCGAGAATGCGTCTCTGACTAGGACGCGCACTCTAGGCATAGATAGGTATGTGCATATTGCTTTTGCTCGCCATGAACCATGAACTCAGCCGAATTCAATTTATTCAATGTCGGTTCAGATTCAAAACAACTCGTGCAAAGAGTGGAACGATCTGGATATGGCTACGCACACAGAAATCAGTTCGTGGCCACCTGCTCGTCACAGCATGCTCTAATAATCTAGTTTGCAGGCAAGCCCTCGAGTATAGGTTTTCCCGCCTCTGAGTCATCCTCTCGGGTTTCTTCACAACCCGCGCCCCATATAAGACCATTTCGACGAATATCTCTGCCGTCTTTTCCCTCTGTCCTCAACCGGAATTCCGTTGCGAGCGTTTCTTCTTCTGAATCGCTTGCTGAGTACCAAGAAGCCCGGTCTGGGATGGTCATCTCGGTCAGCAGTTCTGCAAACGTGAGCTTTGTGAAACCTGTGGTACCTACCAACGTCAGTCGGACTCGGCCTATCATCATTGATTCACCGAATCGGCGCATGAGGAAGCGAAGTAGCAGTGCAAAACCAACTCCCCACGCAAGGATTCAGCAGCGCAAAAAGGTCGTAGACGAGTTTCGTGCTACAGAGAAGAGTTATGTTGATGGGCTCGAGCTTATTTATTCTGTGCGTATCTCATCTATAAGAGAAATACCGTCCTGACATCTCAAGTCAGCACTTTCTTTCTCCTATCGTTGACTCTTTGGAGACCCCGAAGCCATTACTAGACCGCGCATCTCTTACAAGCATATTCTCGAACTTTATTGACATATGGAATCTTCATCGTTCTTTCTTTTCTGCACTCACGGACCATCTTGGAGATGGTCCGACTTCTATGCCTCCACCAATTTCTCCAGTTCTGCTCTCGCATTTTCCATATTTGTCTCTTTACAACCCCTTCATCACCTCCTTTCCCTCGATGATCTCTACGCTGACGGACATCACCACCCCTCCGAGCCAGTATCGACCAAATCCTCGATATAACCAAGATTTTGCTACCTTCATCTCCACAAGGGAGGCTGATCCTAGCTGTGGGAAACTGAAGCTGCGGGATTGGCTGTTAACCATCGTTCAACGGTGCCCTCGCTACTTGCTTCTCCTTAAGGATCTTATTAAATACACCGACGAGGACGATCCAGAGCATGCCAAACTCAATACAGTTCTTGCTCTCGTAACAAAAAGTGAGTGCAATGCTATTTAGGTGACCTCTTGCTGATGATTCCTAGTTACTACTTCGTTGAACACCTCGTTACAAACCCACACTCAAATCTTGTTATTACTCGCCCTTCAGCGATCCACCAGTGGTCTTCCAATACAACTCATCGAGCCAGGTCGCATTTTCCTGAAACGGGGTACCCTACTTCAAGCTGAACGTAGTTCCATCCCTCGGGAGCGGGAATTCCTCCTGTTTTCTGATTGCCTCCTGTGGCTCGCCAATGAGGAAGTCGAGCGCGCGTGGAATCTTGGTTGGAGTACTGGCACGGCTGGTGACTCTAACAGTTCGAGCCCACAAACACCTGTGAGGCCCAAATTAGTTAGGAGCAGGAGCAAGAGCGAAGCCGAACTCCTGAAGGCTCAAGGCGACAGTCAAGGGGTTTCGGCCCCTCCACAGCGGCCTCATTCCACCGTTATACCTCCTCCCATGAAGAAGCCTTCGAACCCTCCGCCGCCTGTGCCGAGAAGGCTACCTAGTGCGGGAGAAGAGAAGTGGATTTTCAAGGGGCAGGTCTCTTTGGTTGATGTAGAGGTTATTGTTGTCCCACCACGAGAAGAAGGCGACGAGCGGAAGTTGGAAGTATTGAGTCCCGCGGGAAGCTTCGTGCTTTACGCTGGTAAGCTCATTATTCGTTTCACATTTCTTCTATTGCTTATCTCTTTATAGGCTCCGAAGATGAAAGGGAAGTTTGGGTCTCCGAGATAAGGCAAGCAAAGGCGCAGCTCCTCGCCTCGTTGAACATGATTAATTCCAATTCCACGCTCACATCTTCTTCATCAACGAACCACCTACGTCGCTCATTACAAGCATTACCTTTCCCACCATCCGATGAACGCATTGCTACCATCCGTGCTGTGCAGAGCTCCAAAGACTTCTCAGAACTTGAAGGTGTCAAACATGACAGGGACAACAGGAAAGGCAAGGAGAAGGAGCCGATGGAAAGGAGAAGGAAGGTAGAGCATTGGGTGCCAGCCATCTGGATACCAGATGAGAAGACGGATTCATGCATGCGCTGCGGGAGGTCGTTCAACTGGAGACGAAGACGACACCACTGCCGGCTTTGTGGACGTTGTGTATGCGCTGCTTGTTCAGGCAGGGTACGTCGTCCTCGATGGGTTGTCAAACTGGCGTGCTGACCTTCTTGATAGACTTTCTTCATTGCAGACCCAAATGCAAGAGACTCGTCATCAAAACCTGCACGCGCTTGTGAAGCTTGCTACGAGACTGTTTTCCCACTCGTGGATCCTCCCACAAATAGAGAAAGCGCTTCTAGTCCTAACAGCTCGTCTTTCCTGTCTTCGAGTGTCGGAACAGTTCGTCCAGGTAAAGATACTATCACGTCCCTGTCCATGCTTCCTTCATGGGTATCAATGCCATCATTACCAACGCAAGCCTCTCAACCTCAAGCGTTGATGCAGATGGCGGACGTCGATATCTCCACGGACCTCCCAGACACGTACACTCAGGGAGCTAATACCGGCACCAGCGCACCCAATTCCAGTGAAATTGAGGCTGTGAAGAGAGGGCGCGTCCGTTTGAAGTCGGCTTCGCGACCAAAGAGCTTTCATCAAATCCTGGAAGACTTCCAACAGGGCCAACAAGGTGGTCGGCAACTTGGAATATTCCCTTCCTCGCCATCTACACTTATGGACTCCGCGATCGAGGAAAATTCGGAGTCATCAGTATCAGAGGATGAAGGAAACGCCGCGGGAGAAGGTTTCGAAGACGCACTGCCATTGCCAACTCCGCCTTCCATAACCTTCTTATCACAACCTCCAAGTCCGGCCCCTCGGAGAAAAGAGAATACGGCGAGAAGGTCAAAGAGGTTCTCTTTACCAGCTGTTGCCTTGCATACAACGAACGTTACTGCGAGAACCACAAGCATGACCAGTGGTACCAGTGGTACCAGTGGATCTGGGAGTGGCGGGAATGGCAGCAGCAGTGGTAGTGGCGGGGCAAGCGGAGGCAATGGAAACGACAACGTTGGTGGGGCGATGGGCAGGTTAAGGAGGTTTTCTCTGGTCCCAGGCATGCGGAATTGAGGTAATCAATCGTTCTGGTCTGAGGAGTCGAGTTTCATGAGCTCCATGTTGAGTTATGAGGGTAGGAGCTTGGCGTTGTTAGAGAGGTCGAAGTCTTATTATGAACTGAAATACCCCTGGAATTTGGGCTGCAGGGATCGCCGTTGGATTTGTGTTTTGATTGCGTAACTTGTGGATGTTTCGTCTGTGTGTATTTTACCTGTATTTTAGCGTCTTACGAGAACGGTGGATACGCCCCTTCCAAGAAAAAAAAAAGCAGAACGGAACAGAAAAATACACTCAAGGAAACCATTAAATTATTTCCAAGATAAATCCAGAAACCACTTTACAAAACGTCAAAATCGCAATAGCACTAGTGCTTCCATCTGTGGTTAAGGAATGAGCTCAGACTTGAATGGTGGACGGCACAAAATTCACATTTTAACCACCTTATCCTTGCCTCCGCTCACAACCTTGTCAGCTACGAAATCCACACAATAAACCTCGTCTGCGTGACCCGGAAGGTCCATCTTGATTTTGTAGGTCTTCAGATCCCAGATCTAGTGCAACCGTTAGACAGGACACTGATTTAACTAGTGAAAGACCCACTTTGAGGGTACTATCCTTACTTGCACTTATCAGCATTCGGCTATCAGCACTCCAAGCTAATCGATACACAGCGCCAACATGACCACGCAGAGTCGCCACGAATTTGCCGGTTCGTCCCTCCCACAACCGAACGCTGCTATCCCACGAAGCACTAGCAGCCCATCTGCCATCCGGCGAGAACGCAACATGGCAAACTTGACGTTGGTGACCGGTCAAACGAGTGACCGGCTTCGTGGGGTTGGTCGTCGAAGGCGTGCTGGAGGGAGAAGATGACGGGAAGGGAGACCAGAGGAAGAGTGTATGATCATCTGAACCGGAAATTAGAATTTCTGGTGTCGTTTTGAGGATATTCTCGTATCGCCCTTTGGCTAGCTGCTGTGCTAGAGACGTCACGTTAGGAATAGTACAGTAATCAGCCGGAGGTTATGGCGAACCTTCTTCGTCTGATGAGGGCTTTTTGTTAGTATGGTCGAAGGGACCTGTCCGAAGGACGAAATCGGTGTTGAGAGCAAGAGTAGTCACCCAGTGTGCGTGGTCTTTAAGGGTATGTAACGGTCGGCCCTGTACGTCGTCAAAATGGGGAGACCTCACGATCCAAGCCGAAACTTACCTTCTCTGCGTCCCATATCCGTACCGTGCGATCACTACTTGCAGTGTAAAGAACACCACATACTCCCCCAGAGCCACCCCATTTTACGACATTGACACTGGCGGTGTGGCCTCCCAAGGTATATTCCACTCTCCTTGTGGCAAGAGACCATACCCTCACGGTACCATCTTTTGATGATGAAGCAAGACGAGGGGCTGATGGATTACTGTCGTCGCAAGAATGAGAATGGTTGATTCAGGGTCTAATGAAAAAGTGAACGTACATATGGATGGGTTCCCAAGCGAGCGAGGTGATCCACTTCGCATGTCCTCTCAGAGCGTCACCTATTGCCTTGCCAGTCTTAGGATCCCAGAGCCGAACGTGTCCGTCATGCCCTCCACTAGCCAATTTTCTTTCCATCGGCTCCCATTCTACACACAAAACCCATCCTTTATGGCCCGAGAGTGTGTGTGATGGTGTTTCCGTGTTGAGGTCCCAAAGTCTTACGTTGGTGTCACCAGATCCAGTTGCAAGGAGCTTTCCTGTGGGAGAGAAGGAAGCACAGAGTATTGGAGATGAATGACCTAGATAACGGTGAGTACGGTATTACCAGTTTCTAAGCAACAACTTGCCTGAAAGCGTAGATGAACATCTGGTTGCTGGTCTGACGCGGAAAACGCTCTGTGGGGAGCAATAAACGACGATAACATCTTCTGGGGTAAAGTGTCCAGAAGGGTGGTTCAGTACATCGGTTTCTATGGATTTGGTTACGACAATCCGAGAAGGGGTAGCTTGTCCTGTTTTCGAATCATCCGGCAAGGTCACATGGAAGGAGAAAGGAACTGGATCTTCATCCTAAAATGTTCAGTAAAATCGAAGTCAATGCAAGGGCACACGCACCTCAGGTGATAACTTGTTGACAAGGAGTTCCAAGGCCTCTCTGGTCACATTTGCGGGTATGTTGACTGCCGGAGCTAGTGATTTCCCGTCATCTTCGGACACGAATTGTACTACAACATTCGGGGTAGGCAAAGGCTCCTCTTTTGGAGGCTCTGGTGCTCCATGGTATACTTTCTGTCGTTTCGGTGGAGGGAGTAGGGTCGCCATATTCGAATTTGAGTATTACGCTTGGGATGAAAAAATCAATCACTTGCTAACTTTGATTTCATCAGTTGATCGATTGATGTTTGGATCGGAGAGGTGAACCAAATATACCCTGATTTGTAGACCGTTGCCGTCACAGCGCAATCCCGTTAGCGTTGATCAAAGGAAATAACAAGGGAAGGGATTGCACACACGCACGGATCCCTCAGTGACTCTACTTCCAAGGCCCTTCTCCAAGTTCGCTCGGCTTGACAAGTCATGCTCCTGAGTGCATCAAATCGATGGACCATAGGCCATAGCCGAGTCCCCATGCTTGTCCGAGGACTACACCGTGGAGACTGACAACCTGGAGAATATTTCTCATGTGACATGATACAAGAGTCAAGTTAGGAGACCTGTGAGCTTGTCCTTACTCAATCGTCTGGCATGAAATAACAATATGACCATGAGAGTAGAGTGCAGCGCCAGTGGGAAAACCTTCATTCACCTGCGACACCACCTAACATGAACTTAATTCCATCAATGCGCAGCTGACCGGATTGAGGACAAGCCCCTCTCATGAACTTAGGCCGAGTGTTGAGCTCTAATTCGAGCTAGTACTTATTCATAAGACGCGCTTAGACCTTCTATCAAAACCTGGGAAAGGAGCCGACGGCATCTTCTGAGAGTGTTCTCAGGTGGATTATGTTGAACCACATATTATGACGGGGTGTCGACGACCAAGAACTCCACAATGATGAAAGAGCTTTTAATCCGGGTTAATAGTTTGGAGAAAGACGAGACAAAAATCATTTCAGAGTGATCGCATGTGGCGCACACTCAACCTTGCGAGAGAACAGCCAAGCATTCATTAATAGCGACTGGTCGAGTGGGGAAAGACCACTACGTAAAGGCGAGGGAAATTCCAAGCAATGGAACTGAAAGGGAATAAGTAACGTTCATATAGAATGAGTGGAACTTACCTGGGACTTGGACACATCTATAACAAGCTGCTGGTAGTTCTTTTGATTTGGAAACTGTCACGCTAGCTTGGGAAACGGCATACATAGTTTGAACTTTGAAGCACGAAAACAATAGTTTTGATGGAGTTGTGCGTGGCAGCAGTATTGCAAGAGGCATTCTAATCGCTCCTCGCCCGAGGGGGGTATGTAATAATGTGGCAAATTCGTGTCACGAGGTAGCAAAATTATGACCAACACTCTGTTTATTCAACGAGAACTTGGTGGTGCCGTCCTGCGCACGTAATTTGACGTTTGCATGTTGGATCTTTCAACAGTCTAGTGCCTCGAGGCCTCCAAAGTGTTCTTCTGCCGGCGTGAGGACAACTAGATTGATTCCATTAGCACCCTGCTTCAGGCAGACCGATTGTTCAGCAAGTTGACCGGCTAACTGGGAGCAAAAAGTCGTACCCGGGCTTTTTTGAGTGACCGTTTTGACGCCCGTTGCTCCCTGAGTGCAACGTTCCAAATCCAGTTCTTCTCATGTCAAGTTGTCACGCTGACCGTTTCCCGACCTCAGACACCGATGTTTACTCTGATGTGCCGTTTTGCTTGACCCGGATCGTGGAGTTTCTCTCACAAATTGCTGTAGCTACGTAGCTTCTATCTCCGTTATCAGCTTCAGTGCATGATGCCCGTTAGGCCAGCGATCCAAGCTGTTCTGTGAGGGTGCACTGCTTTTCCCAAGCTGCGATGGGCTCTAGAGAACAGGGAACTGACAATGAGTTGAACCGTGTTGAGTGTTGGTTTTGGCACTGTAAGATAAGTTGCCTTGAGGAAAACGGCTTTTAAGTGGCAAAAAAGAGGATAAGTGAGGCTCCACTGTCAACGGAAAGAAGAACTTTGCGATTTTTGGAATCTCACACCAACACAAAGGTTGTTCTCCGATCATTTCAGTATATTTGACTCCGTTACGGCTGGTCCAGGTTGCACATACATGCGCGCACATACTTATTATGCTCAAATAAATCCTGCCTCTCATGGACGAGTTGATGCCTTTCACGTCGGCGTGACATCTTGATAAGTATGTGGCGGGAAACAAACACCCTTCCCGTCCAAATGGGTTTCCAGGATGTCAAGCCATGAATGACAGGATGATTATCGATACCTTACTACTTTGCTAAGTAGTGTCCATCAACGTTGCCCAAATCAATGTACGACTTACAAGAGCATGACGACATCATAAAATGGTGAGTTTCCTTTCTTGCACTACCGCTTCCCTCGGGGGTACACTTGTTCATTCACTCACAAGGCTATTCCTGCACCTCCTCTTTCAGGGCTTTGTAATCTCACGCCGTCTATTTTCTACTGATTGCACAGCGACTAGCCCTTCGTTTCAGCGTAAGTTCTCCGATACTCTGGTTACTAATAGTCGGTCTCGCCCCCAGGCCATTAAATTTGTTCGGTCGAGTCATCATCCGGAGTTCTGTATACTGCGTTCTTGTACATGGAATGGTATAACGGCCTCACAAACCCTAGACAGCTCTCCGAAGGGCGGCTAGCTTTCCACGGTTACGGGAATGAATGTGCTCTAGGCTGAAGAAAGGCAATCAACGCGACTGACAAAGTTGACCTGATCCACTCATCCTGACGGCCAAATTGAGTGTCGATTGCTGAAAAAAAATACCTATCATCATTAACATAATAACTTGTAGGTATCGCAAGCAGAGGCTCAAGATCATCAGGAGCTAGGACTCAAATTTAACGCCACAAATCGCCAGGTGACAAACACACTAAGCTTGTTCTACCCATCGAACCTTGTTCGCACTCTCACTGTCAAGATATTATCAGGAGCGATACTGATCCACTTGTTCCCTCTTTGACTCCCAGTCGCCTCTCACACTAACAGTTTAGGAGCCTAGCGGCCCAAATGTGGCGCACTCAGCGCCAAGCCTGGGAGAACTTTTAGGAGATTAATTTGTGTTGCAGTTTTTGGCATTGCTGGTTCCCACCTGATCTTCATCTACATACCAACTTCGAGACATCTACGGATGAGGATAGATAGCGAAGCGAGCACCATTGTGACCTCTTAGCCTCAGAGTCACCATCGTGTGTATCCGAAGGCCAACACGAGGTTCTAATCACTATTCGTTTCACAGCACTAGAAGATGTGGCCGGCAGTCCTAACAATACTGTGATTCTCATCTTGTTGATCCTGATGCTCGTTCCAGCTTCTCAAAGTGCGATACATCCCGCCAAGCATCACCAAATATGAACTGTGAGACCAACTGGCTGGAAATGTCAGTAATAGCTGGGCGGGCTCGACTCAAACACGAGAAGCCACCCAGAGTTTGGCGCCGGACGGAACGTGTTTCTCAAGTTCAAATTTGCTCTACACCGGCCCGGTCCTAGGGTCTCGAGTCGACACGTCGCAGCTCGCTAGAACGCACCCTCCTCTCGTCTTCCATGTTCTCAGCCTATATCCATAACTTGGGCTCGCGGCTTCCTCTCGACATCTTCTCGCGAGTTACTGGGGAATGGTCTTGTGTGCCGCGATCGAGGTTCTACCGATAACTTAGAGGTCCAATCATTTTATCTCGTTTTCCACGCGAACGCCCTCACTGCTAAGCCTCTGGGATATGCAACTTTCCTATCGTGTCATTATTGGTTTCGATGCAGTATGTCTTACTGAGAAGAGTAAGATGCCAGGGCTAGCAGAGCATTATTCGTGTTCGCTATCCACGATCACCGATCCTGGGGACCACTCGTCACCCCCTCCTCCCGAAATTACCTGTGGATCTCTTGGCGTCTGAAGCTGCGCGAATCTCCCACCAGAATTTCAATGGACAAAGACTCGAAAGGCTGGTAATAGCCTCGACGAGCTCCTTTCGCTTGGCCGGTGGGAATGATGATACTAGTAGACCTTCGCTGCAAATGGTAGTGTTATCAGCATATAAGTGCTCAACCCACTAACACAACAGAAAAATCAAAGACAGCTCATCAGTTAAAGGGACGAGACATTCGTAGCTAATTGTTAGGTAACATCCTCTAGGGAACATGGCCTTTATTTACTGTCGGGTCAATTCTCGTTGTGATATACATGACAATCGTGATCCGTTGACTGACTGCCCGATGAACATCGCCTATCGGTCTAACCCCGGCACTTCATCGCACTTTCCCATCCTTCCTCAGGCTTTCGCACACCCGCTGTGGTTGATTACGTTCCTATCGGCGACTCGTCTCCTCTCTTTTCATCAGGACGTAGCTTATAAGGAGCACATGGAAATACACCTTTGGACCGAACCAAGTTTAGAGCAGGATGAGACAAAAATTCTTGGATATCGGACATTCTTTCGGAGCGCGGTACGGTGATCAGTCACCTGAAGTGAGGTCAGCAAGATCTCAAGCGAGTTCCGGGGTCGGAGTCCGAGGTTCAGGGAATAATTGTACGCACCCTCAGTCTCACGACTCAGCTTGTCACGCTTATATTATTTGCCTGGGGCTCGGTATCTCGGGCCTAGTACAAGAGTAAAGGTATTGCTCAATTATTCGATCCATTGTGCTCAACTTATGATCAGTAGCATTCAGGCTTATTTTGTGGCTACAGAATCAAGGATCTTGGGGGTTCTTTTTTCAGGTTGTACACTACCGAGGTGTTGGGGCTCATACTATCAATCAGGTCAGGTTGCAGCAGCAGATTCCTGATCGGGGATTGATGAAATCACAAGGATCATTAATCAGTGACTGGATGCTCCTGGATTTAACGGGACATTATGGCCGGTCCGAAACGCCATGCTACTTAACGGATTACCTCGCAAGGTGATGTTCGGTGGTTCTGATGAG
Source organism: Leucocoprinus leucothites (assembly GCA_013368445.1). Taxonomy (NCBI): domain Eukaryota; kingdom Fungi; phylum Basidiomycota; class Agaricomycetes; order Agaricales; family Agaricaceae; genus Leucocoprinus; species Leucocoprinus leucothites. The sequence goes on along the minus strand of JAACJO010000002.1, from coordinate 2,682,059 downwards.
GGGATGCTTTTGTATAGCCCCTTTCTCTACAAGGAAAAGGACGCCTCGGATTCTACAAAAGCGCCGGAGTATCGGGAGAGTCAGTACTGAGAGGATGGATACTAATGAAGCTCAAACTGGTAATAGCGAGGTTCAGCACACGTAGCAGAGGTGATGGACTCGGACTGATACCACATGCATCGAGTTTCCGCCGCCGAGGACTTAGGGACTGCAGCCCGTGTCAATGGACGAGTTAGGGATGGCTTTGCCTGTGCGTCGGTGTTATCGTGATTCGTGATGTAGCCCATGAAGCATGGAAGCTCTGACTCGAGGGAAAAGGAGAGTCATCAGGTTCTAGTGGTCGCCTTTGCAAGCATTGACCCTTGATACTCCACTTATTCAGACCAATATCCGTCCCTCAAGCTCGGAGTTAAAGCGAGCTGGAAATCGTCATTGTTACTCTCTGATAATCATACACTTATGAGTTATCATTGTGGCTGTACTTGACACACAAATGAACCCTGTAGCCTCTTTATGTAGCTCAAATGCACCCCAGGGGCGTAGCTTCTGGTTTCAACGATATTGCATATGCTAGCCAGGCTTTCCAAGGGAAGCCACTTCGCTTGAGGCATCACCTGGGTAGAGTTTACCAGAGAGGGCATTAATCCGAACGTAAATAGTGTATTTGAACTTCCTGAGGTTATCCACGTAGAACATCGAGCCTAGATACCTCCTGAGTCCGCCGGTTGCAGTGCCCGTGATTCCTACTTCGCGAGCTTAGTTACACTGGGATATTGGTAGCTCCTAGACTTCGCAAACACCACTGATCTGAATGACTGCCATCCACCCTATGGGACGGGTCGGGTGGTATCAAATATACCTTCGTCATTGGTGTCAAACTCCCATTGTTCGAGGTGACGTTCTTAAAATCAGTGCTTAAACCTCCACGCATCAGGATAAACTAAGTGGTTTAGTGTGTGTTTTACTCACAAATGCTTCGATATGAAATTCTTTACCCTACTACCGTACTGATCCACCATTCTCAATTTCCCCTAGGAGAAAAGTATACTATTCGATTACCCCGGACCGCAAGTGATTCAAAGGCATTCATATATTATCTTATTCTACCTCCTTTAGTAGGCTTGGAGATCATCATGAGAAGAGAGAACTGAGTAGGGCTCCTGGCATACGTTTTATAAAGACAAGCATAGCTTCGGTGCGTCGCCTTGAGCGATCAAAATCCATCGTTTATTTTGCATGAAACGTCCTGACAAACCTGTCCGTCCCAAACCCTGAGGGTTGCTTGTGATAAAACGGGTAACAGTTTCCCAGGAATTGGGATTAGCCGCATCCAAGGCCAAATTTTCGTTTTATTGTGGTAATTCTTGTCCATTTGGACTCATACTCCGCCCTCTGCGTAGCCCTGCAACCAGTATCTTTTAGTGCTTTCCCCCCAAGCCCAGTAATCTGGCGAAATTCAACTAATTTCCAGCAGGGTTTGATCACGGGCGGGAAACTTGGATTTATTAATAAATTCAAGATGGTCAACCTGAACCATGGCCACCAAGAGATGTCCCTTGGTTGATACCTTGTGTCTCCCAACCCTGGCAGCTTAAACAAACTCCTGCACAACTATTGATCGAATCAAGGGAAACCTTCTCTCCGTAACTGTTACACCTTGGCGACACAGGAGTTGTGAACGTTCTGGGCAAGATATTCACTCAGTGACAAGTTGCCAAGTCCAACAACCTGGTCTACGGAACGGTGTGTGTGATGTTCAGCTTGTGACTTTCGCATAGCCTTCAAATTCCCACTCGGATGCCTCGTGCCGCAGCACCTGTGTGAGACAGACTTGTGGAGACTCGGTAACGTCAGTTCACACACCGACCGCCCATTTACCCTGGTGTATGTTTGGCACTGACGTCCCGAGACTCCTTTCCTCCGCTAGGAGCCCTTCATAAAGCAATCCGTCGCAATTGCCATTCTCTTGGATACTTATTTTTGGAAGCTTCTCAGCGAACGCTGCTGGTATACTGGGTCAATATAAATGCAGATGCCAGTTGATTCTACTCGTATTTTAGACTATCACGTCAGAGAGCGAAGTAGGAACACTGATATAAACCCCTCCACTGGAGCTGATTGGGCAATGTAGTATTTTCCAAGCGTCATGTTTATCGTATGAGGTCGTTACCCACTGATTTGAATAGATCCTCAGGGCTCTGGAGGGTTTTAAATGCTGGGATACGTATCAATGGGAAAACTAGTGGCTTGATCTGAGATAAAATTGATGTGGCAGACCACAGTTAGCGAGATCCAAGCCGAGGGCTATAGGATGAAGGGAAGGGAATAGTGAGAGTGAATGGTAACCGTCGCTTCAGCTGCTTAGCTGTCGATTGGATACGTTATCGCCTATCGGCGTCAGATCAAATTGGTCTTGCGAGATGTAATTCAGAACCGTAGCAAGCCAATAATCCCATGATGCTAAAAGCATTTGGTTGGGACATGCATTAACGGGGCAGCGATACAAAGTATTCCGGATCTCGAGGACCCGAGAGTTGTGTTGCTATGCTCGACAAGGTGACAAGTTGAAGATACTATTACATCGAGGGCACTTTGCTCGGGAATAGCCTGAGACCCGAAAATGAAGATTGAACGATGACACGGCGAGCAAGGGGACTAAAAGCCGTACCGGATGACACAAAACAGCTGCATTCGCACAGATGCGTAGGGAACATCTCCTCTAAGCACTCATTTGAGACACCGGCACGAAGTTTTTAGCATTGGCATGTCGAAAGGCGGCTCGCTGAAGCCCATTCACATCCATGAATACAAATATGAATTGCATTGTAATGACTAGGATCCAGATTTCACGAGCGACAAGGGGGTTAGCTCGCTACAGCAACTTAAAAACAGCTCACCTCGGAGTCATCTCACAGCCCGTCGCGCCGTATCAGCCAGTCGGTATCGAGTGAGCAGCTTGAGAGTTACCAAGAATAAGTATCAGACGCGAAAATTCCGAGCGACTCCACGAGAGTCAAGAAAAATTTGCAGATCGTGGGTTCTCGCCGTTCTAGTGACACGAGCTGTCGATAGCAATCATACATATGTTTGTCAAAAAGTGCCATTAAAGCGAATAACAGCAACGTCGCAGTGGCCAAAAGCCGGGTTGCCGGCGTGAGAACTTCACGTCACAGAACTCGCAAATATCAAAATTCATTTACAGTAGCTGTCCTTGTTACCACCTTCTTGCATTCGACTGACATTGCGGCGGCGCACTTCTAGCTGCCGGTAACACCACACCGGAAGGGAACTATGAGAAGGAGTCGACAGGTGTGTAACACATGCGACCGGCACCTCCTAAACCTCAAGCCTTCAGTGCTTCTTGTCAATCTCTATCAGGCGGTGATTCCCCAAAAATGTTCCCCAGTTTTCTTCGGAATCTCAAGGAACTCTAGTTTAATCAGATCGGAAGGCGCCACCCTTGACTTAATTCATTCGCGAGTAGTCATCCAATATCCATGCATCGATACGGCTCGATGAAATCAATGACGATCTTGACATATAATATAGTAAACAGAACGCCGCAATTCCGAATCCGTCACAATGCGCTTGGCCAGTCATTGACCTTGGACATTAGGCAACGCGGCAACTCCATCCAAATCGATGACTGAAAACGACATGTCTGGATAATCGATGAGATGGTGTGAAAAGAAAACGTCAAGCGGAAATAAGTCAACAACACTTCATAAGTTGAATGAAGGGGTCTTATTTGCTAATTCTTTAATACGCACAGCCCAAGGCAATGGAACAGTCTCAACCACACCGCAACGGCCTTTGCTTCTCGAGTTTGAGCTTATGAACATTATGAAAAAGTGTGTGAAAAGTTGACATGCCACTGAGGCGGGAAGCTCGATGAAAAATGCAGAGAACGGCTGGCGTGACAGTGAGCGTCTATACTCCTGGGAAGTAGATCGCAGACGCAATTAGGTTCTTTATGGGTTATTAGCTTGTACAGGGCTAGAAGCCCGCCCTGGGATGCCGTGAATATTGGCAATCGTTCTTCTTTTGGTGGCGGCGCACTTGAACGCTCCTTGCTGTTCTCGATCGTTCTTTTTGGGCATGCCGTGACACGTAATACAGCACTTACCGTAGGCAGAATGGGTAGCCGAGTGACAAGGAACTTTCTTTGTCTTGTAAAAGTTCCCTGTACAACCTTCCTGATCAGGTTCGACTTGCTCGTAAAGCACTCAAGGACCTTTAACTTGGGTGCACTATCGATAACAAATCAGAATGTAGTGCTAGCTAAGGACAATTTTTTGGGAGTAAGCCTTTCACAAGGACAAGAGACAACAAGCCGTAAGGCGCCCTATCCCATTCGCTCCTGCACATGTCTGTTCCGCCCAGGGTCACGCAGGCGCGGAATCACCTTCGGGGCGCTCCCACTACCACTTCCCGAGATATCCCACCAAAGGCGCATAACTTAGAACCCCTCCAAGCTGGGTCTCTCAAGGTCCCAGCACAGCGGAGTCCTAGAAGGAAGTGAACCTTCCCGGATCCCATGCCGCGTCCCGAACCCAAGGGACTAATAGACAGCCCGGCATCCTGGGAATTTTCCCTTGTATGTCCGGGAGAGAAAAGGAAAAAAGAAAAAAAATATGGAAGAGTGGGATTTTCGCTCGTTCTCGCCTCCGAGATTCACTCGCTGATAATTCGGATGCACAGGCGTAGCTTTTTTTTCTTCGAATTCTGTTTTCACCGTCTGGGCTCCATATCATTGATCTGGTATTACTCCGGCATCTATGATAGTTCAAAAGTTCACGTCCACGTTCCACCGAGGAAAAAAAAACAAGCATGCATTATTATGCGCATATACGGTACAACCATACACACGCTTATACACCATCCTCCGTCTAACCCCTCGCGCATATGAAATTATTTCTCACTCTCGCCAGCCAGTACAAAGGGAAACAATGAAAGAGCCGCTGTTCACTCCTAGTTTTTTTTCTCACCGTCAAATATACGATCAATTATGATCATCAGGGTTAACCACTTACCGTAATCTAATTCGATTCTCACACACCGGTAAGCGAGATACAGACTTATTATGCACCTGTGGCTGACTTGGCTGATTACCCGGCTGGCTGCCAGCCTTTCTTCAGCGGCTGTCTTTGAATGACATCGCGACCCCTATAATAGTAAGAATGATGCTTTCCCCTCTTTCCTTAAATTAACAAAACCTTACCCCTCCCTATGATCTTGATTCTTGATCGATTTCCCTGAGGGTGACTGCACCTGGCGCCTGGCGCCTCAAAGCTGGCATATTGATCTCATCTACTCGACCACGAAAGCCAATACCCTTTCCCCAGTGGTGGCTTCGACTGAGTGGCTTCAGCCTTCAGGGGCAATGTGGCTTTTGATTAAGATACTACTACTTACTCAAAACAACGAATCCGTGCTAAAAAATCGCTTTGCTGTGGAGCGATACTCACGGCACAGTGTCATTGCCATTGCAGTGCCTTGTCCTTATTCTCTTCGAGATGCGATCCTTTATCCCTTCAAGTCATTCTTTCCGTGAGAGAAAAATGTGATAAACTAGGTTATCAGTATTATTCACCGGCACGACTCGGGCGGGTCGATCACACACTGCTGGTTACTAGTCCGAGGTCAGTATAAGGAATGGGGAATAGGAAACGGGAACGTGTAGAACCCAAACGTGTTAAACTAGATCATCAGTTTATGTCGTTATCAACACGTTTCCCTTCCGACTGCAGGGAGTAACCTCCCAATGGGTAACTATTGAAAAGCAGTACTGCATATCTATCTCCCAGAGACAACGGGTTAAGATCAATGTAATGGGCTTCAAGGACATTTCCAATACATTGAAAGTGACCCTCCTCCAAAATAGCTTTTTTTTTCCACAACCAACCACTTGGAGGCAGTGACCATCCGAAAAATATCAATAAATCGGAAGCTGTTTCGCACCGCTATGCTCGTTTTCTTCCCTTGATCATCCCCAACGCACAGCACAGCTATTTCAATTTAACAACAACTACAACAACAACAACATCAATTCACTTACTTATCTCCCTCCATACTTATCCGTGCGACTGAGTACTGATCAGGTCGTAATTAAAGTCCCCACTTCTACCCAGACTGTGCACCCACCCCACTACGATGGGTCACGGTATTAAGGGGGAGAGGGGGAAGGGGAAGGTATTATTGTACTTATGATCACACACATAAGACGGACTCTTGTCAAGAATAAACTGATTCCTGAGCTTGAGAACATAACCCACGAGTCCGAGGGTCGAAGCCGGGTTCAACAAGGAACGAGTTCAACAGTTCACCGTGACAAGACACACACACACACACACACACACACACTGCCTGCCTACCCGCGGCCGGTTACCCACTCTTCCGATGTTTAACTATTACTACGTCCCAGGGGAGACCCAGACCCTTGTTCAAAGGGGGGAAACCGTTGAACACGAACATTCCACGCTCTTACATTCCATTCAGACATCTTTGACAAGATACTGACAGGCAATGCTGATCTGATTTGATTTGATACAATGACTCAAAGACTTCCCTCAAATCAAACGCCACGAGGCGACCAGCACCGTCCATGACTCAACAACGTAGCACTTACGACTCACTCAATCAATCAAAAATACCAAGAAAAATCAATTAATTTCAAGTAATTATCATAATAAGAACACGAGTGTATAGAGTAGTAAAGTGGGGCGAGTCAATTCGCCAACGTTATTAACGGGTGTATAGCGGTAGTACTATGCAAGTAGGTGGGAAGCGGATCTGAAGTATGGAATGATGCGACTGATGATGCGAAAAAGCAAGCAAGGAAGCGAGAGAGAGAGAAAAAACGTGAGGTCAAGATGGTGATAGATGGGATGAGAAAAAGATTGTAATGACAACAGGAACAGCAACAACAAAGCTGAGAAAAAGAAAGCCTGTCGAGCGGTCGAATGAAACATGAGAAAACGCGCAGCACGAACAGAACAGAAACATGCGTGCGTGGGTCTCGGAGTTGTCAAGTATGTAAAAAAAACGGTGTGTACGATAATGTATGTAGGCAATGCATGCAGGTCCGAAGAAACGGTCGTAAAGTATGGTAAAAAAGCGTGATCGAGGAGTCGAGACCACTAGTAACAAGAAAACATATGCAAAAGTGCGGCAACCTCGTGTGCGTGTGAGAGAGATCCATGCATGCGTGTGTGTGAAAAATACAGTGAGGAAGGAAAAAAAATTGTTGTCGTCGCAGATGGTTGCATGAGAAAGAGATAGAATAGAAACCATAAAGGTCGTAGCGGGGTCGAGCTGATGGATGGGATGATGATGATGGGTCATCGGAAGGGATGGATGAATGAATCAATGATGAAATGTGATGCAAACAAGTCGTGGCGCACTGGAGCCCAGGAGTGCGAAGAATTATGAATGCGGGAAAAAAAAAGTTGCCGGATGATGATGACAATTGACTCTGCAAACAAGCGAATAACTTATGCGGAGAACAAGACGAGAGGAATCCAAAGCTGTAAATCGAGGATCCAGTCCCCGATGAACGGTGCCCATTGTCCTTCTTTCGAGTAAGGGAGGGCCATGAGGCTCCAGGGCCACTACCACCGCGGGAACACAAGCCCAAATGCCCACCCGTAATGGGAATCATTAGAACGAGGACCCCTGCGGCGTCACTCGGGTTCCAAAAAGGTATTCAGTAGAGATGCAAGGCGAGTGATAGCGGCGTTCATTTTGGGTCGAGATGAGATGGAAAGGCGAATGATGGTGTGGAGGCATGCAGTGTGGAGAGGAGAAGAGGAGCAGAATAGAGGAGACGCAGGGATAGCGTCAAGGTGGGAACAAGTGCCCGGTCAACTCGTTATCGTTACGTCTTTTGGTGTTGAGTTGTCAATAGGCCCGGCCGTTCATTCAAATGCGTATTCCACCGCAACGGAGCACGCCTCGTTGGCCATCGCGTCATTCCCATGTTGTCTCAGGCTTTGTTCCGTGTCAAACGACGCATCACACGCAGGACACGAGTGCAAGCCAAGAGAGGAAACACTCGACGGGGCGGTTGTGGATGATCGCGAGCGTTTTGATGACTGTGATGCCTGCAGAATTATGAGCCAAAAAGCACCATCGTGATCGTGGACAGTAATACTCACAATATCATCGTCATCAAGTGACAACTTGCGTTTCAGTGACGACGGCAGTGTCGGTTCTACATTCAACAAAGAACATCAGCCACAACGCCACGAAAAATAATCAAAAGGTGCACCGACCTGAAAGTGTCGCACTAATCTGGGCCGAAAAGTTTTCGCGCCATGCAAGGATGCGCTTCATGCGCAGAGAATAGGTGTCGGTGGCAGACGAGCGTTGATCACAGTAGTTGAGGTCTTCAGCTGCCTCCGAGGAGCAATAGCTCTCACAAACTTCCTCTTCTTCTTCATCTCCCTCACACTCCTCTTCCTGCTCGTCGTCCCAAGACTCCGAGTACGTAGACGAAGAGACATACGATGACGAGGAAGCTGCAAAGGCAGAGGCAATGTTTCTGGGTGGAGGAGGAGGACCTTCAACAAGCTGGATGATCTGCACGGTGTGGTGCTGCTGGTGCTGTTGGACAGGGACATAACTGAGAGAGCCATCGACGTCGAATTTGTCGTCGGCAATTGTAGACAAGTAGTTGTGAGGTTGGAGAGCAATGATGGGTGCGTCGGAGTACATCGCGTTTGGGGGGCGAGAGATTACAGGGCAACCACTCCTCTGCCCCCGTCCATTATATCGAGCTCGGTGTCACACAGGTGCCAGCTGTCACGCGTCCTAATCGGGTTATCCTCCGCAGATCGATCATCGCCAGATCAGCCTACTCTCCGAAGCTAGCCTTCCCCAGGCGAGATCCTCCCGTCCCGATCCTTCCCACGATTTCCCATCTAGATCCAATCCCACAGTGACTGCCACCGTGACCTAATTACTTGTCACCACGTCACACGTCACCTCTTGCGTCTTCTCACTCAAGCACTCCCGTTGCGGGCGGCTTCACCGTCAGCCGTAGTAAGAACTATACCAAGAAATCTCAGCCACCTCTTCCCCGGCGCGCTCACAGCTCCCCTTTTCCGGGAATCACGCTCTCACTTCCTGCACTTAGCTCTCTTGGTACACACACACACAACTTAGTATCGATCGACAGGAAAAACACAGCAACAACAGAACAAAGACGATGACAACAACACGATGTAACACAGAGAGTTCATGTACACACACACACACACACACTTTTTCAGTCAGCTTTCCTTCCCATGTCCTCCCCTGCGTCCCGGTCCCCCCACGTTCCTCTCCCACGTACTCCATTTTTGCACTCTCTCGCCTCGCTCTCCGAGATGGCTCCGTGATAGCGATAGCAAGCTAGGAAAAAGAAGCTACCTACTCGCACATTCTCGCCTCCCTCTTCCCCCTCAGCCCCAACAGCTAACCTAGGAAAAAAAAACTGCGAGAACCAGCAAGAAGCCGGGATTCGGGATGCTGGCATGACCTCACTACACACACTCACGGTCGCATCGGCGCGAGCCAGGCTTCCGCTGCCTCAAACTGGTCAATCAACTCGCGCAACACCTGCCCTTCCGAGTGCAGTTGCCGCATCGCCATAAGTGCCTAAGATCAACAAAATCAGTTAATCATCTTATCACGAGGTTCCACAGCGCTCACGATATCCCAAAACCTGAATCCTCTCTCAACCTCCAATTTCGGTGTCTTCACACCCGGGAACGTCTCCTCGCAGATCTCTAGCGCAAGTGCTTTGGCCTCCTTGACACCCTCGGCATTCGGGTCCCTCACCCGTTCCCGATTATTAATATGTGTTAGTGCGTCCAAATAGACCTTCGCCAACACTCCAAACCCTGTGTTGACTTCCGTCTGGAACGGCAAAGACAAAGAGACGTCCAAGATGTCATCTCGGGGCCTTCTAGCGTCACTCCGCAACATCATATTCAAGGTCGTCACTTCCAACAGCGTTCGCAGCGACCTCGACAATGAGCGCACAAACGAGTTGAACACCAATAGCTCCCGCGATAACGGCGCTGACCAAGGTTGAGCCTGTAGTCATTAGACAGAAAAAGAAGTCACATCCCCAAATAGAGAAATCAAATCAATATCAAATGAAAAAAAGCAGACCCACGTCCGGATAGTCAGTTATAGTTTAAATCACAACGTGAGATTACGAGCGAGAAGTCTCACCGTGAAATTCAGCGGGACGATGCTCAGAACCCGCATCACAAGGAGCATGCATGACTTCTCATCATCTATCCCATCCAACGTCGCCCCGAGTCGGCGAATTCGTAGCAAGCGGTGCGAAAACCGAGATCCAACACAACGGGGTTCGTTAAAAGTCGCACACAGTGCACAACCGGATAAGCCACACAACACAATGTAAAAAAGGAAAATTTTCTGAATCAGCTTCCTTGACAATCGAGGCCAGAAACAGAGGGAGTGGCACGACAACGCCGTGAGAACTCGCCTCGCATACACACACGCACCAGTTCCAAAACTTGGACCGCCACTGAATGCACGGTTACTCCATAGGTGCCCGTGCATTACTCCTGCTCGTACCAATTCCAGGAACAGATACAATGAATCCTGGAATTTATCGTTCAATCGCGCCTGCCGCAATGCAGCGTACATTGCCCGTGCGAGCGGAGAGTGCATGTGGGTGTTCAACAAAAATCTATCCACACGAAACTTGAAGATCAGCATGCACTACATGTGCTAGTACAAAAAAGACTCACCCTCGCAGTTCCAAGAACCGCCATATCACGTTCGCGACAATCTCATCTTTCTTCTCAAGTGGAGCATTCGTCTTGACCTTTGTACGTTGTGCGAATTTATCAGATGAAGTAGCTCCGAGACACAGTGCAAAATCGATCGTCGATGACTATCCAGGTTCGAAACAAACCCGGACGAAAATCAATCAGCATTTCATCACAGCACATGTGATAAATCAACAATCAACTTACATTCTGCCTCCTCAGCTCATCTTCAACAATCGGATAGGGAACATTCCATCCTGTCACTCTTTCCGCTAACTGCGTCGTCTGCGGCAAACTATGCGATATCGCCTTCTGCCCATGAGGCGAGGGCTGATCAAACCAGAAATACCCATACACTTGCTTCTTCCCCCAGAAGTTGTGCAATACACTACTAATCAACGCCAGCGCGGTCGCACGAGGGCCAGTCTGCCCATCCGTAATAACCTCCTTCACAAACCGCTTATACTCGTTCGTTTCCCCATTATCCAGCGGAGGGCTCTCGATAATCTGACCCGTGGTAAGCCAAATTAGCGCTTGAGGACCCATGAGTCCCCGGGAAAGGTAATAATAGACTTCATCGGGAAGGCGGTGGGTGAATATATCATGGAGATCGTTGGGGATATCAGCTGCGGTTGGGTGGTGCTGATTGTGACCACCACCACCGCTAGGACCAGATGCAGGATTATTGATGGCGAGGGGTAAAGGTTGCACGGCGCCGTCGGAAGTGAGAACGAGTGAGCATTTAATCATAGAACGGGTACGAGCGAAATGGTCGTTATATTGAATGGTCTTGACGGCAGGATGTTCGGCAAATGCAGACACGGCTGCATGTCCGGATTTATAGTATTTTACCATATCGACGGTGGCTTTGAGTGCTTGTTCGTGTACGGAGGGAGGGAAGGGGGGAGACTGGTCAAATCCAACGAGAATTCCGATATCAAGGAATTGGTCTTCGGATACACTGAGCTCTTGTGTTACTGAGCGTTTGGACGCATATTGGAAGGTCGGCGTTGCGGCGGTGAAGTCGATCTGGGTGATGACCTTGTCAACACCAGGATACAGCATCGTTTCAGTAGGCCCATAAATCGAGTGGATGTATGCCTTCGGGTGGCGGAGGAGATAAATCAACTATAGACGCGCGACGCGCATAGATTATTACCCATTGTTACACAGCATTCAGAAATACTACGAACCTGGGCCCAAGCAACGTACGGCGCGATAATAAACTCGACATTCCTATTCCTGAAAATCCTAAGCACCATGCGCCACAAATCCCACTGGGAAAGCCCGTGGCGGCCATCGAACAACTTGGTTGCGGCGTCCTCCTGACCGTTCTCGTATTTCGTCCACGCATCCCGCCGGTCTCGACACGCCTCTGTGTATTCATAGTGATGACTCTGCCTCCATTTTTTATTTGGCTGTAGCCCTGGGAAAACGAATACGGGCTTGATATGCAATTTTTCGAGGACACGGAGGTCAGCTTCGATTCGCGAAGCTAGGGCGAGGGGAAGGCCGCCTGTTGCGGCAAGAAGAGGTTCCTTTGAGCTAGGGCTTTCAAGGAGCTGCTGTAGATAGTATGCTGCGTCTATGCCGAGACGCGATTCAGAGAGGACATCAAGACGAAGCGACTGCAGATGTTTGCGCTCGTGGAGAAAATCTGTAGGGCGATTTTTAGAAATATTAACATAGAGTTTCTGTGGTTATGGTGTGCGCTCTTACTTTCAAGGTGCTTGATAGGCATGAGGATAGCGTAGGTGTTCTCGCTGGCGGAGACGATGAAGCAGTGGGCGTTGCCAACACCCAAACAAGCCCAACATCCTGCTTATGTAATACATCTGTTTCGTCGTCTTGTCGGGCGCTCATCTGTTTGACGCCGCCCACTAGCTCAGCTTCAGCAGAAAGAAACAATTTGAAATAATAACGGCTGGATATTCTGCTCCGGGCTGCTCTACCCGATTCATGACGCTGTTATGATATTTGTCTCTCTCGGAAACTACGGGTTACGCTTATTTTTGTCTCTTCTCGGGCGCGACAACCGTGTTAGCATGCACCTCCTTGGACTTTGATCCAACTTCCCGACTACCTAATCCGCTTCATCTGCACAAAACTATAGATGGAAACGGTTCTTCTCGCTGGCAACTCATCTCCTTCGAGGAAGAAGGTCTCTTACCACTCAGCCACGGACACCAAGCCCTTTCGCCATTTCTATCTTCAGTCCGAATATCCTGGACATCGTTTTCTTGGTCAGCTGGTCCATCCATGCCACCTGTCGAATTGCATCCGCCAATCGCTACTTGTTCCACTATCTGATTGACTCTCCGAAGAAGATAAATTCAGGTTCGCATTCCCACCACTTAGTAAGGTTTCTTCTTTTGTCGCATCATCATCATGCTGTCTCGAAGCCCAGGTAGAATTACATTATAGAAATTTCTTTGAACGGAAATGACTCTGTCGTGACTGGCGCTAGGCGCTCCTCCTATTTCACCGGACTTACAACGAAAATTCCTACGTCTCGGGCCTCCTATCTTCTGGTTCTACTCACGGGAAGGTCAATGTAACTGTGAACCGCGATGGGCCGTGTTTGGCGACTTGCGGTAAGGCCGATTGTCGTATGTACCATAGTTCTGGGCTTAGTCTACCTCCGTGACCGTTTGTTGTTCTCAGGTCTCTCCGGTCGTGTCGAAGGTTCTTTCATCAGCCAGAGCTCAAGTCCTTTACCCATGTCACTTCTCCCTCTCGAACACCTTCCGATGACGGATAACCTGGGGTTATCATTTGACCCCCGTCAGGACACATTCTTATCCCTTGATAGTTCTCTCTCATGCTTAAGTCACGGTAAGGCTTGGCGATTGCACCGGGACTGCAACTGAGTCTCACTGGCGCGGCGGGCCGATCTACGGTAGCATTCGTAGCACTCATATATCCGTGCCGTACCGTGGTATGCCCTTCTTGAATCTCTCATAGGTGATCTCGCCACTACACCCGAGTGACCGAGCTTAACAGTGTCATATGGAACGGCTCAGAGCGCGAGTCGGATCCCAGTCTTCGATACGTCCATCATCACATTAAAGCGAGCATCATCACGCCACCCTTCGAGCACGCCGTCGTACTCATACCAAGCCTCCCATAACAGACCAGATTTTCCCATCAAACAGTCAGTCACCTTACTCGCTACCCTCGCTGGCCCAAAGTACAACATACCACCTGTTAATCGTGCCGATTCAACAAAAGACGAGCCCGAGACATCTGACATTCCATTCTTGTCCGACCCCACGATATTTCGCCGAGCCATTCTCAAGTACCGACGATCTTGTGGGGCAACTCTGGGAGGAAACCCATCCTAATAAAGAAGTACAGCTATCGACATACGCACTTGCTAAGAACAGGAACTCGATCCGGTACACTGGGCGCCCCGCCGAGTCAGATGCCTGGGCATCCGGAACTGACAACGACGAGACTTCCCATCTTCCACGCGCCATTTTCACACAACTGCATCATTGATCAGCTCTCATAGGGAGGTTTCAGGTTCGGAACGAACGACCGCGTCCAAGTCCCGGCTCTTTGTCGGTGCCTTTTTTTTACTATATGGTGACAATTGGACAAAATCCCATCAGTCATCATCATCGTCATGATCAAAAATTACTTTCATAACTGATTTCATTGGACTGGAGAAATTCCCCACTTCATATTACTACGCAGAAGCTCTTTCTCGCTGGTCCGTAGGACCGTTACCCTCGACCGCGAGAGAACAAAGAATACTGTACTTCTTTTTATTTGAATTGAAATTTGCGGGTAATTCATCATCAATTTCGACTCTCGATCTCCTTGCCACATCTCGTCGTGTTGTCGGTAAAAAAACTGAGTAACCACATTGCTCTCGTTTCTTGTTCAAATGATTACGTTCCGGTTCGCCCTTTCCAACTTAATCAATATATTTTCGTAACATTTGTCGATCGTCAGACACCATAACGTCCTCCATAACATACTACCCAAAACAGGATAACTCCCTACTCTGGTAAATCAAGCACAGCTCGAGAGTCTGGAAGCGAACCTGGCCCATATCCTCATTAGTCTTCGGTCCGTATAACCTTAAACACCGAGAAATCAGCGAGGCAACCGTTTCCGTTTCTCAAGCGTTGGCCATGATACAGGTGCAACCAGTTGGGCACCCCTGTCATTCCTCTCACAGACCAAGTCGGGAAATCCCACCGTGGATATTTTTGATCCGAAAGTATTGCACAGCTGTTCAGACTTTTGATCAATGCCATGTGTTGCAACAGTCGTGGAAATGGTAACAGTGTGTAGGATGGTACGCTCTAACGTTCGGTTTGAAACCCGAGAAGTTCTTCAAGACTCACTGACTAAGACGGGCGCTGTCACCAACCAAGAGATTACAGATGCTAACTTAGAGAAGACTCAAGACAGTGAGAAATTATTGTGCTCGGAACACCGAATACATGAATTCCGATTTATCTATCCGATAATGACAGTTCTCATAGCTGTCCCACTTACCAAATTAAACGATTTTCGCAAAGACACTCGACTCATGGTCATAGTTTCTACTTCCCATTCCGCCACGGCGAAGTATGGCGACTGATGCGCTTTGTCGCTCTCCATGGCGCTGGAAAATCTTGGAGTGGGACTGTTACGACACATGCCTGGCCCCGCAATGCTCAACCTAGGCTAGGGATCTACGCTTGGCCTTTCACACCGTGACAATGCATGGCATCCGACTTATCCATCGCCAAGATTCCAGAAGCCGAATTTTTCACCTCGCTTGCGACGGGAGAAGTTAATAGCCACAGCCCAAGATCAGCTCACAGTCGTATAAGTACATCGTCTGGGAAAGGACCCAGACTTGGATGGCTTGGTGACACTAAACATAAGTGTCGAAGTCGATGGTGGGAATACCCCACACCGAGAACTCGCTTTCGATAGGACGCCAAGCCGTATAGCACATTTGCACCTCGTGATTAATGCAGGTCAGGAGCACGAAAACAGCGTGTATGTGGCCCATGGAGGAGGATAGTAAACCTGAGAGACTGAGGTCTTGGTGCTGAGTTTTTGAGTTCTGAGTTCACCCCAGAACTCGGCTCTCCTTCATCAAAGGTCCTCTTTTACCCCTTCAATCAAATAATCGAATGGTTCTGGGATACCTCAAGCAACCTTACTCGGAGCCTAACTCGTTTCCCAGCATCGCCATCAAGTTGAGGCCGAGTGCGGGCTGAGGGTAAAGGAAGCGTGATTCTTTCTCAGACATTCACCCAGTTGCAACCCTCAGCGTGTGTACTGTAACAGAAATTGTTGAGTCATTTGGCGGCGATGATCAAGGACCGTCAGGATGCCACTTGTTTACAATACTGTCAGTTTTGCTTTTGCATCTTTTTTCTCACTGCCAGTCTGATACGACTAACAGTGCACGGCTGCCATCTACACATCCAAACATAGAAATCTCACCATCTCGTCTCACAAGGCTCCTAACAGGCATATCAGGGCAGCTGAGCTTCAGAGCGCAGCCCTGTAATTGTCACGCCAGGGCATCATTCAGCATCATTCTTATTGAATCACCGTTTAATCCGAGTTCGTAAATCGATGAGATCACATGCAATATAAACATACCAGGGTCACCCTTGCATTCGAAAAAGCCATCGTCTCAGGTATGTTCGGCCTTGATGCATGCAAATGTGTCAGATGGTGGAACGATTGGAAGAGAACAAGTGACGCTACTGGACTGTCGCTACCACGAGGCGTTCAAACCCGCATTCTCCGTCACCGTGAACCTGACGGCCGTCAGTCTCCCTTTGCCCTTGCACCCAGCCGCATCTAAGCATCATACATGCGCGGATGGGTTCCCATTGTCCCACATCTTGCTCCTTGCCTCGTTTCTTCTGGCATGGTCGGCATCAAAATCGATGATCATATCAGAATTGAGCATTGTTGGATTATCTATCACGGCTGTGCTCCCATGAACAGACCAGGGGGGTGGATGGTGGCCAGGCGTGGTTGACGTTCAGTCTCAGCCAGGGGATATTACAGTGGGCGTTCCTTGTTTAGCCACAAGATGGCCAACCGCACTTCACTTGATATGATGAAATCGATGAGTGTTTTGCAGGGTCGACTGTAGATTTGAACTTATGACCCGAATTAGAACTCGCTCCTAAAGGAGAGGAGTAAGATATCTCACGTTTTGTCACGGTATATCATCTGTGAAACGGCGAGGCTATGTTTTGTAACAGAATGGAGAGTCAAGGTTCAAACATACGCGAGACGAAGTCGGAGCTCCCGTTGCCTGGCAGCAAACGCCTCCCTCTGCTCTACTAGTGTTATTGATCTCTCCGTTTGGCCTATTATGAACGATATGGCCCACAGTATCGTGACACTCCCTTTTTGCCTTATGCAGCACACTCGCTAATAACGACGAGGTTTAAGCGAGAGCCAAGCAGAATGAGTGTAGATCGTGAGTCGATTTGGAAATTCCTCGGTCAACGTAAGCGGATCTTCCAGTGTCACAGTGCGTGTGAGATGTCGGTGATGCGTGACCCAAAGAACAAAGAAGAAATCGATGGTAGACGCTCGACGCTTTTCTCGACATCATCTAGTCACGCAATTGGAAACAAGATCACACCAATGGCCAAGGACGGTATACACTACTCAGGCTAGAATAAATAGCGCAAGAAGCCAAGCCCACAATCATCATGGTGCCTCTGATGTGCAAAAATACTGGATATTGCAACGATGTTCAAACATTAAGCAAATAAAGTTGGGCTGATTTACATAGCGTGACCATCATGCCAAGATGCGATGGCTGATGATGGACCTCCAGTATGAGAAGGATCCGAAAGGAGATGTATGGATCTTTTGCGAGTAGGGATCGCCCAGCGAGCATCTGGTGAACTCAGCAACCGTCCTTGTTGCGCCAAGTATTCGACCTGAACTCCGTTTTCTCGCTCTGATAGCGATATTTTACGAGCTCGGCCTTTCGCACAGGGAGTTAGATGGAGCAATGATGGGAATTTCGGTGTTTTGTGAAGTCCTTTGTCGTAGGAAGGTTGATCCAACTTGTGCTCCTAATCCCGTTTGTGAGGTGGCAATGGATTTATGGAGTACCCTGAAAAGATTCTCATACCTATTGTGTGTTAATTCCAACCGCTGAACTTCTGGAATAGCTTATGCCCTGGGAGTCATACTATGTGTTTGACATCCCCCTACTTTACTAGACCCCGGTCTCTTGAAAATGGAGCTCGTTATCCTTAGTTCACGAGTGGTACTCAGCTGCGCCAGTGGTAGCAAGAACAGTAAATCTCCCAGAAACAACCTTCTACACGAGTTGTCAAGGACTGATCCCACACTCGGGCATGTCGGATCGCCCTAGTGGTAGTATGAGTAGTGGGAGATGGCGAATACCACGGAGGAAGAGGGTCTCCAGGGATCCAAAAATTTTCAAATCCACAGAAATTCGAAGCGTCCGCTACTGGCTTGGCTTTTTGATTTGTAAAAACTGTTTAACAGTCCTACTTGAGGCCGAGGGATTGAACATATGCCCGAAACAAGCTATCCGGAGTACAGATCCAAAGTCCCAGCTAATGATTGCGGTCGGGCAGATATCGAGCCCGGACACTATATTGGAGGCGACATTGGACCTCGTTTGAGGCGTTGTCATTGAAGTATCTGATTAACTATATCCCCAATAGCCAGGCATTTAAACATGATGTAAAAGACTAGTATTTCTTCCACCATCAGTCTTTCAAAAGTTTGGCAGATGACTCTTGCTTCCTTCCTAGGCCGAAATTTTCGTCAGGGGACTAACAAATACATTCTTCAGATGAACCTCGATTTAGCGAGTTGTACAATATGCAATGGCTTTCTACTAAGCTGGCAACGCAGTCGTACGTCCGGTTTGAATGTGGCCGGAACAGGGATGGGAAAATCATTGGCGGTGATGGCAGATCATTGCCTAGCTAAGTTAGTTGGCTCCAGCTAGAACCACCATGCATCAAATTCAGCGCCCCAACTAACTGTTTGGTGCTTCGGAAGCATGCCATCAACTCCGTATTTTGCGGACGCTGATTCCCAAGACAGATCCAAAATAATCACTACTCTTCAGTCGTCATAAATATCTGGCGGTGAATGTCATGTCAACCCCATCTTTGGAGGCTTCAGAAATACAAGAAGCTCAGTCAGGCCGTAAACCTGTAACATACATTAGAGGCAAGGTGCCGTTGACCCCTGTTTTATCTGTGTCTGTTATCATTTGCCAGAATACTCACGATGTCAATGGTCATCTGGTTTAGTTACTTTAGTAGTGTGTAGCAAATGCGGCGATGTCAATCACTGCCCTTCCTACTTTGTTTAGATTCTATCTTCATTCAACAAGGCGCGTAATTCATTCCCCCATATCATAAGGAGGACAATGAGCCCCGACTTTTGAATTTCACCCCATTGATCATATCTAGTTTCACAGATGTCTAGTCCGGATTAATACGTGGTTATAACCAGCGCCCTAGTGACTCACACAAGCCACAGGGCACCTCAAATTAAGCAACTGGGGTTTGGTATATCTAGAACTATCGATGGTTGCGGAAGGACATGAGACTGCGGCTCAGCCGCGTCTAGAAGACCCAGACTTTCGCCACAAAGATCATTCACTCCATGCAGTATATGCCGCTCAGGGCTATATTGTCACTGACAAAGTCCTTTGGCTACCCTGAATAATGATGAATACAAGGAATTCAGCCACTGAGCTTCTAACTCTAGGTTTCGAAGTCAAATCACATCCCTTGTGACCGCAGCGGGAGCGAGTTTGAGCCCCCGATGCGTACGTAAGGGTGTAGGCACATCATGGGCGCCAAAGACCTTCTACCTGATGCTCGCAGTGATAAGAATTTAATGAAGTGATATTAACCATGATAGACTGACGCCCACTCGCCCGATAGCTATACGATGATGGTCCAAGCACTTCCCCTCTTCAACCATTCGAGTTTCCTATTTCAGTCTTTCACGCGATAACTTGGATGAATCCTCATGGCTTGCTCAAGCTTTGCTCCAGAATATCCACCCATTTCCCTGAATCTTAGCACAAGTCCCATCGCATTTGTGTTTCAACATGCCCGTCACCACCGTCAATTCATTGCTATACCAATTCAGCTGAGGATCAATCTCGATGAAGCGCGAAGACCGGGGGAGGCAGCTTTATTCTAGCTCCCACACTAACAACTCTTTAAGGACGGAACATATAACCGTTTCAAATACCATCTCAGCAATCTAACAACCCGTTTTCCTGTTGTCAGTCATCAGAGCCACCACCCGCTCCTCATCACACTCCATTTATTCGGACACACAACCACCGGTATAAATAAATCCCCACAGTCACTAGTCAAGAATAGTCGTGCGGTCAGAAAGCGGCGTTTAAAACAGTTTAAAGGAAGTCACCTTATGGGTTTCGTTGCCCATGCTCTAGTTACCGGACTTTGGGTTAGGTCAGTGGGAGCTGATACGGCCCTCAAGCTGTGATGGCACACTCAATCACCGTGCCCTATGCAGGCAATTTGAAGTTCTTGGGTATAAAGTTTGTTGCCACTTAAGCTTGTGCCAGCATCCGATGCTGGCACAAGCTTAAGTGGGGTCCTGTGGCATGGCGCAAGTTGTACCTTATGCACGTCTCATGAATCTCCGGTGGCAGATGACTAGCTTCATTCTAGTATGTTCTGGGAACCACTGAGTGCCAAGAGGGCCAATCTGTTTATCCAAGGAGCATGAGCTCTAATGAACGTATAAGCGACATTCATGTTTTGACAGGTGGCCACTACCTACCAAAACATCGGTTTCTCCTTTCTACATAGCTACAAACCAATACAGTGGGCTCATGGACTAAAAGATCACAACGAGGACAAGTTTGAACTGTAGATACCTCCCGATGATCGCTCTTTCCAGCAGCAAACTGTCTGCGCATCCTTAGCAGTGCATTAGCACTATTCTTATCAAGAGCCTATCTACTTCAAACCGACTCGTATTATTATTCAACATGGGCATGAAAAACACTCCTAATCCAGGACACTGAAAGGATGTACTACATGAGAGTTTCATTTTCCGGATGAACATCGGCTGATCAAGAAGTGTGGGTAGCAAGAAGTTGCTGCGATACATCGGGACAGAGAGCGATAGACTCAAGGCTCTTCATCATTGGAAGAAAAAACCTTCCCTTCTGCATCCGGGGGAGGGTGAACATGAATACGAGACTGGGGGGATCATATCACCGCAACCATGAGAAGCGACTCGCACGAGGGGTTCCGGCTTTCCTCCACAACTTAACATGCCATGAGACAAAATAGGTCATATGGGCCCCGGAAACAACGGCCTGCTGGCACTGGGCACCATCTCGATCTCTCATCAGCCACGCAGAAATGTACGATGCTTCATGTTATGATTATCTGTGAAATTCCAATGACGCAACTCATTAAGGAAGTAAGTCAGGCGAACATGCGTTTACAGCATGCCTGTGACCTATTCCTCGCTTCAAAGAAAAAAAGAAGCTTAGATAGCAATATCGACAAAGCTAATATGAGCAGATGACGTATACGCAGAAAGATAACATATGTTGAGTCAAAGGTTAACTTTCATTGACTTGTGATATGTAGGGTTTACATGAGATGGGCAAGGTCCGATGGTAACAAGTTCTCAACGGATCCTGTGCGCTCGTCACACACCACATCTACAGGCAATGGACGGAGGCGCAGTGTATTCGGGTTTGGTAGGGCTAGAGGAACGACATCTGACTTAGGATCATGACTAGGAATTGATTCATCTGATACTACCGGGATTCCTCACGATGTCAGTGAAGGGCTAAATATACGTACTTCTGGGAGAAGTCTGGTGGCCATTGTCGGTCTAATTATGGGTGCAATGAGGCCCCCTCGAGGCCGTAACATTGCACCATTTTACAGGCTCTCGACTCCTGATCCAAGTTCCGCAGAAGCTCTGACATATTGGAAAAAAGTAGATATCCTAAAACGTCGTTCATGTATGGAACAAAATTTTTGTCATGAGCTACGGACCATGGAATCGTAGGAACCCAATACATATTGAGTCCGTATTAGCAACAAGAGATGCATCTCGGTGCGCAGCATAGAGGTGATTATTCTCTCACAGTGATCGAAGCCTATCATTATATGGCAAGGAGTATCGATCCGGGGGCCATTACTGCTGACTGCCAAGCCCCCTCGACAAGCCTAGGACTCGCTTATGCTGTGAGAACGGAACCATACTGAGAAGCGCCGGGCCAAGGCTGTCCAAGCAAAAGAATTTTTCGCTATCAGCTCTCTTGATGGCGAGTCTTCGATCATAGTCGTTAGTCCCAGCACATGTGGAGAATCCAAGAGGGGGCAAGCATACCTGTATCTTGGTCTCTCGTGGCGTTGTGGCAAAGGGGAGTTGCTCTTGCATATTGCCACCTGATGCCTTGAAGCTCTCACACCCAAGCCTCAAAGCTTCCCAGAGCGATAATAAAGATTGACAGTAGGATCCTAACCGCAATCATGCATTATTACACGCTTCCATATGGTTGTTCATGTCGCCGGCTGTCAGCCACAGTGTCAGGCAAAGGTTACAATTTTGGACTCAAAGACTATACCTCTGGGAGCAGAGTGTCCGACCAAACAGGAATGGGGGTTGACCTACGTGGACGGGTCAGAAATTACCACTATCTGAAGTTAAGAACCAGCCGCACCACTCGATAGCTAATCCGTCGTCCCTACCGAAAATGGTCAGCTCCAACCAAATGCCAGCATAACATTCTGAGACATACCGAAAAACTACTTTGTGTTTTTTCAAGCCGAAACTCTGCAGCCGCTTGTACTCCTTCCTAAAGAACGCAACTCGATTTTCCTTATATCCCGGGACGGACTTGCGACAGTTGTCCAGTATTGGGTAAAACGAACAAGACTGCGTGACAAGCCTCCTTTGAGGAAGTACGACCTCGGTAGGTTCGGGTTTTTCTCGTTTGACTTTGACCAGTTCTACTGGCTTTCCAAACGTCGGCCGAGGCAGTTCGTCATCACCAGATGCGTCCTGCAAAGCCAGGCGCGATGACGCATTTGCTAGTTCGGTCTTAACCTTGAGCGCCATAGAAGCACCCGTGGTCTCTTCGTTCTTGACTTTGAAGGTAGGTAGAGAAGGGGTAATGCTGCGCCCGATGCTTGACTGAGAAGGGAACGGTCGCGCAGCAATATCTGGCTCAACATTCCTATTTCCTCGAAAACACTCATGCCGAGTAGTCAAGTGGGATGAGTGGGCGTCTAGACTCTGAGTCCTGACAGATACAGGTTCCCCCAGTGTGGATCGCTCAGGGAGAGGTGATGGGACCTCTTCCGCTTGCGTGGCCGTAGCTTCAGGTGACGGGTCAAATGTTGTCAGGGAGGGTCGCTTAGGTAGCAGATGCCCTCGCCGATGCATGCTCACGTCCAGTGTTCCTGGTTGGGCACGAGGTCCTTCGCTAGAGGCAAGCGGTGGGGATGAAGCTTGCGTCTGGGCAGGCAGCTCTTGCAGAGAAGTGACCGTAGGGATTGCGATCGGCTGAGGACGCAAGGGCGACGGTTTGATGATAGTAGGCCTCTGCACCCGCCCACGATGGAATGGGCGAACGGAAGCAGTACCTTGCTTTGTGGCAAGCAAGCGGGGATGCTTGAACTGCTTTGTCGGGCGACGAGGATTTCCAGGTACAGACGACGGTTCATCTGACCACACAGTAGGGTTGGGTAATAAAGAAGGCTGCGGAGCTTGATTATGAAAAACGTTTGGTCGCGCATTCTCAGACACCCGCCCATGAAGTCTAGGAAAAGATGGTACGGGAGGTTTGGAGGGTAAGGAATGTTCGAGAGACCTTCGTTTTGTTGATGAAATCGAAGCCTTGAATCTAGCAGACTCCAATTCAACGGGTGCGGTACTCCCTGAACGGAGGGGTTGAGGCTGCTGTAAAGATTCCGCGGGCTTTGCTTCGATTAGTGATGCAAAATTAGGTCGAGAATCATTTCTCCCAGTGGTAGAAGTGCTACCTTTTGAGAGTAACGAAGATGGGCGTGATGGGGGTGTCGGATTCTCCAGTCGTGTGGGTGCTATGGAATTTCTTAATCTCGCGCTCTGCGGTGAGCGTACCGTGGGGAATTTATTAGATGGTGTAGACGGCCCATGGGGTACAGCAGAAGACTGAGGAAAGGGAATATTGGCAGGAGACGACGAAGCTAAGAGATGCACTCTAGAAGCTGTCTCTCCATCACAGGATCCCGCGGTAATATGTCCCGAAGGGCCAGGTTTGGAAATAGAAAGGGCGTCTGAGGCTCGAAGCGGCTCAGACTCATAGCCAGAGTCTTCCGGTAGAGGACGGAAAGCTTGGGACTGGACGAAGGCTGAGAAGGGGTTTTCACCCTTGAAAACTGACGGTCCAATCTTCTGTCGTTTTTCGGGCTGTTCATCGCGGTCACGGTGGATAAATGTTGAAGAAAGGGACGAGGAGCGCGACAGAACGGAAGTAACGGGTTTGTCAGGTAGGGTGGGCGGTCGCGGTTTCACGTAAGATGCCGTCGATGTATTTCCAGGATCACCGGTTGAATTGAGAGTGTTTGATGGGAGTGATGAAGCAGGAGTCCTTGTTGCAATTCGCAATTCTTCACCAGCACGCAGTGGACCTACAGATACCCGTACTTAGTCCAGGGCGAGTCTGTGTCAAGTAAATACATACCAGATTTATGATTTCCTCTGTTGTGCATAAACTGCGTGTGTGATATGCGATCCAGTCCCTTTCCACGACTATTATCCAATCTCTGACTACGACTCGTGTTAGGTCTCGTCGGCGCTATCTTTGGCGGCAGCACCGGTCTCCGCGCATTGCTATTGAATTCATTGCACTGTAAATCTTCTTGATGAGACGGTTTGGTGACGAGGGAAGACTGTGTGGTCCCGTATTGCCGAGGATTGAACATGAGAGCTCATTTCCAAAGGCTCAGCTCAACATACAAGTCCGGCACAACATGTCCAAACATATGACGAAGGAGATTTCATCCGACGCGACAACCTCGACGCCTCATCGCCCGTCCAACATGGCATCAGTGAGGTTAATGTTTTTTCTCGGCCACTCGTGGAATGGTAACCGGTCTTTGGCGGCAATGCTGTACTCTACATTCATGTGGGACTAAAACCAGCACGCTGCTACCTTCTGTTCCTCTTCCTGCAAAACTCAAAGCGGCTTCTCCAAGAATCTTCTCCTTCTCCGCAGAGAACGTGGGGGACCACGTAGCCGCAATTTTGACGCCATAGGCATCCTCAAATTCTCGCTCATCTGCGGAATCGATACAGGCCCTTTCCGATACAGAAGCTGCATTACACGCAGGTCCTAACAAGACAGCCGCCCTCGCACGATCGACTCAACAATGTATATCTACGCATGCAACCAAGTCGAAACAGGACGTAAAACTCCAGACATCCCTGGCTAACTGTGATGAGGTGGGCTTGTAGGAACTGGACAGATGTGAGTTCGTTCCATCGTTGTGGTAGTAGCAGTGATAGCTGATCAAGAACCAGCATATCCACTAGCGAGAACGGCCATACTTACGCCCTGTACGGCTCTCCCAAACGTGCTTGCGGGGATGCGAAACAAATAAAAGACTACATACCCTCCAGCAAGCACGCCAGCACTCGCAACCCCACTGGCAGTCCACGATACACTCTTCTCCTACCTCTCCCTCTCCTTTCCCGAGCACGCAAACGCTTTATACCTATGTATTAGTTGCACTACCGCCGAACGAACCTGCGCTGGCGCCGGCGTTCTTGCATTTGGGCGATGTGAGTGTGCGTGCGCGTGTGGGAGGCGGTAGGGAGAGCAGATTTAGATACAGGGGATACCCACCCCTCGCGCTCGATGCTCTCCCTCTCTGTCGCTTTCACCTCCAGCAGCGGCCGCTGTGAGCTTGGAAGATGAAATCGTCTTTGGCGCACGAACGAATGGGAACCAAGGTTCACAATCTCAAAACGCGATCCAATACCGTCCTGGTACATGCACCTCTACCCCATCGTACAGAGCGATTAATTGCAACAGCGAGGATCTTAATGAGGGCTTGACCTCACATCGTACACTCTGTGTACGGCTTTCTTTTTCTGTACCACCATCGCGTGTACTTCCACCACTGCATGTTGGCCCCCCCCCTATACCATTACTACGATCAGCGCCAAGAGATTGTGTTGAAGTTAATGGCGAAGCCGCAGCTGGACTGCAGTGCTGCTGCGGGTACAGATGCAGGTACAGGGGTGGAAGGTCGATTGTCGAAAGGCGAAGCGAGCGGATTCAGAATCCCGCATTGTGAACAAGGCGCACTCGAGGTGGTAGTATTCGATGTGGCACTATCTCCACCGATCCCGGATATCGGCCGTGTACCAGGCAAGTGAGAGTAGTGCTGGAGGTTTTGGTGGGAGAGGAAGAGTAGTTTGAGAGGTTATGATTGTGAATGACGGAAAGCCCGTGTGGAGGGACTTGGATGTTGGGAGAGGAGGAAGGTTTGGGAGAGATGAGTTTTGAGTGGTTGCATCTCGAATAGCGTCGAAGAGAGGCGAGGAGGGGTGTGTAAAGTTGAAGAGAATGTTATTATGTTCCTGTTCGATTTCGTGCTAGTAAGTTCGATGAAGTAGATGCCAGGGTGATGCTGACTTGTGTATTACCCCCGTAGATCTGAAATTGCTACTACCGGCGTAGATTTCGAGTTCGAAGACGAGCTAGCATCGCAAAACGCAATATGATCTTTATAAAATCTCGGGCGTAGGAGTGTTCCCCGACAAGAATGGCTCCACAGGCAACAGCACTATTGCCTACAGTACACTCTCAGCATCTATGATCTACTCGAGCAACGAAATCACACGCCTTCCCGTAACCAATCACACCCCAAATTTCTGCCCACACCTCCCCAATCTCATTCACTCTCACCCACAATCCTCTCCGAAGTCGCACATCCAACACTCATTCCCTCACTCACCGTATACAATACAACGGTCTGAGCTACAGCCTTCGTGTCCATCAAATTCAGCTTACTCGTAGCATCATCTCCACCAACAGGTCGATGCTGCGGCGATGGAGGACGAGTGAGTGGTTTAGCTGGTTTAGCTGGAGGTATGGCTATATGACCGGAGCTTATAGTAGGACTTGTATTTCTGTGCGAGGAGTCTACGGTTAGAAGAATGTACCAGTGATTCCTCGATAATAGTAGTTTATTGTCCGAGAGCCCGACACTCATCGAATAGATGTCGCCAGGAAGCCCCATTCCCTATCTGTGCTCGTCACGAAGGCTGATTAAAACTGAAAGATATTTCAGAAAGTCGACGCTAGTGCGGAGTAAATGTGTGCTCAGGGACATGTACTCGAGCATGTAGTGTAGTATGGTAGTGATGGTCCGATGTCGAGAATAAATCCGTCGGTCAACTTTGATCTACTGAACTCTGACCACAACGTCCAAATATGGTGAACTGCTATGTCGGTTGTTCCACGTCTCTGGTCTTTTGCATTCCTATATTTATATACAAAATGAGTGTTATCACTGCTCTAAGAGGTATCGACGTCGGCATTGCTGATTTCAGTGGATTTCCTACTTCACCTGTAAGTCATGGGAAATAGATATTTATCCTAAATCTCCTTGATGCGAGGGCTACTGAACATTCTTAATCGCGCAGCAATCTCATTTCGATAAAGGCTAATAGTACAAAGTAAAAATCTCACATTCTACAAGAAACGATTCAATCAACCTGCGTTCGCGTCGCGTACTCTTCATCAATGCACTCTTCCCAGTCCTTCCCGTACTTAAATTTGCTGAAATTCAGCTTGGTCGGTGTCTCCCCTATGAAAGCAATATGCCTCGGCCGCCACAGCTTTTCCCTGTGCTCAACGGGAACCCAAAAGAGCAACGAATTGCCACCCTCTTCCTTAACCCATCCGTCTTCAACCAGGGTTTGATCTCCAAAGCCTCCGACACCACCAACCTGTTCCTGCGCATTCCCGTTATCGAGACCACGAATATCCCAAAGCCTGACTGTCGCAGACCCATCATAAAACATAGATGCCAGCTTCTCTCCATCTGGCGAAATGATAGACTCGGTTGCGTGCCTCAGATCATAACCATACCAAGGTCCAGCGACCAAACACCCAGTGCGAATATCCCAAATCCATAGTGCACGGTATTGTGGAGATACGAAGTGAATAAAATGATTGTCAGGTGAAATTGATAGTAATCTTGGCCAGTAAGCAAAGGACTCTTTAGGTGCCCATTCCACAATTTCACCTGTTTCAAAAGGCCCTGCAACCTCTGTCCATGTTTTTGTCTCCCACACTCGGATTTGAAGTGGTTCCCCCGTGTTGACAAGAACCGACACAAAGAGCTGTCCACTTGGGGAAAATGCTGTCCAGCCAAAATCCCCGCAAATCTTTGCGCCCAAAGCAGGTGCGTCGAACAGGGGATGAGGAGTGAATTGGTCCTCTACAGAACCTCGATATAGGCAATGAAAGATAAGGCCCGTGGGCGTGCGCTCATGTATAAGAGCAGTCAAGCCATCAGGCGAAAGTAAAGAAGCTGATGAGCCAGTAATGAGATTCTCTGGGCACGGTAGAGTCACCGTAGCACATGGTTCATCAGGCATATTATCCCCCCAAACATGCACCACCCAGTGCTCAGGGGAACCCGACAGAGGACTAGTCATAGTCAACCGATTATCACCTGGCCGAAAGAAGAGCTTGGGCCACCGTAGAGTGGAGTAGTTTTCATTTTGGCCGAGAGCTACGACCAGACGATGATGGTTCAGCCCTGTGTTTGCATCCCATATGTTAATCACGGGAAGTTCATTGTGGTCCCGATCAGGTGGTGTGAGGGATGCTATATATCTACCATTACCAGAGAAGGCAACCACGTCATGCCTGGTCTGGATAGGGCAGTTGAGGTTTATAACTTCCCCGGTGGTCGTGCTCCAAAGCTTGATCTCATCTTCATAGCTCACCACCAGTGCTTTCCCACAAGGCGAAAATACTGGCACAACTGCGGGACGCAGGGACTTCGGGGGGTCATCAGTGGTGGAATCAATTGGAGGTAAAGCCTCCATATGGCACGGATAATCCCACATTCTGATGGTCCCATCATAATACCCTAGCAGAACTCTTCTGCCGCTGCGCGACGGAAAGCTGGAAGATACATTGGTAGGTTCCTTGCCATGGTAAACTTCAGTACCCGTGGTAGCATCAAAGATCTGTGTCAATGCAGGGCTGTGAACTCCAATAGCCAGGTCATCGTTGCCATACAAATATAAAACATAATAGGATGAGATGTTGTCAGGGCCTAGTGCAAGGGCTGGCCCAACCAGAGTACAACTATCCATCTTCCAGATGTATGCCATAGAGACATCTTCTGCGGTGCAATCCACAAACAGGAGGAAATTTCCATCTGGGGAGAACACCAAGGGAGACCATGAAGAAGGAAAATGAACGCCATCCAGTTCAATCACACATCCAGGGGGTCTTGCCGTTAAATCCCATATTCTCAATAACCTTCCAAGGGGGCGTGTCAGGATAGCGAGGAAGTGTGCACCCGGCGACAAGAAATAACCATCATTTGGTCTGGGGATATCAACCAGGATGTGTGCTAGGGTGCCAGAACTTGCATCCCACTGCCGTATACGACAAAAACAACCCTGATCACAGTCGTGGGTCAAGTCATCGCATGCAATACAGTATTTCGAAAGAGAGACAATCATATTGCCATCCTTGGAATAAACAGCGGATACAATATTCTCGGACTCCCCGGGAGCAGAACCAGATCTCTCCGAAGATTGTCCGAAACAGAGGTGTTCCTCGCCACTTTCAACATCCCAGACCACTGCCTGTGTGCCTCCATACGTGGCCACAACGTGCTTCCCATCAGGACTGAAGTCAAGGCTGGATATGCCGTCAGATCCACCCTGAACGGGCTGAATAAATGGACCTGAGGTTAAGATCCCGGTTTCAAAGTCCCAGATACATATTGTTCCATCAATATCCCCAGATACAAATATCGTCTCATCTGGAGAAAGGGTGATGGAAGTTACTTTGTGTCGATGATGTTCCGAAACAAAAACACACGACGACCAGTGACTAGGTTTGCCTGTATCGAGTGTGAGGAGCCGAGGGAATTTGGGAAGGAAATATTTGGCGACCAACGATTGCTCGGGAGCAAAGGGAAGGGCAGAGAGGTAGATGTGCGGGGCGCTTTGTATGATGGGGATGGTGAATGCTGCAACAAATCGGAGGGCATCGTGAACAAACTCGGTG
Source organism: Leucocoprinus leucothites (assembly GCA_013368445.1). Lineage (NCBI taxonomy): Eukaryota > Fungi > Basidiomycota > Agaricomycetes > Agaricales > Agaricaceae > Leucocoprinus > Leucocoprinus leucothites. Next base: position 2,651,951 of record JAACJO010000002.1, on the reverse strand, counting down.
AGGTCTCCGTCCCTCGTCTATAGAACAAATGTCAGAAGTGTAATGCAAGCAAGCGGACAGAATACGCACGGGAATCCAGACAAGGATTGCTCTCAGAATCGGCACCGCCCGATTCATTTCCTTCAGCAGGCTCATCACTTCGAGCCAGTATAACAATTTCTCCTTGAACACCACCCTCACGTCGTCTATCAAGTGCTCGTCGAATGCAGTGTGACGAAGATGCTCAGCCACGAAACAGCACGAATACGAGAGGAGTGGTGGGATGCCAGTTTGAACCTTCATCTCAATATCAAGCACATCCACATTCTTCAAACTCGAGGTCTCGAGGCCACAGATGTTGAAGCGTAACTCTTTCGACATAGTGGTCAAGCACAGCGCAGAGAGCTGGCGTTGTTGTTCGGGTTCCTTGATGGCGAAATCATTGGGGCATTCTGGGGAGAGGAGGAAATCGACAAATGATTGGTGGATGAAGCGGAGAGTGGAACCCTGATCAATGACGGATCGCAGGCCGTTACGGATGTATTCCAGCATCGAACCAGTCACCACGGGACTAATTGCGGCGAATTCGGAGTCGTGAAATGGCCGTTGGGCAAAGATCATTGCACCAACAACGGTCTTGAATGCCTCCATCTCTTTTCTATGAACGTTCTTGAACGAAATCTTGAGGATAGTTGCGTATAGAGCGTACAGCGATCCTTCTTCGCCGCCTAACCCAAGCCCAGCGTCAATGTCCTCGAGCCGCGACTGGGGCTCACCAGCCTCGATGAAGTTCGCAATAGTCGTGGCCCAAATGAACACACCTGCCGCTCGTTTGGCCAGACGGTCGGCTGTCTGACGAAGCCAGTCCACAGGCAGTTCAGCGTATGCGTCTGCAATATCCCCAAGACGGTCCTCAAGATATTTGCGGACATCGCTGGAAGCTTCATCGGTGGCGATGGAAATGTGGATATGAGTGCTGATAGGTGAAATACGTCGTCGGATGTCGTCTTCTTCCCTACTGGTAACAACTAGCTTGAAGTTCTTGGGGAGCTCCGAGTGCCACTGTACAAGCGTCTTCAGTAGAGCCTTGCGGTCATCTGATCGAGATCCCTCGAGACCACCACATTCATCAGCAGCATCGATCACAACCACCACAGGCTGACGAAGCTGAACGTCGCTCGACGCGTCCGTCCTGAGGTCTGACAACGGCTCGATGATGAGGGACGTGAAAAGGGTGCCAATGTTGGGAGTGTTAACGTCGAGGGTTTCGTTATCTATGCGTTCCAGCAAAGACCGTCGTGCAAACGGGTGCAAACGAGCGAGATCCCAAGCAACCCGACGCCAGAGGGCTGTAGTGGTGGTGGCAGTCGGTTTGGCACGGTCGAATATGAAATATGACAGGAGTTCACCCCGCTCACGTAGTCGGGATACGATCGTCGATGCTAGGGCGGACTTCCCAACGCCGGGAAAGCCCTTGATCCATATAACATTGCTATCCTCGTTGTCGCGAATCCTGGTGTCGACGTCGGATAAAATCCCAACACGGGTATCTGCCATACACTCCTTCGCCAGAGGGACAAACTCGAGACCTTCAACAAGTACCTTCAGCTTCTGGCCATCTGGTATAATGACCGTAAGTCAAGGGGCCCAGGGATAATCACCAAAGAACGTACCCCGAGATTCGGTAAAGGCTAATATTCCTGTGTTAGAACCTGGGCTGACATTGACGAACGTTGGATTGTTGATCTGAAAATCCCTTGCGTTCGGGAAGAAAATCGGAATATTTTCTGACATTACAAACTTATCTCAGGGCGCATGTAAAGACATATGGATAAATAACACATACGATCTTTGTTCCCAGTGTCCTGGATATGGCTGGTCGCGGTCATTGCGTTGTTTATTGTGTGGGGGCGAGAAGAACCGAGGCTCTCCTGTGGCACTGTCTCCAATTGTAAGTATGAATATTCGCAGACAACAGGGTGAGGATTCTTGAGATGGACGCACTGGGATCACTGGAGACGGAAACACTGGTGCTGCCAGTATCCTTAGCTTGTTCGGAGCTCCTGGTCTGGCTTTCATTATAATTTGAGTCCTTAAAGCACTGAATCTGTGTGCCTTGAGCAGCTTGTTCATTGGCCTGGGGACCGCCCGCGTTAGCGGAGGAACCAAGCACATGTTCTGGCATCAGAGATATTTCAGCATCCTTCCAGATCATAGATGAAGTCCTGCGTACGACGTCGATTTCCAGCAGGTTCTTGTGTTTGGGCTGTAGTAGCCACTTCCACGCTCTTCGACACATCTTCAGGAGCACGATGGCTTTTCAGTCGCACTATTTCCAATTGTGAGAACGGGTGGCTAAGGAGATGAGGAAGAGTGCATACTTGATTTCCTGCCAGAGGAGGTACTGGCAGTGCCCCTTGAGGGCTTCACTTTACTACGGAGCCAATCCTTTGTGGTGTAAGGCAGTTGCTCGTCGTTTAAAGCAGGAAAAATACGCACCATAATGGTTCAAGAATGGCTGTTGAGTGAACACTGAAGGTTCGACTAACATTAGCTGTTGAGTCACGTTTCCTCTCGAACCAGCATCCCAGCACGTGCTTGATGCAGGGAGACTACGATATCGAAGACGTGGGTATGATATGGGTCGGGCGATATATTTGTCGTTTTCCAGTTCAAAGATAGCCTGGGGTAGGGAAGCGTTGAAGCGTTGAAGCTTTGAATGCTGGTACGGCATCTGATGAATAGAAAGAGATAAGACGTAAGAAAGAAGAGCGAAAGCCCGGACCAGGAAATCAGTGTCTGGTGCTGTGATTGTACGTACCATATTTATAGTTTCCTCTGTTGCGCATAGACTTCGTCCGTGATATGCGAACCAGGTCCTTTCCACGACTACTCAACCTCCGACCACGATTCGTGTTAGGTCTCGTCGGCGCTATCTTTGGCGACCACGCTGGCCTCCGCACATTACTAGTGAAGTCATTGCACCGTAAATCTTCTTGATGAAGCGGTTTGGCGACGAGAGAAAGCTGCAGTCCCGTATTGTCGAGGATTGAACATGAGAGCTCATTTCGCTCAATCTACGAGCCCGGTACAACACAACCAAACAAATGACGACGGAGATTTCAACCGCGATCCTTGACCGCAATGTTGATGAGCTCATTGTCAGGACGTGCTTTCTCGGCAGGAGTGCACTCTCCAACTTGGCATCAGCTATTTCTCAGCGGAAGCAGAATTCCACCTATTCGCCAACAAACCGCCTGCCAGTTTCTTCATCTACGCGGCTTCCCCAGTTCCACCTAATTATCCCGAGTCATGGCTTATCCAACGCTCTGAAGCTCATAAAAGGAAACTGGGAGACGTAATTTCTTTGGCCACTCTTGGAATGTTGTGTGGTCTTTGGCGACAACGCTATAGGCTTTCTTCGATACTCACGTTTATGTGGGCCTGCGAGAAGGACTCATGTTACCTTCTATCACTCTATCTGCGCAACTCAACACATCTCCTCCCCTGGTGATAAATATGACCAGGATTTGCAACATAGCCTTTCTCAGAGTCTCAATCATCCGTGGAATCAAAAAAAAAACAAAAGCATCGCTAGCTTAGGTGCTTGTGTTTCGGCCGATATCGGTCAAGTCAATATACACATGCATACCGCAGGCTCACTCCTCTTCAGGGCGGGCGATACGGGAGCTGCATTGTACCGTGTGATAGCAGGACTGTCGCCCTTTCACGGTCGCTTCGACGATATGCACCAGCATACAACCAGTTCGGGACGGGATGTGCGAGTTCAGCCACATTGGCAGCCTTGATCGGCTGTGGTGGGATGGGCTTGTGGGGGCTGGGCTCATGTGGGTTCGTTATCTATCGTTGCGGCGGTAGCAGTGATACCTGACCAAGAACTAGCATCTCCACCGGCAATCACGACCATACGCCCGTACGACTCTCCTAAATCTAAATTGCGCCGTCTTGCGGGAACGTGAAACAAATGAAACGATCTTCAGGTGAAGTTAATATATCAAGATCGAAATGACTACATATGTACCTTTACCCCTTCAACAGATGCTCCGGTACTCACAACTCCACTAGCATTCCACGATATACGCTTTCCGTCTGTTTCACCACCGCTCAACGACCCTGCCCTGGCGCTGGCCTGTTTGCATATGCTGGAATTTGAGCTGGCATTTGGACGATATGCGCGTGCCTGTGCGTGGCCATAGGGAGAGTATATTTGAATACAGGGAATATCCGCCCTTCATGCTCTATGCTCGCTGTCGCTGTCGTCCTTACCTCTACTAGTAGTCGCTGTGAGCCTGGAATATGAAATCGTCATTGGCGTAGGAACGAACGGGAACTGAGGTTCACAAAGCTCGAGAATTCCCATCCCGGTATATCCACCTCCACTTCATCTATAGGATAATCAAAGGCGGCAGCAATGAACTTAATGAGCCCAAGGACGAATTGGATCCACAAAACGCAACATGATATTTAAAACCCTGGCGTAAGTATTTCCCCAGGCAAGAGTGGCTCCATAGGCAACAGCAAACCACCTGCAATACGCTCTCAACATCTATAATCCGCTATCACAATGATAACACACACCTTCCCGCTGCTCATTGCACTCCAAACCTCTGTCCGCACCTCCCCAGTCTCACTTTCACCCTCAATACTCCCCAAAATTGCCCACCCACCGCTTAGGACAACTTACCTGAACTTACCCTTAGGCATATTCATAAGTGACCTAAGTTCTGAATAAGTGACAAAATATTTTGGTGATGTAGAGAGTACTCAACAGAGTCTCCGATCTATCAGCTCTGTTCAAGAGCTTTTGAATGATATGGTTTCTTCACTTAGGAACATCCTCGCTTATGATTTTGATAGGTTGTAAAAATATTACATAATATATTCCCTTTTTTTTTTTCAAAACTGATACCCGTTAAAACTGATAGCTCCGGGGCGTGACGGATGCCTATCAGTTAAGACAGACTTGGCTGTAAGTAGTATTCACAAAAGACCCACGCAATGCCGATCCTGCATACAGGTACATTCAGGTACATTGAAGTATAAATACTACCCATGGTCATATGGGACTTTGCCCAGTCCTTTCATCCTACTTACTTCGTTCCTCTCCCAAGTTCACATGGATTTTCCACGATGTCGTTGAGCTCCCAGCAGGATTGCCACCCCTTTGGGACCAGAAATGACGCACCAATGATGACCGATCAGCTTGATCCAAACTTTCCTGCCTACCTTTCGGGATATATGGTGAGCTCGTGTATAGCACAACATTCCACCATTGACCTGGTTTGGCTTCGGAGTTCGAGATTTTTCTATACGGTATGTCCTTCCTTTTCGTCGCAAGCTTGTCGTCCGTAAACCAATGTCATAGGGATCAATAGTCTACTCTTTTTCACGGCTGTGTTTATTCTATCGGGTAGGAACAAAAGCGGTCCAAGGCGGGCTCTGCTAGTCCCGGCAATGGTTATGTTTCTTGTGGCAACAAGCACCATAAGCCTAAGCATTTACATTATTTTCCATGATTTGATTCCGGGTGGGGATGTTAGGGGATCGGCTTTGATTCGAGCTAAGCATACACTCATATTTGTGAGCAAGTAAGACTCGTTTTTCTCTTGTCAATTTTCCATCTGATGGGTAATACAGTGTGATTGCAGATACGCTACTGGTGTGTAGACAAGTGGAGCAAGAGCGAAAGTCAAGTAATGATCACTTTCAGATATATCGGTGTTATGCCGTTTGGTCCCGGTCTCTCTACGCAATTGCCGTGCCATGTGCACTGTTACTCACCACAACTAGTGAGTTGGCCACAAGTCGTGTAGAGACCCATGACTCAACCCTTATCTGTAGTTTACGGAGCCATCTTCATGCCAGGTCACGCTGACGAGGTGCGATCCTCGAAAGAGCACATTTTCCTGTGGCTTGCGCTTTCACTGAACGTCTCGATCACCACTCTGACGGGTAAACATATCTTTCATTGGCCAAAAGTTTCTCGTCATACTAATTGCCTCAGCGACCCGCATCTGGTGGATGGCACGTCAAGTTCGAGTATCACTTGGTCACGATTTCGCAAAGAAGCATTACTCCGTCATTGCAATAACGTGCGTGTATTCCCCTTTCAATTCTGGCGATAGCCGCTTAAATACCAGGCTATAACCAAATAGTATTGAAACTGGTGCCATATACGCTATGTACATCTTAGTATATCAAATTCTCAGTGAAGTACGTGTGCTTAAGTTGTTTATTCATTGACGCTCTCATTTAATTCCTTGTGCAAGATTGGAATTCATCTATTTGTTCTTGACATTGCGTTGTCGCAAGTAGCAGTTCGTAGAATCCACTTTTCAACTTGCCATGAATTGACATTGATATTATTCACAGATCATTGCCCCAATGCTAATCATCGTCCACACGGGATTAGGGCTGCAAATACGGGACGTAGGGACGACCCTGAGGTTGGAGAATAGGCCATCAACTATGGTTTTCACTACTGTAAACTGTAGTGTTTAATACAGTCAGCCACGTGATAGATAGAGCTGGGCCCGCACGCATTGACTCAGCCGCTGTTCAATAACTTACCGATTTGCGATCTGGTGGTGCCCAAATTGTAACAGAGCGATCAACACCAAGATATCACCGCCTGCATGAATTCGCAATCATCCACCACTGCGACTCAGTTACTCAACCACATCACGGAAGTTATTGCTGTCCACTACGCCGTATTCATAGTTCGTCCTTGGGGACGGGACACGGTGACAATAAAACTCACGTATCTGTCTACCTGTTTGACTCCTTTGTATGTTTAAGCCCAAACCGCCCCTGAGTCCCATCTGACAAGGATTTATACCATCCACAATTTCGCGGCAGATGGCCTTGGCTAGATAGCACCACGAGCAGTTTCAAACATGTTTTAGAATAGAATAGAACGTAAATCTCCAGCCAGGCGAACAGTGAGAAAAAATTGGCCGATGACGCCGAAAGTAGCTGAAGTATTGTACATATTCCATACCAAGGGATCGTCTGGAAGATGGAAGATTAGCTCTTCCGAAACCGAGGATAACGCAATACCTATGATAAAAATCGCCTGAGTTATGTACCCAGCAGAAAAGCTAAGCCGAAATCAGGTTAGTCAAATTCCACCATTCCAACTATAGTCCACAGAAATATAATATCATACCAATCCATCCAACAATGATGCGAAAAGGGGGTATACCAGGCCGAACCAAAAACAAAAACATATCCGAGGAGACATTTCGGCAAATCATTTGCACAACGGACTCTCACCCGCTCAAACGCTAAACCCATCTAACTCCCTCACTCCTTCCACCAACCTCCTATACTCACTCAGCAGCTCTCTAACCTCGCCAATACTCAGCTCATCCACACTGGCACACTCTATAAACCTCTTGGTCGGCTGCGGCAACGGCAACCTGACACCACCATCAACATTCAGCCGCGGCACCCTCACTGGAGCAGCGGTGGATGCCAGCGTAGACTTTGTTATCGCACTTGGGGCGTCCAGTGAAGAGCCGGGTAAAACGGTAGTTGAAGGCAATGGTGATGGTGACCTTGAGAGAGGCAGAGAGGGCGATGCCACGCGTGATGACGATGGAGATGTACCATGTTGCATGTACTGTTCCGAGGGTTGTTGGTGATTTGAAGAGGTGTCTGATACGGTGGGTACAGGTGCTGCGAGTGGAAGTAATGATGAGCGACGTGAATCCGGTGGTGAATCCTAGAAAAATGAAACCTCGAGTTAATTTCACGCATGTATTAACATTCAAGTGACTATATGCGTACCTTTACCCCAGCAAGCGCGCCAACGCTCGCTAAACGATCCGTCAAACTCTTCCTCGGGGTACTCGAAGCTTTGCTGGCAGTCGACGACACGTTCTTTCCTTTCCCCTCCTCATCTCCTTCTCTCTAGCACGCAGGGCCTTCTCCTCCCTCCTCCTCTCCTTCTCACTCTCCTTCGCCAACTTCTTCAGCTTCTTCTCCTGCTGTCTCCGTTTCTTATCATCGCTCAGCATACTCTCAAAACTCCTTATGCTCCTCGTGTCCGTTGCATTACCACCGAATGAGCCTGCGCTGGCGCTGGCGTGTTTGGATATACTGGAATTCGAGTTGGCATATGGGTGAGCGTGGCAATGAGGGGAGTTGATTTGGATACCCGGGATATCCACTCCCCCCGCTCGATGCTCGACGTCGCTGTCAATGCCTTCCTCTTCACTTCCTGTCTCGCCATTACTCCCACTTGTATCATCCTCGTCACTATCCTCGTCACTATCTTCCTCGTCTTCCTCATCGATTTCTTCCTCATTCTCATGTTCACCACCACCTCTCCCTGACCTGAACGACTTGATACTCCCAGGTCTTGAACTAACAGTAACTAGCTGCTGCCCTTCTTCCCCTCCCTGCGCCTTATTACTGTTCCTCGATGAGATAGAGGGTATCGAAGCCGCAATGCTCGCAATCGAGAACACACCGCCACTACTCGTTTCTCGTTTCAACAGTCCAAACCCTCCTTGCCCAGGTTTCGCTGTCGTAGGTGTGATGCCCATACCACTAACACTTCCGTTTACCACCGAAGAAGCAACAGCATCGGCGGGGATAGAAGACACGTTATCGGGATGGTTCTGTGGTAAGAACGAGCGTAAGATTCCGAATGAGGAGTCTACGACTCCCAAAATGACTTTATTCGCTGAGCCGGCTATAGCGTCGACTTGTTGTTCTACTTTTCCACGCAAGAAGGAGGATCCTGGAAGTTGAACTCCTCTATCTCCACCTGAGCTCGAAAGCAAAGGAAGGCTGAAAGACGATTTTGGTGTAAGAGTCGGTGTAGTCGGTTTTTGGGGACCACTTCGAGTGATAATCGGGGTAAGCTCTGTCGCACTACATCAATGGAAATCATCAGCTGGGCGGACATGGGCTTGCGGGAAGTAAAGAACATACCTGACTTCAGTCCCACTCGCAACACCTCCTAGTCCCGATCCAGCCAAATCAACATTCTCCAGAAACTCAGCCACAGCCAACATATTAATCAAACAAAAACTCTCCTCCCCACCTTCACTCTCATTTCCCGCATTTGCATAAGCATTTCGATGACGAAATCTCTGCAAAAACAATAAATGTGAAACGAGATGCGGAGGATTGGACTTGACGGTGCTAAATATGAGCATAGGGAGGAGTACGTCGGAGGATACTGGGGTCGGCTTATGTGTCTTTGTGGTGGTGGATGTGATGTCTGGCGTGGGTTCGGAAAGCCCTTGACCCATATGAGATTGCTGTCCTCGTTGTCGCGGATCCTGGCGTCGATGTCGGATAAAATCTCAACACGGGTATCTGCCATACATTCTTTTGCTAGAGGGACAAACTCGAGACCTTCAACGAGTGCCCTCTTCAGCTTCTGGCCATCTGGTATCATAACGACTATAAGTAAAGGGGCTCTGCAATAATCACCACAGAACGTACCCCGAGATTCGGTAAAGGCTAATATTCCTGTATTAGAACCCGGATTGACATCGATGAACGTTGAATTATTGATCTGAAGATCCCTTACATTCGAGAAGAAAGTCGGCACATTTTCTGACATTACAGGCTTATCTCAGGGTGCATGCGAAGACTTGTAGATGAATATAACATACGATTTTTGTTCCCGGCGTCTTGAATATGGTTGGTCGAGGTCATTGCGCCGTTCATTGCATGAGGACGAGGAGAACTGTGGTTCTCCCGCGGCACTGTCTCCAGTTGTAAGCATGGATATTTGCTAAAGAAATAATAATAAAGAGAGAGAGAAAGGACACTTGAGATGGACGCACTGGAATCACCGGAGACGGAAAGACTGGTGCTGCCAGTGCCCTTCGCTCGTTCGGAGTTCCCGGTCTGGACTTCAGCATAGCTCGAGTTCCTAAAGCACCGACTCTCAGTGACCTTAGAAGCCCGTTCATTGATCAGAAGACCGCTCGCATGAGCAGAGGAATCGAGCACATGTTCTGGCATTAAAGAGACTTCTCAGCGTATTTCTAGATCATAAATGAAATGCTACGCACGGTGTCGGTTTCCAACGAGTTCTTGTGTTTGGGTTGTAGTAGCCACTTCCACGCTCTTCGACACAATTTCAAGAGCACGATGGCTCTTCGGTTGCACTATTTCCAATTGTGAGAATGGGTGGCTAAGGGGATGAGGAAGAGTACATACTTGATTTCCTGCCGGAGGAGGTACTGGAAGTGCCCTTTGAGGGCTTCACTTTACTATGGAGCCAATCCTTTGTGGTGTAAGGCAGTTGCTCGTCGTTCATTGAAGTAGAAAAAACACGCACCATAATGGTTCAAGGATAGCTGTTGGGTGAAGGCTCGACTAATATTAGCCATTCAGTCACGTTTCATCTTGAACTAGTATCCCAGCACGTGCTTATGACTTGATGCAGGGAGGCTACGAATCACGTATTGTCGAGGATTGAACATGAGATCTTGAGAGCTCATATCCAAAGACTCAGCTCCCCGGTATAACACGACCAAACAAATGCCGACGGAGATTTCATCCGATGCGATATCCTCGACATCCCATCGTCAAGATGGCCAGCTATTTCTGGTGAAGTGCGCGCTCCAACACCGAGGTTAATGTTTTTTCTTGGCCACTCGTGGAATGATATCCGGTCTTTGGCGGCAACGCTGTACTCTACGTTCATATGGGACTAAAACCAGCACTCTGCTACCTTCTGTTCTTTTCCCTGTACAACTCAGAGTGTCTTCTTCAAGGTGTCATCTCCTTCTCTGCAGAGAACGGTGGGGGGCTCTCGAGCCGCAATTTGGCAACATAGGCTTCCTCAAAGTCTCAATCATCCGTGGAAGCAAACCGGGCCCTTTCCGATACAGAAGCTGCATTACACGCAGGTCCTAACAAGACAGCCGCCCTCGCACGATCGACTCAACAATGTATATCTACGCATGCAACCAAATCGAAACAAGATGTACAACTTCGGACATCCTTGACTAACTGTGACGAGGTGGGCTTGTAGGAACTGGAGTGATGTGAGTTCGTTCCATCGTTGCGGTAGTAGCAGTGATAGCTGATTAAGAACCAGCATATCCACTAGCGAGAACGGCCATACTTACGCCCCGTACGGCTCTCCCAAACGCGCTTGCGGGGATGCGAAACAAATAAACGACTACATACCCTCCAGCAAGCACGCCAGCACTCGCAACCCCACTGGCAGTCCACGATACACTCTTCTCCTTCTACCGTTCCCTCTCCTTTTCCCGAGCACGCAAACGCTTTATACTCAATGTAATAGTTGCACTACCGCTGAACCAGCCTACGCTGGCGCCAGCGTTTTTGCATTTAGGTGATGTGAGTGTGCGAGTGCGGGGTGGTAGGGAGAGTAGATTTGGATACCGGGGATCCTCATCCCTCGCGCTCAATGCTCGCCATCGTCATCGCTTCCACATCCACTAGCGGCCGCTGTGGACTTGGAAGACGAAATCGTCTTTGGCGCACGAAAAAAAAAAACAGGAACCAAGGTTTACAAAACCCAAAAACGCGATCTAATACCCATCTTGGTACATACACCTCTACCTCATCATCGGGAGCGAGTAAAGGCAACAGCAAGGGATTTAACGAGGGCTTAACCACACGTCGTACACTCTGCCTATGCCCTGTCTCACAATCTTTCTTGTTCCGCCATTGCGTATACTTCAACCACTGCATGTGGACCCCCCTCCTATACCGCTACTACCACCAGCGCCAAGAGATTGCATTAGTTATTAGAGAAGCCGCAGCCGCCAATACGGACTGCAGTGCTGCTGCGGGTACAGGTGCAGGTGCGGGGGTGGAAGGTCGACGATTAAAAAAAGAAGTGAATACGTCCGGAGTCCTTGGACGTGGAGGAGACGTGCTCGAGGTGGTAGTATTCGATGTAGCACTATCTCCACCGATCCTGGACATCGTCCGTGTACCAGGCCGGTGAGTAGTGCTGGAGGTTTTGGTGGGAGAGGAAGAATAGTTTGAGAGGTTATGATTGTGAACGACGGAAAGCCCGTGTGGAGGGAGTTGGATGCAGGGAAAGGAGGAAGGTTTTGGAGAGATGAGTTGTGAGTGGTTGCATCTCGAGCGTCAAAGAGAGGCGAGGAGGGGTGTGTAAAGCTGAAGAGAATGTTATTGTGTTCTTGTTCGATTTCGTGCCAGTAAGTTCGATGAATTAGAAGCTAGGATGATGCTGACTTGTGTATTGTCCCCGTAGATCTGAAAGTGCTACTACCGGCGTAGATTTCGAGCTCGAAGACGAGCTAGCATCGCAAAACGCAATATGATCTTTATAAAATCTCGGGCATAGGAGTGTCCCCCGACAAGAATGGCCCCACAGGCAACAGTACCATTGCCTACAGTACACTCTCAACATCTATGATCTACTCGAGCAACGAAAACACACGCCTTCCCCGTAAATATCACACCCCAGAGTTCTGCACACATCTCCCCAGTCTCACTCACTCTCACTCACAATCCTCTCCGAAGTCGCACATCCAACACTCATTCCCTCACTCACCGTATACAATCCAACGGTCTGAGCTACAGCCTTTGTGTCCATCGAATCAGCTTACTCGTAGCATCACCTCCATCAACAGGTTGATGCTGCAGCGATGGAGGTCGGGTGAATGGTTTAGCTGGTTTAGCTGGAGGTACGGCTATTTGACTGGAGCTTATATTAGGACTTGTATTTCTGTGCGAGGAGTCCACGGTTAGAAGAACGTACCAGTGATTTCTTGACGATAGTAGTTTATTGGACCAACAGCCGAAGATCCACCGAATGTATTTCACCAGGAAGTCTCGTTCCCTATCTCTTAGACTCGACATCAGTGCAGAGCAAATGTGTGCTCAGGGACATGTACTCGAGTATGTAGTGTAGTAGTATGGTGATGGTCTGGTGCCAGGAATAAATCCGTCGGTCAACCTTTTGATCTACTGAACTCCGACCACAACGCCCAAATATGGTCAATTTGCTACGTCGATTGCTATATGTCTCTCATCTTTTGTGTTCCTACATTTACATGCAAACTAAGTGTTATGACTACTCTAATGGGTATCGACGTCTGCATTGATAATTTCGGTGGATCACCTACTTCGCCCGCAATTCATGGAGACTAAACCTTTGTCCTAAATCTCCCGGATGCGAGAGTCACCGAGTATGTATTATTAATCGCGTAGCAATCATGAATTGTTCATTTCGACAAAGACTATAAGTAAAAAAAAAAACGATCCGATCAACCTGCGTTTACGTCGCGTACTCTTTGTCAACGCACTCTTCCCATTCCTTCCCGTATTTGAATTTGCTGAAATCCAACTTGGTCGGTGTCATTCCTATGATAGCAATATGCCTCGGCCGCCACAGTTTTTTCCTGTGCTCAAAGGGAACCCAAAAGAGCAATGAGTCGCTACCTTCTTCCTTAACCCATCCGTCTTCAATGGGGGTTTGATCTCCAAAACATCCACTACCCTTGACCTGTTCCTGCACCTTCTCGCTATCAAGACCACGAATATCCCAAAGCCTGACTGTCTTGGACGCATCGTAAAATATGGATGCCAGTTTCTCTCCATCTGGCGAAATGATAATGTTCCCTGCTTGCCTCAGATCATATCCACGCCAGGGTCCAGTGACCAAACACCCAGTGCGAATATCCCAAATCCATAGTGCACGGTCTTGCGGAGATACGAAGTGAATAAAATGATCATCAGATGAAATCGATAGTAATATCAACATATAATCAGTGTCGGATCGGGATTTCCATTCCGCAATTTCGCCTGTTTCAAAAGGCCCTGCAACCTCCGTCCATGTTTTCGTTTCCCACACTCGGACTTGAAGTGGTACCTCCACGTTTTCAGAAACTGACGCGAAGAGGTGGCCACTTGGGGAGAACACCGCCCATCCTGTGCTCCCACAAATCTTTGTGCCTAAAGCAGCTGCGCTGAACAGGGTATGAGGAGTGAACTGTTCTTCTACGGAGCTTCGGTATCGGCAATGAAAGATAGTGACCGTGGAAATACGCTCAACTATAAGAGCAGTCAAAGCATCCGGTGAAAGTAAAAGAGTTGACCGTCCAGCGGTGAAACTCTTTGGATATGATAGAGCCACCGTAGCATGTGGTTGATCGGGCATATCATCCCCCCAGACACGCACCACAGACTCCCACTCATTACGAAAACACCCCGAGGCGCTAGTCATAACCAGCTTATTATCACCTGCCCGAGAGCAGAGCGTGAAGTTCAGTGAAAAGGAGCACAGGATGTTCTTTTCTTTGTGCCCCAGAGCTATGACTAGACGACGGTGGTGCAGCCCCGTGTTTGCATCCCATATGTTAATCACAGGAAGTTCATTGCAATCTTGATCCCGTATTGTGAGGGATGCTATATATCTGCCATCACCAGAGAAGGCAACCGTGTGGTGCTTGGTCTGGATAGGGTGGTCGAGGTTTATAACTTTCCCGGTGGTTGTGCTCCAAAGCTTGATCTCATCTTCATAGCTCACCACCAGTGCTTTCCCACAAGGCGAAAATACTGGCACAACTGCGGGACGCAGGGACTTCGGGGGTCATCAGTGGTGGAATCAATTGGAGGTAAAGCCTCCATATGGCACGGATAATCCCACATTCTGATGGTCCCATCATGATACCCTAGCAGAACTCTTCTGCTGCTGCACAACGGAAAGTCGGAAGATACATTGGTAGGTTCCTTGCCATGGTAAACTTCATTACCCATGGCAGCATCAAAGACCTGCGTCAATTTACAGTTGTGAACTCCAATAGCCAGGCCATCATTGCCATATGAATATAAAACATAATAGGACATTGTGTTGTAAGGGCCTAGTGCAAGGGCTGGCCCAACCAGAGTACAACTATCCATCCTCCAGATGTATGCCATACAGACATCTTCTGTGGTGCGATCCACGAACAGGAAGGAATTTCCATCTCGAGAGAACGCCAAGGGAGACAATGAAGGAAACACATGAATGCTATCCAGCTCAATCACACATCTAGGGGGTCTTGCCGTTAAATCCCATACTCTCAATGAATCTTGAAGGACGCCTCTCAGTACAGCGAGGAAGTGTGCACCCGGTGACAAGAAATAAGCATCATTTGGTCTGGGGATATCAAGCAGGATGTGCACTAGGGTGCCAGAACTTGCATCCCAATGCCGGATACGACAAAAACAATCCTGATCGCAGTCGTGGGTTGAGTCATCATGTGAGATACAGGATTTCGAGATAGAGACAATCATATTGCCATCCTTGGAATAAACGGCAGATACAATATTCTCGGACTCCTCAGGAGCAGAACCAGATCTTTCCCAAGACCGTCCGAAACGGAGGTGTTCCTCGCCACTTTCAACATCCCAGACCACTGCCTGTGTGCCTCCATACGTGGCCACAACGTGCTTCCCACCAGGACTGAAGTCAAGGCTGGATATGCCGTCGGATCCACCCTGAACGGGCCGAATAAATGGACCCGAGATTAAGATTCCTGTTTCAAAGTCCCAGATGCATATCGTTCCATCTCTATCCCCAGATACAAATATCTTCTCATCTGGAGAAAGTGTGATGGCAGTAACGGCCCGTCGATGGTGTTCTGAAACAAAAACACACGACGACCAGTGACTAGGCTTGCCTGTATCAAGTGCGAGGAGCCGAGGGAATCTGGGGAGGAAATATTTGGCAACCAACGATTGCTCGGGAGCAAAGGGGAGGGCAGAGAGGTAGATGTGTGGGGCACTTTGTATGATGGGGATGGTGAATGCCGCAACAAATCGGAGGGCATCGTGAACAAACTCGATGAGGTCTCCGTCCTTCGTCTATAGAACGAAGGTCAGAAGTGCAATGAAAGTAAACGAACAGAATACACACGATAATACAGTCAAGGATCGCTCTCAGAATCGGCACCGCCCGGTTCATTTCCTTCAGCAGGCTCATCGCCTCGAGCCAGTATAGCAGCTTCTCCTTGAACACCACCCTCACGGCGTCCATCAGGTGCTCATCGAATACAGTGCGGCGAAGATGATCGGCCACGAAACAGCATGAATATGAGAGGAGTGGTGGAATGCCAGTTTGAACCTTTGTCTCAATATCAGGCACATCCACGTTCTTCAAACTCGAGGTCTCGAGTCCACAGATGTTGAAGCGTAACTGTTTCGACATAGTGGTCAGGCATAGCATAGAGAGCTGGCGTTGCTGTTCAGGTTCCTTGATGGCGAACTCGTCGGGGCACTCCGGAGAGAGCAGGAAATCGACAAACGATTGGTGGATGAACCGGAGGGTAGCTCCCTGATCAATGACGGACCGCAGGCCGTTACAGATGTATTCCAGCATCGAGCCAGTCACCACGGGACTAATTGCGGCGAATTCGGAGTCGTGGAACGGCCGTTGGGCAAAGATCATTGCACCAACAACGGTCTTGAATGCCTCCTTCTCTTTTCTATGAGCGTTCTTGAACGAAATCCTGAGGACAGTTGCATATAGAGCGTACAGCGATCCTTCTTCGCCGCCTAACCCAAGCCCAGCGTCAATGTCCTCGAGCCGCGACTGGGGCTCACCAGCCTCGATGAAGTTCGCAATAGTTGTGGCCCAAATGAACACACCTGCCGCTCGTTTGGCCAGACGGTCGGCTGTCTGACGAACCCAGCCCACAGGCAGTTCAGTGTATGCGTCTGCAATATCCCCGAGACGGTCCTCAAGATACTTGCGGACATCGCTGGAAGCTTCATTGATGGCGATGGAGATGTGGATGTGGGCGCTGATGAGTGAAATACGTCGCTTGATGTCGTCTTCCTCCCTGCTGGTAACAACTAGCTTGAAGTTCTTAGGGAGCTCCGAGTGCCATTGTATAAGCGTCTTCAACAAAGCCTTACGGTCATCTGAACGAGGTCCCTCGAGACCACCACATTCATCAGCGGCGTCGATGACGACCACCACAGGTTGATGAGACTGAACGTCGCTCGACGCGCCCATGCCAGGTCCGACAATGGCTCGACGACGAGGGTTGTGAAAAGGGAGCCAATGTTAGGAGTGTTAACCTCGAGGGTTTTGTCATCAATGCGTTTGAGTAAAATTGGTCTCACAGCTGGATATAAACAGGCAAGATCCCAAGCGACGCAGCGCCAGAGGGCTCTCGTAGTCGTGATGGTCGGTTTGGCACGGTCGAATACGAAATATGACAGGAGTTCACCCCGCTCACGTAACCGGGATACGATCGTGGATGCTAGGGCAGACTTCCCAACACCAGGGAAGCCCTTGACCCATATGAGATTGCTATCCTCGTTGTCGCGAATCCTGGTGTCGATGTCGGATAAAATCCCAACACGGGTATCTGCCATGCACTCCTTCGCCAGAGGGACAAACTCGAGACCTTCAACGAGTGCCTTCTTCAGCTTTCGTCCATCTGTTATCATGATGTAAATGCAAAAGTTCGAGGACAAAGACCACAGGAGTCACCATAAGAGTCGGGAAAGGGCAGCGTCGCTGCATCGGGATACTGAACGACACTTCCAATAATAGCTGAGTTAATGATCTGGAAACCGCTTGCATTTGAGAAAAAACTAGGCAAATCTTCTAATATCAGACTTTGTTTCAGTGTATGGTGGGGCAATCATAAGCATTACGCACGATGTTCTCCCCGAGAATCCTGTAATTCGCTTCCGGAGGTGATTGCACTGTTCAACGGATGAGAACGAGAACGGTCCTGGTCATGCTGAGGTGCTGTCTCAAACAGTAAGGGTGGGCGCTTTTTAATGGAGGAGAGAATGGCTCAGGGAGGACGCACTCGAGCTAGCAGTGGGGGAAGTACCACAGCTTCCTAGTTCAATCCGCTTGGGCCGCTTGGAGGGCGTGGTTTGGGCTTCGTTAATACTTGGACTCCTACGGTGCTTATTCTTTGCATTATTGGTGGGGTTTCCATTGCATGGACGAGGCGAAACACATACCATAACAGAGCGTGGTGAGGGAAAAGGGCAAACGTTGAGGATAGGCTGTGCGTCTGCAGATCATACAGAATTGATTTGTTGCCCATTTTTGGAAATAATACCAGGAGAAGCCAAATTTTTGATTGGACCTGATAAATGGGATAAAACGTCAGAAATCCCATAGTTCATCGGAGTTCATCATACTCTATCGCACTCAATGAATATACACGGGACAGTGAAAAATAATCGAGCAGTAAGTGCTTGCCTGGCATTGTTTATGAGGAGGCGCGCGTGCACAATAAGGGCCCCCTGCTGTGGGAGCTCAATCGCTTAACGGCCGGCGTTTCGGCGAGATACCCGTCGAGTCAATATTTGTATGTGTGCATTTTGTGCAGTCAGCCCACTCCTCTACGGGGAGGACGATACAGAAGCTGCAACACAGAGAATCAAGGAGACCAGTAGTACGACCCTCCATGTCCTAGCGACACTATCACCCTTACGCGAGCGCTTCGACAAGAGAAGAAATATCTACGCATACAGCCAATCTGAAACAAGATGTGCAAGTTCGGACCCCGTGATGGTGGACGTGAACATGAACATGGGAGGAGCGTTGTACACAACAGATGCTTGGTTCTTCCAATGAGCTCACATGCTCAATGTAAGGAGAAGGCTGGGTTTCAAACAAGGAGGGTAGAGAAATGTGGCTAGGGAATGTCGAAGTGCGGTGGGCATTAGCACCAATGAAGGGTCGAAAGTTAGGCGAGTCACAAAGTCAAGAGTGGGCATTTGGATTATGAAGCGGCTCAACGTACTGACAGCGTTGATTACCTGGGATGATGTGGGCTCGTCAGGTGTAGGTTAGTTGCTTATTGCTGCGGCGGTGAATCAGCATCTCTACCACCCTGTACAAACATCTAAGACCTATATTGCTCCGTCTTCAGGGATGCGAAACAAACGATACGATCTTCAGGTGAAATTAATACCAGCATACATATATCGAGATTTAAATCACCATATACGCACCTTCAAACCGTTCCAGCAAACGCACCAACACTCGCTAACTGGGAATCACCGTGTTACAGCCACTCTCCTTCTCCCTGACACGCAAGCTCTGTGTATCGTTTGTATCTACTACATCCCTCTGAGGGCCTTACTTTACTCCGGAGCCAATCCTTTGCGGTGTAAGGCGGTTGGTCGCCACTCAAAACAGAAAAAAGGCATCATAGTGGTTACAACATTGAAGGGTAGCTGTTGAGTGTGTGCTTGACCAATGTTAACCATGGAATCGCATTTCCTCGCCAACCAGTATCCCAGCACATGTTTATGACTTATTATTGTTGATGCAGGGGGACTATGATATCAATGAGAAGTCCGTATTCCCGGTCCAAAGAGAGCCTAGGACAGGGAAGAGTTGAAGCTTTTGAAGCCTTGCGCGTCTGATGAATGGATAGAAACAAAGCGTAAGAAAGCATGGTCAGTTGCACGTTTGTATACTACTGAAGAACGAAAGCTCGAACCAGAGAATCAGTGTACGGTGCAACTAGTCACTCCGAAGTTCCTCCTCCATGAAATCCTCGAGGGGGAAATCATCGTTTCGTATGTGCTCATTATATCACCCATATCGTATCCATATTCACACTTCTCACCATAACGATGTTCGTTCCTCTAGAGAAGCTCACGACCGAGCTCCTATGAAACAGAGAGCGCCCACACCTACTGCATCTTGGAGTGGGAAGGGCGTGTGATTGGCAGAGGTGACGAGAGCTCGTACTAAAGGAGGGTGTACGGTGATAACGAGTGGCGTGTAGGTAATCAAACTCTCGGGAGTTGGAGAAAAGATACGGCGATAGAAACGACGGGCCCGTACCTTGAGCTGCCTAGTTAGATAGCCGTCGGATACGAGAGGTGTGGTCGACGCCAGAGCAAAGCGAGGATATCTTGAGACCGCTGGCGCACCCTATACAATAAAAGATGAAACCTCGAGTTAGCACCCAGGAGATCTTGCGCGGAAAACCGAGGTAGAACATTAGATTTATCCCGCGCTGTTCGAAGAGTAAAGGTTTTTACTGATCTTGTGAAAACATCATGTGGTGCGGCGTACAGGACAGATAGTATGGATTGCCTGTAGGAAGGACAATAGGCAGGCTGCAGTGCATACAATCAAGGAAACGCCACCACCCCGCATTCCATCAGAGCCACCGTGTCTTGAGGCAACGGTCTCCAACACATAAGCGCCTCAACAATAGATATCCACGCACACCACCAATTCAAAACAAGATGCGTAAGTTCGGATCCGGCAACACTAGTCTGAGCATGGGCATGAGGGAGAAGGGAATATTACAGAGAGCTGGTATTAGTTCTTCCAATGAACTCGCATCCTCGACCGAAGGAGAAGGTTGAATTTTGAATATGGAGAGTAGAGAGATGTAGCCAAGAGACGGAAATATCAACTCTGGAGCGGCGCGCGTGGAGACTAGGAAACTGAGGCCAGTCATGAACGCAAGAGTGGTAGCTTGGGTAAGAAGCGGCTTGACACACTAAAAACCCTATGATGAGGCAGGCTCGTAAGAACTTGATTGATATAACTTCGTTGTGGTAGCAGAAAAAGAAAGATAAACACACACTGGCACCATAGCATCCATAACGTCACCCTTATTTTCATCCTGCATCCATTCTCAAATACAAGCTCAAGTGCCATTTTATGGCTTTGAGAGCATCAAGTCGTGAAGTCATATGTCTGTATTTGAACGGACAATCTGATCCTACCATGGCGCTCCAAATTTCAGCTAGAAAGGACGATGGAGGGACCGAGAGTGCATTTAGGAAGAGTCAGAAGCATGTGTTAAGTGGATTGATCGTGTCAGTTATTGTTGATCCCATCACTTGCACCCCGAATTGGCCTTTCAAATAATCCTTGATACTTCCATAACCTCTATCGCATTGACGGGCTGTAGCCCGCTGAAGGGATGCGCAGACGGTTGGGAAGTTCGCAGAGGAGCCAACAAAATCGGAGTCACATACACGACGGCATTGATAGCCGTATTCAAATGGTCTGCAACAACTACTACTGCAAATAACCTTCTCGTGAGGGCTAGAGATCCTCACAATCGAATCTACCTCAACGCCTAAGTCATCGGACGTTAGCGCAATTTCTTAAGCAGAATCACGGCGTCACCCCCCAGATTCAGCAGATATGATAGAAGCAATTGATACACCATACTTCACACTCACAAGGGCGTTCTACACAGTACCAATTGGAGTTCCACCACCTAAAGAAGCTTGATCACCATGTAAAGTCATCCGTAATCAGTCACTACGGACTTACAAGCATCAGTTAATAAATACCTGAATCCTCAAAGGGAACCACTGCTTCTTATTATACCCGTACATCCGACTCGGAGAAGTTAAGAAAACAAGGAGACCTTCGAATGATACCTACTACTAAGCCCTCATTCAAATGTTTAATTGACTGGAAGGCACGATGTCATTTTTTTTTGCTCCCTATTCCTGTATTAAGCAGTAAATAAAACGAGAAAACAAAATACAGACAGGTACACCAAATTTTCCAAGTCCACGAGCCACTCAAGAACCTGGGCCTAACTTTGAGTATACTGGAAACCACTAAGATGAACGTAATATCTAATCAATAAATTTATACGAACGACAACCGCACTCACAACCGGTCCATACCACCTTCCCGACGAACCCCACATCCAGATCCGCCCACCACACCTCCTTCTAAAGAATGACACACACATACACAGAATCCCAATGAAGTCACCGTCCGGCTGTGCAAGAACCCATAATTACATCACATAACCTCATATACCATATACAGTGACTCCCCACCGCTTACCATTCACCGCTAAACAATTCTGAGTACCTTTGCCAAGTCGCTTCAAAGGCTATGTACATCAAAGAATTAGAGAAAGACCTTTCGTCATTTTCTCTCTTCCTGAAACCGGCGTTATCTAAAGGGTTTCAAGTTTTCATCGGTGCTTACTAGCAACTTCGAAGGATCCCGAAGATGATGAGCATTATGATGTACATAATTCTTCCCCAAAGAGCCCGTTTCAACATCCTCTGCATTATTCTTGGGAATTATGTGAGAAGATCCCCAACTAGTTATTATGCACCGCTTCTAAATAACACCGTTTACTACGATCAATCAATTAATATAGTTTCTGCCCTGTGTTCCTTGGATCGGAGGGTGTGCACATTTATATACGGCCGCAAGGCCTTAGCCCCGTTCACACTAAGAACGAGTGCACAAAACATCAAACAGAAACAAATCCTTTTTTATTTATTTATTTATGAAAAAAGCTCTACGTAATACAAAAATCACTCGACAAAAACTCTTTCTTTCAAGCCAACACCACGACCAGGCAAGAATGTATATACCTTACTTATGCGTGTATAAGTAAAATGACGATGAAGTAGAGACGAGAGATAATAGGACCAAGTTCAGAACCTAACAACTTGATGAACAATTGCGCGAGGGGGAGAGACAGTGTGATGGATTGATCAAAAAAAAAAAAGATAAGAATTGTGAGTAGATAATAATGGATTATAATAATGCACATGATTTGACATGAAGAGAAGCCAGGAGAGGGAAAAAGGAAAGAGGTAGGCAAAATGTAAGGGGCGAGGAAGGGAAGAGGGTAGGGGAAAGACGGTGGGGGGTAACTATATGCAGTGATAGTAACAACAGCAGCAACGAAAAGGCGACACGAACTAGGCGAGTATAGGAGGGTAAGAGGATGAGAAGAAAAAAGGGGTAGAGATAAATGCACCAAACACAGTGAGAAGAAAAGAAAAAAAAGTCCAGATTGAAATTTCCATAACGACATCTATGAAAACCACCCCTCAACGGCCCCGCCAACCAGAAATGAACATTTGAACAGGCAGGGCAAGGGTCGAAATGCGGCGCGAAACCCGCAATCAACGCATGACCTTGTGAGTGAATAACCCAAGCAAAATCTTTTCGACGTTCATTTCCACCCGACTTCTCCCATCCACACGCGGCAACCGCTCAACAGCCGGAGCCTGATGCCATCTGAAGAAAACCGAGAGGCGAAAAAAGAGAGTATAACAGGGACCGCGAAATCCAGAGTTCCAAAGAAAAAAGCCAAACGCCATAGGAGAGCGAGGAGGGAAGTCAGCTGACTAGATGCGCATGTAGATGGACGAGACTGCCGATGAGAGATAAATGAAATGATGGAATGAATATAAACACGAGCGCAAATGCCAAGACCACCACCACCACCACACACAAACGCCACTCAGGTCCCGAGCCCCAAGGTGTTCCCATTCAAGCGGAAGGAACCAAAACAGGATTTGAGCGCTGTCCTCCGGTGGCACTCGACGAGGATCGCGGAGGTGAGCACGAAGTTGCCTGGTTTGGCATAGAGCGCTTGAAAAATATAGGTGTATGTGCATTGATCGTCGGTGAAGTTGGCTGTTGGGGTTGGAGACGAGGGGGAGAGGATGTAGGTCTAGTGGGCGTTGGTGAGGATATGTGGGGTATTGAGGGAGCCTTGGCAGGGGGAGTGCTACTTTCTTCTTCTATGTCTGCTTGGTCTTGGCCATCATCGTCCAACTCGATCTCGATATCGTTAATGACGATCACATTCTTCTTCTTCTTCGGCTTGGCACTACTATCTTTCTTGTTCGTGGGTGTCGATGGTGGAGGGGGTATATCTTGCGATGGTGCAGCAGCAGTAGCAGCAGTAGCAGCAGTAGCAGTAACGATGGAAGAAACAGGGGACCTGGCAGCACCAAACCCAGGACGTCTATAATCATGTGTATCTCTCATGTTCATCCAACTCTCAGATGATCCCAATCGATCATCTGCCAGTGGCGTTCCAAGCTTTGGAACAGCAGTGTTGCTCTTAACACCACAGAATCGCCCATGGCCACACGAAGGCGGCAACTGTAAAAAGGTGGGCTCAGGCGAACACGACGACGCTCTAGAAAGTGGACTACTGTCCACTGAGGCATTGGTAAGTGAAGGGGTAGGCGGGTCGTGTGACACGTCAAAAAAATCAGGGGATGAGCTACGTTCCGAAGGTGGTGGCGATGCAGGTGGTGATGGCGTCCGCGAACGAGATCCGGAGGGTGTCGGTGTCGGTGTAGAGCTCTGTGGCTGCTCCTCTCCTTGTTGTGAATCTAGCAGAGGCAAAAAGGCGAAACGGCCTTTGGGTCTATGTATTGGTGGACGAGCGGGAGGCAAGTGTGAGAGATGGGGAGGATGCCATGTGGAGGATTGTTTAACTGGGTGCGGTATTGATGGTGCAGGGGTTCGCACAGTGCGCCATGAGTTCTGGGAAAAGGTAAGTGTGGATGCAACGGTGGAGGAAGGTTGGGGAGGAGTATTGTCTGATTCTGGGAGGAGAGGGAGAAGACCAATAGGGACGTTGGAGAGATAGTGCGAAGCCGGTCTGCTGCCGATCAGGTCTGCTGGCTGGATAGCGCGGGGCAATGAGCGCTGAATCTCCTTGAGCTCGAGTATGTCTCTGGAGGAATACAATAAGTAATTGATTCTACGATGAGTTGTCGTGTGACCTACTGGTAAGAAAGATTGCGTGCAGGCTCAGCAGGAGTGCGATCCCACTCGTCTGCAAAAAACACCTGCTCAAGACTATGCGGGTCGAAAGCGACATGCTTGGCAGCTGATGACGGGGATGGGTGGTCCGCAGTGGGTGACGGTGCACGCGAGCTCTGCTTCAAACAGCCCTTCATGACCAGTGAGAGAGAGGGGGAATGGATGGACAGGAACTCGAAACCTGGCTTGAATTATTATTTAGGGGATTAGTGTAAAACCACAAATACAAACCGACGCCTGCCACCCCCGTCCCCGTCTCCGTCCGCCCTTCCGTCCCCGTCCGGTCGCTTACCCCATTTCCTTTTATGGCTCTCATTCCACGATATGATACTCACGTGTCGTGGTCTTGTCAGGCACCTCCTCTGGCACCTCACCGTCGAATGACTTGATAACGTGAATTGCATTCAAAGGCACTTGTACCACAGAAGACCACCAGCCCCCGTCCAGGCAGCTTTTTCTCCCAACCCACGCTCTGATACCGCAAACTGGCTCCATGCTATGTTCCGTGTCCGGCGCAAAGAAAAATTTCACCGAATTCGATATATTTGGCACAACGATCAACCACTGACACTGCAGGGCCTGCAGCGGTTGAAGCGGCTGTCAGTAATAATGGGGTATAGGTGCCGGTGTGTATGTTTAATTATAGAACCACCACTCCCTTCTCCGAGAACACTGTAGTAGGCCGAGTGACGACAGGACATCTTGCATGGACGTACTTACTTGTGGCCTCAGTGGTAGCTGTCAATCGGCATGGTCCTCGGTGTATGAATATAGTTTACTTACTTATGACGACGAAGGCATCGGGATTGGCATTGTGTCATCCACGCAGCTTTTTCTCTGCTCTGAATCTCAGAACACGACCCCTCTCAAATTCAAATCTCATCAGAATTACCTACGGCAGCACTCGTCCCTGTACCATCCCAACGCCGAGCGCCTACCCCAGAAGCACAATACAATGAACCCCATCCTGATCAAATGAGTTGCACTCCCAACGACCCGATTACCCAGTGCAAGCGACACAATGAATGATTCGAATTCAAGCAGCCGAACAAAAAAAAATCCTAAACGATTCGCTAAATCGCTACCGACATACTCTAAATACAGAGCATTCGTCGATTTGGCAAACTCTTACGAGTCACTACATCATACCATTCCCACGTCTCGAGTCCCTATTACTTACAGGGCCCCTCACAAAGGTGCACTAGCGAAATACGCTCCAACCATTCCATGGATGAAGACCATGACATCGCGATCGACACCAGAATCACAAAAGTGGCGCTGCGGAATCAAACTTCCTAGCTTCAAAATCTAGCGCCCGTTTGAGCGAGTTTTTGCTATTCGACGACAAGGAATGGCTTTGATGCGCCCATTCCTGGCGGGGGACCCTCCCACACGGGTGTGGCGCCGACTGGGGGGGGGGGGGGACATCGTCGCAGCCACTCTTGGTTTCACACCTTGCCACAGCGTTGGACTCGAGTAAACTCTGAAGCACTTGAGACGCAACAGCGAGAATCCCAAACATGATTGATCATCGTATCGCGTATGCCGTCGGTACCTATGTATCCGAATAGATCGATGTGCCTCATATTGACCTACTGCTAAGACTTAAGTAGCTATGTACTCAAGGCTTCTATAAATTCATCCTTCCTGAAACTCGGCCGACCAAAAACTCCTAAAAGTTCACACAGCGTGTACACTGCCGACGAACTTGAAATGAGGCCGGAGCCTATTCAATACTCTCGGGGTCTCTGGCCGTCTGGCCGGGGAACAGGCTGGAAGAAGCGCCGATGGTTCTCTCCGTGGAATTTTTCCCCCTCCTGAATTCACTGTCCTGTAATAGGCTGCTACTGCTATAGTGTTGGGCAGCTGTGTGACGCGCACCGCATTCAAGATCCCTTATTATCCCCCCCCCTCTTCGACTTCCAGAACTTGAGTTCAACTGACACTCCCAGCGCCAGGAATTCCGCTCACAACCTGAACCTTATATGACGAACAAGTTCATTCTCGGAAGCACAGCGGAAAGAAATGAATCTGAGCGCCCAAAGCCAGTGCGCATTCACACACACGCGCACATCACATTATCATCTATTAAACTTCTCTACAGGTTCTATCGAATCATTGACAAGTAACCACGATGCATGATACAACCCAAAGGCACGGCTCCGGTACGAAAACACCGTCCATAGCGCAAAATCCCATCGCACGCCACCAAAGTTCTCTGCTCTATAAAAACTGAAAAGCCTGAAAATACGACACGAAAATAGAATGGAAATGATCATCCAGTGAAACTTATCTATGAATGAACTCTTCGTTGTTAGATTATTTATAGGAGAAGGAACTTGCCATGATAAGAGAGAAGATGCTTTGGATAATCACGGCTTTCAAGTCATTCATTGATGTTAGTCTCGATAGTTCAAATAATTAATGAAAATCCCGATGCCGACCCTAATTGTTGTCCAGCTAATCCTCGCTCCCAAAAAAAAATCTTGAGAACAACATTTCGATCGGGTACTATTATTACCAGGACAAGCGCTTTCCATTTATCTGTCAAAGTAAACCGCACTGTGCACCTTGGCAGATTTCAAAGATAGCTGCTGAAACCTGGAACAGTCCTCCTTTCTAGTCAAATCACTCTCAAATTAGTGGCAGGATACGAGTCACGCTCAGCTCCGAGTAAGCTCTTGAACAGTACTTGCAGGCCAAAACCGGTATTTGCCAGTACCTATAAATGAGTTGAGCTGAGAGTTCAACTGGGCGATGACACTGGTGGTCGGCGCGAGTCTGATCAGCTCGGAAGGATCCTTCGAAGAAGAAAAGAAGTCAGTACTACTCGTGGCACCTCATCGATGGTCTCGGAAGAGTTGTAATTATCCCGTGAACGACGAACTCGAATACTCGGAATAACTTCGAGCGAGCTGTGGGACTTCCTTCATTAGCAACACATATCACATTTCGACAGCTGGCGGGCGGCGAATGGAGGTTCCCTGATAGATCACACGACTTTCTTCTTTCTGCGGAGGTCCGGGTCTGGGCCTCTGGAGTGCAAGCATTTCGAATGACAGCTGCTGATCATCTCAGTAGAGTACATGATGAACGTGAAGCTGGATATTAAATTTGGTGCGCAAGCAACGAGGTCCTCAGGAACTTAATCAAGGTAAATGGGCTCAACACCACAACATCTTCATTGTCGTGTGACTTGACTCTATACTACACACTACCATCGACGTCCCCTAAGTCTGACTTCGAAATGACACGACCGTAATTCAGGGCCCACCTTCCACAAACCGCGGTACACCTCAGGCTCACCCCGCGTACTACTGACATCGGCTGATATAGCATACTAGGTGTATAGCCAAGAGAGCGCCAATATACTTGTATATTGGACTCTTGGCAGGAACATGATAGTAAGAACCTCACATCCCCGCACTCATTACCCCGCATTAGGCTATTCAGTCTTTAATGCGCCTTAGCGTATGGTTGTAAAGGAAATTGTGGTGCGTGGATGTGGGGTAGTTGATGGTGCTAGAGTGCGCTAAGTTAACTTACCCCTGCCGAGGATTAAGCCAAGAATCACAAGGATGATGAGGAATGATTGCGTACCAAGAATTTGTATTTATGATCATAGTCACCTTTGTGGTGATCGTACTACCGATTGGTCCTACTTTATCTGATTAACATGTGTATAGCTCTTCCTCCGGCTCAGAACAAGGGTTGTTTGTCGATAGACCGAGAGCCCTTTGGTAATGTTGCCACCACTCGGGACTGGCTCGTCCAATCCAGAGAGCAATATTTCGGCGAAAAAAATCTCAGTCCAAGATTGACTGGCATTCAAAGTTTAGACATCTCGGGATTAGCGACAGTGATATGGACGAACAAGTGGATGCATGTTTACCGCTTCAAAGTTATCTATCTATGATGTCATATACAAGCTCGGCTATCGATTATTTTTCACAAGTGCGATCAATTGAGTGATCGGCTGGACCTTCATGTTCTTCAGATTGAGTGAGAAGATATGTATCAGCAACTCCGAACGACATATCACCGAGAGATACCTATCATTCAACACGGAGAAGGTGAGCCGCTTATCGTCTCTATGTCTTGCAGTCTGGATTGTCCACATCGGAGTCACAAAGAAGAAACACCGAGAGTCCGACAGGAGATTATGCAGATTGGGCGATAGAAGTTATATCTGTAATTATTTCTACGGTACTATAGTACACGGATCATACCCCATTAGGAGGCCCTCGACCGACTTCCAATATCTGGAAGGGCCAAAGGTAAACTATCCATCAAGTGGCTTTGCGATACGCATGTATGATTATAATCAACACCCATATCGCAATTGCGAATGCATTTCTTGTAGTAGAGCAGGCTTCTTTCCACCCATAGTTGTATGTTTGAAATTATCTTGGAGCCGAATTTGTCTGACTCTGACTCGGAGCGGGGGCCGCCGCCAAATAGATGGATAAATACCGTTGTAAGTGATACTTCAGGCTTGAGAGGATAATACGTACATACCACCCCATAAATATCGGCCGCAAAAACACCTCTTCCAGGGCTTGCAAATCTGGAGGGGAATCGAGCATCGTGTCCATGTGGATCATACTAAAAGCTTTCGGTCCCGCCGACATAATCCTCGTCGTGTTGAGTCTAAAACCAAGTCACCATCGTCGCCAATGCGTAGTAGATCTTTGTGTCCGATGTGATCGAGCAAACAACCTTGTCCATCAGTTTTTTAAAAATACGGATGCCGAAGAGGTAAAGACTCGATTGCAAGCGTTTGAAGTCTCGGTGAAAATGTTCGCAAGAGTCATGATTTCGTGTCGTCGAATCAATCGGGTAGTCTGCATCCATGGGTATCACTGACCAATTCTAAGAGCTACCAGTTCCCGGCGCCGGCGATGGTATGTCACTGAGTCCATTTCTTTTTCTCTAACCTGTCTTGTACTGCCGGATGTCGGCATGTGGTTCGCCAGTCTACGTATCACGACGCTCAGGTGTTGATGATCTGACAGACTGATGCTGAGTAGAGATATGTTTCTTGAGGTGCTCGAGATGGCTGGTTGGTGGAGTAGTAGAGCCCTGATACCCTGCTGCATTGCCATAGCTAGATCAAACTATAGGCGACCTGGGCCACTTCTGCAAGCCTTTGCATATCTGTTAGCGTTGGTGAGCGAGTGGTAGAGTGGCAGTCGGCGAACAGGTTCGAACGTCCGGCTCAGAGTTGATATGGACCCGTAGCTCAGCGGTAGAGCGTGAGATTCCAGCTTCGAGAGGTTCCTCAAGGTCATCTGTTCAATCCAGGTCGGGTTCAAGATTCAGATTTTTTGGTAGTAACCTTGCCGTTTTTCTGACAATGACAATGCAATGTCGTTGCCGGACGGTACACGGTGGGAAGAGAATCGTGTTGAATCAACAGTCGTTCAAACACCCACATGTTCAAAATAGATAGATGTTCTCGGAATGCACAAGAAACGGAATAGCTGGCCGGGATTTTTTAAGTCTTTCCAGTCGCTGCTTCGATGGATATCGGCCTACATACTCAGTCGTTCATTCCAACCAGTGAAGAGAGTCGTGTGTTCATATGATTCTCTTCTGTGTTGTTGAGTACAGAACATAATAACACCTTGCCAAAACCAGACCGTAGGAAGCACAGAGGTAAGGAATGACTCAAGCAGTATCGCAGGTCTACGTCATCCTTGCTTTCATATCCGTCATAGTGGCAGAGATAGATGCAGAGCGTGAGATAGCCTCGGTAATAACTAGCCTCGAGGCTCTGTGTAAGAAAATAATGATCCATCCGAACTTTCGAGTGTGAAAGAAAGGGTGTCTTCGAGATAGGAAGATTAAATGTCGTGAAATGAAATTGCTTGATCGAGCCTGCGGGGTCTCGAATCTTGACGGACTCGATTAGAGCGAAGTGGGGGAAGTGCAATCGGAAATAACAGTCGAATGGAATGAATCTGACACCTTCGCGAAACGATTGCCAGCGTTTCTAGATCCGATTTTTTTTTCTGTTCTGGGGGATGATAGCCCATATCTGTGCAGGATGTCGGATTGATTATTGCCTGTCGGGAACTGTGAGTCCGATAAGAAGACATGTTGTACAAAAGGCTGGGTCTTTCCGGCGACTGGGAATGCATTCCGTCACGGTGGATAGCGGTTGACACCAAGACCGAAGTAGGCACCTCGTGCGTTTACCTGGAACTCTAATGGTCAGGGGCCTCAAATTTTGCGTCCGGGCTGAAGCATGGACGCAGTTCAGTTATGAACATATAATCTGCAGGAGAATGCAGGGCACGATACACCTTGATGTGCGTTTTCCTGTTACAGATACGTCAGGCCTACGCTCATTCCCAATATTGACGCGGGATGAGCTGCCAGGGAGATCGGAGATAATCTCTAGTAATCGCGCAGCCTCCGAACGATTGGCTACTGGAAAATGCTTGAGAACATCGATAGGAAGATAGCGAGGGAGGCCAGGTAAGTAGCAGATGACAACGCCTGCTTACAACCTCGGGGCGTACCCAAGACTTTCAGAAGCTCGCGGGAAGTCATCGGTACATCCCTTCAGCTCAAGGCGTCGATGAAGAGCGTGACATTCGATTTACTAGATGAGGGGGTTGTCATCTAGATTTCAGCGCGTCAAACGGCCGATCGGGTGGTCAGTGAACTCGTCTTCATGTTGGTGTGGGTGTGAGAATGCTCGGGGACCAATCTCAAGCGAACCCCTGAGGGAGATGAAAAGAGATCAGGAAGATGGTTTGGTAAGAGTTTCAGCTGAGGACCATCGATATCGTGTTACTTCGGTCGAAGGTAAGTGCATGAGAATGCGATGAAGCTGCGGATGGAGTATAGCACATCAGATGACCAGAAGTTCATTGCGTCCAGAGCACTAAATACCGATATAGATGTCGTCCAGAAGTTTTATGGGGTTTGGTGCCAGGCTAGTGTTCCAAGGCTGGACATAAGGGTCGCCAGATACGTCAAACCACAAATCTGGTTGAGCGTGACAGCCAAAGTCTCGGAGAACAAGTTCCCATGATTCGTCCACTTCCGGAGAAGTCAGACTCGGAAGCATTCGAAAGTGCTCCTATGAGCTGATCGGATGTCGTCGATGTGTATTTCAGTTTGGATGAGAACTCCAGGATGGTGGGAGGAAACTTGTGGATTCCTGACAAATTACATAATTGAGACTATGATTATTGACAAGCTTCTTTTGCCACCATGCTTTCACACCTCTCCAACCCCCTCCACCTACCCACCAGGCGGTTGTTGATTACCGGGTCATGTGAATATTCAACAAGGGTTCTGAAAGTGTTCTCAGATTCCAAGTCAGCAGAATTTGTTGCTGGTGCTACGTCGAGCGCTCAATTCCCGAGGTTCAATCACCGTCTACCAGAGGTATGTATACACCGACTCTTCGTTGGCTCTTCAAGCCATTTCTAATAGTGCTTGTAGGTTATTGTAACAGGTACTTGCGAGCTGCAATCTGGTTATCTCTCAGTGCATACTTAACTCGGAGTTCAGGCCGTGCAAATGTCGGGAAATCTTCTCTCTTTAACGCTGTTCTGGGCCGGAACTCCCTCCTCCATACTAGCAAGAAAGCAGTGAGTTCTATTTTCTCAAGCTGTCCGATAGGCGATGGTTTGATTCTACCTATATCCACACCAAGGGCCGCACACGACAACTGAATTTCTACCGTGTTGGCGCGGAACCAGGAAAACTCATTCTCGTTGATGCACCTGGCTACGGTGCAAGGGGAAGACCTGAATGGGGAGAGATGTTTGATGAGTATCTGCAGACGCGACAAGAGTGGGTCATTTTATCTGGGTAAACTCTAATTTCGATCTTGTTCTAACGCATATGTATCTCAGGCTCCGACGAGTCTATATTCTCTTTAACGCGAAACATGGACTGAACTCATACGACAAGGAGATGTTAACGCATTTATCCAGTCTTATGTTCACTCCTCGTGGGACCCAGCCTTGGACTCTTCAATCGGTCATCACAAAAGCTGATACAATTCCACTGGACGACATTCCTACAGTTATCAACAAGCTCCGGAAGGAAATATACGACGTTGCACCACTGTGCCTCCGTCCTATCGTGACGAGCACAGAGATGAAGCCACCATTTGGTATTGATCAGCTGAGGGAAAATATCATCGATGCATGTGGTCTCAGCAAGACAACTCTATAGTAAGTGATGCGTTCGTTTTACGACTATGTATCTACAGGTGGCTGAAATGTCAACATGACAGAGTTCACTGCAGTACGATGACACAACTATTACACCTCTGCTCCATAATGTAGCGGTGTCACCCTCCTCATACTCCAATTCTGCTCGAGAAACCACGACCATCGCAGCCCCATGCCTGTCCGGGGCTTATTCCATTTTTTTTTCGCCAGCTTTGTCCCCGAACCCATCAGGCCATCGTGGCTATACGACACATTACTTCTTACCTTCAGCAAGCCCACAAACTGTCACTCCAGCGTTAATGGTTCCGGAGGCGACAATAGATACTTACCTTCTCCGTACATCTAGGCGTTCGACTATCAATCTCCGTTGTTTGCCCGTGATTACACCCAACCGCCCTGTTATTGGCTCATCATGGTCTCTCGACGCCCTCCTTGCGATGATCGTGGCTTCCTAGGACTCCCGCCCCTCTCACTACTGTCTCTCGGTCACAGGAACCGAGTGGTAGCAAACGTTAATCTGTAGCGTATGAGATATAAATCTATCTTCAAATTGATATATTTACAGGAATATCCTAGGTGCTATAGATACATCCGCGTAAAAATTAGACCTAATGTCACAGAAATAAACGGTATTAAGGAATATTCGAATTATTGTCCAAATTTAGTCAAGATCAAAAACCAGAACTTCAGCAGTCTTATCGCCTACGTTCTCAACTTTGAGGGCATTGCCCTTCTGTCCTACAAAGATGTACGCTCCGTCCCCCTCCTTTAGCTCCAACTGATCGTAACCCGGACCACTGATTCTGACAGTTGCACCCTCTGAACTTCGTGGGTTGTATCCACTGGTCTGGACAACGTGGATATACCCCTTCTTGCCCTGAAGCGATCGTTCCAATGTCATTCCATCACTGAGAAGCGTGGCATAAAGCGTGAGGTCGCTGTGCACAGGAGCCGGTCCTTCGGCTTCACGATCGTTCTTCACGCCCTCTTCCCATGCTGGTGCAACGATCTTTACCCACTGATCCTTCTTCTCTTCATCACTGAAGTGACGGGTGTAATATTTGGGTTGGAGGCGGGGAGTTTTTGGGAGAGACCAGATTTGGAGGAAGTGTACTTCCTTTGGGCCGTGGCACTTTTCCGAGTGCGAGATACCAGTTCCGGCCGATGTCATTTGAAGGTCGCCGCGTCGGAGAATTTCAGTATTCCCCATTGAGTCTTTACTATAAAAATGTGAGTGTTCCGTTATTGCATGAAGCACGACCAGCTTACTGTTCAAGCTCTCCCTTTACAAGGTAAGAGAAAATCTCAAATTCACGATGCGAGTGTGTGCCAAAGCCAGTTCGGGGGGCAACACGATCTTCATTAATGACACGAAGGTGCCCAAAGTGATCGTGGTTTGCGTCCTGATACCTATATTCATCGCTCGGTCAAATCCTGTTAAGAAGCCGTGATCGAAAGCTACTCACATTGCAAAAGAAAAGGTGTGGAAGGTCTTCAGCCAGCCGTGATCAGCGTGGCCACGCTCATCGCTGGGGCGAGCAACAAACTTCATAGAATTCATGGTTGTGTTGACGGAGGTAGTTGAGAAGTTAGTAGAGAGAACTGTTGAGCCAAAAACCCGTTGGCGAAGGTTGGAATTAGCGAGGCGGATGAGTGAAGCCAAGTTGTAAGATTCGGGAATTAGATTGAAGTATGATGCAAGTGCGAGGTAGATGGGAAGAAGAGCGATGTGAATGAGTACTACGGACTTGAGCTGCATAACTCCTAGCTTGAGGAAGAGGCCCCTTATATACGGCTCACATTTATATGCTATAAGCCCTTGAGATTATACGCGAAAGTCAGCATTAGCAGTGTACGTGATGGGAATTACAAGAGGGGATTGCCATTTTTGTACGGCAGGTTCTCAGGATGCTAGCAGTCAGGTGACATGATTACTCCCGGTATTGCTGTTTATGGCAATTTCTTCTCGTTGATTCCCGCCGATTTCCAAGCTCGTCAAGCTGTCTTGGATGCTTGATTTTCCGCTTAGTGGGTTACTTGGTGGAGGTAGTATAATGAATTACATGGCGCTTACATGGCCCGACGTCAAAGTCTTAGATGAGCCTCGAGGTTTGAAATAATGGTGCTTGAAGCTTGCAGGCTGCAGGTCATCTTGCTTACCGCGCTTCAGTTTATCAAGCAAGGATTAATAAAGCCGCAACTGGCCAAGCACATGTTTTAAGCCGAGTCGCAGGTAGTAGTAACCCCACAACATTGAATCAATCAGCTCTAGAAAAGACGATCTCGGAGCTTGGAGATTAGCTCGAGGATGAAGCATTTCAGACGGTCGCATTTCCTAGTTCCACCGCAAACGCAACTGCGAGCTTGGAATATTCGAGCATGTGGGTCCAAGAAAAACCAGGGGCAGTAGTCGTGTCACTCGACGAGTGAATGACTGGGTTTTGGTTGTCAAACGTAGCCTCGAAGGGGAAGGTAGTCGCGTAGCCGTTCGCATTGTAGCTAGCATGATCAGAGCAAGCATATCCGCACTGTTCGAATCGGTTAGTAAGATTAGAAGGGCATTGTTACAAATGAACAGAGACTTACAGGCCCAGCACTTGCAACGGGAATATCGTTGTATTCATTTGCAAGCGCCGTGGTATAAGCATTCAAGGTGCTGCTCGTGAAATCCTAATGGGAATGAGTTTCATTTGCACAACCTTACAATGCGGGGATTAGTACCTGAATAAGACCAATTATTTCCCTGCTTCCGGGCTTGACACTGAGTAATAGAGGTTTGTTAATTCCGTGTACCACGAAAAAGGACGCCGACTCACTATGCAGTCATGTCAAACTGCATCATTCCCTTCACAGAGACACCACTACTCTTGTAGCTTGCAGCAATGGCACCAGAGCCACGTTCACCGACTTCTTCCGCAGAGTACCTAACGTACCTATTCAGCTATGACTAACCTCGGAATACGAAACGGATTTACCATTGAAACTCCACTGTGTTGAGAGGTTTGAAGCCAGCAGCAACAAGGCCGCGGAATGCTTCAAGGATGCTGATCGATCCACTCCCATCATCGTCGGCCCCGGGAGCCCGCGCACTTGATGGGCTTCCACTGACATGGTTGATGGAGTCGAGGTGAGCACCGAGGACTGTGATAGGACCATTTTGGCGACCGGGGATTCTGGCGATGATAGAACTCTGTGCCCAACTGTGCTGGAAGCGCTGTACTGTCGCACCAGCTGAGGGACTGGCAGCAATGATCTAAGCAGTACAACATGAATTCTCTAACCCAAGTAGGTATTTGCATCAAACGACGGAACTTACACTACTGATGGTGTCGAATAGCCAATCGGAAGCTTGTTTCCCAGTATCGGAATTGTAGTACCGATTGTTGAAGGAACTGAATTTGTTGAGGTAGGTTTGCAAATTGCTAACAGCCAAAGATGAGATTATCGGGTTGACGGTTGACTGTCTGGTAGGGCCAGAAGGATCTGATTAATAGCTAGCATCAGCGTCTCAGGTATATAGGTTGTTGTTCGGACCCACATGCAAAAATTTCTACATCGCCCGCTTCTCTGTTTGTATCTTCGGGGTTGTAGTAATCTGTGACATCAAACTATTCCCAAAATCAAAGGTTTGAAGTCTGTGAACTGAGTTGAATGACATACGAATCCAACACCATCCTTGGCGAGTTTCAGCATTTCGGTTTCTGTCTTCCATACTGGTTCTGCACCTTCGGCTAGGCGCAACAGACGGAATCCCTGAGTGGACTTTGTTTCTATCTCGTCTTTCGAGATGGGGACTGCATAGGCGGCAGTGATTGCTGCGAAAACGTAGACCAAAGAAAGTTTCATGTCGCAAGGACCGCTGGATCGCTACAATGGGCCATATTGGTTGCGGGCTTTTTATGTAAATCCAGGATGTGGTCGAGTAGGATCCGTCTCGCCGTTATATCTGCCCACAAGGTCGCCATCGCTTCGAAGGAGGATGTCCTCATGGTATTCTCTTCAAAGGAATCATGGAGGTGAGGTTTAGCTTGATATGGCTTCAGATGAGCGTTATTATAGCGCAGAATGCTCTTTGAGGGCCCTTGTTTCCTCCCGGAGCTTAGACACGCCATGTGGAAATCTGAAAACGAAACGGCGAAACCTAGGATAACTTGTCGAGTAGTTCCAAAAGTGGGATGGTCTTGAAGTATGGAAGCAGGATGGAGGTCATGCGAGGTGGTGGCTGCTTGTGCTCACCGAGGAGAAGGAAGCGATAAGCTGGCTTGGCGCGATAGACGATAGAGGCTCGGCATCAGGAATCGAACATCTTGAGTAAATGCATGAATAATCCACAGAGAGCGCGCGCTGCCAGGTCTGAGACGCGACGTAGAACGTATAAATATCGTCACGGGAAATTTGTCGCGACTTCGGGCTTGTTGTGAATTGAGAATCTAGTCAAGGGAGAGGTAGGGAGAGGTTGACGACGGTGATCCAATGCGGGCCGGCAACTTCTCGTCATCACATGATAGATCACATCAAAGAAACCCTCAAGATAGCCGGAATCCGGATGTGAAGGAAATCGTCTCAGCTAGAAACTCATGCAGAAGACGGGCGCCGTGCGCCGTGAATAACAACCTAAACCTGCTACGTAGATGCTACCTACTACAGGCCTAGATTATGTGAAGCTTCTTATGGTCAAAACCAACACCGCTGAAAGTCCATGAAAACTTCCCTGTAGAGTAACTCGTTTATGGCGGCTGACTATTGCATCAACTTCGTGTAGTTCAAGAACACTGCGCCCAGGACTCCACCGGGGAACGGGTCAGTAGGAATGCGATTACAGTCTATAAATAAATAGAAGACATAAATACATTGTCGAGTAATTGAGTCAGTCGTACAACCAAGAACAGAGTGTCCTGAGCTCCCCTCCCACAAATGAAGCTCCCTGCACATTAAAACCACACATTTTCAACGCGTTAATGGAGTGAAATGACCCTGACTTAGTATCCGTCAACGTCGGAAGTACCTCTCTTGCCAAAAACAGTCGCGGTAGTACATGGGAATCAAGGAGATTTCTGAACGCTCAGCCACAAGGCAAGCTTCTAGTGAAAGGTCAGTGAGGCAATATCATTGTTTTTGGAAGTCTACACCACCTTATGGGCGCTCAAGAGCGGTGATCAATAGGCATGAAGTTTCCCCTGCCACCGCCGCTCGCGGTTTGCCATGCTGCTTGGCGTGCCTGAAGCCCCTTTAAGAGTGTGTAGAAAACGTTTCGTACTCTGGGTATGTTTTCGTTGAGAGCTGCTGGAGATGGTTCTTCTGCTAGGAAAGCCTCAAGAGCATCGCGCAAGTCCTCAATAAAATCCCCGATATGACTACATATCTCGCGTCAGGAAATCGCGTATAGAGGCTGGATGTGAACAGTGATAGCACTCACCTCAGATCGATACCGTAGTAGGCAAAGGCGTCGGTGGTGATCTGGAAGTTGGTTCCAACTTTGATGAAGAGGTCGTTGATTTCGCTTTCCGACGCTTGGCCAACACTCCATAGTCTCAGGTTTTCCTGGAGCTCTTTTGTCGATGCTAGCAGGGTTTTGACGGCTGTTGGTACGTCTCCTGGAGTATACTGGTGAATATCAACACGGATTAGACGATACTATCGCTAAAAAATATCATTGACGCACCGCATAGTGGTACGGGTTACTATTCGTGCTCGTAGAGGAAGTACGCGAGCCTGTGGTTCCGGATCGTGAAGACATGCCGTCGATTTTGAGGATAAGAAGGGGGGAGTATGTTCTGGTATGGAGTACAAAATAAAGTTCAGGTACAAGTTCAAGCTCATAAGCCTTTTACAGCAGCCCTTTTATAACGTCGACCAGTCAGCGGAGACGAAGAGATAACATCGGAGGTAAGGGGTGATGTCAACAATGGATCCGTGAAAGCCTGGCTCGAAGCTTCTTTGGGCACCGCTTCATCTGTTTGTTGATTCGCACAGCTGTCGAGCGAGTACAAGGGCAGGGTTCTTTCCAGATGGAAAGGATGAATCCCAAGATATGTCGCGGTCCACACATTTTCGGAGGAATTTGTATTACATAAGCGATTCGGACACCGCCTCCGCGCTGCCGATTTCCGGAGTCGCCATAATCAGTAGGGAAACACGACCCAAGCCTTTTTTTCCCGACTACCATCACTGGTTTCATTGGCCAGTTGACTCCAAAGTACACAGGACACACATGTTCATCAGTTTCTTGCTGTACACTTTGAGCCACAAAGTCAAGCAAGATGGTCAGTTGTGCCTGTCGACCTCACTCTTCAGTTGGTGATACTCGGCGACTATGATGCATCAAGCACGTTGTCAATGACAATCCTCCGATTTGGCCGTTCCGCTGGACTACTGTCGATCAAAATCCTCTCGGCAATTGTGCAGTCCTTACACCTACAGGCCCGACTCCCTGTTTCATAATTTTTTGTTGCTCCGGAGCTCTGTTCTCCTTGGGATTACGAGGGGGAACCAGGGGCCGAGAGCGACCATCCGTTGATCTCCAGCAGAGCCATGCATGCTTCTGACCCTGGCAATACACCCCGGAACAAACAGATTTGATTGACTACAACTTGACATGGGGAGCTCGGGGTCTCGAATTGCCATCTCATCTCAGTTGATAATCACCTGTTTGGGGATGCCATTCTAAGTCAATAGTCAATTCCCGAGGAGTTTGCATATAGTTAACAAAGAGCTCGGGATTCCCGAAGAGGGTGACAGTATGAATGATGCTTGAAGCAGACAATTCGTCATTTATCATTCAGAGGCATTTCATCGGTACCAGTGTAGGGGTGTCAATCATTTCGGGTGATCACAGTACCTTGGAGTCGACGATGTGAGGATGTTGGGGACGTAGGTCAGTGTGTAGATGCCACATGTCAATCAACGAACGCTGATTTATTTATTTTATTCGTCACACAGTGATCGTTTCAGTGCAAGGAAAGAGATGGTCAATATAGGATATCCAGCTCAACTGCTTCAAGCGGGTACACTAGGAGTGTTAATCCTTAATTGTGGACTAGTGTTGGAATGAGATTGTTGGGCATGGTTGCATGTGAAGGCTGGGATCTATCAGCTGATACATCGTCAACCACTTGCTGTAACGTCGGCCATTACAGAAGCAGTTCTAAAACCACACAGATTACTCCCTATCACCCAAATCGACGTTTCGGAGTCGGAGTGTAGGAGCTACTAATCAGTCAGTGCTGAGTGGGAAGTTGTCTGGGAATGACGGTGCCAATATTGAGTAACCATCCTTATAAACTGGATGCTGTGAGTCCAGTGGCGCGTGTTCGTCAGTTGCTTACGCGTCCCTCCGGAAATTCTGAATCTGAACGATCTCGGCCACCTCTCAAGTCGGTCATCTCTCCTCGCGGTACTCAACTCTTCAGCGATTATGACGGGCACGATTGCAGTACACATGGTATAGGCAGTTTTCAAATAGGCACCGTCTCTTTCATAGAGAAGGTTGATTGACGTATAGGTGTTGATTAAACCTCGGTTTGTGCGAGGTTATGGACCTCGCTGAACGTGGGATCATATACGAGTAATATAACAGATAAGAGCCTTTCATTCCGCAAACAAGTCGTGTCCCCAGCCCAAAGAGTCCGAGGTTTATTTTCGTCACTTAGAGAGGATAAATGTCCTGAGTTTCTTAGCACGTCTACTCGCTACAGTATCCCCTTCGTCCAACGGTGTGCCCGCTACAACAGTTTTTAGGGCAGCCATTCCGCTGTCTTACTTGATTACTACGTCGTCAAACCCACCTTTTATCTCCCTAGTATATGCAGAAGTAAGATCTTCGTATCTAAAGTGCCAAATGCCTCTTTTATTCGGTAAACGGGGAAGGGGGAGGACTCCAATATCCCCATTGACAGTGGATCCTTTCCCAAGTGGGTAGTTCATCGCGGCTGATCCTGATGGTGCGTATGGCAGGTGTTGATTGTGCTACAAGCGGGCATTTTATCATAATACCTGGATCTAGCCATGAACGAATGTGCAAAATCAGAAGTCATTCCTATCCAGTCTTTTGCGGAGATCGCTCAGCTGGGTGCAAAGGACAACACCAAAGAGTTCTATGCCTATGGGACAGATATACTTGAAGACGTAAGACCGGGTATACATTTGAAATTGACCCGAGGCTCAGTACACCTTACAGATTTGTTACGAACTCAAAGCGCACGGCGCACAAGTCACACCGTTCCAGTTGAGTAGATAGGGGTAGATTTGCCGCGTTTGGTTAGCTTCGATCAATGACACATTAACGTTCTGAGGATCATCTGTCACGTGTAGACTGGAACGTGTCGTCATTGTGTTCGGCTGAATTGGCCTAAGTGTCTCCACTATCGCTTTCCCTTCCTTCCACGCCCCTCCCTCCTTCCTCTCCACCACCATGTCGTATCGATCAGCATTACCTCCAGAGGTCGACATTGTAGTTGTCTTTCGTGCCACGAGCAAAAATACTCACGCCAAGCAACAAACCAAGGATGAAGCTAGGAAGGCTGAACAGCAATACGTCCGTTTAATTGATACATTGACCTATGCCGGATTGAAGGCCGTCGGTAGGAGGGGAGAGTCGCTTGGTCAGCTTCTAGTGTTTGTTTCATGTCCGCAGACGCACTTGGAGCACTTGGTCAGGAAGGAAAGGTACGTCAAGGCCTCTTCTATCACATCGTGCTTTAAGAAGTGCTGAGGGTTCTTACGTTCTATCACGTTGTCTAGGCATGCGGACTTTCTATCTGGTCTTCCTATCACTCCCGCTACGAGAGACAGTGCCATCGGGCCACTTTCTCCAGCAGATCGAATACGACTTGTTCATGGCTATATCGCTTCAACTCCTACCGACGGCGGTCTCGGAATATCACCTGGAAGCTCGGAGTGGGACCTGGTTGAATCTATCACTCCTCTGCACGACCGGAGCTTTAACGAGACATGGGTCCGGTCATGGAAACCGCGCCAGATTGGCTCCGTTCAATTGAGCAGGATCAGAGAGCAGGTTCGTAACCGTAGCTTTCAATTCTCCATGTATTCAAGTGTCATCTACAGTTTGGTGATTCTGTCGGGCTTTATTTTGCTTTTCTGGGCAGCTACACACAATTCTTGGTGTTTCCTGCCGCTCTCGGGCTCTTTTCGTACTTCTTCCTTGCCCCTTACTCCCCCCTCTTTTCAATCCTCTTGTGCACCTGGTCTGTGGTTTTTGTCGAGTGGTGGAGGGTACGAGAGCGAATACTTTCACTGCGATTTGGGACACGTGGTTCCTTCCGTGTTGAAAAGCGTCGCGCATCTTTTAAACTGGGGCAGACGTGGTGGGGTCGTGAAATTCGCATCCTTGCAAGTCTGCCTGTGATATTATTGTTCGCCGGGATTCTCATCGCCATCCTAACATTTATTTTCGTGGCTGAAGCATTTGTGACTCACCTCTATCAGGGTCCCGGGAGACAGCTAATCGTACGTGGGTTCTTTATACTGTTGGATATTTTCTGACAGACTTCCGTAGGGTTTTTCGCCAACCATTCTCTTTGTTGTCCTAGTTCCCCGAGTGCTTGCCTTGTATCGGGCACTTGCAGTTCGTCTAACCTCATGGGAGAACCATTCCCACCAATCGTCACACAACGCCTCTCTTACTCTCAAAACGTTCGCCTGCAGTGCCATTGTGGCTTACATGTCTTTAGGACTGAGCGCTTTCGTTTATGTACCTTTTGGCGAAGGCGTGATGCGTTTCGTGCAGCATTGGCTTTTTTCGGGCGCTATAGGCTCCTTAACCAATAGTGGTTTGACTTCCAGGATCATCGCGGTACTTAATGGCACTGCTGTCCAGGCCAGTATCGCCACTAATGGGTCGGCCGCGGAAAAGGTTGCTCCTGGCCCGAAAGGTGGCATTTGGGACATGGATGTAAACAGTGCAAGGCAAAAGCTTAACCCAGCGAGGCTTCGCAATCAGATGTTCGCGTACACTGTCACCAACCAGATTGTGAATACTTTCCTGGAGGTTGGATTGCCATTCGTCATGCGTTTCGTGACCGCATTCCGCAATGGAAGGAATGCACCTAAGCCGGGTTCGCCTGGGGGAGAGCCGAAGAAGAGGGTTGTATTTGAGGATGAAAAAGAGAAGGGTGGATTGGAGGAGAGAATGTTTCTAGAGAAGGTTCGGGAAGAAGTGGCGTTACCAGAATATAATCTATTTGAAGATTACAATGAGATGGTGATTCAGTTCGGGTATGTGGTTTTATGGGCAACGATTTGGCCATTGGCAGGTGGTGAGTCCCTTCTAACTTCCTTATGTCTAATTTTTGAGTATTCATGGCTTTGCAGTTATGGCTCTCATCAACAACGTCTTCGAGTTACAATCTGATGCCTTCAAGCTGACAGTCCATCATCGCCGGCCTATTCCCACTCGCACAGATACTGTTGGTCCCTGGCTCGACGCTTTAACCTTCCTGACCTGGCTCGGCGCCTTGACAAACTCTGCTCTCGTGTATCTTTTCTCTCCCGAATTTCTCAAATCATCCGCTTTGCCATCCACTGTCAGCGTGCTCCAAGCCAAAGAACACCTTGTAGATGCGTCTGGTGCCAACCCCTCTGGAGTTTGGGGCGTCGATGGAAGTAGTGAGGAGACATACAACGCCACCAAAGAACTCCTGGTGAAAGCCGTCCTTGTGGCTCTGGCTGCATCTCACGGATACATCATTTTACGCATCATTGTACGCCATATCGTGGAGAGGATCTGGTGGAAGGGAAGTAGAGAGGTGCAAGAGAGTGAGAGGGAGGAAAGCTCTATGAAGGAGAGATTTTTGGAGGGTGCTGGTGCTAGTATCTACGCAGCAAAGAACATTTCTGAGCCTGGGGAGGAAGTCAAGCCGTCAGTCGAGACGGAGTCAGAGGCGGAGGACAAGATGGGATTCTGGGGGCATGACGAGGGTGTAGATGAGATCAAGAGACTGGTGAAAGAGGCTTGATCGAACTCATACTACAAATAGCCTTGGAGACACCAATTTCTCTCTTCTGTATCTCTTTTGGGTGTGCCGGATGTGTGGATTTACCAGTTCATTTTTGTGCTCTACTTATCCCTCCTTATGTTGTACCCTCGCTATGTATGTAAACTTATTGTGTTGTAGCGCTGGTGTTGTTACCCTGAATACGTTACGTCATTAGCATCGGCTTCGGACTTTTTTTGGAATACATTGGTCACCACCATCACGGGCTCAGCGCCGTACCACCTGCCTGGAAAATAAACCTCACCGCATGCTCACACTCCTCAAGCGTTGCTCAGGCCCACACTACTGCTAAACCGCATGATTTGTACTCGAGGACACGAGAAGAATGCTACTGTTCACAAGACTTGATCATTTCTCCGAATTGAATTTAATTAGGTGATTCAGCTGTGTCCTCCACGCGCTGATGGTGCTTCGTTGCTCTCATAGGGCCTTCGAAAGGTATGCAACTCGCGGTTTGAGGGTAGCGTGTTCCTAGAATGACTCTTTTCAGTCGTCAGCTTTTTCGTTTATACGTCTCTTTCCAGGAGGGTAGACGCTTTCGTGATGCACGCCGTATGGGTGTAGCAGCATGTGGATCATACTTCTATTATTGATATTCATGCCTCACCATGACGCCCAATGGTCAAATGGTCAATGAGAGAGCAACGTCATGAAACGCGAAAGGAATCCGAGACGCTTTTCGTCGCTGATTCGCCAATCATTCAAACTTGTCGGCTTGGGCCTTTCGGCACCATCGGAATGATATTTATTCTCCAACATCGAACTCTCACTGCTTTGCTCCTCCTTTTTTTTCTTTCTGCTCAAGGAGAAACGATATCATGGTGGCAAGTTCGTTGGTGGCAATTCTAGCGATTTTACCGGTCTTTGGGTTTGCTCAGGACTTGGGCGTCCCTTTGAGTTGGCGCGTGCGTTTTTTTTTCCTTCCATACCTGTTGGTGT
Organism: Leucocoprinus leucothites; assembly: GCA_013368445.1. Taxonomy (NCBI): domain Eukaryota; kingdom Fungi; phylum Basidiomycota; class Agaricomycetes; order Agaricales; family Agaricaceae; genus Leucocoprinus; species Leucocoprinus leucothites. Next base: position 2,607,264 of record JAACJO010000002.1, on the reverse strand, counting down.
CTGAGATTTATTTCTTGTCATGTACAGAAATTCAGTAACAGCCGACCTGTCTCTGAGCGTATTTCAATCTCGCAAAATGCCATAAACCAAATTTTGCCCCAGTTGAATAGTGGAACGGGAGAGTTCAATGGTACAAGGAGTGTTCTGCGTCAACAATCTGTTTCTAACATGCTACTTTGGCTTAGGTATTGGCTATTGGCAGAGTGGAAATGTTTGGACAACAATGGCGAACCAGGACCGTTTTGCGGGCTCGAATGTTAATCAGGCCCGAGTCGTCAATAACTTAAACCTGGTCTTCAACTTACGGGCAAATTATGACCAATTCGGGTGCGCAGTGCAGCAATCCTCGAGCCTGATTGATTACTGACTTTTCAACAGGGTATGTTGCTATTATATTTTGACAGATGTCCCTGATTTTGATTTTCGACCTTTAAACTCTAGTTCAATGATGATGCGCTGTGGGTTTCGCCCTCTTCTTCTTTTGGACCATATTACTGATTATAATTCGCTAGGTGGTGGGCACAAGCTGCTATTGCAGGTTATCGTGCGTACAAAGATAATAACCTCCTCTCGCACGCGGTCGCCACCTGGAATCATGTTTCAAACTAGTGAAGTACCAGGTTCAATAATGGTGAACCAGTGTGACTGAGATCTTTTCAGCGTTATCACTCAATCTCAAGCTAACGCTGGACGCAATCCAAACAAGAACTTCCAGTTGTCTGGGCAATGCGACGGCTGTGAGTGTTTATTCAACGATGCCCTGGATCGAGAGGCTCACTGGAATCTATTGTTTAGCTACTATGGCAGGCGGTGTCTTCTGGGTATGGTTGTACCCAACAACAGGAAGCCATGTGACTCACGACAATTTCAGCGGCCTACAACAGATGACCAGAGTGTCAATTCAGTCACTACTGGGTGAGCTATACTTACGTTCCGCTCCATAGTCAGACAACTCACCTGGACAACCCGATTTTGAGGTTATACCTAACGTACGTACTAAATTTTGGCAGGGACGGAAACGAGTCCTGACAATCTCTAAAGAACATCAGCTCTCTTGGCAGAGATTACTGGCGATTCCAAGTATACCAATGCCGCCATTCTAAGCGCTCAATGGATACGAAATCTCAATATCAACAGTAACAATATTGTATTGGATACCGTCAACGGCCATGACTGCTCGAGGTCACCGGCCTCATGGTTGTTCACGTACAATAGCGGAAAGTTCCTCGAGGGCCTGAGCGTTCTTGCAGATGTCACCGGTGACTCTCAATGGCGGACTCTGTGAGACCTCTATTCATCGAGACCCTTCATTCTGAGCTTATTCGGCACTTTCATCTCAGGATGGTTAATACTGCTGCAGCGGCGATGAAGAATGCGCCCTGGCAAGGCTCTGACGGCATTATTACAGAAGGCTCCTCTACCACGGAAAATAATGACGGAGTCGGGTTCAAAGGTGGGACTTGTTTCTTGTTACCTATACATATATATATAAGATCTTGTTCTGATCTTCACTCGTCGCACAGCCATCTTCATTCGAGGGCTCTGCGAAGTCTTTGCCAGAAACCCTTCAAACACGGATCTCCGTATCCTGATCCACAGCTATACGGATGTTCAGGTGTGTAACTACTGCTTTTCTCATGCCGACGACTCTCGAACTAAGAGTGGCTTTATTGGAAACAGTATAATGCACTACTTGACCTGGCTGCTAACGGCAACGTGTATTCTGCCAACTGGCATGGGCCGCCACAGGGATTCACCACCTGGGGCCAATTGGCTGCTCTTGATGTTCTCGGGAGCGCTATCATTGCGAACTAAGCCTTAATTTTCGGTTGCTAGGACCTGTCCTTTGCCTTGTGCTTGAATATACACACTACAACAAGTTGTGCTGATCGATTGAGAATCTTCTGTCGAAAGTCGCCGAGGAATGGCTTGGCTATGACACCAATGCTCCCCTGACTGGTGTGAGAGCGGTGTGTCATGGATTTTCGCACTTCTTCACTTCAACTTGCCCGTTACAAACAGGACCCTGATTGATCGGGATCATATTCACATCACCAATCTGTAAGTTGGTGGGTGGTCCGGTGCTTGTGAAGGTCGACGCGGCGTGTATTCATTCGCTTTCACCCTCGTTCTAGTAAGAGACAGGCGTAAAATCGACTAAGAGTGTTGAGTACATGCCACTTCGGTAGCATGCGAGAAGTTTGACATCGGCGGAACCCTCCCCAACTGGAGCAAGCAAACTTTAATTCTCAATTGAGTGCCAGTGTTATGTCAGGGGGCTTCACATGACCCTAGTTGAATAGATATTCAGTACCGTGTTAAGAGGCGGGGGCACGAAAATGCCTCACTAGACTTCTTCCTCGCCCCAACCGACCTCCTGCTGATGGTTCTCTACATATCCATAGAAGCATGGAAAGGTGATTCCAATTTCTAAATATCGCCCGGCCTGGACTTATTGACTCTGTATCAGCAACAACACTCCTATTTCACTCGATGGCCATCACTTTCACGACTTTCCGCTTATATAGGAGACTGAGGATGAAGAATATGTGGTGGGACGATTTCTGTGCATTTGCAGCCTTCCTTTTGGATTTGATACATGCGTCGACCATCTTGGTTGGAGACACCTTCCCACGTGAGATGTGATCTTATATCCCAATAACTTGCCTCACCATCACTTTTAGCAAAGTCGCCTATTACGCCTGAGGAAAGGAAAATAAGAATAATCTTATTTTGGCTGACTGGAGTTGTTCCTCCTCTGATCGTTTGGTAGAGATACACTGGCAATTCTATTCGGTCATCCAACTCACCAATGATCCAGGCTCTCAAGAATCAGTATATGCTTATCTATTGCGCGTATCGATGTTCAACATACTGCCGTCCGTGTTCAACCATGGACTTATATGTTAATCGCGGCTTTTGCTTTGGTTGGGGAGCATTGTCAAGCCAAAAGATATATATCTGTGCACGAACGGATGCCTGGCACTATACAGACATCGTTTATTGTTATGTTGGGAAGACTGTGGGATATATAAGCATTACTGGTAAGCGACCATTTTATTACACCACCTGCAAAGTATATATATCCTGACATTTCTGGTGACTATGTTCAGGTGACCTGGTGGCCGATACAATTCTAACCGCCATCTCGCTTAGACTGCTCTGGAGAGTCAATATTCGACAATCGCAAAAGCGCGTCCTGTCTTGGCTTTTTGCCGCGAATATTTGGAGCTCATTAGCAGGAATTGTTTATGGGGCTGTGACGATTAACGCAAGCAAACTAGGGCCCCTCCGAGGTCCTATAATCGGATTAGTTGTCCATATCAAGGTAAGCTCATCACGTCTTAATCCTCTTCACCATTGAACTCTAACTAAATTCCAGACATCAACCACGCTGACTGTCTCCAACCTTGTTGTTGTTGTTACTTATCTGTACGCGCGGTTTCACAGAAGCCACCAGAGTAACGATTCAGACTCGGGTTCGGAGCCGCCAGCTACGAGACGGCATTCCGACCTACCCGACGGTCGAACCACAAAACAGCCCACCATCCCTAATACCAACACAAGTCTCATATTGACAGAGCTCAATTCCGACGGCTCTGTAATTTCTTGTGACCCAGAAGCCAGAAGAGAGCTGTCATCTAAGTTTGTGGCTCACACTAGTGCTGATCTAGACTGGCTACCGAGGGCTCCTTCTTCTGCATTCGGAAGTAGCAGAGAGACTCGCCAGACATTTTTTTCAACCTCATCCTTTACCAACGCAGATTGGGAAAGATCTGCATTGTCAAGATCTACGGAACCCTCTTCGCGACTGCATCACTTCCCCTAGCAGAGAATAAGAAACACACCTTCACGTAGATTAAAGCTGTGCTGAACAACCGAAATAATCCGTACATAACACTCTCATACTGCTGAAATTGCTTTCTATTTGTGTCTCATCATGATCAGGACTTACTGCATATACGCATTTGGGGCTGAAAGTTGTTAAATTATAAAAATCGTAATATGCCTGTATTCTCGTAGAACTTCTCTCTGAGTAATATTGGAACTATCGGAACCAATCATTGAGACTCCAAGAAGGGCTATTGATTACTGAGTGGCTAAGATAGATGCCAGACCGGCAGGTGATAGGTTCAATACAACATTCAACGGGCAAGTTAAGATGCCCTGCAACTTCATCTCGGACTTTTTTTTCGGCGGCCATCTTGCAAACGATTCCCTTACTACACATAGGCCAACCTCTGTCCATTATCATGTGTGTGGACTCTAGTGATTATTCTCAGAATTCTATCCCTTCTCCATCGCCTCACGCTGTCAGCCAGTCTCACCTTGCTGACCTCTCGCAGCTCTTACCTCAAAAGAACCGCGGGCGAAGAGTGAACGACAGGCTTAGTATCTTGAGAACTATTTTGCGGTTTATGACGACTCGTTTTGACAACCCATGAAACGAGACTTCACCGGAACTGGCCCAGCACATTGGCACCGTGGGGACAAGGGTATAATAACTCGCCAACGCACATCAAAGCTGGATCCCTGTCTGTTGAGTAGTGACTAATGAATGACTGGGGTCAACTGGATCGACTCAATTCACAGGTGTGAAACCCACCACGAAAGAACATACACAGGGCCCGGGTGAGACAATTTCGTCATTGGGGAAGCCCTGTCGAGCTGAAGTATATACTAATTAATATTGACCTGGGTTGCTCGTTACTAGGTGCGATGTCCCTAATAGTTGAGTTATCGTTCAGTACCATATCAAGTGGAGGAGATAGTCAAGATGCCCCTACACCGGTCTCCTTCCCCAATTCAAGCCTAAACACCCAGCGCCACTGGCATGTGTCTCTGCATATCAATCAAACATAGAGGTGAGTACCATTCGCACATATCATACGACGGCACTCCAAGGTACCCCAGGGCCACCACCAGTCTACAACCAGTTGGAGAGCGAGCATAGCCATTATACTGACAGAAAGTTGGTTTATGACGGTCCCGTGGTTTCTTGACCCACATGCACGAGAGGGTTCGAAATCAACCTTTATTGTTTTTTCAGAGTTGAGCTGGGTTGGTTGCTGATGAGCCCCCTTCTCACTCAGAGGCACAACAGACGGACTCACCGGCCACCCTTCTCGATGCGCCGTCCTCCGTCGGCGATGATCGACAAGGGCCATCTTTGTCGAGATTTGCTTCAGCACCATCCTTACCTTGTCTCTGAAAATATATGTACATTCTTCCCAAAGAAGCCCTGATATATGTCAAATTGTTCTTTGTTCTTTGATCAACGTTTTATATACATTTCTTGAGCTTACAGATACTGGTTTGTTTCTTCACATGCTTGGATCTCAGCCTTTGGCATCGTTGATATTAGATGGTATTGTACGTCTCCCCTCCTGCCTCTCTATCGATTTGCATGGCTTCATCGAGACCTACGAATGCCTGTCAGAGCCATCAGTCGTCCACACTCAGCTAAACCTACCGAGGACTTCAAAGAACTGCTTTGGTCCCATTCCCTGCGCCGTGATGGTGTCGGTTCCATGCTTCTTCAACGCAGCCAAGCCTTGACGCATTCCGTGAATTGCAGGTGCGGCGGTTATTAGAGGAAATACTGGGATCGAACAATTAGTTGAATTGAGTTGAGCCTAAAGCACTTGGAATTGACGGACTCGCAATCTTGGCTCCCAACCTTCCTGCATCGCTGACAGTAAAATCGGGGGTTGACCCGCCAGTGACAATATTCAGGAAAATCTAACGATATATTGGCCAAGTTCCGTCGTTATTACACGTTATACGAACTGGAGTCGGAGCGAGTTCCCGCACAGCTCTTGTCAGCTCTTCTTCATTTCTGACTCCTTCGAGAAAGGCCACTAATCATAGCGTTAGCATATGACCACTTGGAGAATCAGCAATTTAAATGGTACCATCCGCTCCCTCTGCTACTGCAGCTTTTAGTCTTACAAGAGCTTCTTCGATGCCGTATACTTGTGCAGCATCCGTCCTAGCGATCAGGACAATGTCGCAGCCGGGAATTTTAGCCCGCGCGGAAACGGCAGCACGAATACGTGAGATAAACTCATTGAGGGGAGCAATCTGCTTTCCCAGGAGATGTCCACATCGTTTTGATTGTACCTGGTGATAGACTTAGTTTTACGAAGATGATTTTGTTGGTCGGTGAGAGTACCTGGTCTTCAATGTGTAAGCCCGCAACGCCCCCTCGGGCGTATGCCGTTACTGTCCGAGCAACCATGATTGGACCCCCAAATCTAAGAGGATCTTAGCGGGTAGCCGAAACCATAAGCTAATGTGATTGTCAGCTTACCCAGTGTCAGCGTCGCAAATTAGAGGTATATCAGGCTTTAAACCTGCAATCATTGTAGCATTCTGTGGAAATTAGTAATGAGATAAAGTGAGACTCGCCAAATTCAATATGGCCAGTCACCTGAACAAAATCATTCTGTGTAGCGATCGCCAAGTCAGGTTGACCGAGCATAGACGCTGTGGTTGCCGCTCCACTCATGTATAAGACATCAAAACCAGCTTCAAGTGCCAGGCGAGCTGAGATACCGTCATAAACGCCTAATTTCGCATAGCAGCGCAGGATTTAATGAGATTCCTTCACAATTTGGGTTGTTTAAACATTTCACCTGGCGCTACCTGTAAATATATCAGCGTAATGTAGCGTTCTGAGAGGTTCTGATTGACCGAACTTACTATGAGCTCTGGCCCCTTCAATAGTAGTCGCAAACGAGTGCTCGATTTGATTTGTGCGCCAGACATTGCTCCTTAATCTTCGAAAGAAGGATGAAAAGGCTGTAACGAAGACAAGAAGGAATGATTGAGGGGCATTTCACGGCTATTTTGTGAACGCTGACATCACGGGGCGCCGTGGCATGACAAAGCCATCCTGAAGCCACAAAAGGATTTTTCAGCATATCTTGGCCTCGCGGACTGGCGCTTTCCCAGTAGAAACTGACTTGACAGCAAATCCGAGCGCAGAGATACCTAAATCCAACAACACCATTTGCGAATCCCACTCTGTGTCTTCCAAATGAGGTGTCAAGTTGAGCTTTTATAGAATATTTCTAATCACGAGCCTCTGAGAGAATTCACATACAAGTCCACACCAGCAGAAGGCGCCACGCCGTGTTGCCCGAACGATCAGAGCCGGGGAGTGCCTTCGGGAACTTCGGACATATCAGTAGTAGCCTCTGGTCAGGGCTCTGAGAGGTATTATAGTTGTGATACAAGGGAAGAAAGGATTCTGTGGCCTGAGGTTATTATATGATAATCGAGGAAGCCCTCGGTATCACCACTATTTCTCTCACAACTTTTTTCCATTCCTTAAGAATTATCCTGAGTAATGGTTGACAGTCATGGCCCGGGGGAAGTCACGGGAGCCCTGTGGCTTTTCTGTACGCAGGCAGGGGTAGGGATCGACAAGAGGAGCTCCTGTAGATGTAGAATTTCATTTTCCGGAGCTCAGAGGGTGAGGAAAAAGCTCGAAGGTCGACTTGGGTCTAGAGGACGCCAGAAACAATTCGGCAGTGGCAATTCAACATTAGGTGTTTGTTTTGCAAGACTTTGCCAAACACGTTTCCTACTCTGGCAGACTTCGAACGTGCAAGTTGCAATCTACCAGCCCAGATTCCCATTCCTCAATATTCAATATGGCCCTTCCTACGAAGGGTCGAGTTATTATTGACACAACATCAGGTGAAATTGACATTGAACTATGGTCTAAGGTATGTGTTTCGAACACGAAATCACGATGTGTTACTCATATCTCGGGTGTGAAGGAAACACCCAAGACTTGCAGGAACTTTCTTGCTCTAGCAATGGAGGGTCTGTGAGTCTTTCGCTATAGTACTACGCAACTGTTTATGCCGTCCCTTACAGGATATTATGACAATGTTATTTTCCACCGGTAGCGTATCATACCGAGGCTCACACATGCTGAAACTCACCATTTACCAGTGTGGTGCCAGGATTTCTTGTTCAAACTGGAGATAAAACTGGAACGGGCGCGGGTGGAGAATCGTTCTACGGAGGTGTGTGCAGCAGCTCTCTGAGAATGACACTATTCTGAGGCCTACCTCGAGAACCCTTCGAGGACGAGATCCACCCACGATTGCGCTTTGCTCACAGAGGTCTCGTTGCAATGGCTAACAACGGAACACGGAATTCCAACGATTCTCAGTTCTTCATTACCCTTGGTCGGTGTCGCGCTCATTCCTTTTTTGGCCGTGCTTATACCCCAAAATACACATCTAGACCGTGCCGACGAATTACAGGGGAAACATACCCTCTTTGGACGAGTCATGGGGGATACGATATATAGTATGGTCAAGTCCTTCAGGCTGTGATAATTATTAACCCTGGTCTTTAGACGTGGTGAAGATTGGCGAGACAGGTGAGCACGAATACCCAATCTGCCTGTAAAATTCACGATTGATTATATACAAGAGATTGACAAGAAGACTGAACGGCCTATCTAGTATGTATGGACCCGTCACTCTCATGATGTGCTGAGTTGACATGCTCTTTCAGTCCTCCAAGAATTAAGACGATCCGCATACTCGACAATCCCTTCCCCGACATTATTCCCCGCATTACCGCAGAAGAAAGGCGAGTGCAACAAAAAGCAAGGGAGCAAGCACAACGAGAACGTGAAGAAATTGAGAGGCGAAAAGGAGCAAAAAAGTGCTCATCTTTTCTTCTCATGACTATTCCCGTGCTGACTGGCTTGCAGAAATACGAAATTGCTCAGTTTTGGCGCCGATGAAGATGCAGAAGAAGAGCCCGTTGTGTTTGAAAAGAAGTCCATGTATCGACCAGACTGTGAGTTTGTTAGCTGTCTTAGTCGCTGCGATATTGAAGGGCACCCACCTACTTAGTGGTCGCTCAACCAACGCCTGACGTTCCTGTCCCTTCATTTCATGGCCTACCCTCTAAATCCCAAGAGTTCAAGTCCACATCAAAACCGGACGAGTCTAAACCACCAAAGGTTTGTCTTTTCGTGTGTTAATCCAGCCTGCTGACAGTCGTTCTAGGCGGATAAATCTAAGAAGGACAAGGAGCTAGACATTACGAAGATACGGGAAATACATGCAAATGAGCAGGCTGCTGTCCAGTGAGCTTGTCCCCTTAAATACATGACACCTCGTAACTTGAATGTTCTTAGAAACGCCCGTCGTACAGAGATTGAGAAAATGGAAGATGAGATACGCAAAATTGCCAAGCGAACAGCCGGTGAGGACAGTGACGAAGAACGATCGAAGAAAAAGGCCAAGAAGTCCTATTTAGAAGAAGAGCTTGCCAAGTATTCGAAGGGCCGTCACTTGCAGAAAAAAGGGAAAGGTGGCCGAAAGAAGGATGAAACGGATATTCTAGCGGCCCTCAATAGTTTCCGAGGGAAGCTGCAGGGTTCCATGATGGTCGACGACGTTGACGGGGGCGAAGATCAGACTCTTGGCGAGGAGGAAGGACAAGAGGTGGACAATGATACCGACTTCCTCAATCATGCACTACATTTCCCGAAGGATAATACAGAAGAGACTGAAAAAGCTGAAAGAGACTACGAAGTAATTGACCCACGTCAACGAAGTGCGCGAGCACGAGAAGAGGAGAAGGAGAAGAAGAAGGCTGTGAATAAAGGGAAGGGTGGAGGAAGATACAGAAGATAAATACATTCGGGCTGATGTTGTATGTATCCACTTTCACCAATTTTTGCCTCGCATGGAGTACATGAAACTGAGACAAGCAGCAGCGAGTCAGACTTGGTCGTTATCTAGTTCGGCTTCTGTTCTGGTTTCCGGGTGTACGCATCGAGACACCCAATTCTTCCCTCAATTCTTCCGTTCCGCGTCCCCTCGACTCCCTCATTAGCCCTCGCCAACAGCTGATCATACATGCTCCATCTCTGACCACACGAGGCACCGTTTCCTGCTCCGCTATTGAGGACGAAATTCTTGCCTGTGATTTTTGGATCGCGCCGCCAGTGTCCTCGTAAATCCGCCGTGCTATCTATTTAGTCCTTTCCAGAGAAATGATTAATTATCTCAAACAATAACCACTGAACTGAACTGAGACGGGAGGCGGTGAGCCTTTGACTATCTTATCATCTGAAAGAAGAGCATATTAAGTATAAGGACGGGCTTTCATGAGAAGCAGGTGGGCTTTAGTGTGGCCCATTTGTCGTAGTGGTTGATAGCAAATGTCGTTAAATTTAGAACAGATATAAGCTCCCATCATTTGATCATATTATCTGGGCTCAAATTTAAGCAATTAAGTATCTACCTTTCCCTCGCATACACACAACACACATCAAGTCAAGTAACAAACCTACCATAAGTCATGCCTAGACGTGCACCATTCATCGTCATAGAAGGCCTCGACCGGTCCGGCAAGACCACGCAAACGTCCCTTCTGCACTCGCACCTTGAATCATTAAAGATTTCAACTAAACTGCTCAAGTTCCCTGGTAAGCACCTCCTAAGTCATTAATATCTCTCGTACATGATTGATAAATCCAAGTACGATTCCATTTCTTCCGCGCGTCCTGGCTTTTATAATCGGAAACTGCTCAAATCGTAAACAAGATCGGACGACCGCCATTGGAAAGATGATCGACTCATATTTACGCTCTCAGTCCGAGCTGGACGATCATGCTATCCATCTATTATTCTCAGCTAATCGTTGGGAACTTGCGTATGCCGGATTTATTTCACTGCAGTGTTTCATACTCACACATGCCTTTCTTCTGTAAAGACCAACGATAACTAGCCTTCTCACATCAGGCACCTTGGTTCTCTGCGACCGATACGCCTTTTCTGGCATCGCATTTTCTGCCGCAAAACCTTCTCTCCGAGCCACCTTTCCTAGTACTGAAAACGATGCTCTTCTGTGGTGTCGAGCACCGGATATCTCACTCCCTGCTCCTGATTTGACTATCTTCCTTGATATCACACCTGATCAAGCCAAGTTACGTGGAGGATATGGCGAGGAACGATACGAAAAGGAAGAGATGCAAAAACGTGTACGAGAGGTCTTTCATCGGCTGGGGGAAGAGATGTCCTCCCCTGTAGATGGTGTCAATGACAGCAAGGACAAAAGATGGGTTGTGGTGGATGCTGGGAGAGAACGTGAAGTAGTTGCACGAGAACTGTGGCAGCTTGTGGAGCCCTTGATCGAAGGGGTTGATGAAGAAGTTGGGAGATTATGGGAAAATAATCTTAATTCTTGAAATTTGTGTTTGATTTTCTGTTTATATGGCTTGTCACTTCCGCTATGTAAGATTACATGAGTTCGTCTTATGCACGTCTAGCGCAGTTTCGTTGTTCTGGCGCACTGCGGTAGTGGGAAATAAGAAGTGGCATACAATATGGCTGAGGGACGGTGATGTGGAGCCTTACTGTACCTGGTAGCTGTACGCAACTCCACCACCCACTCGTACATCATCTCCCTTAACTGAGTGCTGCGGGTTTAATCAGTGATCAACTCAGGCCACAATTCCGCCAGTTATCTCGTTTCTTATGAATTACCGCCTTATGGTGTTCCTCCGCATTAAGTGATGATTATGATATCAACCTTGGCTTCAACTACATTTGTATCTATCATATGAAACGGATCCACGATATGAAATGGTGCTCGTGGAGGTCGTGCTTCCAAGCTTCGACTTTCATTGGTACCGATCTCCGTGACACCACTATCATCGAGCATTGAGCACTACATTGTGTTGGTGATGGTTGACTCGGGAATGTTTCACAATTGAAACTTGGGAGTCGTGAATGTGAACCCGGTGAGATCAAGCCACGCGTTGGCAAACGTACTTAATGGCAGTCCACCCAGGCGTTCCGTTGTCAGAATCACGCACACTCTCAGGGCTCACAAAATAATTGCTTGCTCTGCCATGGAATGTTCAATATGGGAAGGGTTCAAATGAAAAAAAAAAAAAAAAAAAGCCAAGACAAGTATGATGGCGGGACTTCTAAGATGGATACATTGTTCTGCGAATTCCGGAGAAACACGAAAGGGGGTAGGGAAATGTAATACTCTACAAGCGCAATCCAACGTGGAAAGCTATTCGTCTCAACAATGGGCCGATTGAATCGCCCACCACTGATCGGAACCGGGAGAAAATGGCTCGAGGAAGATCTGATGATGGGTTGAGTGGGTTATTTTGGCGGTTCTTCAAGTTAGCACCAACCTCGTTCGAGTCACCGTGAGTAGTCCAAAACAGTTGCGACACTGGGTCATAAATCTGAGGATTTCAAAGTTATTTTTTTTCTCAATAAAAACCTCGAGTGTTGATACGTACACGATACATAGAGGGGCTGACGACCTTGATCTTCCATCGAGTGAGAGGATTTGAGCTTTCAACGATAGCCTATATTTCGTTCAGCATTGGGCTCAGCAGAGGCATACGGCTACTCACCGCTTTGTTCTGGAGGTCGGCGTAGCAGTTGGTCGCTGCATTTTGGATAACGTATCGTTCGCGGTCACCATTGTTAGTAATAATCCACTGAAGGTGACGTAAGTGTTCAGGTGTGGAGTCCTGGGACAAGAGCCATAGAGGCTCACCTTCGCGTATGAGTTGGCATCATTGACAAGAGTCAACGGGCGTTGAAGTCCTGTTCGTTGTACTGGGCGGGGGTCGACGATATTATGGATAACATAGGTTTCCTCAGGCTTAAACGACATGGTTGATGGTTTTAGGGAAAAGAAGGAGACTGATGTGGGCTGGGGGGCTTGTGGCGGCTTTATACTAGACGAGTTCCATTTCGGTTATCAAGAGCTGCTGTCACCCTGGAGAACCGAAGGACATCCATCATTTATTAGCGCATCTTGTTTTGAAATGAGGTAACTCCTCTACTAACCAAAGCAGATCAACATCGTTTGGCCTCAGTTAATCGAATGGATCTAAAGTATCAGTAGACCAAAAAGCATAGCAAATGTCTTGAGGCAATCGTGGATATCTATGCCAAGGTGTCTTTCCAACAGGGGAAAATGGAAATTTAGAAGAGCAGCATCAGAGCACATCAAAGTAAGGTTAGATGATCTGGTGGGTTCCGCAGAGAATCACGCTTCACGACCCGTCACGCAGTCGATCTATTTTTGGTCGCTGCGACAGACGACTGACAGGATGCATTTTGCGCGCCTCGCAGAAATCACCCACTGAAGAACATTGAAGAACTTCACAGAAAACGACACGAAGTGATGTGCCCTGCATCTTCTCTATGAACCTGCCTCCTGTAACCCACCTTCATACCATTCAATTACTCTCGGAATCCGACAAGACGACCAGCTCGTGGTCCCACCGCTGATTGGTCCCCTAGCCCTTCTGCACGAGATTCTCAAGCTCTAACAACCCCTAGGCCAATAATACCTCTGATGGCCAATGTTCGCGCATGCGTATTCGGCCCCGGTTATCTTGACATAGACCATAGAAGTTCGAAGTTCCGGTGATTCGAGCATACCATTGGCTTCAGCGTTAAAATAACAAAACTATCTTGGAACAGGAAGTGTCTTTCAGACTTGACTGGGGCAAGACACCATTCATTCCAACTAATCAAACGTCAGGACACCGATGATGATCAATCCACGCGCTCGTATTTGCGTTTGACATGTTTATGGATTGTCCGCGGGAGGTTTGGTGTTACTACCTGGTTGAATGTTTCTGGTTATGCTTCCCTGGCTTTTTTTTTTTTGGAAAACTTGACCGTCACGCTGAGACTTACTGCCAAAATCAAATCCCCAGGAATCAAGGAATGCATTTATTTATTTATTTTAGCTTCTTCCATTTCCATGACCTCAAGCCTCAGCACCGTATTCATCAAACCAAAGACGTTTTATAACCCACTCAAAGCAGTCTAACTGAGTGGTGATCCATGATGCCAAAGTCGTGCGTAAACCCTTAGTCTGGTCGACATAATCATTGATCCACGAGGGTCCATTGCAGGACCTAACTCGGAGTGGAGAGACTTCGACATGGTTTAGTTAGGCGTTTCCTGTTGGCCGCAAAATGTAGGTTGTGTAGTTTTCGAACTCGGAATTGGATCTGTGTTCGTCCCCGTCTATCCTAGCTGGTCACCCTCACCATCGTGTTCTTCAAGCCAACAACCAGATTTTTGCGTTATGGTCGGGTGCACCGTGGGTGAAAGAATCATCTCCTGACCGTATTTAGAAATGGTCCGAGTCGGCTGCCAAGGTTCATTTTCCTGTGGGACGGGTTCCTTTGTTTCTCACTGACTCTTCTTTCAGACAATTTTCAGCAGGCGGCCGGATCATACGACGCTTATCTGGGCCTCATTGTCTATTTATGATCACGATCTTCAACCACGGATTTTTCAAATCCAGGGTGTACACCGTACCATCGCAAAACCTATTAAAGGGAGTAAGAGAAAATATGCTGTGAATGCCTGTGCAGTGCCTTTCTTGGCGGTCCGGAGTGCTTTGACGACCTGAGCAAACTAGAGTTATTTCATTGGAGGCCTGGTACACAGCGTCATATACCCCAGTTGACCGACCTTTATTTGATTTCGTTTCCCCTTCAGTTTCGAGTGCAGATCATGACCCAAGGGATTACCCCACTTGGTGACGACCCCATCTCGAGTGCAACTCTCTCCTAGCAGCTCATTATACACTGCTCTACTCTTCACGACTCCGAAATTTCCGGCCCCAAGTAAGAGGGCCTTGGTCCCACGGAACAGCGCCGTCTCTTCCCCACCCATTGGTCAATTGGACTATTTCGCCGATATCATGGGTGGTAGGACCTTTCGAGGAAGTGCTCCAATTCAGGAACGATGTCTGGCCACATGGCAATGCCCTCGGAATTCGCCTAACTTGATCATCAAAGCAGTGAAGACCACTATCACTGGGCCACTACCTTGCCTTCTACTTCAACTAATTGAACTCCTCCCCTAGCTCTGACACCCGGTGAATTTGTGAAGCACATGGAGCCATTCGTGTGTGCAGGAACCTGCTATAAAGATCATTGGTGGACAATGCCGACCTGTTTGCCCAGGGGAATCGAAACTGGGAGATCGATGTTAGCTGTTGACGAGGACGACTCTTACTATCTCAGGGACTGTGTTCGTTAGACTGAAAAGCTGGGGGTACCTGTACGTTTCGTGAAACGTAGATGTCTTCTAAATCTCAGGAGGCTAAAAGCACAAGGAGAAAGCCGCACTCGACTCTATCCCTCCACGAGATAGAGCCAAGTGACCATCAGCCCCGTTGCACACGTCAGTCGTATTTGTGAAACTGGTTATGAGGCGGCTTTCGCTCGAGATCCAATTTCGATAACTCTTATTATGGCAATTTCCTTTGGCTTTGCGATGCTCAAGGGGTAACGAATTCTGGTGTATATAATGGGCTAGGCATATCTGAGCAAATATAGTGGAGGCATAGAAGACGAATGGAGCACTGTTGAAGTGCATTATTATACAACTGGAGCGCTGCTGAAGTGTACAAACTATCACACTGCAACACGCTAATTTACACAGACGAGCCTCTAGAGATCACCTACCTTGGGTCCCTCCGGCTCACCTCTGTGGGGCTCTGTAGGGGGTCTCCGCAGGCGATCGCGAGTTTGGACCTCCGCCCACCATTTGATATCGTCAGTTATCCCAGAACCCCGGAGAGTGTTCAATAACGTCTTGTCGATAGGGATGTATGTTTCTACATCCAGGTGGGTGAGGCAATTACTACAGCCTTGCACGCTCCAACGACTCAAAATGGCATCCCTACCGACCTCGACCTCCTTGCCGTCATTCCCTCGGGCATACAACCTGATGACAAACGATCCTTTATACTGAGCACGATTAATGCCGTATACCTTCTTCGTGAGGACGAACGGGGCTCTGGTATTCAAGTTAATATCGGAGCGGAGTTTGGGATCAAGAGAGCCCGTATGGTATGTGTAATCCAAGTCGTTCTCGAAGTCGGTCATATCGTTTGAATCATAGTAACCCCCACCGGGCTTTTCGAACGGAATGAGGCCTGTTGTCATGTCGATGATTGTTCCAGGAGGGTAACCCGGCTGCCCTTGTTCCAGGATCGTTCCAGGATAACCCTTCAATAAAGTCAAGCTACCCCGTTTCGTGAGCCCTTTGGTCCTCTGCCACGTTGCAAAGACGTAGTCAATAAAGCAATGGTGGAAGTAGAAGATGGGATCAAAGCCGGCCGTCTCGTTATCGCCCATGTCACCATTGGCTCCGAGAATCGGGTCAGCGTTGTATCCGTGCGGTCCCTTTTGGTAGAATCCCCCAACAGAGAGATGGATCGCATTGTGGGGACTTTCCAACGAAACGACGTAATGACTCGCAGGATCTCGTCTGGCCTCCTCGATCCATCGGTTCTGGGAAGTTGTATTCGAGAAGACGGTATAGTTGGGTGCTTGGAGACAACGCAAGTACCTCGCATAAATGGAATAGGTGTCAGGCATTGGGGTAGGATTCTTCTCGTCGTCATGTTTGATCTTGACAGTGCCTTCCAGCCAATTCGCTACGTTATCATTGAGTATTTGGCCATTTGTAACTCGGTCTGGGTATGCCGAGTTGTGAAGCGCAGACTCCTCTTTATCTTTATCGGTTCCCACCAAACCTGAGAGGGGAGGCATAATCAGCATTTATCTATCGCAGCCGAGGCCGTTAGGGAAAGATAGCTACCTGACAGGGGATACCGGACAGTCTCGTAATCCACGTGTTTGCTGTATCGCTCATTTGTATCCTTGACCTTTTCTACCAGGGCTTCCTGGAGCTTGTACGAGTAGAGTGGATTATCATTTCGGCCGTCGAGGTCAAATCGAGGGGAAGTAAGGACGGATGGAATTGGCTTGGCTGGTTTGACACCCATATTAGCCAACTCATCCCAGAACGGGAGAGTGACGTCCTGACAACCTTGGATGCTTCGGAGTGCATCCTCAAGGCGAAGGAGATATGCACGGTGCCAGGTGGGGAATAAAGCGGTGGAGTGCCAACAATATCCTCCCCACCACTTGGGATCCGTAGCTCCGTCCTCACGGAAAGGTTCGCCGTGATAGCCAGCGATGCAGAAGAAGGAATTGGGATGCTTGGGGTCAAGGGCCTGGATACCACGGAAGGCCCTGATCAAATTCTTGAGCTTGGATCGATCTTGACCTGTATCGTAAAGGTTTTGGATGTACTCGAGGGAATATCGAGTGCGGGATGGACCCATAATGCTTGTCTTGTGTTAGTATAGAGTGTACTAATCCAACGCGTGTCCGTGAGCGATTGAAGAAAAAGTCGACACCGAGAGTCTATCAACTTGCCGCTGAGAATTGGATAATAACATTGTTAACCAGTAGGTGGTTAACGAGAGTTCGTTGCCACTCACAGACCTTTATATATGTCAATTTTGCCGTACGCCCAAGTCAGCTTTTGACCTAGGCAGTATTACAACATATTTCTGGAGCACTCCTTCTCTGGAGTTTTTGGATCTCCTAAAAGTTCTAAATATCCATCTTCGATGCCAACTGCCCACAGAATCAACTGCATTGGGCCCCACCCAATATTAATCAATCATTTGAGCCCCACCGCCGTGGACCTGTGCGCCATTCTGTGTCGATGCCACGAACGCGCCACCGGTATGGGGTATTAATTTATGCTGATATCGAGAACGAAATATCGGTATTTGTTATTCGTTGTTGATTCGTTTTCACCACAACGAGCATTGAATATGCACAATCCATTATATATAACCGATAGACACTTCACTTTCTATTAGACACGAGACGTCCTAATGCGTGGGAAGCATGAGCTACTGGCGACCAGTCTGTCTGTCAATCTTTGAAAGGCCCCAATAGCAATGAGCTCCGAGCCTGAGCATCTTACGCCCTGCTCCAGTTCTGGAGATGTTCTTATTCAAAACAGGATGGAAGGCCAAGGAGTGGGACTGGTTCCCAGTATGATTTATTCTGTCAGATGCGCTTCCCTGAATCCAAAATCCACAGACCCAACATCCAAGTTGACATATTCAGGTAGCAAATATCTACCTCCGATAATTTTGGACCTAAGATGGCGCAGGTGCAGTCATTAAGCCCCAAAGACCAGACTGCTAGAATGGTCTTTGGTCGCAAATATATAGCTCGAAGGAGTTCTAAGAAAGTATTGGAACCGAGGAAGCGGCCCTTTGTGAGTAGTGATGGAACCTTTTCATCTGCGAGATCGCCCCGCAGAACACAATTGAGTGGAAACCCGAGGTGCGCCCGTGGGATTAGATCTATCCAAGCGAGCAGAACACGGTATTGACCAAGTACAGAACAGCTGTGTTCACAAGTCAATAATAAACGATGAGGTTAGTGATACGTATGGACGGGTTGGTCGAACCAATCCATAACGATACATATTAAACTCAGTTAGTCATGCAACATGACCCAATGGGTAGTCTGTATCGGGTTGAAGGAGCTGGAGGAATTGTATTATGAGTAGAACGGGTTGTGTCATCACTGCTGACACGGACCTTTTCTGGTGAAATATCCTCCGCTTGAAAAGGCTTAGATTCATTACCTTCAGGGTTCGAAAAATAGGGAGGAGGGAGTTATCACTGGCGAACTCAACGGACGGCTCAGATAGGGCGCCAAGCTTCAAAAACCAGTCGGATCATTATCTTTGAGCTCGGAGTTGGGTCAAGGATCCTGATCCGCTGATGTGTGAGTGGTTGTCTGGAAGGACAATTGACCCGGATTGAGCGCTTGCTGGGCGCGGTGGAAGCACGAAATGGTAGAGGCGCAGAAAGCCCACCAACGATATGGAAACCGTGTGGTATGCCTCTACTGTTCATTTGACCCATCTCTTTACCCCTCAAAGTTTCAGAACTCGATCAAATAACTTTGAATCAGTAATAATGTGATTGGATGGCTACTGCGAACACACCCCCATTATCAGCACATGTCGAATATGAACGTTATGAACACCCGTGGCTTCACGCTCACGTCGACTCAATGCCGTGGTAGCCAAAGGCCAGCCGGCGCGTTGTACTTGCTTCGACAGTTACCATACCTATCCGTATTCAGTGAAGCGTCTCGTGATAATCAACCTCGTGAGCTCGTGGAAAGTCAAGTCAGGTCCTCCTTTGTTGCCTTCTCCCTCCTACACCCACCAGTCCACGCTCTCGCAGGCTTATTGCTAGACGTTTTCCCTACTCTGATCAAACTACACATTCCATCCAGTCTGAACTTGAAGTTCCAGCTATTCGATCTTCACCCGCTTAACTTTCCACTTGCCTGCCTCAGTAATCACCTCCTCCTTCGTCTCTAGCTAGTATGTCGCCTACCTCTCCCTCACCGCAGCAGCACGCATGTGAAATGTTTCGCAACGCACATCATCTTGTTTTCTACATGTAACCCTCAATTCAATGAATCCTCCCGTGCGGGCTTTGGTGAGTTTCAGTGTTCTCCAGTTGGACCACTGATCTCATGTAATGAATAGGCCTTAAACACCTCTTTGAATACTTAATGCCCGATGGGTTCTACAACTCGAGCGCTCGCTATGCACCCCCGAAATGCCACCTTGGCACGCGAAACGAGTATATTTCCGTCATCACCCACTGGGCGCTGGGAGAGTTGGATCGTAAAGAGCCCATCCTCTGGATGCGCGGTCCCTTTGGCATCGGCAAGTCAGCTGTTTCCCAGAGCTGTGCTGAAGCCCTGGCGTCCAAAAACAAACTCGTTGCCACTCTCTTCTTCTCTCGCTCCAATCCAGATTGCAACGACCCTCGACGCGCTTTTACCTCCATCGCGTATCAAGTTGCTACCAAATGTACCTCATTCCGTGAAATCGTTGACAAGCGCATGTTTGAAGGCCCCGCTCTCGTGACGACGTCACTGTCAACACAGTTTAAAGATTTGCTCGTCCACCCCCTTCGCGAGATTGACATTGCAGAGAGCGGTCTTGATGGTCGTGTTGTGATCATTGATGGACTGGATGAATGCGATGGCACGGCAGAGCAGTGTGAGGTCACTGAGATCATTGCAGCTTCTGTTCAAAAATGTACGACGCCCTTCCGCTGGTTCATAACCAGTCGCCCCGAAGACCCCATTATCCGGACCATGAACTCTACCGCTGTGTCTCCCGCTCGCTCTTGTATCGAACTTCCCGTATCCCATGCAATCGATCACGAGATCCTCACCTATCTGACCGACGAGTTCAAGAAGATCCGCGAGAATCATGGCCTTCCCGAGTCATGGCCATCTGAGGAGGCCCTTGCCTTGTTTGTTACACGCGGTGGCGGGCTTTGGATCTACGTCTCGACCATGGTTCGTTTCATTAAGGATAAAAATTCTTATGGCCCCAAAGACCAGCTGCGCATTGTGCTTGAGTTTGCCAAGTACGTCTCCACTAAAGTTGAGGTGGACAACACCTTGGCTGAGATGGGCTTTTTCTATACTCTCATCATGCAACGAGTCCCACCGAAGGTCAGACGAACGATCCAAAAAATCCTCCTGATTCATTTTGTACGCAGTCATTGGGGTTCGGCCACTATTGCCGAAGTCCTCTGCCTTTCCGAGGAGCAGTTCCGTCATGCCTGTGCTTCCATCCAGTCGGTTATGGGGCTTCGAGGTTCTTATTTTGGATCCATGCACTTCTACCACAATTCGTTCCTCGATTTCATGAGAGATCCCCAGCGGTCCAAGGAGCTGTGTATTCTCGGTGACTTCTTGATTGGATGGCGGCGGGAGTTGTTGGAGTAGCTGCGTGAGGTCTGCTCTCGCAGTACAGGTTCTGTGTTTCCCTAACCCATCTAGTGTTTCTTGTTCTGACGAGGTGCCATGTCACTCACAGATTCCTCACAACTCACATTTCCTCAAGTACTATTCTCCCAGAAGGCATGTCGAGTACTGATCACTACAACTGTGTTTTGGCTGTGTTTTGGGCGCTTTGTAGTGTATCCTTGATTCTCAAACCGCTGTATCTCTCATGGAACTCCCCTTCGAGAAAATGCTCAGGTTGACGGATCACAAGGCCGGGTGGCTGATCATCGCCCGGTAAGAGACAATGTAAGTTTGCATTCCCACTTGTTTCTTTGCATTTTCACTCATTAACGTGACCGGTATTCGCAGCTTCCAGCTGAATTTCGTGACAAGATCATTCGACAAGTCATGTGTCCCATTCCAGGGTGCACAAATACCAAGAAAGTCTGGATTTTGGGGTATGGAGAGAATGAATCGGTCCCTTGGCAGTGGGAGAATGGGTTTCAGCTGGATAGCAATGAAGCTGTAAGTAATCGCTTGCCTTGGTATTTACTCTGGATGTTCTGATTGTTTTATCTCAGCCGCCTGATGGTAAATGTCCCTGTCAAGTTGTATACGGACAATGAATAGTAGGAGAGCGGGACTGTGGATATCGATGAAGACGACCTGATTTCGACAGCCATCATTGATTGTTGGCCGGACTGGTGTACTCAGCGAACATCTTTTTATTGACTGTGATCAGGGAACCCATCATTGTAGGTGCTACCAATCGCTCTCTGGGGTATCATGGCCGTGCCAACGATGATCTTACAGCGCCGCCCCGCCCATTGCTTGTCCGCATTACGCTGGTGGAGAATACCATGGAGAATACATATTTCCACCTATTCTATATCGTCTCAAGCCGCCTGATATCAGGTAATGTTAAGTCATCAAATCACACAATATGCCCGTGCCGCCAGTCAGTTTAGACTGAATTATGACTCGTTGCATACCGTGCCTATAGGTGCTTACCCTGTCACAGAGATTCCGCTGATTCCACTCTGGTACAAGTTGTGTTGCCTTGGAATGATACAACACATACATCGACGTATCTGCTCCCTTCACCTAAGCCAATCCTCACACTTTGCAAAGGCACGGAAGCACGTTTTCCGGTCAGTGCCAATACCTGAAAACCTTCGCACACGAGTCATGGCGGAGAATATTCAACCTACAGTTCGCCTTTACTGCGAAGATGTAAGAGGAAAAGGTAATATTTTTGTTACACAAATCATACCGAGACTGAACGTATCTGAGTAGAAAGATGGAAAGCATAAGAGATAAAACGAGCACTGTCGAGGCGCATTATAATACAACTGGAACGTTTTTGGACTGCATGAAAGAAATTCACTAGCTATTGCACTGGGACATTTGTATATGAGTCATTAGAAATCGTCCACCTTGGGCCCCTCTGGTTCATCACCTCCGCGGGACCTCCGATAGGTCTGGGCGCTCGCAGACGATCGCGAGTTTGAACCTCGGCCCACCATTCAATGTCTTCTTTCCTTCCGGGACCCTGGAGAGTCTTCAACAGCGTCGCATCGATAGGGATATATGATTCCACGTTCAGATTGTTCATGCAATTACTACAGCCCTTCACACTCCAACGGCTCAGAACAGGTTCCCTGCCAACTTCAACTTCCTTGCCATCATGCCCCCGGGCGTACAACCTGACGATAAACGATCCCTCATACTGAGCACGATCGATGTCGTGTACCCTCTTTGTGAGGACGAATGGGGCTCGAGTGCTCAAGTCGATAGTCGAGCGGAGTGTGGGATCAAGAGAGCCGAGATGGTAAGTGTAGTCCAAGTCGTTTTCGTAGTCGGTCATATCGTTCGAGTCATAGTAACCTCCACTGGGCTTTTCGAACGGGATGAGGGCTGTCGTCATTTCGATGACAGTTCCAGAAGGATAGTGTGGTTGTCCTTCTTTCAGGATCGTCCCAGGATAATTCTTGATAAGGGTCAAACTACCGCGTTTCGTAAGCCCCTTGGCCCTCTGCCACACTGCAAAGACATAGTCAATATAGCAGTGATGGAAGTAGAAGACGGGATCAAAGCCAGCCGTCTCGTTGTTGCCCATGTCGCCATTGGCTCCAAGAATAGGATTGGCATTATACACGCCCTTCTGATAAAACCCCCGACAGCAAGATGGACCGCGTTGTGGGGACTTTCCAATGAAACAACGTAGTGGCTCGAAGGATCCTGTCCGGCATCCTTGATCCACTGGTTCTGAGAAGTCGTATTCGAGAAGACAGTGTAGTTGGGTGCTTGGAGGCAGCGCAAGTACCTCGCATAGACGGAATAAGTGTCAGGCATTGGGGTGGGTTTGTCCTTATCGTCAATCGTGATTTCGACAGTGCCCTCCAACCAATTAGCGACATTATCGTTGAGTATTTGGGTGGTTATAGCTTGATCTTGAAACCCGGCATTGTGGGCCTTGGTCTCCTTTCTGTCTCTGTCGGTTCCCACTAAACCTGAGAGAAGGAGTGAATCAGCGTTCATTGTTGGTCATAAGAAAGTATGGCTACCTGAGAGTGGGTATCGGACAGTCTCGTAACCCGCGTGTTTGCTGTAGCGCTGATCCCCAACCCCCTTCCCAGGGCTTCCTGGAGCTTGTACGAGTAGAGCGGATTGTCATTTCGGCCGTCGAGGTCGAACCGAGGGAGGTAAGAACGGATGGAATTGGCCTGGCTGGTTTAGCGCCCCTGTTAGCCAGCTCATCCCAGAATGGGAGCGTAACGTCCTGACAACCTGGGATGCTTCGGAGTGCGTTTTCGAGACGGAGCAGGTATGCACGGTGCCAGGTGGGGAACAAAACGGTGGCGTGCCAGCAGTATCCTCCCCACCACGAGGGGTCTGTAGCTCCTTCTCCACGGAAAGGTTCACCATGGTAGCCGGCAATGCGGAAGAAGGAATTTGGGTCCTTGGGGTCAAGGGCCTGAATACCACGGAAGGCCCTGATCAAATTCTCGAGCTTGGATCGATCCTGACCTGTATCGTAGAGATTCTGGATGTACTCGAGGGAATAGCGAGTGCGAGATGGTCCCATATTGTACGTGTATACAAGTCTACGGTGTGCTATGGTTTAACGTGTGTTCATTAGTGATAAAAAATGGTAGTCGACCAGGATGTCTCGACTCACCACCTGAACAATAGACGAGGGTTCAGTAGCAGTGCAAACCAGTAAGTGGTTGATGAAACCCATCGATAATTACAGGTCTTATATACGTAGACCCTTGCCGTATGCCAGGTTCTTGTTCGAGTGATGTGCGACCTATGTTTTGTCATAGGGCATCTCTGCCGCATTCCTCCCGACTTACTTTAACATCTTCTAAAACATCCACGTTCTATGTCAAATGGGTGCACAGGTGATTGGATTGGGAATCCCCAGTGTTTGATCAATCACTTGAGCTCCCCTTGCTATATTTGCGTAATGGGGTCATGGTCAGCTTGGGCTCGTCATGAGGACGACTTGCTTTCTGTGCTGATGAAGCCAAATAGACGTGCGCCGGGAATCAAAATTGAGACATTGGTATTTCTTCATGAATGGCTATTGCCAATTATTGTATAGCCGGAGAACCTGGCTAACAACAGCTTCATCCGCCTCTGAGAGCCTAGGGACAGCCACATATCATCGTATATATCCAGGTAGAGTGAAAATAGGAATTGATATATTTAACTGCATATGAATCGCCGATCAATCCATCTGTTGACGGTGGTTGGAGGGTGGCGGTTGAGAGCCCACTGCTAGAAATTCTCTCAACTTGTTCCCGATCTTCGAATGTTGTCTCTGACATGTAAACCCAACAATCCGCGGTGAATTCTTCTGAGGTTGTATATAGAAGGCCGATCGGTGAGACTGGTTCCCACCCACTATGTGATTGGGCCTGGTATGTTTTCCTGAACTCAAGCTTCACAGAACCAATTTCATTGATCTGTTGGAGCAGGAACCCGTTCTTGATATTTTAAGTCTGATCGGTGGCTCGGGTGACTTGAGTCGTTTAATATCCTGGGGTTGGATCACCAGAAATGGTGTTTAGTCGCAGATGTGCCTCAGAGAAGCCCCGGACTCTGCCATTGTCTGAAGTAGATGGTACCCTTAACGGGTACTACGGCACTTTTTATCTGCGAGAATCTTCTCCGCAATTGAGCGCACTTGTCAAAGTCCTGCTATTTATATTTCTACCGTCTAGACATAGAACCTACCAGGTCAAGTATAGGAATGAAATAGGAAGAATGGGAAAATTTTTCAGTTGTCGAGCTATGTCTGAAAGTGAAATTAAATAAATCACACCCCTCACGTTAGTGCGAGGATAAGGATGAGATGATGAAGCTAAAAGTTAGAAGCGCACAACGGACTCCGACCAACGGTGTGCGCATTTGGTCAGCCTCAGCGGGCACTCTGAGTTTAGTTGAAGAAGGTGGGGTAAATATGATTAAATCCGATGGCCCGTAGAAAATAGAGCAGCCCACCGCAACAGAACACAATACCGGACGGCACTTGTGGCTAATGCGGGATGTGAGGTCCGTGTATTCAAGCCAAATATAAAGGGTGTGCTGTCGTTACCCTTGATTTAAATCCTGGGGCGACCATTTAAATCCAGGGGACTGATTACATTCGAGCCTTGTGCCTAGAGCTTCCATGATGGTCATCCAAAGCTGAATACAAACTTAGAGCCACATTTATTCACTTGGCTTACCTTTTAGACTCTGGTATATCATGACATTGTAGTTCTCAAATTACTGAAAACTTCACTTCAGAGTGAGAGAGAGAAAAAAAGGAGCTCATGATCAGGGTTGCAAAAGCCATCGTCAGTAAAAACCTGGTATGCAGGTATGTACATATCATACGGTTGTGAGAAACACTGCTGGTATCTGGAAAGGATGCAGAAAACCCTGCTTCCTTTGTGCAGATATCCGATTAACCGGTGGTATTTACTGGAGGTCTGCATTATAGCGCTCCGGTACCTGCGAGCCTACGCTTGACCGGCTGGAGCCGGTGCAGGTATCCCCAGTGTCATGCTGGCGTAGTCCAGATATGGGTTCAGTGGGTTTCTATGGTGCAGGCTTGGGATTTGCCTCCCTGGAAAGGTGCAGGCCTGGGACTTGCCTCCCCGGCAGTGTGCAGGTCTGTTATTGGCCTTGTGAGTATGCCGCAGCTCTGACATTATGCACTCATGTGTCGTGCGAGTCTACCACTGCCAGCCAGCCCCTCTCTGCAGGTCAGAGAATAAACTGGAAGTTCCAGCTATTCGATCTTCACCCGCTCAACTTTCCACTTGCCTGCCTCAGTAATCACCTCCTCCTTCGTCTCTAGCTAGTATGTCACCTACCTCTCCCTCACCGCAGCAGCACGCATGTGAAATGTTTCGCAACGCACATCATCTTGTTTTCTATAACCCTCAATTCAATGGATCCTCCCCTGCGGGCTTTGGTGAGTTTCAGTGTTCTCCAGTTGGACCACTGATCTCATGTAGTGAATAGGCCTTAAACACCTCTTTGAATACTCAATGCCCGATGGGTTCTACAACTCGAGCGCTCGCTGTCCACCCCCGAAATACCACCTCGGCACGCGAAACGAGTACATTTCCGTCATCACCAACTGGACAATGGGAGAGTCGGATCGCAAAGAGCCCATCCTCTGGATGCGCGGTCCCTTTGGCATTGGGAAGTCAGCTGTTGCCCAGAGCTGCGCCGAAGCCGTGGCATCTAAAAACAAACTCGTTGCCACTCTCTTCTTCTCTCGCTCCAATCCAAATCGCAACGACCCCCGACGCGCTTTTACCTCCATCGCGTATCAAGTTGCTACCAGATGCCCCTCATTCCGGGAAATTGTTGACAAGCGCATGGTTGAAGACCCCGCTCTCGTGACGACGTCACTGTCAACACAGTTTGAAGATTTGCTCGTTCACCCCCTTCGTGAGATTGACATTGCAGAGAGCGGTCTTGATGGTCGTGTTGTGATCACTGATGGACCGGATGAATGCGATGGCACGGCAGAGCAATGTGAGATCATCGAGATCATTGCAGCTTCTGTTCAAAAATGTACGACGCCCTTCCGCTGGTTCATCACCAGTCGCCCAGAAGATCCCATTATCCGGATCATGAACTCTACCGCTGTGTCTCCCGCTCACTCTTGTATCGAACTTCCTGTTTCCTGTGCAATCGATCATGAAATCCTCACCTATCTGACCGACGAGTTCAAGAAGATACGCGAGAATCATGGCCTTCCCGGTCGTGGCCATCGGAGGAGGCCCTTGCCTTGCTTGTTACACGCGGTGGCGGGCTTTGGATCTACGTCTCGACCATGGTTCGTTTCATCAGGGATGAAAATTCTTATGGCCCCAAAGACCAGCTGCGCATTGTGCTTGAGTTTGCCAAGTACGTCTCCACTAAAGTTGAGGTGGACAACGCCTTGGCTGAGATGGACTTTTTCTATACTCTCATCATGCAACGAGTCCCACCGAAGGTCAGACGAACGATCCAAAAATCCTCCTGATTCATTTCGTACGCAGTCATTGGGGTTCGGCCACTATTGCCGAAGTCCTCTGCCTTTCCGAGGAGCAGTTCCGTCATGCCTGTGCTTCCATCCAGTCGGTTATGGGGCTTCGAGGTTCTTATTTTGGATCCATGCACTTCTACCACAATTCGTTCCTCGATTTCATGAGAGATCCCCAGCGGTCCAAGGAGCTGTGTATTCTCGGTGACTTCTTAATTAGATGGCGGCGGGAGTTGTTGGAGTAGCTGCGTGAGGTCTGCTCTCGCAGTACAGGTTCTGTGTTTCGCTAACCCATCTAGTGTTTCTTGTTCTGACGAGGTGCCATGTCACTCACAGATTCCTCACAACTCACATTTCCTCAAGTACTATTCTCCCAGAAGGCATGTCGAGTACTGATCACTACAACTGTGTTTTGGCTGTGTTTTGGGCGCTTTGTAGTGTATCCGAGCATCCGCTCGATTCTCAAACCGCTGTATCTCTCATGGAACTCCCCTTCGAGAAAATGCTCAGGTTGACGGATCACAAGGCCGGGTGGCTGGTTGATCATCGCCCGGTAAGAGACAATGTAAGTTTGCATTCCCACTTGTTTCTTTGCATTTTCACTCAACGTGACCGGTATTCGCAGCTTCCAGCTGAATTTCGTGACAAGATCATTCGACAAGTCATTGGTCCCATTCCAGGGTGCACAAATACCAAGAAAGTCTGGATTTTGGGGTATGGAGAGAATGAATCGGTCCCTTGGCAGTGGGAGAATGGGTTTCAGCTGGATAGCAATGAAGCTGTAAGTAATCGCTTGCCTTGGTATCTACTCCGGATGCTCTGATTGTTTTATCTCAGCCGCCTGATGGTAAATGTCCCTGTCAAGTTGTATATGGCCAATGAATAGTAGGAGAGTGGTACTGTGGATATTGACGAAGACGACCTGGTTTCGACAGCCCCTCCTGGATACCTGATCCAAGCGACCAATCTGTATTAGTGATATTAATTTATTGAGGATGATGAATGCAGCCACCAACTCCTGCGCCCATCCTCACTGTCCCTGTTTTCCCTCTTGACATTACATCGTACCGTGTTCGTCATTATCGATCATTGGCCGGACTGGTGTACTCGGCGAGCATCTTTTTATTCATTGTATTCAAGGGACCACATCATTGTGCGTACCACCAATCGCTCTATGTGATATCATGGCTTATACGGACGATGATCTCGCAGGGCGGCTCCGCACATTCCTTGACTGCATTACGCTGAATACATGTTACCATCTATTTGATATCACCCCAGGCCGCAGTCATCAAATCACGCAATATGCCTGCAACCATTCAGTTTAGACTGAATTCAGACTTGTTGCGTACCGTGCTTACTCTGTCGGGAAGGTTCAGCTGACAAGATGATTCTCGATACCGGATCTCCGCTCTGATACAAATCGAGTCGCCTTGGAATGGGATAACGCGTATACTGACGCATTCTCAGTTCACCTTGATTGTGAAGATGTAAGAGGAAAAGGTAACATTTTATTACACAAAGCGACACCGAGACTGAACAGATCTGAGTAGAAAGATCCAAAGCATAAGAGATGAAAAGGGCACTCTTGAAGCGCATTATAATACAGTTGGAAAATCTTGAACTGCGCAAAAGAAAACTCGCCAGCCGTTGCACCGGGACATACATATACGAGCTATTAGAGATCTCCCACCTTAGGCCCTTCTGGTTCACCTCCGCTGGGACCTCCAATAGTTCGAGGCACTCGCAGACGATCGCGAGTTTGAACCTCGGCCCACCACTGAATATCTTCTTTCCTTCTGGGACCCTGGAGAGTCTTCAGCAGCGTCGCATCGATAGGGATATACGATTCCACGTTCAGATGGTTCATGCAATTACGACAGCCCTTTACACTCCAACGGCTCAGAACAGGTTCCCTGCCAACTTCAACTTCCTTGCCATCATGCCCCCGGGCATACAACCTGACGATAAACGATCCCTCGTATTGAGCACGATTGATGCCGTGTACCTTCTTTGTGAGAACAAAGGGAGCCCGAGAGCTCAAGTCGATATTTGAGCGGAGTGTGGGATGAAGGGAGCCGAGATGATAAGTGTAATCCAGGTCGTTTTCAAAGTCGGTCATATCGTTGGAGTCGTAATAACCTCCACCAGGCTTTTCGAATGGGATGAGGGCTGTCGTCATTTCGATGACAGTTCCAGAAGGATACTGTGGTTGTCCTTCTTGCAAGATCGTCCCAGGATAATCCTTGATGAGGGTCAAGCTGCCGCGTTTCGTGAGCCCCTTGGCCTTCTGCCACATTGCAAAGGTATAGTCAATGAAGCAGTGGTGGAGGTAGAAGATGGGATCAAAGCCAGCCGTCTCGTTATCGCCCATGTCCCCATTGGCTCCAATAATAGGATCGGCATTGTACACTCCCTTCTGATAGAATCCTCCGACAGCAAGATGGAGCGCGTTGTGGGGACTTTCCAACGAAACAACGTAGTGGCTCGAAGGATCTTGTCCGGCATCTTGGATCCACTGGTTCTGGGAAGTCGTATTCGAGAAGACAGTATAGTTAGGTGCTTGGAGGCAGCGCAAGTACCTCGCATAGACGGAATAGGTGTCGGGCATTCGAGTGGGATTGTCTTTGTCGTCAATCTCGATTTCGACAGTGCCCTCCAACCAATTGGCGACATTGTCGTTAAGTGTTTGGGCGTTTGCAGCTTGATCTGGGTATGCTGCATTATGGACCTCGGTCTGCTCTCTATCTGTCTCAGTTCCCACTAAACCTGAAAGAGGGCGTGAATCAGCGTTTATTGTTGACAATTATAAAGGATGGCTACCTGAAAGTGGGTATCGGACAGTCTCGTAACCCACGTGCTTGCTATAGCGCTCATTTGTACCCTCGACTTGTTCCACCAGGGCTTCCTGGAGCTTATACGAGTAGAGAGGATTGTCATTTCGGCCGTCGAGGTCAAATCGAGGAGAAGTAAGGACGGATGGAATTGGCCTGGCTGGTTTGACACCCATATTAGCCAACTCATCCCAGAATGGGAGAGTGACATCCTGACAACCTGGGATGCTTCGGAGTGCGTCCTCGAGACGAAGGAGGTATGCACGGTGCCAGGTGGGAAATAAAACGGTGGCGTGCCAACAGTATCCTCCCCACCACGACGGGTCCGTAGCTCCTTCCCCACGGAAAGGTTCGCCGTGATAGCCAGCGATGCGGAAGAAGGAATTGGGATGCTTGGAGTCAAGGGCCTGGATACCACGGAAGGCTCGGATTAAATTCTCAAGCTTGGATCGATCTTGACCTGTATCATAGAGGTTCTGGATGTACTCGAGGGAATAGCGAATACGAGATGGTCCCATGTTGTACGTGAGTTCAAAATTACGATGTGCTATGGTTTAACGTGTGGTCATCAGTGATCAAAAAGATGGCAATCGACTGGAATGTGTTGACTCACCACTTGAAGTATGGATGAGGATTCAGTAGCAGTGCAAACCAGTAAGTAGTTGACGAGACCTCGTTGATATTCACGAGCCTTATATATGCAAAACTTGCCATATACCAGGTTCTGCCAGTGGTTCAAGTGAGCTACGGGTCTACGGCCTATGTTTTTGCCGTAGGGTATCTTTGCCGCATTCCTCCCGACTTACATTTGGTCCTTCTAAACGTCCACCTTCTATGTCAAATGTCTACGCAGTTGACTGGATTGGGCACCTTACGACTTTGATCAATTACCTGAGCTCTTCTTTCTATATCTTGCTGTATTTGCGTAATGGGGTCATGAACTGATTTGTGTTCATCGTGAGGCCGACTTGTTTTCTGTGCCGATGGAGGCGATTAGATGTGCGTCAGGAATCAGATGTGAAATATTGGTATTTCTTCATGACCGATTGTCGTCAATTATCCTATAACCGGAGGACCCAACTCATAGCAGCTTTACTTCCGTTTGAGAGCTAAGGAACGGCCGCATGTAATCGTATATATCCAGGCACAGTAGAGGCAGGAAATGATATATTTAACCACGCACAAATCACCGATCAATCCGTCCGTTTGACAGTTAATGGAAGGTGGGTGGCCATATACTGGAAGTTCCTTCGATTTGTTCCATTTCTTCGAACGTTGCGTCCAGGAGGCCAATGGGCGAAACTGGGTTCTACCCGCTATGTAATCGGCCTTGGCCCGTCTTCTGGGACTCAAACTTCACAGAACCAATTTCGTTGATCTGTTGGAGTAGAATGCTGCTTTTGATATTATCAAGTCTGGGGTGGCTTATACGATGTGAGTCATTTGGTTCTTGGGGTTGGATCACTAAAAATGGTGTTTAGTCGCAGATATGCCTCAGAGAAACCCTGTTCTCTGAAGTAAATAGTACCCTTAATGGGCACTACGGCACTTTTTTATCTGCGAGATCAACTGCAGCTGAACGTACTTGTCAAAATCTTGCTATTTATATTTCTGCCATCTACGACCTACTCACGAGATACAATCTACCAGGTAAAGCAGGAGAACAAAATACAAAGTATGGGAAAATGTGCATTGGTCGGACTCAGATGCCTTAAAGTAGAACTTCACAAGTTACACCCCTCAGATTCGTGAGCAAATAAGGGCAAAACCATGCTGAGGTTAATTGAAAAGCTCACAGTGGACTCCGATCAGTGGGAATTGGATCATCTTTAGCCAGATGTTACATACAATTTGGCTCAGAGAGTACTCTGTATTTAATTGAAGAAGGCGGGGAAAATGTGATTAGGTCCTATGACCCGCTATAGAATGTAGAGCAGCCACCGCCGTAGAATACCGTGACGGGCTCCTCAGTGGCTGAATTGACCAAACGTTTCTTGTGGCAGGTGTGGGATGTGAGGCTTGCGTATTCAAACCAATTATAAAGGATGTGCTATCTTTACCTGGAATTAAACGCTAGGATGACCATTTAAACCCAGGGGATTGATACATGCGAGCCTTATGTCATGTAGAGCCCTCAGGGTGCTGATCGTCCAGAGCCGAGGATGAAAGAGTCACATTAATCTATTTAGCTCCACCACCTTTAAACTTCAAGGTTCGGGCATAGAGTCACATTGCGACTCGCGACTTATCTAAAACCCCACTTAACAGAGAGAGAGAGAGAGAGAGAGAGAAATAACTCACAATAAGAGCCATGACTGTCATCATTCCAGTGGAATCTCCTGCCAATTATATCTGATAAACACCTTGAAAACTCGCGAAACAGTATCGAGTATCACTGGAGAGTTCTACAGACAACTCTCAGCCGTGGTGAGCCTCAGGGGCCCTCGGGACCTTTCTCGGCGCTCGTAGGCAGCCGAAGAGCCTGATCCTCTCTGCCTTCGAGATTGGGACACAGTGACCAACACGTGAATTCCAAGCTCAATATTCAACACTAAACCTCTATGATTGGCAATCTCGGTACGCCCCATGTTGTCATTTACAGCAAACTCAAAAGAGCCTCTCGGGGTTAACAACTATTCGGGAGCGAGTCAGGCTCGGGGTTGAGCTGAGAGTGAGTTTGATCCGCTGATGTATGAGCGCCTTGAGTGGTTGTCAGTACCAGGACTCTTGTGATTGATGCGGCCTTGAGCCTTTGAGTGGTACATCCCACTAGAGGAAATTTGGGGCTCGGGGGTACTGCCCCGACTTCAGAAGGGACCTTGAATCAGATCTTGAAGGGTGCGATGATCGAAAATCCATCTTTGGCAGGGAGGGTGATATTTTGATCAATTATGACTCCAGGATGGTTGCTGTGATGTCTCAATGTCATTCGAGAAGGTTGAAGTGGGTAATTGAGATACTTGTACAGGGTTGTACTCTGGCTGTAATCGTAAAGACATGGTGAATTGGCAAGAGGCTTGTCACCCTCTGATCGGACAACCGCGTGAATCAGTAGTAAGATGGCTACCATGTCGGAGTGGTCGAAACCTTGTGGCAATTATATATTTCTACTGCAGCTCAGGTTCGGGATTATCGCCCGGTTAGTATATGAATTTTAAGTAAGTTTAATAAATTCTAATCCTTTGAAGGGGCTTCGAAGATGGGTTGCGGCGGGAAATTTTAGCTTGTGATAGCTGGGATGAAGTGCGTTGGTGGCTCTAGTGCACTAGTTTACTAGACTCAAGTTTGGTTTTAAGCTTCCGGTTTCCCCAACCAATGAGGGTGATTGTCAGATGGTGAGTATCAGCCGACTCCCCTTAAAACGAGGAGTATGCAAACTTGACTTGAATGCCGGACTGACATCACAAAAGCAGTCAGCTGCATTCGCTGCCAGCGTCGGGAACTGAACCGATATAGTGATCTAGCGGCCGATTTAGTGGCTTTTCGAAAGAAAAAAAAAGTCTTCACGCTACCTTGTCACTGTGCTCTTGCACTGGACCTAACGATGACACTTCTGGTGAGCGCCACCAAGCATTTTGACAGTGTGTATCATCACCGTAGTGGAGTGGCGTGCATGGCTAGACTTGGTCTCCCCTCATCCGCGCCGACTCCTCCGCTCCGATGACATTTGTTGAGAGTACTACCGTTCAACCTTTCTCTGACTTTGTTACCGTAGAACAATATGCATGCTTGTACGCTCAATTAAATGAACAGCGATGTCCGTTGTATAACGTGCCGTACTACATCCAGTTACAGTATCCATTCCGATCAGATGCCTTACCCTCAACAGATTCGGAGAGGGAACAAAATACATAAAGTAACATAAACTTCACGTTGTTCCCCATAAGAACAAACCCGGGACCCGGTTGCGTGTATTAAAGAAGGCACTCCACGCATCCCTTTTCAACGTCACCTCATAACCTCTAACCTGGGCCTCGAGTACGTTTACCGCTCCTCATCGTCGTCCTCCGTACCGGACTCGAATTCAAAGCCCCACCCTCATAGCCTTTGGTCAGCTGATTAAATACCCAAAGCGAGCAATTAATTCCCACGACAATAGGCGAAGTCACACGGCCTGCATTGTTTGGACCTGTGACAAACCACAATCCAGCCCACTCACTCCACTCACCAGTCCCCATCCCTCAATCGCTACATACCGTCCCTCCTCGGCCCCCCGACCACACTCTCATCTTGACCCTTTACATAAGTAGGAATGGCCAGCAAAGCAGCCTATAGACGTGTACGTCGAACAAACACTTGATTTTGCTTATCAGGAGTTATTATGTGGAAGATTTTCTTCGGGACGCTGACGGGTGTTTATGTTTTCTTATAGCTGAACAAGGAGTATGTTGTGATGCAGAAGGAGCCCCCCCCATTCATCTGGGCAGTACCCGACGAGAAGAATATATTGACGTGTACGTCTAGCAATTCCTACGGCCATCCCTATCGACCCCTGTACCTCCTTTCAACAATACTCCATTACATTCCGTTCTTCATCATCAACTATCTGTTGGACTACTGTACTCAACGAGCGTCTTTTTTATTGGCTGTGTTTAGGGGACTATATCATCGTACGTCTCATCTTCACGTTTTCTGGGGTATCAAGGCTGTACTGACGATGATTCACAGCGCGGCCCACCCGATTCACCATACGCCGGCGGAGAGTATCATGGACAACTCGTGTTTCCATCTGAATATCCCTTCAAGCCGCCCGGTATCAAAGTATGTGTCCGGTCATCATATCTGTACCGCGCGATATGCCTTGCGCCTCTATCTCAGTCGAGACTGAACTCTGACTTATGACTTGCTGCTATTATAGATGCTTACGCCGTCGGGTAGGTTTCAGCCTGACAAGAAGATTTGTTTCTCCATGTCGGATTTTCACCCGGGTACTGTGAGTCGAGTGGCACCCTGAATTAATATTGCACACACATTGACAAAATCTGGTTTACTTAGTGGAATCCAGCTTGGAGTGTCGCTACTATGTGAGCATTTTTCCTCGCTCTTCCCCCTTTTCCGCTGGCCTCGCACACCTGTTGCCGTGTTTGTTATCTTTGACTTTCCCATAGTCCCCGCTGTCGTGCCGACGTGGCAGGGCCACTCGCGACGGACGACACTGATGATCAAAGTATCCGTTGAATTATATGCTAACAAATTTATTTTCTTAGATTGACTGGGCTGTTGTCGTTCATGCTTTCGGATGAGATGACAACGGGATCATTGAATTCATCCGACGATGTGAAGCGTGCTTATGCCGCACGGAGCCATGAGTGGAACTTGACGCAGTCTCGTTTCAGAGACGTCTTCCCTGAGGTTCGTCGTCCTCGTTCTTGTATTTGCATTGTTTTCCATCAGGGCCGTGTTTTCCCACTCGTGGTTGCCGGTCATCATACCTCCCTCCATTTTCCGCTCTGCTGATAATCTGACTCAATTTATAGTATGCCACACGGACTGCACGCGATCTTCCGAATATGGCACAAAAGGAAAGAGGTAACACACCCACTGCATCTCCATCATCTCAACCATCACCGACTGCCCCAATGGCTACTACATCTAACAAATCTACAACGACACTTGCGCAAACCCCCAAATTAGATGCTTTAGCAGGTACACCCAAGCCTTTGCCCTCGGCCCCGGGATCTATAGTGGCGCGGACATCGGGAACTCCGGCTGGCGGCGATACCAATAAACTCGAGGAAGCTCGGAATGCGACCACGGGGTGGGCAGCATCCTGGAGTCAGCTGTTGTGGGAGAAATGGCGATGGGGAGCCGTGATTGCCCTGGCGGTCCTGGTCTCACGCTTTTCGCCCACCACATAGCCTCACGGATGGACGCTTGTCATGTTATTTATGGCAGGGTCACGAGACACTCCTTGTGTCCTTTTATGAGCTTCTCTCATGTTTGGCTTTTCTTTTTTCTCTTTTTCTTCTCTTTGTCTCTTCCGAGTGTCTTGTTCTCCCTAGCCCAACTCAGCTCGCTCGTGATCAGGCGTGTTGTACTATAATGATTTTTCACGATTATTATCAACATCTTCTCTCCTTTATTGTTTTTTTTTGTTTTGTTTCTAGCGCATATAACGACAACACTCATTGACCCCTCCTCTCTCCGTTCTTTTAATTGTGCTTTTTTCATTATTGGTTAACAGAAAGGCACACTTACCCCCCTTGGTTTATTACGCAACACCCAAGTATATAAAATTACAGTCATAATGAAAATGTGATTTTCTTCCTTCAGCTCAAACATTCAAGGCTGTACGATACATCGCAACCTTCTAAATTGCTCCGTCGACGTTGATCTCCTGAGCCAATAGCAGTATACGCAGGGCTTCCACCGATACAGTTCTTCCACAAGCCTTTTCGGCTATCCTTTCGCTTCCGATAATCCGTCCGTCGTCCACGACTTATCCATCCCTTCCCCGCATTCTTATTGACGTCATTTCGCATCCCCGCGGGTCTTCTGCCGCAGACAAGTAACTTAATAGAATCAAATAGGAGCTGTTGATCCAAGTTTATGCACTTGGATTGATCAATGGACAAGCTTTTATTTGGTTTGAACCTCGGTCGTTGTGATCTGTTCGGCGTGAAGGAATTATTATTAGTTGCCACGCCGCGGTGTATCCGATCGGGTATCAGATGAACTCCCTGGGATTCGGAGTTTGAAGCGTGTACTGAAGGCTAGTGCACCTTTTTCCTGGCTAGTTTAAGCCTTCCAACGCGGGAGTGTCGTTGTCAAGCTGATAGGGGTAATGGCTCTCTGTGGTATAAGCATGCAGAAGAGCAGGATCATCGACTTGCCCAATGATTGCTCATTGAGATATGAAAAGGAGCGGAGAAAAACAAAATTACTGCCCCGGAGAGGCTCGAACTCTCGATCTTCTGATTTCCTTGATCAAGTAATCGGAAGGATTACCTAATTTAACAGTCAGACGCCTTAACCAGCTGGGCCACGGGGCACATATTTGCGATTTTATTTGAGAGCTCTCCGTCCCGACTGGGTCTCCTGATCGAACTTTTGATCGACTATCAGAATTCTTCGTTCACGTCTTTTTCATTACATACATCTACTGTACTAGTCAAAAGGTTTTACTGCATCGGAGGAAGGAAACGTATCCGAGTGCTGTTCCTGCTCTTAGAGCAGGTCGATTCAATTTACGAGTGATTTTTGCCACTTCGTACGAGACTTCGCTCCCATTCGATGCTTCGGCGACATGTAAATCGAGGAGACAGGTAATGATCTTGGAGGAAGATAGACCGACCGAGCTACTATGATGAGTGACTTGGAGGTGTGTAAGTGTGATTGTAACGGAATACATCCTGTGGTAAGTATCTGCATTTCATCGGCTTGCAAACCACTCACGAATTTGGTCATTAGTTGCCAATAGACGGACGCCACAAGACCCGCACATTCTACGTATATCATGTCGTAGCATCTGGATCCAATGTAGTGTTACCAGAGATAAATAGCAGTCGAGCTTCGGATAATTGTCTTCTCATCCCCACAGCTCAAACCACTGCCATGCAATTCAAGGCCCTCATCTGGTGTACTTTGGCTTTTGTCATTCCTCAGATAACTGCAACAGAAATTGATCCTATACAGATGATATGTAAGTACAATGCCGTGCATGCGATTGCTTCCGACTTAATTTATCCGTTTCAGGTAAAGTTCCAGCAGTAAGTCGCCTCCGTTCTTCCATTGCTGGGGCTTATAATACCCATTGTTTAACAGGACTGTAAGTATCATATTTTTCGCTTGAATACACAAACCACGGAAAAACCTACTGACAAATATACTCGTGAATAAACAGGATCAATCCCGGGTTCTAGGTGCTGCTATGAGGGCCCTGTAAGGCCAGGTATCCATCACGGAACGTGAGCCGGTGATTTCTTATACCTCTAGCGCTTCTCAGATTATTGACCGTTTGTACGTTTTTCCAGCTGCTATCCACCAGGGAAACCCTGCCCATTTTAGCTACGTTTGTTGAACGAACACGATAATGAGAGCTCAATACATCGTGGTCCGAGTATATGTCAACTATGTTATGTCTTCCACTCGATGGCTTGCAAGGGTTCCAAATTAACAATTCATATCGGCTCCGATGAGTTTGAACTGTTAATATATTTTTTCTCTTTCGTGCCGCGGTAGTACTGTGAAGGGATTTATACGCATACGAATGAGTATCCTGCGGCGAGGCTTCAGCCTGAAGGCATCAGGCGTCTGTCAAGCAGTATGTATGTAAGTATGAGAGATAATGGCCGACTCCATCGGACATGTATTACTCAGGACGTTTCATCCTGAGAATTCTAATCCCATGCTAATTGTGTTGAACATAATCACTACGTTTTACCATGCAA
This sequence comes from Leucocoprinus leucothites, assembly GCA_013368445.1. Lineage (NCBI taxonomy): Eukaryota > Fungi > Basidiomycota > Agaricomycetes > Agaricales > Agaricaceae > Leucocoprinus > Leucocoprinus leucothites. The sequence goes on along the minus strand of JAACJO010000002.1, from coordinate 2,568,798 downwards.
ATGTGTGACAAGAAGGTTGTGGATTCTGCAAAACTCAGGGCCAACAAATAAGTGGGGACGTGCGTCAATAATAGCGAAATGAAAACTCCACGGGGTAATCTATTTTGGGCACGAGCTAGAAGCGCTGATAAATATCGAGTTTCACCCTCAAGTCACCAAAACCATTCGTGAACGGACGGGGATCGCTCACTGAACTCCGAACTGGATATTTTGGTTTGGCGCTTCTAGTATGGCATGAAAGAGGAGGGCAGTTTGTACGATGACCCTCCACCATTCTAAATAACGTGTCATATCCCAATTTTCGGCATGCGTTACTCCATCTTTGTTTTCACTGCCTTTGCACTCTTAGTCTCTCAGGTTCGGGCAGATATCAGGTTCGGGCAGATAATGAAGTCAAGCACTGTAAGCTTTTGCTCCTTTAACTGCTGCAACGCTGCTAATTATTCGGCCTCTAGGCAGCGTCAAACGGGTGAGCGGCTAGAGCATCATGTCTAGCCTTTGACAAATGAACGTGGCGTAGGCCTGTATGTATTTCTCATGTACATTCGGCCTTGTGAGCTCATTTAATGTCTTCGTGTCAGACCCCTGGGGATATCGCTGCTGCGGTCCCATCGTGAAGGGCGTTGGCGGAACGTGAGTGAGAATAAGCCAATACCTGCATAGAGGTGTCTTATGCCCGCTGGTATTTTTTTAGATGCTTCAAAGGGGAGACAGGTGTCTGTCCATTGTGAAAGGAACTTCTCTGGAGACTTTCTCCCTGTACCTAATGTCGGCTACATACATAAAGAACCAGTTATAAATAATCACTTTCAGGAACCGCCACTGTCAACGGTCGCCAAAAATAGGCAGAAGGGCTGATCTCATTTGAAATTGAATATCCATACAAAGGAACTTCGTTCAACAACTCGGAGGGCACAGGCCGCACACCCATCCCGATGTTGTTACAAGCTCTTGTGATGCTCTCTCTTTTCAACTGCTGGTTTAACATGGCAAGACCTCCGTCTCAAACGCTCAACCGCTGCCTTCCTTTGACCTAACAAGACATTTCCCCCAGGACTAAAAGCGAGAGCCTGTTAAAAATGATAGGCATCATAACAATCCTGCGAGGTGATAGTGCGTTTTCAGAAGGCGAAGTTTGCAGATCTCCCAACATTCGTAATTCATGGAAGCTATAGCAGGTGTAGTAATTCGGTCAGCGTGAGCGGTCGAGTACGCGTGTACAATCATGCAATTATTCATGCAAACCTTCCCGCAGATCTTTGGGAGTACGGGAAAAGTTCTGCGGTGCGACATTCCACTTTCTTGTCTGGCGATGTAATAAGTTCCGGTGCCTTTTCCGAGCTATTTGCAATGTTTTCCCGTGGCCTGACGATCCATGCTCTCCCAAGAATTAGTTACAAAGTATGAGCCCACGAACGCCGATATGACTCTCAGTTCCATTGAGGAAGGCTGATAGAACTTGTCAAAAATAACTTATTCGTAGCGAATGGGGGAACGGATGACAATAAACGCTGCATGAGGCGGCTCATCACGGCACTGGTGACAGCTCTCATTGGCACAGATTGAATACTCCAGGCCCAAATTTGACATCGAAGAACGCGAACAATCTCCAGCTATTCATTTCAGGTTAAGCGGCGAAATATAATAAGCACTCCTGAATTTCAATTTCAATGCAAGGAGTAGTCAGCGCGGAAGATTACTGTCATTCAGTGAATTGACTATAGATACTTGTTTCATACCAAATTATCGTACTCAACCTGTATTACAGATGTGGCGCTGTCTGGTTATTTACGGACCATGGAGCGTGCCATTCGACCCTTGTTTCCCAGCTATAAAACCAAAAGCAAAAACAGGTTTATTCTGTACACTGATTCTACAACCCCTCCTAAACCAGCATACACATTTCAGTTTCATCATGCGCTTTTCTGTCTTTGCTTTGACCGCGTTTGCGCTTTGGGTCTCTCAAGTCTCTGCCCAAACCGAAGCTGTTATTCACTGTATGTATTAGCTTCGTTTGCAACTCTCAAATGTCTTACAATCATTCTACCAGGTGATATAGGTGTACCTGTAAGTGGTTGAAGTAGTATACATTTCCCGAATCTTGCAACCTGACACCAATCGCTGCCACTGAATGTGCCCTGCTAGAACTCCTGTGAGCAATGCTAGACAATTATTTTTACATAATTCCGAGCTCACTAGAAATATAGGCCCGTATGGATATCGTTGCTGCGGTCCCATCATACAGGGCGTTGGTGGAACGTGAGTAGCCATATGATAATTCCCCAATTACTGGTGTAACTCAGGACGGTCTGGACAACCCTGTAGGTGCTTCAAGGGGGAGACAGGCATTTGTCCGCTCTGAAGGGGGGGTTTTCTGCCCCATAGCTTGGGTATCTAAATACATACGGGTTCCTTAAATTGACTACACGTCTCTATGTAACGGGAAAGAATCCAGAAAGCTCACTGTCTTAAATTTCATCCTGAACTTTGGAGGCTATTCCTGCATCCTGAACTAAAGCCAACACACCACGGTGTTGAAGAAAAGCTTTAGTGAACCCAAGCATAGAGTCCTTAGTTGTCTGTAATTTGAACCCCTGCGTCTGGTCCGATCTGATGCAACCACTACTTGCTATTTTTGGATGCAAGACGCCTCCTCTTGTCTTCCCGCATCTCAGACTTCCGTCTCCCTTTGAAATGTACTGTGGTGCCATCTGAAAGAATCACAACCGGTTACTTGGCTTTCCCGACTCCTGCTGCTGGAACGTAAGTCGGATCGTCAGTGCGAGCTTCAACTGGTAGCTGGGTTAACCACTCGGAACCGAGTTGCGGAGGTTAGATACTTTCTCAATGTCGTCCGTCCGGTTCGCCCCCAATTCAGTACAGCTTCCCTGCTCAGAACGGGTAGATCAAGTCTCAAGACGCTCATACGATCCATCTCCAAATTCGTACCCTTATCCCAGCGACTCAGTCTCGCCTAACAAGTCTGAAACCTTGTCGGGCCGTTGAGAGCATAGTAATGCATCGTCTTTGCAAACGACCGCAACCTCGACTCATGCAGCTGAGAGTGTGCTATCACCCCTGGTCCAGAGTAATTTCGGACCAACGACGCACGACTAAGCATATCAATGCGATCCAATGAACTATAAAAACTCCTTCGGTAAACTAGCAGAGTACTGTTGGTGTCATGCACCTTTCTTCACTGGCCTTCGCTCTATATCTTGCGCTGGGCGCGATTGTAGCTGCATATCCGCACCCTCAAACTGGGGGTCCCATATTCCATTGTGAGGACTGATCGTATTTCACTCATGTACTAGTAGCTGACTATCCAACTCTACCGAAGGTGCAAATGTACTGGTGAGAGTCTGATATTCCTGTCATGCGTTCGGCACAAACACATGATATTACCTGGTACCATCTACTAGTTCTGTAAGTCATCTTCTTCCATTACTCAATGGTCTAGGGTTCCTTTAGTGACTTGAGTTAGGTCCCGAAGGGTATCGTTACTGCGTAACACCATCTTTGGGACTCGGCGGGGTGTGAGTTTCATATTTTTCTGTTCGACTCTTGCTTAGATGGCGATCTTCCGCGTTTAGCTGTCGGGAGGGTACAACTGGGTCGTGTGACGTATAGCTTGCTGAAACCGGCAATGGTACCACCGTTGACTGTCAAGTGAGATCTCAGGTTCTCCGTTGAGGACGCTGAGAAGGAGTGTAGTCATGTTTGGGCCACATAATATAGACTTGCTGCCGGCATGAGGAGATAGGCACTTTATTCGGGTTTTACGGTCGGGAGCCTCATACGCCTTCGAGTAGTATGTTTGAGTGGAATGGTGGTAAATCAAAAGGATCTTGAAGGTCCTTCTGCTATCTCAAGTCAAAATGGTTTATCCCAAGTTTAGTCGCATATGTGCATGTCACTCTTGATGGTTATGAACCGCGAGCACGTCCACCTGACTGGCTTTGAGACTGTGGCTATGTTCCGCGATTGCCACACTTCTACACCCGAACTGTCGGTGTTAACCACGGCGGGTCAGTTGGTGTGACTTGACTATTAGCTCAAGATATATAAATTCTCTTCTGACTACTCAATCTCCCATCGCTGCTCTCTTCGAGTGGATTAATTCACATGCCTCGATTACCTCGTCGGTAAGTCTGGTCAATCAACTGAGTCGATTGATCACTTGGCAAAATCCTGAAAGCGCACACTAGTAAAACCCCTCGGGCTCCCGAGAAAACCAGCTCTCGAGTTTCAACTCGTAACGGCCGACAGGTAATAGCGCAGGATACTCTCAAATGTATACAGGCTGTCGTTGAGGCATGCGCAGCTAGCGGAGCCACAGAAGAATCAACCTTCTATGCCGAACCACTCTCGCCTCTCCAGCCATTCTCCGGAAATAGGACCAAGAATCCAGTGTTGGTAGTCAATAGCGATGCATTTACGGAGGCCCGGAGATTGCTCGACAAGTATGAAGGTGCGAAAGGAAGTGTTACCGTACTCAACCTGGCGAGTGACGAACATCGTGCTGGCGGATGGTTACGTACTCTTTCCAAGACGCAGGTAAGCATGCAGTACCCTGATTTACCAAGCCCCTACGCTAACATTGATGCCCTTCACAATCAAAAGGAAGAAGCATTATGTTACTCCTCTACTCTATACTCCACTCTCAAACCCTCTTGGTTCCCATGGCCGAATCTCGGGCAGGGATCCATTGCGGGGGGATATTCTCCCGGTGTTGTGGTATTCAAAGACGACTTCGACCATGATTGTGCCGATTTGCCCAGTGATCAGTGGAAGGTTGTTTCAGCTATTACTATTGCTGCGCCACGATGGCCAAAATTGACAGCCGATGGCCAAAATTTTGCAAATGAAAGCGATTTGGAGGATCTAAGAGGGAAGATTAGGCTGGTATATCGGATGGCAGCTCATAACAAACAACGGTACCTGGTACTAGGTATGCTTCTAAATTTTGATTTTATCTGGTTTTGTTTATGAGAACGCACCGGGGCAGGTGCGATGGGATGCGGTGCCTATGCCTGTCCACCGGAGCTAGTGGCTCACGAGATGAAATTCATTCTCCTTGATGATGAATTTAGCGGCTACTTTGACCAGGTTGTATTCGCCGTGTATAGCAAAGACAAAAATGGGAATTTCTCCGCATTCAAGAAGATTTTTAGAGGCGTTGAAGTGTAGTCCGGGACATAATATAGCCGTTAGCGAGCAAACACAAAATATTATAAAGGGGAATAATTATCCATTTTGATCTGAATAGAGCTCACAGTGATCTGATAACTGGATTGTTATCAGAAGTCCCGAGAAAATTTAGTGTGTTTGGGCAGTCGGAAAGATTGGATGGTAAGCTAGCGGGACGGTTGCCTCCCACTGCTAAAACGCAAATTGGATCCATGTACAGACTCACAAGCCTAGAAAAGACATACCAGTCCAAACAATGAGAGCCCCACTGGTTCTGCTGGGATAGTATTTGATATTTTATTTTCCATCGCTGGCGCTCTTATGCCTTCCCGCCGCTGTTTGTCCCTCTCACAGAGCAGGTCACAGAGCAGGTCGCAAGCAATGATGTCATAGATAGCTGTATGTTGTGTGATCCCATCAAACTGATACTCTCGACTTATGTTTATTCCGCCAGGCTCAGTCCGAGCTTCCACGACGCTGATCAACCAGCACACGTCACCAGCTGGCTAACGTGCTAATGTGAAAGCCCCCTTTGTGCTGTATATCCTCTTCATGTTTTCCTATTTGAGTGACTTTTCTCGTATCTGGCGGCTGTTTCGTCCGTAAGTCTGTCAAACCGTTCAGTCATTACTAAATAACATTCAGCTCATGGACGTATTGATAAGCAGTACTGCCCAGGCAAGAACTGAGATATCAAGTTCTCTGGCGTCGACCCGCAAAGGCAGACAGCCGATAGCGCAAGATACTCTCGAACGCACAGAGGCTGTTATCAAGGAGTGCGTCGCCGATGGAGCGACAGAAGATTCAACTTTCTACTCTGAGCAGCTTTCCCCCCTCCTTCCACTCCTGGAGAACAAAGTCAAACGCCCTGTATTAGTGGTCAACAGTGATGCGTTTACGGCCGCTCGAAAATTGTTCAATGAGCATCAAGATGCGAAAGGGAGCGTTGCTGTGCTCAATCTAGCGAGTGACGAACGTCGTGCCGGGGGATGGCTACATTCTCTATCAAGGACCCAGGTAAGTAAAATGCTCAAACCCCACCGAGCTCCAGCACTTACATCAGGGTCTTTTCCACTAATGGCCAGGAAGAAGCACTGTGTTACTCCTCTACTCTCTACTCCACTCTCAAACCCTCTTGGTTCCCATGGCCGAATCTTGGGCAGGGGTCCATTGCGGGTGGATATTCTCCAGGGGTTGTGGTATTTAAAGACGATCTCGACCATGACTGCGCGAATTTGCCCAAGGAGCAATGGAGGACTGTTTCAGTTATTACTGTCGCTGCCCCCCGGTGGCCAAAGTTGACAGCAGATGGTCAGAGGTTTGCGAACGAAAGTAATTTGGAGGATCTGAGAGGGAAGATTAGGCTGGTATACCGGATGGCGGCTCATAACAAGCAGAGATACCTGGTGCTAGGTGCGCTTCCCCAACTTGACCTCATGAAAACCGATTAATTGATTGCACTGAGTAGGTCCGATGGGATGTGGTGCATATGCATGTCCGCCGAAGCTGGTAGCTCACGAAATGAAATCCATTCTCCTTGATCAAGAGTTTAGCAACTATTTTGACCAGGTCGTGTTTGCTGTGTACAGCAAAGGCGGGGACGGAAATTTCCCGGTATTCAAGGAGATTTTCAAAGGTGTAAATGTATAATTCGCGATATATGCTGTTAAAAGACAGTAAAAACAGTATGAAAGATGGAGCAATTACTTGTTTTACACTGAGCGACGCATACAGTAGACCATTCAAGCGATGTTTGCCACTGTAGTACGTGAAAAGATTGTAAATCGGTCGAAAAATTAGACGTTCTGGGTGCCAAGTAACTGCGACCAATGTGAATGAATCAGAAATTTGTACAGAGTGAGCTCAAGAATGACGCACCAGAACGAGCGATAAGGGTTCGGTTAGCTCCATTCCTATGCTGGAGTAGCCACCGCCATTTCAGCATCCATCGCTGGCTCTCTTATTGGCCGTTTTCCTTCCCGTCCAAGTCCGGCTGCCTGTTCCGCCTCTTCGATCGTATATGCAGGTTCTCGCAGCTGTTTACACCGCCGCTTGTGTACCTTGCCACGCCAATGTGAGTTGAGTGCGTTATCAGTCTCGAAGTACCTGCGGCAGAAACAATTTGATGAGACGAGGTGGACGAAATTTTAGGTGAGCAGCTGACTTTGCGCATTCGACACAATAGTGTTGTGCCAGGCCCGGCTTTTCATAATCAAGTGGTTGTGCTTCAAGAGCGACTCTATTCTACAACGTCAGGCATCAGCTCATTCCCGTTCTACGAAGAGGTAAATAAGCACTTTGGGATCGAGATCTATTAATTGAATTTGGTCGAGATCTCGAGTGCGAGCCTAGAGTTTTGAACACTGAGCGGGGTAGTTGGGAAACTTCAAATTTTAGAGCATACTCTAGTCCTAGAAGCTCTGTGCACATCTCTTTGGGCATGGTGTGTCCTTGATCTCCGAAGGCGGCCCATGGTCCTGATGGTAAAAGAAAAGTCGTTCAGGCGTGACTATGTCACGCTATAGCCGCGTCACTCAAGTCAATTGGGCCACTTCGGTTACATTTGACATAGCTTCGAAAATACTAGAGGTCGAACAGCAAGCGTAACAGGGATGAAATTATGACGATGTATTCTTGTTGATCACTGAACCCAGGCCTATGATGCTAAGGGCTTTTTTTTATCAAATATAAATACAAGAAATCGAGTAGGACATAAATCTTGCGTCTATTGTTCTCTGGATTGGGTACTTTCCCAATCTCGGGAAGATAATATCCTTACCAAATTTATCAGCTTCTCGCCGCCAGGAAACAGGTTTGGAAAATGGTCAGGTGAGCATAAAATACCTCCTGGTCCAGTATTCACGTGGAAAAAGGAGCGAACCAAGACTGGAGAAAAGTAAACGTTTAAACATCTGAACGTGCTTCTTATTAAAGTCTGGTATGGCAGTGCTGTAGCTGAAAGGAATGGCATATGCAACGTAGCAAAGTACTTGTTTCGATCTCTGTTCGCTACCGAAATGATGCCCTGCAATTTAAGGGAATGCAGAGGAATGGACTTGGCCCCCAGTCTTATACCTCAACTGGAAATTCTTCTGCTGTTGGAGGTATAGTAGCTGATCATCGTAGGGATGATGGCAGTTGATAAGACAACCCTCCAAACAGATACATAAATTCCTGGATTTTGAGAATTCTGCTTGAGCCCTCATAAACCTGACAAAGGGCTCCTTTACGACGTATTTGGGCGGTACCTTTGTGTGAGGGTCGTAATTCCAATCTGGGAACCCCATATCCCGGATCGAAATCTGTTCAAGGTCACCCAAGACTGCGTTCCGCATGAGATTCCGGGTAGGCGTTCGGTGCCCAAATGTGGATATGAAGAAGTCGATGAACTTTGGGCCACAGTGAATAAATCCTATAGTCCGGATACGTGAAAGGTGGGTGAAAATGTGATAGAGTAGCTGCTTATGAACCCGTGTAAAATCCTTTAGCAGCCCTCCCATGTCGTAAAACTCGAATGTGTCGAGGTCCTCTGGGAGATGCGTGAAGAATTCTTGTACGCGTGACTCCGAGGGCCGCCCATTAGCGAGTCTCTCCTGGGGTAACCGGCTCCAGCGAAGGTGCCGAACGTTGGGAAGGCGAAGGATAGTCGTGACGTCATAATGATAGGGCAAGTCGCACCAGGACCATTCGAACATCCTGATATTCGAAAGGACAAGCGGCTGGAGATTCAGCGGAGGTTCGAGGTTATCCGGGTGAACGGCGTTCACGGGCTCGCGATAGCGATATTCCACGAGCTGAGGACAAGTGAAAAGGATCCGAACCGCCTGACGAACATCGACTGCGCGAAGGTGAACAACAGTCACACTAGAGGGTATCGTCGGTATGGGTGACCACCAAGTGCTGTCAAATGATAATTTTCGCAAGGAGCCGGACGAAGGTATGCCGAGATCAACAATAGGCTGTTCACAATCCACAGTGCTCCAGCCAATTGCAAAATCTTCTGCGAAGAATGGGCGTTGTGGAATAAGCGTGGCCCACTCAATGGGAGGGTGAGCCAGGCGCAAGAGTTGGAACTTCTCTACATAGTCGTCAAAGATCACTTTACGCAGTGGTTCCAGGACGATCTTATCTGGAGGAAATTTGTCCATGCGCGAGCCGCATGAGCATCTGATACCTTGAGTTTCCGCAAAGTACCTCCACATGTCCAGCCCCAGCGAAAAGGGAAGATCTCCTGAATGTTCGATGTAGAACTGCAAAAGATCAGTTTTGTGCCGAGCGCTCTTGTGGGTGATCTTGAGGGAAAGTGAAGTCCAAAGCTGCGGCATCGATAACGCTACTTGCCGCCACATGACACAAACAGCAGAGACAACAAGGGGGAAGTAGCGGAAGCTGAAATCTTCCTCCTTTTCCGGTCTGCTAACTTCCATCTCCTCGACTGTAGGAACATATTCATCGCAATAGTCACCTACACCAATGCTAAATTCCATTGAATCAAAGTCAATGGGAGGGGAAGCTGCCAAGAAGATGGCTGCGAGGACTTCGTTTGGCAGGACATTGGTAGCAACCCGGCGTGCATTCACGTCTCGTAGACAATCAGCTCGCTCCTCCTGCAACTCTCGTATTTTCTCCTCTAGAGACCGAGCTCTATCGAGAAGCACTTCTACGGAAGTGACATGCTCAGAATCCATCGAAGTAATGAGCACGGTGATGATGAATGTTCGTTCACAAGAAAGTAAGCCCCTATGTAACGCGAGTCACTGACGGCCGTTCCATCCGGGCCGCCATTCGGTTAGGCTCTGATCATTGATGGCCAAAAGTCATAGTCACCGACTCCGGTCTCGGCTGATCTGGTACATATCATACATCTAGTCAAGGCCTAGGTCTTCAAACACCACATATATTTAAGCAAGTACACTCGAATCATTAAATCTAAAAACAAAATCTCAACGACTGTCGCTTGTACTAGCCCAATGACTGAGCTCGCGTCTATAAAGCCCATGCGTCAACGCATGGAGGAATATATCAACAACCTTCAAGATCAAATCGTCATCGCGCTGGAGAAACTCGACCCAAACTCCCCTCCATTCAAACGAGACTCTTGGGTTCGTGCACAAGGTGGTACAGGCCGCTCATGCGTGTTTGCCGTTCCACCAAACGACGAAGCGCGGTCCACAAACTCCCACGAATCCATCCTCGAAAAAGCTGGCGTCAACATCTCGATCGTTCATGGCATACTTCCACCCGCAGCGATTCGCCAGATGAGGGCAGACCACACCTCTATGCCTCTCCCAGATCGTCCAGAAGGTCTACCATTTTTCGCGGCAGGAATCAGCCTTGTCATTCATCCTCGAAATCCACATGCCCCGACTGTTCACGCCAACTATCGCTACTTCGAAATCACAGAGCCCAAATCCAATACAGAAGATGATCCTACGACATCGCCTCAAGTTCTTGCATGGTGGTTTGGTGGAGGCTCGGATTTGACGCCGTCTTATTTGTATGAAGAAGACGCTGTACATTTCCACTCCACGATCAAGAAAGCATGCGATGCTCACGGACCAGAGCTCTATCCTACATTCAAGAAGTGGTGCGATGAATACTTCTTCATTACGCACCGTCAGGAATGCCGTGGTATTGGTGGATTATTCTTCGACGATCTCAACGAGGGTGCACATAAACGCCTCAGTCCAGCGTCTGAAGTCAAGCGACCAGTGAACCAGGAAGAGATCTTCGCCTTGATTCAGGAACTAGGAAATGCATTCATTCCTTCCTATCTACCTATCCTTACGATTCGTCATTCAACGCCGTATGCACCCCACCAGCGACGTTGGCAATTAATCCGCCGCGGACGTTACGTCGAGTTCAACCTTGTACACGATAGGGGCACCAAATTCGGCTTGATGACGCCTGGAGCTCGCATTGAGAGTATTCTGATGAGCCTTCCAGAAACTGCTAGGTGGGAGTATATGAGTGAGATGGGAACAGAGGAAGGCACAGAAGAGGCAAAGTTGGTTCAGGTGTTGAGGGAGCCAAGAACATGGATAGCATAAGTTAGTCTTGAGCTGGTTTGATAGAAGATCATCGGAATAGGTTGCAGCTTTTAATCTCACGTTTGGACATGAAGAGAGACTTCTTTTGGAGTCATTCATGGAGTAGCTACAACAGGAAACATACAGGTTTAGATCTATCACTTCACATTTTCCTGAAGAGTGAAATGAACTAGGCGAGGTTCAAAGAGTAAAATATCTAATGCAGGGGGAACGAGTACAACAGATAGGGAAACACGAGTCGACATCATGAGTCGTGACTGTAAGTGGAAGCTTCGAAATCAAGGAGCCAGAAAGCTTAACGGGTCGCTGGAAGAAATCTATATCAAGAGCAGCGCCGCCACAGAATTCAAACCATCGCGGGTGAAGCAGGAGCTGAATCATCCCGCGAACGAGGTCCAAACCTATGTACATACCATAACCACGACCTGATAAGCATCACGATCGAACACACAACCAGAAGTACACGCACATTTTGTAAATCACGCTGTCAGTTCCCTCATAGATGAAGAGGTCATAGACAAGCGTCGCGACTTGCGCACCAAGACATCCAGCGATAATCGGGCACCAAAGCCAGTATTGGCTATTCAAAGCAACACACGAACGTAAGAAACGAGGCCGAAAACGCGTGGAGAGTGACAGAGATGTTTCACGTACTTCCTTGTGGAAAAAACCTGGCCACCGTACCCGACCATTGCGGTGAGGATCCTTGGGCCCAAGTCTCGAGCCGGATTGAGCGCGAAACCTGATATCTGGAGTGAGTCTTATCTTACAACGAGCGTTTAAAACATAAACGCGTACCGGTCTCGAATCCCAAACCAGCGCCAATACCAAAGAGAGTAATGAACAGCCCAACTGGGACAAACCACGCCGGAACGGCATTCTTCTTGTCTGTCATAACTAGGATGCCAAACAGAAGCATCGCAGATCCAAGGAATTCAGAAAAGAATGCAGAAGCGGCAGTCATGAAAGGTGCCTATTAATGATGATCAGAACAGTGTTTTCAAGCCCATATAGAGCGGTTAGCCTTACTGGGAAGGTGCCGAAGGCGCCGGCAGTCTTCATGGTCCTAATACCACGCCCACCTTCATAAATGTCGATGGCGTGGACATAATTTCCATAGATGATGGCTGAGCCTACAAGTGCGCCGAGCATCTGAGCAACAATGTAGCCAGGAACTTTCTTCCAAGAAAATCCTCTCCAGGCAGCGAACGCAAGAGTGACCTGGGGGGAGCAATTTAGGCTTTCATTAGAGGAGGCTTGTGAGTTGCTGACTTACGGCGGGATTGATGTGGCCACCCCCAGAGATCCATACACCGATCGCAATAGCTGTATAACGTGGTGGTCAAACATCCGCAGACCATAAACAAAATGTTCATTAACAAACCTGCGCCCCATCCCAAACTCAAAGACGTCCAGTTCTGAAGATCTTAGTGTCAGTAAGGAACGATGGAAATGAAAAGGAGCAGAAACGCACACCAGCCGGTAAGGCAGCGACAAGAGGATTGTTTGAGAGAATTACTTGGCAATTGACACCAATACCGATGATACACAAGGCCATGGTACCGAGAAATTCACCCGCGTACTCTGAGAGGGCAGACCTGCTCAAGTATTAGTCTTAATGCTGGAGGGAGCGAAAGATAGTAGAGTAACTGACCTGCAGCGCGTGAAAGTGTTCTCCTTGCGTTGTTCTTGCGAATGGTTCAGTGTTGAGTCATGAGACAATCGAGGCGTCGGAGTAGACTCGACGTAGTGTGCATCATGACTGTGTCCTTTCGCCTTGCCAGACGAGTGATCATGGAAGTAGGATTGGCTAGCCATTGTAGAATGCGGCAAGAACAAGGAGAGGAAGAAAAGCAACGAGTGCGGTCCCTTGAGAAAGAGGTTGTCGGAAGAGATGGGAGATGAAGACTGCCTGAGGAGAGGGTCATCCAGTCGGTCGCTCTCTTATATTCCAAATGGGCCAGTACTCTGGGCGGTCAGGTTTTTCTTGGGGTGTGACCCTGCACTATTCCGGTAACCCTTGACGCTCGATCCTGGTTCATAGTTTGGTAAGACAGTATTCTCGACGGCGAAGCTAGAGCCGCCATATCCTTGAAGGGTATAAGCTTCCAAGCAGTTTTCCTACATAATCGACGGAATCTACTCGTGTAATGAGTGAGGGAAGCTCTGAAATTAGATAGGCGCGAGACTGACCCTGTGATTTGAGACAGACGCCCTTGAAAAGGTATTCATATCCTCTTTTCACACCAGCTAAAAGATCCAAACTGCGCGAGGTTATATCGCAGATTGAATGGGGAACCCTCTTTTGGGTCATACTCGATGAGATTTGCGGTAAAGCCATGCTGAGCACACCCCGGTCATTAATAGGCTCAGCTGAAGTGAAGAGCCAACGGTTCGACTGAATCCTGGATGTCTAGGGCGAGGCGCAGAGAAGCAGGATAGACTATGGCGATTGTCTTTGTGTCTTCGTAGCTCAATGCGGATGTCCTAGTGGGGTTTTAGCGGAATCGTTGGGAAGCGTCATAACAGTAGAAGACCTACTCCGGTGACATCATTGGTCATCCGCTCTCGTCGACTATAGCCCTCATCAAAGTCTAACCTTGCGTTAAGGAACTAGCTAGAGCATGGGTGAGGATATCACGCATCAGATCTCAAGAATCGGTCAATGTCGAGGGAGATGCCTACAGGAAACACGACCAAACGCTCAAAATTCCCCACTGCGAGGGACACGTCGACCTTTGACACTCTGATGAGGGTAACAGACAAGCGGCTCGTTTGACTTTCGTGGAGCACTGCGAATGAACCTTAATAGCCGTATAGTTGTTTAGGATCGTAACAAAAGGGTCAAGGCGCATCAAGGGAGGCGAAGCGTGAGTGGCCATAGTGTGGTACATTGACAAGTTGGGCAGAGGGGAACTTACGGCGATTCATGCAAAATTTTCAAGGTAGGGAGGCGAAGACAAAGAGAAATTCTTGCTCAAATTCAGATAAACCCGAGTAAGGTGCGAAAGCATCGTTTGACACGCTCGACTGGGTCGCCAGTACCATTTTTGTAATTCCATTGAAAAAGCCGAGATGAAGGGTTCTAGTCGAGCGTTGTTAGATCCTGAAGCACGAAATAATGTCTAATCCACCGTCTGGATCAGCGGATAATTGAGACAACACGCACTGTGGACGCACCTGGTGCCGAATGTGCACGGTAAATTCGGTTTCGATGCTACAACCGTTAAGAGCAAATATTCGAAAGGGAATTGGTGGAGGACTCGGTTTGCTGTGCGTTGGGTGGAGTTGGCCTAGAGGTAATTTCGTGGGCGAAAATTGCACGAAGAGTCCTAGTTAGTTCCAGTCCATAATTTGGTAGGCTCGAACATCGTTGAAGCTGTCAAGGTCAAGTAGGACTTTCATTACGCACATTAAGTGATCGGTACTAATCGGCAGCAGCTCGGCAACTGAAGCGCCCTAGCGCTCACCACCGAATGCGACGCTCACATGTCATAAGGCTCGTATGCGTTCAAGTTAATAGGAATCGGAGCTGAAAGCGAGAATCATCAGGAAAGGAAGGCCGAGGGCATCCCTGGACGTTCTGAGACCATGCACTCCCGTAACTTGCTAATACCAAGTGAACGACTGATGTCGGTCGGATGACATGTGTACCATACCATCCGGCACAAGACCGGACACCGGTTCAGATCAACTATTGACTCATGTTAACATGAGCTGCTGTATATCATCAAACCAATAAGCATCTCGTGGAGTCCTACTGCTCAACGTTTCGACGGTCAGCTCCTTTATGCCCAAAACTTCTCCACGACCCTGAGCTACGCTACCGCAGGTGTGTTGTGAGATGGAGCCACAATTGACCAATAGTCTAGAGCCAAGCAAATAAACACACTTCAATTATTCTCTTACATGACACTGTACCAGGAACCCGGGAACAAGCACACTCGTCACTCAAGAAGTGGAGCAGACAACCCTCAAATCGCCCAATTTTCATAGGTGGAGCTAGAATAAAGCTTCGGTAGCTGAAGTCAAGCATTCCAGTTTCAGGTTGTCGCGCACGGCTGTGGATGCTCTGTTGATTTTTGTGTTCGGAGGTTTTCCAGCTATGACTAACATCATGAGAGGTGACATCACATACGCCCTGAAAGAGATAAGATCATACCAGCAGGTCAGTGATTCGAGGCAAGCAATGCCAAACAATTCCGGTAACTACCCTGCTAGAAGGGCAGAGCGTTCGGGACTATGGATCCTGCTTCTCTCCTTCGTCTTCCTCCCGAAATCCTCGACGGAATACTTGCTCTTATAGACAACCATGAAGACATTCTCTCTTTTGCATTGGCGAACAAGAAATGCTCCGAGTTCGCTATTCCACGGCATACACAGTATCGCATTCTCCGCATCAGACATCCTTATCCCCAACTGTGGGCTCATTTAGCTCAGAGGGCCGACCTGGCTAGCTTGATAACACACGTACACATCGCAGACAATAATACTCTTCTGTTTACTGAACGAAAGCCCTCTACCCTCGTGCCCCAATCCGATGGCCAGAACCCGTTGGATGAAACAGTTAGGATACTGAACATATGTAAAGCTATCAACAACATGAAGTCTCTCAGATCTTTTATCTGGGAGCTTCATATGAGGTACCGTCGACCCACGCTCCTACCAGAACACGAGGACTCTATCCTTCGAACCCTCCGAAAGAGAAAAACACTCGAATATCTCGCTCTGATTGGACCGTTCGGATCTCATGCTCAGTCATATAGCCACGACCCAGAGAGTAAACTTTATCCGGTATTTGTAATGTATTTTCTCTTCTGACTGATCCTCACCGGTCCTATCCAGCTCTGGCGTTTTGGCAACCTCAAGTTCCTGAATCTTTTGGGAGATGCTTGGGTTAGGCCTGCGGTTACATACCACGTTCTTCGCCTTCTTGCCAATTTGCCACATCTGGAGGTAAGCCATAACGACAGTCTGGCCTCGGTAGCGCTGACATATCCGCTAGCATCTTGTAATTCCGCTGGAGTTCTTTCATCTTCATCGCTTAACGTTCCCGAGCTTGAAAGCTCTCCGACTACAGCTCCTGACCGGTGCTTCAGCTTCGCTGGACCTTACTCGTTCTCAGTTCATCGAGAGACACACCACATTAGAACATCTCTGTTGGTTTCCTCTCGCCCTCCCGTCCTTGACCCCTGAAGCACTCCCCAACTTGAAGGGCTTATCGACGACACGACACGTCGTTGAATGCCTCGCATCTGTTGCACCACCCCCTCCTACTCCGAGTTCACTTTCTTTCGCGGTCTTCCAGAATCTTCCCTCGATTACCGAAGATCCGAGGGAAATGAACACCGTATTGCCGACACCATCAGGCACTATTAGACGCCCAATTGAGTGTCTTGATGTACGATCACTTGACGCGCGCTCTTTACTTGACTTTCACCAGTATTTCTTGGATTCGAGAAAGCTGCGTAAACTCAAGTTACATACGTTTTATGATGTTTCCGATGTTTGTCAGGTTGGTGATACGTTTCCGGAGGTCACCTGGCTTTGGCTACCAAACGCCCACCTTCCATCTGGCTCAGCGCATCCCAAGGCGATAGAATTGGTGTGCCCCCTTTTTTTTATCGTATATCAGGTATATCTAACTAAGGTACGCTAACAGGAGGACCTCTATACTATTGTCTCCCATTTTCCTCACCTTGAGGTCCTGCGAGGCCAGGCAGCGTGGACAGGTGCCGGATACGAGTTTGATCAGATGCATCATGCGATATTCCAACTCGCGACGATGTTGCCGAATTTACGACAGCTGGATCACTCTGGCTTTGATGAACATAGACAAGCATTCAAGCGAATTGAGATACAGAGAGAGATAGTAGTAGAGGACGGGCAAGAAGTGGAGCATCTGAATTATAAGGTCGTGAAACCTAAATTAAGGTGTGTGTGCAACCTATATTCCGTGGTATAGCTTCTCAATGTGACTTGGCTTGAAGGGATACATGGGATATCTTCGATGGCTCTTTTGATTAATTGTTGTACACCTCCATCTCCCTCTCCTTCTCCATAAATACTCACAATGTATTTCAGTTCTGTACTATCACCGCTCGTAATCTGTAATCGAGCCCTATAACTGGGTTTTTCTTAGTACCCGAGCAGTCGGTGATGAACAGATGGCCGTAAATAATTGTTCGACATGCCAAATCACTGTAACCAACATCTACCTCATCAACTGATGGTCAGACCTGAGAGGCAGAGCCGGGCTCCGTAACATTATATGTTCAATACTTAACTGACAAGCCTTCAACACTTGGAACCAGATTTCTGCCTCTTCTCAGCCATATTGCTGGTAGGCGAGTCCTTAATCTTGATTTCATGAACTTGGAGAACATGTTCGCTGACCCCAATTCATGCTGTCGAGTTAGATTCTTTTTGCATTCTCCCATACATACTACCGTTGTTCCCCCTGACAAGTCAATCTTTGATTGACAACCCCCCTGGGGCGACGACGGGTTCGAAGGTTGGTAACCATTCCTGCCCACGTTTCGTGGTCTGATTAATGATCTATTCTGTGGTGGCGATGCTGGACAGTGCAAAACATTGCCACGCCTGTGATCTCAGAGCTACTGAGGTTGACTTAAATGAACATGGATGACATTTTAATTCGCCGCTAGTTCCTCGATTTTAACCTCCGTTTCTAGAGCACTATCACGAATGTCCCGCTTAATATCTAAGTGGGTTTTCATTGTCCCCGCCTCACCCGACTCCAAGGCCTGATCGCAATGCTCTGTGCCGTTTAAACAGATCATCGCGGAGAGCCTTGAACCAAGACCCCCACAATCGCGTCCCTGAAGAGCCCTCACCACCATATGTAGATCCATCTCCTGGCCCGAGCTCGTCAAGCACTCGGCCAGCCGTCCCATCGAACGGTATTTCTGTTCCAACGGGATCATTTCCCACTCCATCAAGCTCTCTCTTGGCTTCCCCACCGAATTCTCTGTCTCCCTCACCGTACATGATACCTTCAGAACCGGTGGTCTTGGCTTGGACACCACCATCAGCGTCCAATGCAGAACCAGAACTTTCCAACGAAACAGTCAATACTGAGCCCCAAACCCCCAACGAGGCACCTCCAGGGTGCGCTTGCATTCTCTTCAACAATTCAAGTTCATGGTCTAACATTGGAACAGATATGATATTGCAAGAACACCTGTGGTCCCGGTCAAATACCAGTTCTCGAATCTTGGGCCTAGCTGTATGGTCTTGTTACCTCCTGCGGAAGCTCCGGACACCAGACCAGTGTATCATATCGCAGTTTCATCGAACTGCTTCATTCCATTTAGTCACATAACCACGATAGTGCGCGGTGGTTCCCCCGATGGAGAGGTCGTTGGAGACTTTGAGTAAGTTAAATGACGAATGCCAAGCTCTGCACGAAACTGAACGTATCTCTAAGAATGGGAAATTTGGTGAAGACTTCCTTGCGAAAGGGGCCCACGATATATATTAGAGAGCAAGAGTATAAGATGTCGGATTTGATTCACACCTTTGGGGGATCTAAGGTATGGGATTCCAGTCTTCTACGAATGAACTAATAATCGAATCATCATTCTATTTGAATTTAGCGCTGGATGTGGAAACCACCTCAAGAGGAACAAGCGCTTGGAAAACAGAAATTTGAGTGGGTTTTCCCCCGCACTTCGGGAGAAGCTATTCCTGTAAGTAGCACAGTGTGGGTTTCATCTCGTTTTACTAGCTGATTATGCCGTAGTGTAAATTGTCCCTCCCGCCTTACACACTTTTGGCAACATATTCACCCCACCTGGACCTCCGCCAGCGCGGTCGACCGGCTCAACTTCCTACTCTGGAGGTAACCCCAGCAGGACACAAGTATTTTGATGAAATCGTATTCTCGCTGCTAATCATTGAGGGGAAACGACATCAAAGAACGGACCTTTAATGGACTCGAGGTAACCTTGCAAGTGACAGACTTGAACAGATTTCTAGAGATTACTGTGGTTCCCCTTGTCTTCCCATATCGTATATAGCCCTGATATACGTGACACGGCGAACCTCACTATTCGGGTACCATCTAAAGCCAACAAACTGCAGCAAGTTTGTCCACAGACTTAGTTTTTGTATCCAGCTCTATGAAGTTCTTACTGTTCGTAACAATATAACAACCCGAGAACATAGCGGTGTACCTGAATTATGGCGCTGATATAACAGCAATAAGGGAAATTCCAAGCAGGTCCGAATAACGCCACCATTGCGATTTTCGGAACTCCTGATTGAAATCGCACGACAGAAGTACTTGGATCGGTAATATCCCTTATGTGGGCGTTTAGATAGAGTCGCACAATCAGCAGCGGCCATAGTGCTCTCACGCCTACTAAGCGAGTACTAGGGTTTATCCCTTGAGACTTGAGACCTTCCTTAATTCAATTCATTGACGGCTGCTGCCTCGATTGAAGTATTCTAGGTCAATTGGGTTTGGGCTTCGTAGAATTGAGCTTTGTCCTTTATGTGACATTTACCCGCGTCAACCTTCCGCAAGGCAGCCAATGCCGTGATCCACCACCACATATAAGAAGCCCTCGAGCAGAGCTTCTTTAGGAGACCCTTCGTCACTCAGACTATGATGTCTGTTGCCAGCGCTAGGTGAGCCTGTTCCCTCAATATATGTGAGTGGTTTGACGAATTGTCTCTCTAGAGCTTATACGGAGCCTCAAGGCCTAGAACAGAGTGAATTGGCACCTCAATATGAGCCTCTTCCGACATTTCAGTTATCGGCCTCTGTTGTGCCGATGGAATGTATCCCAACAGCAGCAACACCTGTTGAACAACAGCTCATATGTAGCGTCCCGAATGAACCTCCGCCTGTGTAGGTTCCATCATCCCTCATCTCAACCTAGAGCCATGCTGAGAAACTGGGATTCAAAGGTACCATGTCGCTAAATTCCCAGTTACAACAGTCAAGTATCAATTCTCTAACCTGGGTCCGAACAGTATGACCCTTCTTCCACCACGTGATTCCCCAGATCCTCGACCAGTCTACCATATATCAGTGTCGATGAACTGCTTTGTACCATTCAGCTACATTACAACAGTCAGGCGTGGTGGACAGGAAGATGGCCAGTTTGTCGGGGACTTTGAGTGAGTCGTGTGGCGCTAAAGCCTGAAATTCCCGAGAGTAGTTCTGATCCGCCGGCATTGGGATTTCTAGGATGGGGGCCGGCAATGTGAGCGCGTCAATGAAGCCACCCACAATATGCTTGAGGGGTCGTGAAATTTCCATGAAGCTATCTATAAACGTCGAGCCCACTGGAAAAGCGAAGGTCAGCAACCTTGTTATACCACTGAGTAGAGACACCTTTCCGATTTAACTCCACCTTTTCTTTAGAACCGCTGGGCCTGGATCCCTCCCCGACCAAACCCAACATTGCAAGACCTCCCGGTGTTCTGCTGGAATTTCTCCAAGAAACACGGTCCCTTCAAAGTAAGTGTTTCTTTGCGATCGGCTAAGTACACTACATCAATCGCCTCATTCATGTCTCGACATTCAGTGTGAATCGCGTGACGGGAATCAGACACTGTTAGCAACGTTTATTCCTCCCGTCCGCTCCCAACAACGCGATGGACCGGCTGAGCTACCAGCACTGGAAGTAACCCCTGCAGGTCATAGATTGTTTGACGATATTCTATTCTCGCTGTTGATCATTGAGAGGCAGCGAAATCTGTGTTTCCCGACTTGGCTTTAATGGCAACCATCTCAAAGGGCTTCGTGTGAGGATTCATGGATAGCGTTTGAAGAGGAGCAATGTCTGGATTGTATAATACAACAAGTGATGTTCATTAGCCAACGGAAGTAACTGCATCAGAGCAAGTAGCAAAACAGCAAACTAAATCAAGACGAGAGGCGTTTAAAAGGGAGGAGGTGACCTTAAAGTCTCATAAAAGAAAACAATCCCTTCAGGTCAACCCAGCGATGGCCAGACATGTTTAGATGCTTATCAACGCAACTTGAAAGTCGTTCGAGGGCAGCTGAATTCTTTCCAACAACTGCAATGACAGCATCTAGAGTAACCAGTGTTATTTGAGACATAACAAATCGAACGTCAGAAAGGCTTGCCTGATGTTGTGGAACCTTTCGCAGCCTTGATAGCTTTTTCGCCATCAAACAGATAAGAATAATACCGGAGCTGGTTATAGACTTGTTTATCGGTGTACTTCGTTAAGATCAATGTGAATTGAGTGAGGGTGGTTTATTGAGTAAAAAAAGAACATACCTCGGGTGAGACGTCGGATTTACATCCCAGCTTAATACACCGTCTTCCATATGCGCCCATCATCCGTGTCCTATTTCGGCACGTTGCTTCATCACAAATAGTCCAGCCTTCATAATATTGTCCGATAACCTCTCGAATTTGAACCTCAAGCTGGGTCTCAATGCTAGGTAACGAGAAGGGGGCTTGACAACCGGGGCATATAAACCCAGTTGGTTGAACAATAGAATGCTGACGACAAGTAATTTAATTTGAGCATTCAATCAAACGTGGGGAGAGTCGCACCTCTCGTTCGTTGATTGGTGAGAAGCTGAGCTGTCCTTTACAACTTCGGCAATGAAGCAAAAGCGGCAACGCATCCTTGAAGCGTTCTAGGTCTGAAAGCTGAGAGTCCAGAGGTATGAAGGCTCTCTCGTCAGAGCCGCCCCCACTAGAGCTTCTGAAACGCATAGGATCCAGGCCTGGATAAAAGGGAAATATTAGAAGAGACGATCGAGTTTATCAAAGTCAACTCACCAAGGCATTCCGCCAGTCGCGATCGATCAGTACCCTCAATGGGCTCACAAAGACGCTCGATGGGTGGTAACACTTGTTGCGACAGATAATAATCATAATCTGGAATATCTTTCAGTCTTCCGAGTCATCAAGCACTATCGTTCCCAGCTCACCTATTTTGAGCTCTTCGGTGGCTTTCCTCACTTCATCAGGGTGCTTGGCTCGCTCGGCTTGCGCAGACTTGGAACTTTCTTCATCTTCTTTGAGGCAGAAGACATAAGGGATAACATCTCCAGCACGAGCACTCCCTCCCCTGCCCTTCATACGGAGCGCAACCTGCACGTGAGGTTGACTCTTTGCGTCGGGATAGTCTTCAGGATTCTTGCCTAGACGCTGCATGACCGGGGTACGTCAGCAGATACTCAAGCACTGAGCAGTTTTGGCTGACCTTGAAGATGATGAGTTCCTCCAATTTTGTTGACCCGTTCCGTACATTTTCCCCGACGGTTGTCAAATATTCATGGATGTTCTCCACAACGATTTCGGTTGGATCACCGGAAAGGATTTGCTCAAGGACATACCTATGTAGGCGTCAGCAAAGACTCACACCTCACCATAACCGGGGAACTTACTGAGAAACGTTCTTTGACAAGGCACAGTACTCTCGACGCTTCATATCCAAACCTTTGACCTCTGTCTTCGTCCGACCACCATCCTCAACCACAAGCGCAGCATACTTCTTCTTCTGCAACAGAAGCAACCTCTGGAACACGCCATCCAGGTCAATCTCCAAGAGTTTGTAACGATCATTGACGGCCTTTTTGAGCAGGGCAGATATCTTGAGGGCCTCTGAGAGCTCGGTCACGCCCGAATTGACAAAGACTGAATCAGTGTCACCGTAGACGACCTGCAATTACAATACATCAGCTGGCTTAATCTAAAGAAGAACGCATGTACTCACATCCAAGTTCAGGCTCTCTGCCAGCTCCCTCGTGTGTGTCAAGATCTCACGACCCTTGTAAGTCGTAAGTGCAGCCAGGGGTCGTGCATAGAACCTCGAGTACTCGAACCCGAGGCAGCCATACATACTGTTAGCAGTCAGCTTCAACGCTTGCTGCTTAATATCATATTGCAGTAGCTTGGCGTGCGACGCGGTCTTGTCCTTCATGAGCGATTTGACTTGTCGTCGCCGTTGGACAAGGGTGGCAATAAGCCGCGGAAGAACACCTTGCGGCGTCTCCGATGGCGGTGGATCTGGTATTTTCTCCTCTCCATTCTTTCATGAGAAACTGTTTAGTATGAGGAACAAGATAAGCACTAGAAGCAACAAACCTCCTCCACTTCAAACTGCTCAACAGTGGTGAAATCAATGTTGTACTCTTGGATGATACTGGGGTATAGCGAATTGAAGTCCATGACGAGGATGAACTTGTCCCATAGCCCACGTTTAGGTTCAAAGACGAGGCCACCCTTGTACTTATCCCTCTTTCCTTTCGTCTTCGGCGCCTCTTGGTCATCGTCCTCTTGTTTGACGACAGGTGTAATTTTCCTGCCATATTGTTTATCTGGGACGATATACTTGAGTCGATGGAACTCGTGCAACAAAATGTACTCGTTCCGCTCGGCACGACCACCGTTCAATGTCTTATTCCTGGGTGATCGGAAGAAGAAATGCATGTGGTAAACATATATGCCACATAGATGCGTGTGCGAGACACATACCATGCATTCCCGGCCAGATTCGTCAATTGTCTCGTCAATGGTAGGATTTGCACTTTTGCAGAGATAGCCATCTGGTAGTGCGCATCAAGTTCACAATGCTGCACGAACTCCAACATTCGGTTCGGGGTGCTAAGACCACCATCAAGGTAGCCGGCCGTATCATCAGGATCAATTTCCGGTCGTTCAAAGTTGAGATGGGTCCGGCACATTTCGGTGAGCGACCATGTCGTTGATGCAATCATGCTCTGCACACTATCAGCCACTCAAAATGCGCCATGAAGAGGATTTTGACGAACCTTTGCACCATCGCTGGCCAAATCACACAACATACGGCCATTAAGGAATCGAAGATTGCTACCTTGTCGACCGATGTTAGGCCACTTGGACCTTCGGAAGCGGCCAAGTCGTGACCAGTGGTTGACTTTGAGGTCTCTCATTCGGTGAAGAAGGATATCCAGGGAAACACCGAGGAATTCGTGTCCAATGATCACATCAGGATCCATCTTGTAAATTTCCCCTACGAAATATTTGGTTTGTTGCAGTTCTGAAAGACGAATAACAACAGGTACTCACGTATTAGCTCATTAAGAACCATCGTCTCGTTCGTCACTGCCGAAATCCTGCCCTTTCCATTGGCTCTAGCGCGAGCTTCAAAGTTTGGAGGAAATCTATCTAGTGGTCGAACGAATGTTTGGACGCGACAAGGGAGCTTGTCAGGTGGTGTCGGATCGTCAATCAGCACTAGCACAGGCTGAGTAATTGACAGCAATGAGCGGGTATAACAAGACTTACAGTTCTGCCAAGTCCGGCTTGTGGTGCAGACAACTTCTCGCTTATTGTGCTGGTGATTCACGATCGAGCGGACGCTCAGACTCATAATAGTCAATGGCGGTGTGTCTCTCGGTAAAGTGGGGTCGGAAGATTCTGAAATCGGGTTGATATCCTTGGGATCTGAGACGGTTACCTCAAGTTTACACCAAGATACCTAGATCAGAGATAAGATTCAGGCACTCTGAAGAGAAGCATTGTCGACATACGCCTTTGTTGTCTAGGACGGGGTTCTTGATCTGTAACCAGCAGGGGCCCATGATTTTTCGCTTCAGCACCAGCAGCTCGAAGGCGCTTGTTCCAGTCCCAAAAATGTTAGCAATGTTGGGACTCTCTGCTTGTGCTGGGACTTGTGGCTCTAAAGTTCGTTGTGAGCTTTCTGACCCTGTGAAGCTGCGAGGATGCTACCATTAAACCCATAAACAATTTTTAACCACTGAGTCTCAGTACGTGGCACCTCTTTCTCCCCAAACGCATACTTCCGCTTTACAAACTTCCCCCTCCACGACTTGATGCCCAGTTGCTTTCGAATAAGCTCAAAATCGCCATAAACGTCCTCTAAGCTCGGCACGATGTCTGTATCATAGAATTCTCCATCTTCATCCTGCTCGACACGCTTCTCGCGTGGGAGACAAAACAAATTACGCTGCAGATTCTCGACAGTGACACAGCAAGAGGCCCATGCTCCACTTTTCTTGTCCTTAAGCTTGCCGATGAAGTATATTTTCCCCTCGAGCTCCAGATAGTCCAACCAGAAAAATCTGAATGAACCATCTTCTTCTAGAGCAGAGATGTCTGCCGTATTGGACGAACTCGAAGAGATAATGGGACCGAGGGTATCTTGAGATTCAACGTTAAGCGAATCGTAGACCGAAAGCCACGTTGGCTTGGTATCTTCTTCGATCTTGGTCGGCTTCGCAGCAGCAGATTTGCCATTTGTGGTTGTAAGTCTGAGAGAGACAGGTTTAGGTTCTTCCTTAACGACAGGTTTGGTATCAATATCGTCAACGTCCATTGGCTCGTTGAGGTCGATATCGTTGTAGAATGAGGAG
The DNA here is from genome assembly GCA_013368445.1 of Leucocoprinus leucothites. Classification (NCBI taxonomy): domain Eukaryota; kingdom Fungi; phylum Basidiomycota; class Agaricomycetes; order Agaricales; family Agaricaceae; genus Leucocoprinus; species Leucocoprinus leucothites. Next base: position 2,543,181 of record JAACJO010000002.1, on the reverse strand, counting down.
TCAAAATCGGAACTGCTATGAACGTCGAGATCGGCCATCTGTTCTATAGCAGGTACGACACCACTGTCGTCGACCTTTATCCTCTTCTTCGGGCTGTGTTCGTCATCACTTGGCGGAAGACTATCCTCGGCTGGACCGTCTGAGGAGAGATCTATGTATGAACTCTTCTTCCTATAAGTCTTGAATTTTCCGGGAGAGGAGACGTCGTCATCAGAGACATAATCGGAGACAGGCTTCCGCTTCCTCGACTTGGGAACATTAACTTTTGTTGGTGCTTTATCTAGCTCGCCAAGGAGAGACGACATGAAGTCATTTTCCTGTTCTGCCGACACAGCGGGTCGATATGCGCTAATCGTTGGGGCGGGTGCGGGTGGCTTTGGGCGTGCCTTGGGTTTCCCAGATGTCCCTTGAGTCTTCTTTTTTGCTGTATCTCATGTAAGCCTAAGGAACATACAAATACGACAGTACGCACCCTTCTTGGTTGTCCGAACTTCCTCCTCTGACTCTTCCTCGTCTCCGTCCATCCAATCGTCCATACCGTTATCCATGTATCCTTGAACTCCATCGTCAACCACAAAATCGTCCTTTTGGAGTCTTCCTCTGACAATACTCTTGTATTGATCTTCCGTGACTTCATCATAGATCGTGGAATCTTCCTCCTATGGCACCTTTGAGTGAATCGGCGACACGCGCTCTGACGCGTAGCTCACCTTTAAAACACGTGTTCCTCCCTCCCTAGCACGCTTATACTCTGCTAGTTTGTCGAGCTTTGAGTTTGTCGTTCGTCTGGATCTCTCAGCCATGATCGGCGAGCTGTAAACGCCAGGGCGGAATTGGATGAGATGGGACAAGATCAATTAACGACTCAAGTCCATTGACGCGACCCACGTGACCTTCAGAAACTCCGGGATCAATACAATCACAAGCTCAGATTCGAGTACTAACGTATTCTTCAGATTGGCCCGGTCAACGTCGCAGGTGCCGCCACAAGGTAATTAGTTATTGACCCCAATACTTTGAAAGATGACAACCATATAATAGTAGTAATAGGGTAGCAGTAGATACATGTGCTTTATGTCGGACGACATTTCAGGGCAGTGATCAGCCTGGGATCCAATTTGTAAATGAGTCACGGTAGCCTGACGCTGAGGAACTCGACGAAACTCATTTCACCTGACATCACCAGGTCACTAATTCACTATCCCAAATCCTGGGAACTCAAGTTGCCGGCTGCGAGAGTTGTAGCTGCTCTTCTGGTTCCAGTTCTCCAATTCAAATACCCGTGAGCAATATTGTTCCGGTCGTGGGCAGCTGTTCTTCTACTGATCCGAACGCTTCGAAAAACAGTGTTGTCCGTCGATATGAAGCAAGAGACTTTAAACGCTGAGACACCAATTTCGCAATCCCTTGCAATGTCCCAGGCAGCTATTCAAGCCCTCCCTCTAGAAACACTTTCGGCGATCTTTTGTTGGGTGACCGAGAATCCTGATGAGGGTGGATGGCAGAATCAAGACAAAGGCAGCTACCCTTACCCCCATATTCAGACCCTTGCAGTTGTATGCACTAAGTGGCGCCAAGTGGTCTGGTCCACCCCCCAGCTCTGGTCGCAAATCTACATTCACTTTCCCTCCCCTGATGTCCATGCTCGCGCTTCTCTCTTGAAACTATTTCTTGAGAATTGCGGTGCTCTTCCCTTGACTCTGGAGCTACGTTACGACCCCGGCAAAACCTATGATGAAATTGAACAAGCCTTTGTCCATCCCTCCGTTGATGATCTCCTTTTATCTGTATTGGATCGAGTTGCGGTCCTCCGCCTGGAAAATTCCCCTCTCATCTCATCATGATTGTCTCAAACTCCCAAGCTCGTCAAACTTAACAGCTTGAGGCTCGTCGACGATGAGGAACTGCCTTCCGGCGCTCTGCAGCTCTCCAACATCCCTCACTTTCCTCGCTTTACCTGATAGCTACCTTTGACAAGGTCGTGCTACCGCAGAAGAACTTGATCACTACATTGGTTCTTGGCAGTTTGCCAACCACCATTTGTGTTCAAATCCTTTTCCAGTGCCCTAATCTAGAATCTTACCTGATGCATTCTCCAGAAGAGCCCCTGGACCCTATCATCGACGATCCAGGCAGCGTCATTACCGACGTAGTCACCTTCCCCAACCTCCACACCTTTGCTTGGGACTGCAGCGATAGTAACTTTTTGGATGACCTAGTGCTGCGCTACATTCATACACCTGTACTCCGGCATTTGTGCTGGACGGAGATACTGGAAGAAATGTGGTCCGATGGCATTGGCCCCTTTCTCCCCTTTTGCCAAAGCTTCCCGGCCAGTCCGATCAAAACTCTAATACTCAGAACCAATTGCGCGGACGATCGTACCCTTGACTATTTAGCCTCATCCTTACAAGAAGTTGAGACAATTGGCATCACGGGGCTCGACTTTTCTTCCATCGTCGACTCGCTCATGCGTCAGAACGGTCCTCAACCTTCGTGGCCGTTTCCAAAAATGAAGGAGCTGCTGATTGACGGGTTCGCTTACGAGGGGAGGACAGAGGTGGATGTAGGCGAATCAGTCAGATTTGTAACTGCTCTTGCCTCGAGGGCAGCTGCACTGGATGAGACGATTTGTGTTCACTTGGCTGGTGTAATCCTCCACTGGGACTTTGTCGTTTATCCCGGCCCGTTACACGGAGGCGAGAAGTTAATAATTCGCGAGGGTAGATATTCCACCGGAACAGTCCCAACATGGTATCACGCCCTTCTTCCTGGGATCGAGAGATTAGAGAGGACTCGGAGTAAAGCCGAAAATGTCTTACTCAATTTTGCGTATTCACACTGATGAATGATGTACTTTGTAGTAATCGTTCTACCTAACTAAAGGTCCCATACGGTCTCCAGATCTTCGAAAGGCTGGGTCCCGAAGACCAGAAGCACGAAAATTTTGAACAATCATAACAACTTTATTCTTATGCCATCTCCCGGTATGGTAATGCTACGTATCCTCAGCCACCTCCGTACTCCGGCTCCTGAACATTTGTCGCCAACAACTCCGTGCTAAATCTAGGAAGGACCTGGGAATCAATGAATTGTTTGCACACTGACGACTTCACAGCACACGGGCTAATCAATTTATTGCTCTGCATCAGTCCGTTCGTAGAGGCACTGTTCCGGCGCACACTGTCACTCGAGATACTATAAAACGTCAAGTGACTCAAGAGTTTTCCTCTGACGCCTTTCTTCCTCCAACTTGGTCGCCCCATGATACAGAAGAGATTGTAGTTTTGGGGTCGCGGGAGAGGCTTACCCATAGTAGACAATGCGCATAGGCAAGCTCAAGGATTCTTGAAGGCTATTCGTGATGTAGTAGCTGCATAGGAGCGAGCGAGAAGGATGACATTCTGTATAAAACTAATATTATATTAAGTGGCGGAAGTATAGCTGTGAGGCGCGGCAACGTAGCGCTAGTGCAGCAGCCTACCAGCAGGTGGTGTGATAGCGGTAGCAGTAAATCATCGGTACCTCATAAGTACTTGCATACCCGGTTTAGATCTTCGGGAGATCAGTATAAGAGTCCCATGGTCTGATCTCACAATCATGTATTATTGATCTTCCCGCTCGGCTGTCTCGGAAGTCGTCAATGAGCCCCCACCTCGGCCGCTCGACGACCGTCGGGGATTCCTCCCGGTTCTGACAGCCAGGAAATTCTTGTATAAAACGTGCCTTAATCAGCATTCTCGACAGAATGGCTCTATAATTGACTCTAGCCGACGCGCAAGCAGGAGATCATATTTTAGATCCAAAAAGGGATTCAAACTAATCGATACAAGTACATGGGGAAGTTATGTTTGTTCTCCTTGTCCCCTCACCAGCTGTTCGTTGCTATTCCAAAATGATTGCCTAAAGTCTCCGCATTATTGATCATTTGGTCCACCTCCTCCCAAAGGGGTGTTATATTAACGGCCAACCCACCAGCCTTCTTCGTCTGAATCATCTTTGCTGATACCAAATAAAGCAATGCGTGCTTGATACATGATTCCATCAGTTGGTTCTTGCGAAGCCCTAAGTCATTATTGGTGACTTCAACAGCTTTCTTGAGAGCCTTTTCGATAACTGAGAACTTGTTTTCAGGTATCTGAGCTCGAGATAGGACGAGAAGAGTGAGTACACTGCCACCCATGCTCAAAGACCGAATGCTTTCCGCTTGCGGGACAAGCGAGAGTTTATGTGTAGACTCAAGGCCTTCGAAGTTATAATGCTTGATCTTCCATGCTGCACCGCCCTCTCCATTCGACTCAGGTGGGATCCAAAAATAAGCGAATGCAATCCTACTGGATCCAACGGTATCCGGATTGATGGCGACACAAAACCATCCATGATAAGCTTGATCAGCAATTTCGAGTTTCGCACTATCCAAGGAATTTAAGTCCAAAGTAACGCGGGACACAGGAGGTTCGCGTGAACGACTGACATGTCGTGAACTGGCAGTTGAAGTGATCGCAGGTCGGCCTCGGGATTGACTCCTGGGCTGGGAGCTGGTGGTCGACGCAAGAGGACCAGAAATGGAAGCAGGACGAGAGCTGGTGACTGACGGGGCAGGGCCGGATGTAGATCCAGCACGAGAGCGAATGCTGGGTTGTGGGTTTGTGCCTGGGGTGTGACTCTGGGCCGATTCAGACCCAGTACGAGAGCGATTGCGAGGTTGGGAATGGGTATCTGACACGGGAGCGCGGGGTACAGATTGACCCTGAGAGGATCGAGTGGCACCAGCCTGAGATCTGCTGGATGGCAAAGCATCGCGCGGCAAAGGCCCGATTTGAGGGGGATTAACAGGTCCTAAGCTGGTCGAAGTTGAGACGGGAGTCACGGTGGAACGCGCCATGGGAAGAGTCTGAGAAATGCTACCGGACTGGGAGCTGGGAGCTCCTGCGGGACCGCGGGAGGTTAAGCCACCCTTGGTTTGATTATTTGCCTGACCAGGATTGACCATAGGGGTGGCGGAATTCAGAGAGTGAGAGGTGCGAGGGGCCATCACAAGCCTGACTAGTAGTGTCAGATGATACACTAAGGTCAATTTAACTCGAAAGCTGAAGGTCGAACAGGTTGGCTGAGTGAGCTGTAGTAGTCCCCTCAACTGAGGCGGTCTTAAATATTCTCAACGTCAAACTTTATCTCAAGCTGTGAAGGATCTTCATCAAATCGATAAGACGAAGAGGAAAGAAGCACAGAAGATTCGCGTGCATGCTATACGATATGTACACGTCGAGAGCCACTGATATGACTTAATGATTGATCTGAATCGATAGCGAACTTGATAAGCCCTAGGCCTCTTGTAGAGTTATTCCAGCCTCACAGCGATGCCTTTGAACACTTAAGGTAAACTTAATGTCAAAGTCCGTAATCCATGGATCAATGCAGCACATGAATGTCATAGGTCCTGAAGGCCTGACTCCTGGACAAGATCATGGTAATGTCGGGCGCCAGTGGCACAAGGCAATTAATCATTAGACCCCAATTCCCTGAAAGATGAATTGATAACCGATGATCGATGACAAGCATATGATACCAGGAGGTCTCCGAGTTTTGAGAAGAGAAGAATAGAGCCGAACGCAGGGAGGTGCTTCGTCAGTTGTAGAGCCTTGCATGTATATATTAGAATTCGTTGTGGGTGGAATATGAAGCTACGATCACATCATCAATCTAGCAGAACAAAGGGCTGACAAGATAGGCGAGGGCACTGAAAGATTCGCGCTCTTGCTCATATGCTTCGCCACCCGGCATACTGTAGAATAAATCAACAATCCAACCCCAGTTTTTTGACCAGAGTGGCATGGGGAGGACAAAGTCCCAGTATTCTGGGTACCTACAATCACTGTTAACAGAGGTTCTCGGAACGTAGAATCGGCTCTGGTGGGATCACTTACCAACCAGCGTCCCCCCAATCAATGAGACCGGATAGGTGTCCATCCTTAACCACAATGTTGCCTAGATGCAGGTCGCCGTGCGCAAAGACGACGCGATAAGACTTATCTTTCAGTTTGCCAACCTCAGCGTATTCCTCTGGATAGTCGTCTTTTTCGCTTCGAGCACAAATGAGCATATCGTCGTGAAAGTCCTCGGGGCTTTCACGTCTCCTCCACGTGCCATCAGGAACAGCACGGGTGTAAATTCTTCTGCCGTCAGGACCGCAAACAGCATTTCCGTAAGGACTCCTGAAGCGGCGGATCTGTTGTAGACAATCGCCGACTTCAACCATAATAGCAGCCAGCTCTTCGTCACTGTAAGACCTATGAGAATCCCAGAGTGTCTCTCCAGGTATTCTTGTCATGAGAATATATCCTCCTTTTTGTGGTCCTTGGTCCGTATAACAGAGAATTCGAGGAACAGGAAGCCCCATCGCATGAGCCGTCATGGTCGCAATAGACTCTTTCACAGGTTGTCGGGAGAATTTGATTATGAGGTTGAAGGGCAGTTCATGGATGAGTATGGTTCTAAAGAATGGATCCCGGTGTTTGTCAGGAATGTTGTTGCGGCGCCGATAATATTTGCCAATCTTAATCAGCGTGTTGATAACCAAGGCAGATATTCGGTTCATCCAAGACGACTGGGGCTTAGGTACCCAAGCAGTGGGTGAAATCGTCTGATATAGTCACGAAAATGAGTACGCTCGAACTAAGACGCAAGAAGAGGTGGCCTACAGCTGACTGGCTCATGTAGTTCAGACAGATGAGGGGATTTAGCAAAACGTCCGCACCACGCGTTACTTTGATTTATTTGGCTGGTCAACATTGAGATCTTAGACGCGCTAATCCACGTGGGCTCACACGAGTCACATGTTCGGTTTTTTTTCAATTTTAATCTTAGATTCAACATTTATATATTTATATTTCTCTCACTATGTACTAGTATGTGCATATACACAAGCGTGTTAAGATGAAGGGACCTATGCTACAGAGGGGGACAAGGCCGTTAAGAGACGCGGCTCTATCATACTTGCATGCAGGTACTCCATTGTTGGAAACTCCAGTGGGCGGTTCACTTAGCCGGGGCCTTGATTTCTGATTTGGTGGTCATTGAGTGTCATTTCCTTTCCGAAGTCACAGCTGCCAGTGGTGAGCGCTAAGCTATATGACGAAGGGGGCGAGCTAAAAAGGGGTCGATTTTGATCAAGAATGCCTGACAGTCCAGGACAGCGAACAATCCGAGATCCAATCTGCAAATCTCGGGAGTCTCGTCTGAGACTTCCAACTTGAGCCGGAGACAACGACTCGAATCCTACTCCCAGGAATGATCCCGACAGCATGGTTGTTTGTCCGATCAATAAGAATACGACTCAGAGTCACTGGACAAGTGTGTCAACTACGAATGCTCTCACATCCAAGTCCTCTCTATTGTTTCCGAGTCGAGTTCTACCGCTTAGCGCCAGACGGCCCGGACCAATCTCAGGCCCTAGGCTTTCCGGACACGGTCACCCATTGATCTGTTTTCGTCACCCCGGCGTTCGAGCTGGAGTATTTCCACCACCGACATTTCTCGAGAAGCCTGAAATCTCCCACTAGCCCTCACTACGTTTCTCAAACAACCTGCATCAATATTGGAGAAGCCCTAGTCAGTACCTCGGTCGACGCTGAAACGATAGCTCTCAGGTTATGTAACTAACAGGACACTCCTTCCACTGCTTCCCGATGTTAATCAACTATTCGGAACCCACTCTCTAAACACCACCTGGGCAGAATGTTGAACAAGGCCAGTGACCCTCTGTACCCCTCCGTCACCCACATGTGCACAAGCCCTTCTACAATGCCTAAATCTTGAGCGCTCATAAGCATTGTGCACTGACAACGCGCGACGTTTCGAGGATCTGCGAGGTACTCTGGTGCCACCGAATACCCTCCTATTGGACTTCCATCGACCACCTTAATAAACTCACGAATACTCTCGTGGAGTTGTTAGGCCAGTGGTCTGGCATAAGCGCGGCCCGTTATCTCCATACTACCCTCAACTCCCTTGAACGAAGTGTGCTCGTAATACCTGGCCGGGTACCTTACTGCCTTTTTCCAATACTTCCAACACATTCAAGCGCATCACTTTTGCGATCTGTGCCAACTGTTGTAGCCGGTCAAATTGCAGGTCTCACGATTCGGTCGACTGCCTTCAGGAGTTGCTGGGTTGATACCTCCTTCGACTCCATCAAAATGCGTCATGGATCAGTGCATACCGCGCAAGCGCAAGCGATAGTTTGAACCCCGCCACGTGAGCGAGTCAGCTGCTGAAAATTATTTAAAGAGCGCTAGGTTGTCAGGGTCTCGAGCATTTCCTTGTTCTCCCATCCATCACTCGAGTCGACTAAACAACCGGGAATTCTTGTCAGTAACAAAAATCTTACTTCATCGTAGATGAATTGACATACAGATGTTATTGCAGAGCAGCGATCGTTCTTCCAAGATGAGGGGCCACCCGAACCCAGCAGCTTTACGAGAACTCAATTTACTACAAGCCGCCACTCGTGAATTACCTTCAGAGATACTTTCGTTGATTTTTGAAGATTCTATCTTTCTCAATTGCCGCGAACCCGATGAAGACAAGCGATGGGAGTCGGAATTGCCCGTTGTCCAAGTACTGGGCGCTGTCTGCTCTACCTGGCGTCAGGTTGCCTGGTCTACTCCCGCGCTGTGGACGGATATAGAGATCGACTTCAAATCCTCCGATATTCGCCCTCAAGCCTGTCTTATGAAGCTATACCTCGAGAACTCCGGTGAACTTCCCTTATCTCTGAGCTTGGCTTACGAAGAGGATATGACCTACCCGGTCGCTCAAACTACATTGGTCCATCCCCTGGTTGACAAATTGATCGAAGAAGCCTTGTGGAGAGTTGTGAGCCTCCATCTCTCTTACCCTCCTTCCCTCTCCTTGTGGCTATACCACGCTTCCGAGATGGCAAGTCTTGACCGCCTATGGATCTACGAATCTCGGTTAACTAGAGACTTTGAGCTCGATTTATCCAATTTCTCGTCGCTTTCCGTACTCGACATGTGGGGGGTTTCGGGCGATGTTATCTTGCCGTGGAACTCCATCACAAGGCTGTTCCTTTCCCAGATACCGACCGAAGTGTGTGCACAGCTCCTTTCGCAGTGCCCGAACTTGGAACGTTTTGAAATGGATTCACCGGTGTTCCCTGTCGAAGAGATTGAACCTCCGGCTCTTCCGAACGTGGTCATCCTTCCACATCTGGAAACACTGACTTGGGAAAGTGCGGGCACGGAGTGGGACGCTCTGGTACTTCGTTGCGTTCAAACACCTGCACTCCAATCCCTCTGGTGGATGGAGGACCCATTCGTTGACAATCTTAACCCGCACCTTGCCACATTCTTGCAGCGCCTTCCGACCAGCTTTCGCTCCCTGAAAATCAAGAATAACTCACCAAATGGGTTTCCCTTGTTCTTCCTTCCCTCGAATGTAGAGACCGAGACAATGGAGTTCGGAACTTTCGGCTTTTCTCCCAATGTCTTCAGTTCTATCCTATTTCCCCTCAAACACAGGGGTGATCCCCAGTCATCGTGGCCGTTCCCCAAACTCAAGCAACTTTCAATTCATAGTTACCCGGCTTGGGAAGGCCCTACAGAACTGCCAGTGGATGCACGAAGTACAATCGACCTTGTGACTACCATGGCGTTGAGGGCAGCGGCATTGGGTCAAATTGTTACTCTACAAGTATTTGGATTGACCCTCAACTGGGACCTAGCCCTTTTCCCGGGCCCACTATATGGTGGTGAAAATCTCATTCTCAGGGTGGGCGAAGACCAGGTCGTTCCTCTGTGGTACCAACAACTTGTTCCGCATGCTCGTTTGAGTTGGTCCGATTAGAATATGTTCAATAGGTCCGATGATATGCAGATAAGTTTCTTTTTGAGACATGCTTATTATCATACATACTGTTGAACGTGTTTTTTTTTTCTTTTTTCACGAATGTATGACGTGGAGTTAAATTTAGATATATTTGAAGTATGGACATGGCAATCATGATGATGTCCAAATTAGTTAACTCGACGATGCAATTAACGTTCGAGCTGCTCTGTTCCGCTCCGTCAACAATCCTCACAGCTTCAAGGCCTCATCAAGCACGTTGCTGGTGTCCCCATTGCTCAATACGGAAGCCAGGTCATTTGAACACAATACAAGTTTCAAAGATCAGAGTTGCGTTTTAGGGCGGCTGTACGGAGTCAATGCTAGTGCCCGCACAATAGATATGTAGTTAAAATGATCGTAGTTTGACATACTGTACTCGCTCCACCCTTGTGTCACACCAATGGAGAATGTACGCTGGTATACGGGACTACGTAAATTTCTCCTGCTTCGGAAGAGCGGTGGTTACCATAAATACCTTGGTAAGCGCGTTGCCTTACTCTAACCTTCGACCATACTTATATAACCCGATCGTTAGTGCCATTCCAATGGTTCAACCAACTTAACACCCTCCAGCGTCCCCACCGTCATCACTCCCTCCGACATGGGTAGCGATAGCGTCCAATACCAGCGGATCCTCACCCGACTGAAGAGTACAAAAGCAGCCGTCCTGGCAGGGTCATTGTCATTACGTTCTGGGAGTTCAACTCCCGCTGTCACTGGGTTAGGATCGGGATACGGTGGTCAAGTGCTCTCAAAAGTTTTGTGCGCCAATGTTACCGGACGCGGTGCTGCTCCAAGCGCATGCCCCAATACTGGAGTACTTGCTTGTTCACAGGTGAGTAATCTGATGAGCCTACCCTGCAATCCATCCTGTCATTAAACTAAGTGTTTTCGTCTCACACAGTGCAATCTAGTAAAGGTTTGTGACTCGTTACCTACACTTGTTTGAAACCAGTAGCACCTAATTATTCTTTGATTAGTACTGTTCAGAACGTTGCCAGCGTCATCACTGGTCTCGACATCGCGTCCATTGCGAGCATGAATTAAGGAGCTCAAAGTGGCGGCCTCACTGGGTAACCGAACGACGCGCCCCAAAGTTCCGACTAGACTCGGACAACCTCATTCAAGAATCATACCCGTTGTGGAATTCGAGTCCTGCATTCGACTGTCTTGGCCTTGGGCTGAGATTATCGTCCGACGACCTCCACAGGAATCTGAAGATATGTTACCCAGGTGCTCCCATCTCCCGTAAGAAATACACCATCCGAAATAACTGATAGCTATTCTGCAGGTGCTGGAAGTCTAATTCAGCTAATCAGAACAATCAATAGTCTGCCTCGAGGTTTTGAAGGACAATGCGAGATTTTATTGAACCACGTTGATTCCGTCGTCATCAACCGTCACTTGATGGTTCTATATGCTCTACTTCGCTCTGGGCGCGAAATCGAAGAATCTGCGGAAATCGCGACACATCTAATGTACTCAGCATTCCTAACGCCACCGTCCTCCGAGTATCTCAAAACGTGTGCCGACGAAATCTACGGCGTTGGACCTCGAGAGGGTGACATGTCCTTTTTCAGCAGTCTGGAGACTCGTGGCCTTGGAAAACTCCACACAATGCAAACCACGATGGGGATTAAACGCCCTGTCGAAATGGTATCATCTATGTATGGCCTAACAAAGGCCCGAAGAGGCCTCCACGACGCGCTACTTCATTCGTTGCACCTCGATGATAGAGAGCGACACCTGATGAAATTAAAACCTGCACATCGGCTAACTTTTTCGCGCTTCTGGGAGACAGGGGTACTGTCACCCGTCTTCTTAAACACTACTTCCTTTAATCAGCCAAACCGGTACATTGACTTTCTAGACCTGCGCCCATACCAATACCCTCTGACAATCGATCTAGACTTCACTTCTCTCCTCAAGGCGAGTGGCTGGGACTCACGGCCGATGTAAACCCTCTTCAAGGATGGGATATTGCCTCTGTTCACCAGTCAGGAGCAGATCACGGTCTGGATACTTCCGATATCCTTGGGTGCCTCTTCTTTCACGTAAAGTCTGAACTCGCGAAGTTTGCCCGGCGCCTTCAAGATATCTGCGTCAATATCTATTTCACACAATTCGACGTTCGGGTTCTCTCGACGGGCATATGCTCAGGACTTCTTCCGGCATTCGAAGCTAACTGCTTCGATCGCATTGATGCTGGCGGATTGATGGATGTGATCGGGGTACGAGAATGCTTATCATGCTTGGCCCCTTTGGTGAATCCTGGAAGTTCAGGGGCTTGTATATTGATGCAATCTCGGACATGGTACCATCAAATGCCTTGTGCTATAGCACGTGGCAACCCTCGCCTGATGCAAATTCTGATGACAAAGGCAAAGAATCTCCCTGCTCTGGTGAATTACTTGTATTCTGTAGCCCTTGAATCCTCATTCTAACATACCCCTAGGAATATAAGCTGAAGAAAGTGGACGTTGCGGAAACAGCTAAACAAGATGGAAAGAATGGAAAGACCATTACCTCGACGTCTTTACTGCGCATGATTGATTTTCTTGATGCTTTCGTGGACCATGAGGGGTCATTTCGGGCGTATTTGGAGGAGCAAAATTTATCTTTGACTTGCGAAAGTCTGGGTTTCAGAATGCGATCTCAAAACCGACACCATCCGAAGGTTTGCAGTTCGCTTCGTAACGGTGACTTCAGCTGATGATGACAACAGCGATCTGGTATCACCATGGAATTTGGGGAGTCACCAGAATTGAAGGCAAAGCGATTGGCTCATGTACCTGGCCTTCATCTGACAAAAGAGGAGTTTTACGATCTGTGTATGTTCCGTTCTTACTCCTTTGCCTTTGTCATGCTCACCCAGGACTGGAATAGTCATTCTTGGAGGTGCGGAACTCCCTACCCGCTTTATCGAGTTCGAGCCGAAGGGTAGCAATGTCGATCTGGATGATACTAGTGTATATACTTGCATTGAGCGTTTGCGGCGTTTTAGTATGTAATTGTAGCAGAGATACCCTTGATACCCATTTCATTCGCGTTGACGGCGTAAGAGTCCAATGGATATTTTTACATGAACCAAAATGAGCAAGTAGAAACTCGGAAATAATTGCTCGACCAATTCTCTTATACAAGTCACGCTTACGTTTGTCCTTCAATCACTTTTCTGGAGAATTTACTTATCATCCGAATTCTAGGCCCATAAAGTAAAAGAATCTGTTGTGTATGAATGTCATCCATAAGCACTATGGCATATAAGAAACTCATACGCACGAAAGGAATAGGCATCAATAACAATGCTATACATCCGAACAAGGTATTCGCCCACTTGTACGTTAGATTGCGATACATTTGCTGCGTGAACAGGGGGAACACAGTCCCGAGGATATTACGCGCTAGTGATTGCCCAGCGAGTGCGGAAGAAGCATGGACCGTAACTTTACACCGTCAAATTGCCCGCCAGTTAGTTAGTCATGAGTGCGTGGATGATGAGGTCCATGAGCCTACCAATCGGCTAGGTATGAAAATGCACAGTTATAGACGGTGAACCCTCCCCACATGTATACCTGCGATGGACCAAGTTATGAAGGGCGTTAGCTGGCTCATAACACGATGTAATGGAAGGGTGTACTGTGATCCCGATGCACAAAGCTATCCAATGCACCCAAGGGAATGAAGACCACGCATAGATGAACATTCCAGCCGGTAGCAAAATAGCAGCGAAGCATGGCGCGATTAATCGGGCCTCTGTTCCTCGGATGGGATAATATTTCCTTTCATCTGTGCATAAGCCCAGCTACTTGGAAGTGCAAACCTCAGATCACTCAACTGGTACAGTTTCTCCTGATAGAGGCATGTAAAGATGCCGAGGACAGAACTGACCCTATAACCTTGAAGTATTAAGAGAAACCACGCTTGAGATGCCTAGGAATACGTACATCATAGTAATGAAGACCAACCCGGTCTCACCAATGGTGAAGTGGTGTAGATTTTGAAAGACAGAAGAGATGGAATCAATCATACAATAAAGAACGCCCCAGCAAAAAGCGAGCCACAACTAGTCGTCCTCAGTTTCAGAAAGCTGATTTTTGGTCGAGAAGCCAGATGACTCACGCTGAAGCTGGCGACTACTGGCTCAGTTAAGAGGAGGCCTGCAACGAATGTCTTAGTGAGAGATTCAAAGCGTGGATTTTCATCAAAATACGCACGTATTGGTCTTTTACAGCTTATCCATATCAATTCTCTCGTGCTGGGTTTCTGTACGTGCGCTTTATACCTCTTATCTCCCGTTTGCTTCCGTAAACCCTTTGCGATCCTTTCTAAAACAATTGTAGAACGCGTTTCCGGGAACCATAGAAGGATGGTAAGGACAAATGCACCCGCCCATCTGAGCATGGTCAGCGTCAGTCGCCAAATTAGAAGCGATTGAGAAGCGACCTACGTCATTTGAACCCACTGTATCCACCTCCACCCAAGCTTCGGGTTCATTTCTATCCAGCCGGCCATAATGGCGCCCATACCTAAATTGAAAATCGAAGTAAACGAAAAAATGGCCATCGGAAGCCCGCGACTATTCAGCCACCGTCAGCAAGCACATCAGGCTCGAGCCAACCAGCATCAGCTTAAACCCACTCAGCAACAGGCCAAATGTCGGCAATTGTGCCACCGACCATCGTCGCTCCCGTTGATGAAAGACCTCCCTGCAGGAACCGACCAATGATCACTGTTTCAATATTCGGAGCCCTGTCAAGGTAGATATGAAATCAGTGCGGAAATTAACTTGTTGAGGACCTGAAATACCGTACAAGGCAATCATTGCGAAACAAAGTTCAAAGCCAAGGCTACTCCAAAGAAACAACGGCCATCGACCAAACTCCTCGCTCAGTGCAGATATGAACATTGGAACGATACCGAGGCCAATAGTATAAGCACTCAGACCAAGGGTTGCTTGGAATTCCGTGCAGTCGAGATCACGGATCATAGATTTATACCCAAATGGGTAAGCAGCGACAGCCGAGCCTATAGTATGGGGGTCCAAGGTGAGATTGGGGGGCAACTTGGTGTTAACAAGAGCATACCAGAGAGATATGTCGCAAAACATGCGACGAGTGTGATAGCCCATTTTTTGCGTCGAGAAAAGTTAATTGGCTCCCTTGGGTCATGGGGCTCATAATCGACCTGGTTAGTTTGTCATATCAGGAACCAGGAACTCTGAAGTGGAGAAAGAAGCATTGCATACCCAAAGGATACCGTCTTGCTCTCCTATTTTTTCCTCCATAGAGGGAAGGGATTTTATCGAGCTGAACATATCAGATTTGTCAGACATCGACCAGCAATTCACGACTCACCTCGGATCGTAGTCGGACGCAATTGTGTTCTGTGCGCTCTCGACAGTGCCTTGCTGGACAATTCCAGCTTCCTCATCATTAGATCGTTGCTGGTTTTCATTGGCGCCTATATTCCTTTGCATGATGGGCAGTGTGGAAGATACTAGGGAAGAGTGGAGGAGAGACTGTGGTTTTATAAACCTCTTTACTTGACTTGCCAAATGATCTTTCGAAACTTTCCAACGGGACGCTTGACGTTATCGATCCGACAGCTATTGGCTCAATGACAGGATAACGAGATGTGGAGTGGCATGTGAACAGTATGTTGTCAGAAAACAGGTAATGATGTTCACACCCGTCGCAAAAGGTGAGGGAAATAAAATAAAATTTGATGCAGTGACCATCTACCCTGTTAAGACACAAACCTCTCACTTCTGACCCTCCATAGCTTTCCTAGAAAACTTGCTCATCATTCTGATCTTGGGCCCATAATAAAATAAAACCTGAGTAGAAGAATGAATGAGCGCTTCCAGCTAAAAAGGTCTAAATGAGCGTTTACACACAAAGGGGATGGGCAACATTAACAGCGCAATACAACCAAACAGGGTATTCGCCCATTTGTACGTCAGGTTACGATACATTTGCTGCGTGAAGAGAGGGAACACCGTTCCGAGGATGTTACGTGCGAGGGATTGACCGGCGAGAGCAGAAGATGCGTAAGGACCGTAACTGTTGTTCACCATTAATGAGTCATGGAGAGGGCGATGACTAAGTGGCGACCCGACATACCAATCAGCTAGATATGAAAACACACTGAGATAAACAACGAATGCTCCCCAAATGTAAATCTATCCAACAAAAAGGTGGGATAGAGCACGAGTACGGAGTTGAAGGCTAGGCACATACTGTGATCCCGAGGCATAGGAAGATCCAGTGTACGGAGGGGAAAGAACACCAGGCGTATATGAACATCCCGATTGGCAACAGGATTGCCGCGAAACACGGAGCTATAAGACGAGCTTCAGTTCCTCGGACGGGGTAGTATTTTCTATTATGAAAACTTCAGCATGATATTGTGCGCGAGTCTTAACCGACCCACTTGTATAGCTTCTCTTGATAAAAGTTCGTCAAGAATCCAAGGGTAGAACCAACCCTATATAGTCAGATGAGAATAGAGGAACGAGGATAGATGTGTAGAGAGAGTGCGACGTACATCATAGTTATGAAGACAAGTCCAGTCTGGCCGATAGTGAAATTATGAAGAGTTTGGAAGATAGTGGAAATGGATTCGATAAGACAGTAAAAAAACGCCTCAGCAGAATCCCAGCCATAGCTATATCCAACGTCAGCACACGAGACTTTATTTACAGAGTAGCAGAATACCTACACTGAAGCTAGTCACAACAGGCTCCGTTAGGAGCAGTCCTATATCGTGAGGGAGTGAATATTAAGCTGTATTTTGAGCATTGGATCATACGTACGAATAGGCCTTTTACAACTGATCCAAATCAATTTACGCGCATTCGGCTTATCCACACGCGCTCTATACATTCTATTGCCTGTTTCTTTTCGTAGCCGTTTTGCGATATTCTCGAGAACAATTGTAGATCGCGTTTCCGGAAGCCAGAAAGCGACAACAAAGATGAATACCCCAGCCCACCTAGGAGCGCTGAATTTTAGCGAAAAGATCGGTGGCTTGTTGAAAAAAAAAAGGTATCACGTCATTTGTATCCATTCTATCCACTTCCACTCGAGCCTGGGATTCATCTCTATCCATCCTCCCATGATCGGTCCCACACCCAACATGAAGATGGATATCAAGGAAAAGAAAGCCATGGGAAGACCACGACTACCAGGGAGAGGATTAACAAGCTCCCGGGTTGCGTTCCTTTGTGGAGAACTCACTCGGCGACAGGCCAGATATCGGCGATTGTCCCGCTGACCATTGTAGCACCTGTTGACGAGAAGCAGCCCTGCAAGAACCGACCAGCAATAACGACTTGAATATTTGGAGCCCTTCATAGATGTCGATGTTAATTTCGAGAGGAGAAAACCAACGGGAAAGACTTTACATAGCAATCATAACGTAGCAAAGTTCAAACCCAATGCTACTCCAAAAGAATAGCGGCCACCTACCGAACTCTTCACTCAGCGCAGCGATGAACATGGGAACAATGGCGAGTCCAATAGGATAGACACTAAGCCCGAGTGTGGTTTGAAACTCAGTGCATCCGAGGTCTCTAATCATGGATCGAAACCCAAAATTGTAGGCTGAGACGGTTGAGGCTAAGAAAATTGGTGGTTAAGCGGAGACTCAAGCAAGGGAACGGGTTGGGGGCACACAAGAAAGAAATGTTGCGAAGCATGCGACGAATGTGATGGCCCATTTTTTGCGCGTGGAATAGTTAATTAGATCTCTTGGGTCATTGGGTTCGTATTCTACCTGGGAAGAAGACCTTGGTTAATGCATCGTAATGCACGAAAATACTGTTTTTTTCCTATATACGCACCCAAAATATATCGTCCTCTTCTAGTTTATCGACCTCGACGACTGAAGGTGTTTTTGTTGAGTTATTATCACGATCTGGTACCAGTGCATTTTGTGCCTCGGCATAGATAGTTTGTGGTACATCAGGATCGTATTTCTGCATCCTGCTGACGTAGAAACACTGCTGCACGGTCAATATGAACACAGCGGGAGTAGCAATGAGGGTTCTTGAATTTCAATAACCCTGCACATTTATAGTCTCCCACATCCGGTCTCAAGAACTTCGTCTGACTCGATCCAAGGGTCCCTGCCCATACGGCTATCAAGTATCTTTGGAAGTTCCTCCATGAAAAACCAGCAAGCCTGAATTCGGATCAGAATCCAGATATGACTCGAACAAGGAAGTTTCAGTTCCACTCCGGCGCGTGTTATGGCAGACTGAAGCTTGAGGAACGCACAAAGCAGCAGGGGCAAGACAAGAACGAGATCAAAACGCCCCAAGTTACTTGACGCCAGTGGCCCGGTAAACAAGCGGCAAGTTTGATCCGCTCCTGCCGGTAAATAGCCGTAGGGGCGCTTAACTCCGTTTGCACCCTTCTTCACCTGGGTTCACCATGTTGCCTCGTATATCACATTACTACCTTCGCATACCCTCTTTTCATCGTTTATATTCCCAAGCAGCAACTGCTGCAGCAGTCACCAACCAATCTTCTGCCTCCCAACCACAACAAGAAATCCCTCATAACCAGCAACAATCCCAAAAATGCATACGAGAGCAGCTCCGCGAACTCTTGCGGGAGACCGCTCAGCCCGTAGCAGTCATCACTGCGTTTATGCCGCCATCTTCACCTTATAAAACTGGTCAACCCAGCATGAGTGCTAACGCACTTCATCACGGCGCAACACTTTCTTCTTTTACATCAATCGCAATGGACCCATACCCGCTCGTCACATTTGCACTCCGTATCCCATCTCGTATGGCCACTACTCTTAACTCGGCTGCAACTTCAGCCTCATCTCCACCCACAACCGAAGTACCAGCTCAGATGGTCATCAATGTTCTCTCATCGACCCAAGCCAAACATGCATTAACCTTCTCTCGACCTGACCTCTATCCAATGCCCTTTACGGACCCTGATATTACATACACGCTTTCAAAGGAGGGGCTACCTGTGCTTGAAGGCTCTCTGGGTGCCATGTCGTGTCGGCTTGTAGGGCGTGGGCTGCCGTTGCACGATATGGATCGTGTGTCGGGTCGCGAGGCGGAACTCGGAGGCTCCAATTCTTACTGGGGCGAGGAAACCGGTAGAGCATTTGATAGTAGACTGGAGGAACGAGGTTACGTGACCTCGAAGAAGGGCGCTGTCGCATCTGAGCTGTTTATTGCTCAAGTGACGCGTGTTGAGGCTTTAGCATCGACACCCATGATGCCTCTCCTCTATCATAGGCGGAAATTCACCTCATGTATCCCCTCTCCACCAGATTCCCTATCATGACCATTAACCTTGATTTGTATGTTGATTTCGTCAAAGACTTTGATTACCAGTCGATCTGATCACTTTCCGGTTCTCGTGCTCAGCCACCTCGGACCTTATTCCAACCTCCCAATCAATGTCATCCGACCCTTCTTACAATGCACCATCTGGACATCCTCATACTCCTTACGATGGGACTTGTCGACGACAAGAAGTCCTCTCGAAGGTCAACCTTCACACATTTCTTCTCACCCACACACCACCACGAGCAACTGGTCCGAAGGAGAGCACAATCCCTCCATGCTCAATCCACACGCGAGAACTCAATCCTTCACCATAATTACACTATTACCAGCCACTCCAATCTAGTAGAGGCGCAAACTATTACCAAGACCAGCACCTCCGATAAAAGGAGCACGCTGAAGCCTTATATCTCTGCGCCTTTACCCGCATCGTCCTCGTTAGTCAGGCCATCTAAATTCGACACGGATTCTTCGTTTTCTCAGAATCAACTTCGCACCTCTTTCATCGAGGCTCGCCATCACGGAGAGCCCCCGAGCAGCTCCGAACGTAAAGTCCAATTCGTTGAACCCGAATCCCCACACCACCACACCCGTACGGAGAGGGAGAGCCACCACTACCCTTCGAGTGGAGGAGTATTTTCTTTTTCCTCCCCCGCTGTTGCTTTTGACAGCACCGACCGCCCAGGCTCTTCTACTCGTCGCCGTAGTGCTAGTCATCCTCCTACGAAGAGGCGAACTGTAGCGAGGATATCTATCTCCACAGGAAAGCTATACTATATCCAAGAACCAGTCCCAGAATACCCGTTCACGAGCACCTGTTTCTCTCCGCCACCATATCACGCTACCCACCCGCACTACCAATCACACACTTTTGGCAACTTTTCCTTTCGCAGGACCTTTCATCATCGGAAGTGTACGTCTTTGGCTGGTGTGTGTCCGCATCTACGTGGGTCAGCCGCGAGTGGACTGCACCCTACTTCTAGTACTGGCAATGGTGATCATGATGGTGGCGGAATGCAGAGGGAGAGACAGAGTTCAGATACCTCAAGCCCAAGCTCGATGCATTCAGAGTCTCGCGAGCATCATCGTCATCGTGGTGATGAAGAGGGGATACCGTTGTATACTTCGGCTTCGGAAAAGTTTCATGCGCATTGGGGGACGTTTGCGTTTAATATGAGGTTTAGTATGTTTCGTGCGCAGGATAGGATGAAGGATGGTGTGGCTTGGATGGGAGGTGTTGTTCGGAGGATGAGGACGGAGAGGCAGCATTAGGAACGAGTTGGGCTCGGGTGGTTGGAAGTGCGCATGGTGTTAGGATGGGTGCGCTCATTGTCACACACGATGACTTAGTTTATAAATTTTGGTAGGCTCCTAGTAAATTGCATGTTGAGACGTGTTTGAATGCAGCGAGATCCAACATTTCAGTTATGAAATGACTTCCTTTCGACTATTTCGTAATTTAATAAATGACATCAAAAGAAGATAGAGCACTCACATCCATTGGCGAGGATCCTGGGGTGACGGCCATCGATACCTAACCAATCTCCCCTTTTCGTACACTTCCAAAGCATGTATATCGTTCATCAGCGCTCTCAAGAGATCGGATTTCATATCCTCCATCCTCCATCTCAACTCTGCATCAAGCTCAATCCTCAAGCAATGACCCGCCATATTTGAACGTTTCTTCGCCAACGCAGCGAGGTAATACGGAAGCCCATCCTTCTTGCCGACATTCTCCAACGAAAATGTTCGCATGACTGGAAGGATTGGTGGTCGAGGTGAGGCAAGACCATCGAGAGGTATTAACACGGGCAGAATATGGACAAGCTTATCATTTATAGACGTTTCAAGAATGAGATGTTCCACAGAGGGAACAGCTTCACATATTTCCCGGAAGCGGGTTTGGTCCATGCGGAATAGAGTGTCGGACCGGATCTCCAAGTGAGTCAAGCCTGAGGGTAGGCGTTTGAAAAACGCGATTCTAGAATTCCACAACTCGGCGACTTGTTGCTCAACGCTGCTACCCCAGATGAATCTACGTAGATTAGGCAGATGTAACCTGCTAAAGAATGCAATAGTGGATGGTCGAGAGGTATGATAACTTGCTGACATGTTTAGGTATTCCAGATGTTGAAGGACAACTGGCCCTCCTGCGACCTCTACACCTTGGTGATCAAGAGTAAGTTCGAGAATCTCGCATTTTCTGAGGTTAAGGCAACTGAAAACAATTGCCATACAAAAGTTGCCCGGCAGATCAGAAAGAATGAGCTCGGTTATCTGGAGCGAAGGTAGGGATAGTCGAATTGTAGCACCGATCCTGACACGACGCAGGTGATGAGCATTGGTCAGTTTCAGATGCTCAGTTGTATAGGGTGAACATATACAATGGCGACTCTGCGGCCAACCGAGAGAAAGATCCGTGAACTGTGCTTCCATTGAGGATACATCAGCTACCCAACTAGTTGGGGGAGCGATTAGACGAAGATTGGTGATTTTTGAGGCATACTCTGGAGAGAATAACACCTCTTTGATAGGAAGGAACCTGCTTTCAAAGTCGGACCGTTTAGTATCACTCAAGTAAGAGATCCTTTGCTCCCGCCGAAAATCCAACTCTACAGAAAATGGTTTGATCCCAACGTGGTGCAGATAGTGCTTCAAGAGAGAAGCATTACTGGTGACTGTTCGTCTACGGACATCGATCAAAAGCGTTGTCCATATCTCTGGTGTTGACTGCGCAACTGAACGAAAGTATGATGATACTGCAGAGAAAATGAGGGGGAGATAGGGCCCATTGATTTCGTTGTTGGAGCTACATTTGCCATCCACGGTCGGAGCTGACAGGTCGAATGGACGAGAATTGAAGGCAAGAGGTGGACAGGCATGTTGGAGTATGACCGATAATACCTCTGGTGGTATATGCTGGTATAATGACGAGCCAATCTCGTTGAGCCGACGATGGAGGAGAGTACGTTCCTCAGCGAGTGCGTCGACTTCTCTGTCCAATATGGCGACTTGTCGGTACACGTATGCAGCCCTGGCAAGGCTTGACATGAAATCCGCGTTAAACTGGTAGAACGCGATCCGAAACGTCAAGGTGTGAGTGCGGCTTAATCTCAGCAATATACCGAGTGATATACATCAATCAGAGGTTTTAACTCCGACAAAGCAGTCGTACTCAGAGGAGTGCCCATCAGCGTCAATGTCACAGTAACTGATTGGACTTATAACGACTTCTACTCCACCGTTGTACTCGAGGACTTGGGTGTAAAGAAGGCAAAAGGGCCAGAAGCGCTCATAGAAACCAAGAAAATCCCAGGCAGGTTACATCAGTAATATTCTACATATACATCAGATAGTCAAGTTGTACCTGCGTCAAGCCAGGGTATTTATGTTTAATTAGCATTCATCTCCATGTTCTGCGGCTTTCTTCTTCACGAATTCAACCCAAGGGATCGGCCGTCCCTTTTCCCGTATATCCAACACTAATCCTTTTTCAGCCGTCGAGTAAACCTCCACCACCTCCTTCAACCCGCCTCCTTCCTCGGGCCACTCGAAGTTTACATTGAAATCAAGGGTAAGCGGGGCATCCTGATTGGCTTCGTGCCTCACAACAAGAAGAGTGATTAATTCGATTATGAAGCCGAGAACTCGAGGGCGCCTCAAGCCGTCTACTATTCCTTGGTTGAAAATAAACTTGATAGTATCCAGTTGGGGTAAGAATACCGAGGGTGATTCACTAAACCCCTCTGCAAGGACTTGAATGAAAGGGAGCACTTTTAGGAGGTCCCGTTGCTCTTCGAGATAAATGTAACGTAGCTGAGAGGCGGAGGTAAATGTATCAAACAAAGCCTCTTCTGGAGTGGTTTTAACGAGGTCACCCGATAGATGAATAGTTTCCATGCTCTGGGGAGCGTGACTGAAGAATTTTATGAACTCGGACACCTTTTCTGCATTATCGTTGTGTGCGTCCCATTTGATGCGACGTAGTGTTGGGGTTAGAATGTACACGGGCACCGCCGGTGTGGTGGAATCATACATAGGCAAAGTCCATTCAAGATCCCGGAGTCGTGTGAGTGTGATGGGCGTGAACGAGGGAGCTATGTGCCGCTTGGCTGCGGTTGTCAAATGGCGCAAACGACATTCTTCGAGGTTTGGGCACGAGGAAAGGACATCGAAGCAGAGACCCACAGGTACTCGTGTAAGGTCCAGTTGGATTATAGATGGGAACGTGGAAGGGATGGAAAATTGAGGGAAACTAACAATGTGCAACGTTTGTAACCCGGGGAATATGGACGGGCTGATGATAAGAGGGCTCGTGTCTAAGGACGTAACAGGGGTCCATCCCAAGCATAACTCCACTTGGGGAGGTGCCTTGGAAAGCAAGGATAGCCACTCGTAGGGCGGTGCCATGAGGCGGAGATGGGAAATTCTCCCGACGTTTTCGGCACGAAAAAGGGCGTCAGCGACCGGATACAATACATCACGAATGTGGTTGACGAGTCGGGTGTGATTGCTGCTGTCTTTTGAGAATTGTTCGGTGTCGAGCCCCACTCTCCTGAAATCGAGCTCAATGCCAAGGCGGAGGGGTTGACAACGTCGCAAGTAGAGTTGTAAAAGTGACGCATGGCTCTTGGCTGTCCTTTCCCGTATTTCAACAACCAACGTGCTCCATATCGAGGGAGTAGACTGAACAACCTCTCGCCAGTATGATGACACGGAACCAAAAACGACCGGTAAATACGGTCCATTGAGATCCGGATTTAGTTTATCTTGGTCAGGGCCCATGAATGGGATTCCTCTCGAACCATCTGGCATTTGGGACTCAAAATTGCGAACATAGAAGTCGCTTTGGGGACACGCGTGCTGGAATATGAGGGAGAGAATGTCCGACGGAAGGTTTCGACCACCAGGAGAGTTCGTCTCATTTATCTCTTGCAATAAGGAGGATCGTTCATGGCGGCGTTTCTGTATTTCAAAACGGATTTCCTCGAGTCGCTTCTCAATCGATATGACATCCGGGGGTGCGGTGGACAGGAGAGAAGACGAGTGGAAAGCATCTAACTCTGAGATCATAGATTGTGACTTAACGGTGGCTAACGCTAGGTAACAATTAGAACTAATAGGTGGTCTAAATCTGATATTTAGGATTGTTTGTTCAATAATACTAACTTCAGAATTTCAAATCCTGGAGGCATGAAGCTTGAAACCTTGAAATTCGAATATATATTGTAAATAAAATTCATGAACATATTGGTATTCGTCCAAGGACACTCAGATTCGAAAATTATCAGGTGGACCCAGAGTTTTGGCTGGTTCGTTATTCACGTAGCCATGCAACATCCACACCCTCTTCAACTATTCTAAGCCCCACACCCTTTCTCACCATACTTTTCAGAACACTCTGGACTCTGGGCTGCCACTCGAACATTCGCTGATCTACATCAAGTAAAAAAGTCTCCTCAACGCCGTATCCCATCTTATCGACCATCGCACAAACTATTGCGGAGAGTATTTCAGGACATGCATCGGCATCGAGAGTTTCTCGGCAGGCCAGAACACGTAGTCTGGGAAGTAGCCTTGAAAACATAGTTCCTGCCCCATCTCCAGTTGAAGATGAGAG
This sequence comes from Leucocoprinus leucothites, assembly GCA_013368445.1. NCBI lineage: Eukaryota > Fungi > Basidiomycota > Agaricomycetes > Agaricales > Agaricaceae > Leucocoprinus > Leucocoprinus leucothites. The sequence continues at coordinate 2,518,330 of JAACJO010000002.1, read as the reverse complement.
CAAGAGTATTATGCTGGATAAAAACGCAGTATCGCATTGGCGAATGTACAGTTCCGAGACCCAGGGAGCGTGCTGAATTATATCTCGAACAAAACTGGGTCGCCCAAGGTGGGAAAACCCCTTGAGCTCGAGGGATACCAAGCTCGAGGGTAATCGCGAGAGAAAAATATGAAAGGCCCGCCCAGCTTCAGAGTGATATGAGCCACTCCAGCTCAAGTGTTGAAGGAGAGGACACTCCAGATGCTCTAGCAACCTGGTGCAGCACGAGTGAGCGGTGCTTGTCCATTTCAATGTCTTCAGGCATGCAAGGCGTATGTGGTTCTCCGACCACTTGACGTCGAAGTGGGAATCGCCCAAAGGGTGCATTGGAAAATTGCTGCAATACTCGACTAGGTGAATGCAGTTCGCAAGGAGCCAGACACAAATGTCTATTGGGATTCGTTCGAGGTCGATAGTTGTCAACGATTCGGAATGGACTCCACGAATTTCAGCCCAGAAACCTCTGATGGTGAAATGTTGGACTGGTGGCAAGGCTATGGGGGGTTGGCCCTGTGGGGGAGATGGAGAAGTTCCGTTGGCCACTCAATCCAGAGCTGTTGTAAGTGTGGTAGGCTGCAGAGTGAGAGCAGCTCGAATGGCGGTGCAAACAGGTAGAGGGCAGTGACGTCCCTCTGGGGTTTAGTATCGAATGCGCTCCTGATAGGATAGAATGCGGCTGCTGGAGGGATATTAAGTGTCTGGATGTCTGCTCTACAGATAGTCCTCCGATATATCTGCATGAGGTTTAGACCAATAGACACTGGAAGGTCGCCAGATTTGTCGAGGTAGAGGCGGATCAAGGATGCAGTTTGCTTAACTGCCCCATGTCTAACTTTAACAGTAAAAGTTGACCATAATTGGGGGGTGGAGTGAGCTACCCTTCGCCATTGCGAGGAGACCGAGCTCAGCGAAAGGGGTGTAGCACAACCGTTAAGCCCTCTTTGGAAACTACCCGGGTCAATGGAAAGAGTGAGGCCAATGTTTGTTAGAGGACATGCATGTACCATAATAAGAGTCAGCACTTCGTCGGGAAGAGCCACCTAGAGCAACAGATCGGTGGATGGTTTTTGGTGGTTCTGGGACGGCATACATAACCTGTCATGAGTACAATGTAGGCGGTCTCAGGCTACTGGTGAGGGTTTGCAGCCTAAATACTCGTCGTAAAAAAAAGGTGGCGAAGAAGCTCTAGGGTAACTGCAGCCCGTGGAGAACGTGGCAGATAATCTCAAGAGTTAATTGTCCTGGTGACGGTCCTGGTTCGGGGCTCGAAGTCGTATCACGTGAAGCATCTAAGCCGTTTGAATTAGCCGGTGTTACCGGATCACCGCTTACAATAATGATAGCCGGGACTATAAAACCCTAATTTCCCGGTGATGAGATTCCTCGTTCTCGTTCTCGTTGCCTGCTCAAAGTTCTCGAACGGCACCCAGTCCCTGGAAGGCCTCGCGTAAAAATACTCCATTCATCTCTCAGGTTTGTTTCCTTGGTTTAAACCTAATAACCCACTGCTCCTCCCTCCTGCAGTACCAACTTCTTCCTCGGCTACGATATGCCAACTTTCTACGTGTCCTCGGTGCGGCCACCATCTTGACGGCTCGACGAAGGAGGAATACACGAATACTCCAAATGCTACCAAATGTACTATCGTTCCCGTTACTTGGGTTCAGCAAGAAGACACCTCCGGCATGCAGAAGGAAGTCGAACACCTTGACGAGCTCATTCATCGCTTGAATGAAGATCGGGCCAACCTCTTGCGCAAAATCAACAGTGTACAAGCCAATACTAGACCTTTACCTTCCGAAATTCTATCTACCATCTTCCAATTCGCTCGGCCTCCGATTGATTTCAGCTCCCGTCGGACACTCGCGGAATTCCCGGAGGATATCACCTTACGACGAGATAATTATGAACCAGCTGATGACCTTCAGCTCGTTCTCGGAGCTGTCTCCTACCACTGGCGACAAATTGCTTGGCAAACACCACAACTTTGGACCATGATATCGGTTGAGGTCTACGAACCCATCTCTGACAGCAATACCGCAATTCTCGACCTCTATTTCCAGAATGCTCGAGGTCTTCCTGTGACAATTGAGCTAGACATACGTGCTCAGTTGTCCTTGTTGAGGTACTCAGATGATGCTGAGGAGCGCAGCAAACTACTCTCTAGACTGGAGCCGATCTGGACGTCCGTTTTCGTCAACAACGCCCACAAGATTCAGAAGCTCATCCTACTGGGTCTTCCACTCGAGTGGACATCGTCACTGGGTCCAAATCTGGCATACTGTCAGGACCTAACGCTATATTGGCCCAGAGCGTACGATGATATGTGGGAGAGAGAATGTAACCTATCCGGCCTCTCTCAAATTCCAAAGTTACAACATATTGGCTTGAAAACCTTCTCGCTCCTGTAGCGCTTCCTTTATCTATCACGGTTATTTCTTTAAAGCAGATCCCAATCCCACAATGTATCACCTTGCTCACGACATGTCCGAATCTCATGGAATTCGAGCTTTCGCAGGAGCCCCCACGCGTAGAATCGGAACCTCCAGCAAGCCTTAGCAGAACGATTGTTGTCAAGCAACTGAAGAAACTGAAATGGATTCTTTCCAGCCATCCATGGAGTACCGCCTTCCTTCGCTATGTCCGATTCACTCAACTTCACTCCCTGCAATGGTCCGGCTATTTAATAGTAGAAAGGGACAAAGAACCACTCATCTCCTTCTTTTCTAAACTTCCATCAACCCTTCAGAACCTCGAGTTTTTCGACTTTCGTGAATTTTACTCCAGAAGAATGCTGAAACTCATATTGACCAATATCCCTCCAATATCCCTCCTCAGCTTCGCGGATTGTCCCTACCTACCAGTCTTGACAGGAGCGATGACAATAATCGGACGCCTGATTAATGCGTTCCCTGGATCGGATACAATCCACGACCAAACAGCTGGCAACATGGAGGGTCCAAGAGTTCTCGCTTCCCTGGATACAATAAAGGTATCCGGTGGCTACGTTGACAAAATGTGCTCAAGCGCAATGATCGAAATGTTAGAAGCACTGCACGAGATGAACCGAAGCCAAACACCTTTCAAGTTGATATTTTCGGGAATATTAGGTGAAAATTTGTTCGTTGCGGAGAGTAGGAGGAGGATTAAGGTACTTGTTGATTCTGGTTTTGATTTGGAAGTTTGGTGGGACTCGGAGCGAATGGATTGGTCACTCGCCAATGGTGCAGCCGAAGTCGCAGATACGTGACCTGGACATCTATTGTTAGTGACAGCTTGTTGGATTTCTTAATGTTTTCTCATACACCGATAGAAGTATTGTTCTCCGTCATGCGGTAATGGCTTTGTGTGACTATGAGATTCCCATTCTCAAGTGAACAGAGGTGCGATTCGTCTTAATGCACTGGCTTCAATAAAATATGTATCTTGTTCACCACTTTATCTTTCGGAGATGTTCAACTAAAATTGGCGGTTTTTTGACGTAGGTCCTTTTGAAGGCAAGTAAGGTGCACGTCTACCTTCAAAATCCTTTGTCAGTCAAAGCTATCGACCTGAAGCTCTGGTCTCTGTCTATTCCCCAAATTGTGTCGGAATGTCAGCTTCCACCCTCGGGGTGCATTCGAAACCTGTGTCCAGAACGGGTTGCTTACAATTAACATCGTTGAGCGACACAATACTTTATTGATCTCGGTCGCCTATTATACTTGGACCGCCTCTCTGCATTTTGAGCACTTTCGGGCGCCGCGCAGGCCGTGGCTCTTTATAGGCAACGGTTTACTAACAAAGAAGGCGACAGTGGGCCCCGCTCCATTCTACACTGCTTGTCCAGCTGGAGGTGTACCTGGGGATCTAACGTCCGCTTTGGGAGCTTTGGTGGTTGGCCACGCAATTAAGGGTCTCTTAAGTGGGCGAGCTCCTGGCCACACTACACAATGGTAGTGGCTCATGTCCATTCCAGGGTCATTCTGCGCCTAGCAACTCTGCCATTTCCGTTGATTCATGGACGTCTGGACGATGGCTAGGTATATAAGTACGTCGACATCTTGCGCTGGCCAAGTTCTAGATAAATCACCCCCTCGTGCACAAGCTGTTGGTGAGCGGCTTGGTCCTGTCTCGTGCATGCAAAGACTGATTTTCTTTGAAGTCCTACCATCTTCATGATTTCAAATATGGAAACCTTAGCGCTGGAAAAGCGGCTAGAAAACAACATGTTCTCCGCTACTCGCAATCTGCCGACGGAAACGCTCTCCCTCATCTTCAAAGAAACTATTCCTACCTTTTCCTTCTCCGACATCGTTCGGAGCTGCGATAACACCGACGATCCTTGCTGGCCACACCGTTTGTTCATTTTTCTCTCGCGGCGGTATGCTCGCAGTGGCGTCAGGCTGTCTGGTCTATGCACTCTTTGTGGGTTGATATCATCTTGGACATGAACGAGAGCAGCAAGCCACTAGCATTTTTTACGGACCTTCTTGACCTGCACCTCGCACGCTCTGGTAAACTGCCCCTCAACGTCCTCGTCACTTTACCCCGTTCCTGGACAGCTGCCGAAGAAGATTTTGGTAACATGCTTCTTGCAAAGGTCGCCGATCGTGTACAATCCCTCATGCTTTTCAACCCTCGCGAATCCATGACCTCACAATTCTCAAACGCCATGCCGGTGCTCAAACAGCTCTGCCTCGTATTCAATTACAACTGGCTCCCTGAAGCTTCTCCACCCTGGACGTTGTCAATCACTGGTGCACCCTCTCTCAGCCACTTTGTTTACCGAGGACGAGATTTTGAGCTGCCACCGACGCACGAGTTAACTCTTCCTTGGGCATCGGTCACTCGTTTTGATGCCTGGCAACTCCATGGGCGCCCTAGCCTGGAGGTACTTCGCAAATGTCCCAACTTGGAATTTTATGGTGCGGCCGCAGGAGCCGACATGATGGGTAGCTTGGTGGACTTTAACCAACAAGAATACCAGCCAATAGTACTTCCTCGCCTCCGCACCTTTGAGTGTCCCGGCTATTATGGAAAGGCCGTCACGGACCTGCTCGAGAGGATACACATGCCTGAGCTTCGGTCGTTGACTCTGAGGTTTGCATTCCCAATGCTTTCTTGCTTCAGACCCTGGAAGGTTTTCCTCTACAATTTACCCAAGACAATCACCCACCTCAAACTCTGTTCTTTCTATCCTCGACATTACGAGGGTGATGATGATGACCCCGGACACCCAGATGTCATATTCGAATACATGCCGCGGCTTCAGGTTCTCGAAGTCGACTCTCCGCAGCACGGCTATCTTGAAGAAATCTGCGACGCGCTGTCGTTACGAGAGGCATCGGGTGGTCTCAAGTATGCACCGGCACTGCGTTTATTTGTAGTTATCTCTCGCTCAACTCCAGAGAGTGGGTCTCCTGAGGAGATACAACAGCAGCTGCAACGAATGCTTGCTGCTCGATATACGGGTTATGACGCATTGTCAGATCACGAGTTTAAAGTTGAAATAGGTTATAATAGGGACGGTCAACCACTGTATGATAAGGTTTCTCTGGAAATTGGGGACTAGATGGCGTTGTGGTCCACTGATTTAAGTCGGTTGGTCTAGCTTGGTGTTTACCTGATTAGTTTATTATTCTTATCTCGACCGTCGTATGCTTTTTATATGACTGCGTAAGCTCAATACATGCTTTATGAACCATGCCTCCATACTGTCCATAACCCATCTAAGTGAATATCATACAATCTAGATATATCCTTACAACAAAAAACCAAAACCAAAAGGACGAAAGCAACAGGTATACTTCCATATATACAAACCGACCCGAAAAGCCCAGCAAAACCGAAAAAAAAAACTCTAGGTAAGTTCTACATATATACTACAACCACTCAACCCTCTTCCCCCTCTCAAGCACCTCCAACTCAAATCCCTCCTCAATCAACTTCCTCACCTCCTCCTTACACCTCTTCCTCCACTCTCCAAAGCACCCACACATCGTACTCAAATTCAAGTCCAAAGAAAACTTCTGCACATGTAACACCTTCCTTCGTTGTCTCAACAACTCGACAAACAAATCCCCATGAATGATAGCTGGAGATTGTGGTGGTGCTCCACGGAGGCGGGTGAAGACGCTGGCGCCGTGGTTGAGAGTGTTGGCGGTGGAGGAAAGATCGCGTGTGGATGCGGAGTGGATGGAGAAGGTGTGTAGGGAGGGGAGGTAGATTTTGTTTCTGTAGTTGAGGGAGGTGAAGAAGGAGGAAGTGGAGGAGGTAAGAGAGGATAGTGATGGGGATGACGGGGAGGAAGGGGAGGACGGCGGGGAAGGAGAGGAGTAGGGTGATGAGGAGGGTATAAGAAGCGTGATAAGCTTCTCAAGGAATGTATGATCATCTTCCAATACAGTCAAATCCCGAAGCGAAGAACCAAGTGCACGAAAAATCGTCTTCAAAACCGGCACCGGGTCTCCGCTATAATCCCTAATATACCCCAACTCAAGATTAAGAGGAGGATCCACCGGCAACCTCATCAAAAACGCCATCAACGTCTGTTCCCAATCCAAATTCCACGAAACGTCCCCACTCAAACTCAACCTCTTCAAATTCGGGAAAGACATAAACCTGAAAAGTGCATCGTCCCAAAGACTACCCACGCAGTTCCATTCGAGCCATTTGAGATGTGAAAGTGTGATGGGATCTTTGATCGTCTGTGTGATGGACCCATTCTTTACAGGGTTGGGGTGATGAGAGTGGAAGGAGGTGAGGTGAGGACAGCGTTTGAGGAGGTCGAGGGCGACGTTGATGTGTGCGTAGATCAGGTGGATGGTGGATATGCGTTTCCAGGGGAGTACTGGGGTGGCTTTGATGTTCATAAATGTTACTCTCGTGAGGGAGTGCAGGTGGGATAAGTCGATGCACTCGTCGATGCGACCGGAACGTAACGAGAGGTCGGATAGGTGGATGAATGAGTTGGAGAGGAGGTGGAGCCAGCGTATAGGTGCGTCTAAACTCAACTTCCCGATCCGATCACAGTTCTCGTAGAAGATGGTTTGCTTGAGAGCATCCAGATGCCCATCGACATGATCTGGGTTATTATACGGGATTGTGTTCTCGATCTCCCATTTCTCGTCAATTGTGAGCTTGAGATCAAATTTGAGTGGAGATGCACGTGTGAAATACGTGCGGAGGAGGGCGGAAGTATCATCCGGGGATAAATGATACTTCCAATGCCAGTCCAACTTTGACCAAAAAAAAGGTGCGAAGAGGAGGATTTGGCGCCAGCGGGTTGATACGGCGCTTAGTGCAAAAATAGGAAGAACGAGTGGTTTGGCGTCTTGAGGTCTCCGTATGCGTTGATGAGATGAGTTGTATTCAGACGGCGGACAAACGTATTCAAAGATAGTGATGAGGACGTTGGATGGGAGGTTCGCGACGAAAGACTGGGTTTCATTGAGCCTACGGCAGAGAGATGCTCGTTCTTCATAAAGTTGGTGGATTGCATCGTCTATCCGGCTGATCTCTTGGCAAAGAAGCATGGACTCGGCATCTTTGGGTGAGTGTAACTTTGCATCCGAAGGCGAGAATGGTGAGATGTTGGGAACTTTGCAAGGGGAGGGGAAGTCGGAGCTCTTCTGGACAGCGTTCGGAGAGAATCCACACTGGGGACAGAGATTGGGGAGAGCCCGCATGGAAGGAGAAGACGAGAAGAAAAAAGACTGATCCCAGGCAAACGGAGTCAGTTATATATGTAACGTATTAAAAGAGCAGATGGCAGTTCGTACCGGAAATGGATATTCCCAGGAACCCAGGTGTGATAAGCGATTTAGGCCACCCTTGGGTATATCATCGCAAACACGCTCCAAGTCGATCCTCGCTGAGCGATTTATGCTCTGAAAACGGGTTTGTTGGGTCTAGAAGAGGATTGCGAGATTTTGATGTAATGGGGTAAGGCGCAGACATGGAAGAAATACCAGTAAAGAATTTGGAGTGATATAGCAGGCGGTTATTACGGAGGGAAGTTGGGTCGCGTGTATGGGTGGCCAAGGATATGATGAATGGAAGGCTGTCGGTCGTCGCTGAGACGACGCCACACTCGAATTGAGTAAGGTTATAGGCGCGTGAGCACGGAGGAGCACCCGACAACGTTTTTGGGCCTAGCCAGTAGGAAAAATGGCCCTTGTCGGTAAGGCTTCCGAGCAACATTCACTTTTAATAATAACACCCTATCAGCGCCTTTCAGTCACTGGCATCCAAAGAACGGTCCAGGGCGTACGGAGTGGGATGCAAGAGTAGTCGTTACTCGCAAGCGCGGTCTGCCTGTGGGTCTCTGGATACGTGGTCGATATGCGCTGAAATTTCATGTTAGGAAAAGAAAGAAAACATCCGCAAACTTGATCCATCAAACAAACCTTAGATCCGTTAACCCCGATTGATGCGAATTTTCGCTCGATCGCGTGACGTGACGGGGTCTATTGATGGCTCCGTCACTCCTCGTAAGGAATCCTCCCTGAACAAAGCACAACAGAACAACTCACGACCCTCTGAAGCCCCAGAACACTCCGAGACGATGCCACCGCAACAAGGACTGTTTGCCGTGCCATATGGCTCGGCACACAAGGCAAGGACGGGCTACATGGCAACCGACATGGGGGAGATGGGACCAGGTGGTGGAGGAGGAGCTTATGGGCATCATGGACACGCTGCTATTGCAGGTCCTAGCTCACGAGGCCATGGTGCGTCGTCATTCTCGTTTATACTTGTTGCCAAGCTGAGTTTGTTTATGGAGCTGTGATCGATGAAGGAAAGAGGGAGAAGCGGAAGAGGGAGATCGCGGGGAAGCTAGGGAAGGAGATGATTGATAGGAGAGAGGAGTACGTTCTTCCCTTGACCTTGACCTTTTCCCTTCTCATGACGCCCCGCTTGTACAGTGGCCGATACTTTCACGAAAATGTTTCCCAGCTGCATAGCATGTCTGTGCAGCTGTCGCTACGGCCAGAGACCAGCTCTATGTTCAACCTTAGGCTGCTGCCCCTTTCACTCGAACGCTCAGCGGTACTCGCGCAGCTGGAGAACGAAGAACGCTATGCAATTGATTGTGCACAGACTGCGTACGAAGAAGAGCGCGACAGGGTAGAGGAAGAGTGGAAGAAAGGACGAGACCGTGTCCGGGAACGACTACTCGAAGGAATCGAAGAACGACGAAAAAAGGCACGTGAGGAAAAGGAAGGCGAAGGCGCAATGGGCGGTCAGTTTCCTCACAATGCAATCTAATCCACTCTTATGCTGACTTCGTATTTTGTAGACGCTTCACTTGACGCCCACTCAAGACCACCCCTAACGCGTAAACTTCGTAACAAACTAGGGACTTCGCCACCCCCGACACCAGGCCCACCTACCAACGGCGGCCTGATTAGCAGTTTACCAATAACTATGGGTCCCTTCCCAAACCCGCACTCACTATCCGTAGACGAAATCCCATCCCCATTCCCTCTGCCGCTCACATCAACCACATCATCGAATGGAGGTGGCGCGGGAACTGGTGCCGGAAACGGTGGTGGTGGCGGAGGTCGAAGAAGACAAAAGGGTGGAGGAGCAGGTCAAAACCAAGCTATCGGAGGACTAGGCAAGAGTATCACAATGTTGGGGCTAAACAAGGACCCAGAGGCGGACAATGACATGATTGATATTCGTCGGGGAAATAAGCGCCGTCGGAACGCAGCCGCGACGCTTGGGCCGAAAACGAGTTGAAACGCCCGATATATTTATTTTTGTACGGTGGGTGATATCATCGTATCGTATGCATAAATGACTAACGCACCCGCTAGGATTTGTAGCCATTTGTATGACAGCGAATAGTATTTTCCGGATTTCGTGATAGCCGTGGACGTTGGCCGAATGTCTTGCGTATACCTTTGCCCCAAATGAGGCTTACTGAGTGAGGAATAACACCCCCAACCGGCATCTGCCTCTCCCACAGAGTGTTGCGGGACATTCCACGTGCGAATTCGAGGCTCAGAGGGGGACAGAGATCACTATAATTAGTCCGGCCGGTTATAAAGCACTCCCAATCGACGACACCAGGTCCTCCTAAGCTCCTCACCATCTCTTATCTATTTTCTCACCACGAAATGAGTCTCTGCAAGCACTGTATTTCCGGTGAGCTCGTTGCTCAGTACGTCTAGGATCTACCAAACTGACACAGAACGTAGGCGTTAGGCACGAGGGCACGCCTGAGGGTGCGTCTCGCCCGATCGTGTTGTAGATATTTACCCATTTTTGTTTCACAGGCAAGGAGACCCAGATCAACGGCGTTGATGTCTATATCGCCACTCCTACCGTCGATTACCCCAAGGATAAAGCCCTCCTCTACCTCCCAGATGTCTTTGGCCACAAGTTGATCAACGCCCAGGTTCGTCACTGTCGATCTATGACAACCTAGATGTAACTCAATCAAGGCACTCTTTTGCCTCAAACCAGCTCCTCGCCGATGATTACGCTCGCAATGGATTCTACGTACGTCTGCAATATCCAGAGAGTGTATTAATGTTTCTGATTCGTGCTTATCTTTAGACCGTTATTCCTGACTACCTCAACGGCGACGCTCTTGCTCCTGATTCTCTTGGCCGGGTACTGTTCAACTAATCACTGATACCTTCCATATATGGCGCTTACTTCCCATCGACAAATTAGGCTGATTTTGATCTCATGAAATGGCTCTCGAACCACATGCAAGAGCAGACCCGCCCAACTCTGGACAAGGTCATTGCTGGGCTCGTCGAACAGGACGTGAAGGAATTTGTTGCTGTCGGTTATTGCTTTGGTGGTGCGCATTTTTAACCTGCACTACGTACTCATCCATCTCTTATACCATCTCACTCCAGGTCGTTACGTCTTTGACCTCGCGTTTGAAAATGTCATTAAAGCCAGCGTTGTCTGCCACCCCTCGCTTCTGAAAGTTCCTGATGATCTTGAGGTGAGTAGCAACGCATATATACACTTTCCCTTTTTCAAACCAACTCACTGACCCACTTACCTCTCCTTCCTCGACCAACAGAAATACGCTCAAACATCCAAGGCACCTCTCCTCATCAACAGTTGCACCACCGATACTCAATTCCCTCATGAAGCCCAAGCTCAAGCTGACACGATCTTCGGTCAAGGTAAATTCGGCCCTGGATATGAGAGGGCTTATTGGGAGGGATGTACGCATGGTTTCGCTGTTCGTGGCGATTTGAGTGATCCGAAGGTGAAAGCTGGGAAAGAGGGAGCATTCAAGAATGCTGTTGAGTGGTTTATCAAGTATGCTTGACTAGATGGTGTGGCTGGGGTTGAAGAGAGGAGGGTAAAGTTATGATGTATATAAATCAAGTTCTTTGGGGGACTGTCAAGTGTTTCTCTTGGGTATATAAACGAAATATATTCATTGAATGTGTTTCAACAGAGACAGGAGAGCAAGCCGCCAATAAAAATTTACACGAGAAGACTCAGTACTCAGTTCTCAGTGTTTGTAGTCCATTCTGAATCAACATGCTCAAATGGTCTACCAGAGTCGATGTCATAGAATTCAACCTTTCAGAACAGGTCCGAGGCTCCTGCCTGAGCCGAGCGTCACTCCCTTGCACAGAGCGAGTCACGGTCCTCCCCACTCAAGAATATCCAGCGTAATTGAAGCTTGAAGGGTCGTTTTGTCAACCACCATAGCGACGACATGAAGGATCCCTCTTCAAATGCGGAGCGCCGCGAAATGATCGAATGGCTCGACGCATGGGTATTTTTCTGTGTGAGAACTCCAGATGACGCACGATGAGCCCGCGAATAAAAGAGAGTCAGAGGGAGGAAAGTATGTCGCTACCAAATGGTCTTCGGGTCGTTCAGCACGTAACTACTCTAATTAGGCTTGATCGTGCACGGGCAAGGTCCCGTGTCGTAGATATGTATGTATATGTAACATCCAAAAACTTGTAAGTATCCTCAGCGCACCTGTAGCCAATTTACCGGTTCCGAGTCTTCTATAAGTTCCAAACGGACCCCCTTCGCCACCAAACTCTGCAACTTTCTCTGCAACTTTGGGCTCCAATCAATGCCAACCCTAGAAAACTCGAGCTTGAACGTCGCATCCGTGCCTAATCGGTGCTCCAGTGCCTCAACCAATGGCCCGAGCTCGGCAACCTGGAGCTCCAATGTAACACATTCATCTTCATCGACTGCGCAACTAACAATCAAGAGGGATTTGAGCAGAGGTAGGCAAATTGGCTGATCAGTGGTGTCTTTTGGAGGATGGAGGATGTTGAAGATAGAGGCCATGACTTCAACTTCGCAGTAGGAGACGATTAGATTCTCAAGGGAAGATTTATAGTTGAGGAGGTGACCTAAGCTATCAACGTCGATGTCGGCAACTTGTTGAAGCTTCAGCGTTCGAAGAGTTCGAGGGAGTTGATCAATAAAGCGCCTTTCACCGGAAGATAGCCCCTGTAACTGCCCATCATATGATGCTGCTAGCACAAGCGTGCATAAGCTTGGGGTTTGTAGACGCTCAAAAAAAACCTCCGCCCAGTCTGAACCATCGTGTGACCAATCCCACAAGAAAACCTTGAGATGCGGAAAGGCTACTGGCTCTATGAACCAGTTTTCTCTGAGGTAATCTGGAGTGGAGTAATCATCTTCAACCTGATGACTGTGTATGTATGCCTCGACTAAATTGGGGCACCTGAGCATAGCCTTGATGCAGGTGTCAATTGGAATAAACGACAGATCCAAGATAGTGAGGGAGGAGGGGATTTGATAGATAATTCGACAGATATCTGACGTTGGCGCAGCGCTAGCTCGGTGGAGGGAGAGACAAACGAGTGCGTGACATCTGTGGAGGGGAAGGCGTTCTTTGGTATGTGGTGACCTGGATTCCCAGTCAATCGATAAGTTGACAATGAAAGGGATGTCCTTGAGTTGGGAGACCCAACAAGGCGGAGGATTTTGTAAGGAGAGGGAATGAATCCGTTTTAAGTTGGAAATTAGAGCACGATCGAAAGAAGGGTGCCAGAGCAACGAGTTGTCAACGTCGCCAGTAAAGGTGAGGGAGATGGAGATGGGGAGATGTCTCGAATTGTGAAGATATAGAGCAAGTAGATAACGACAGTCCCGCTTGCGCTTCCATGCTGACTCGGGGTATTCGAAGTAAGTCCACAGCTTTGGTGTGGATAGGACAACAGTTCGCCAAGAACTGCATACCGCCCCCAGAGTGACCGAAAAAAACGCGTCCTCAGGGTTCCTCTTGAGCTGGACGCGTCGCGTCCCCCACGAAGTATAGTGATTGAAAGGAGAAGGGTGGCAGATTGCGTAGAAGAAAATGGTAGAGATGGTCTCGAATGGCAAACGATTGATCGACGAGTCAATCGCATTTCTTGTTTGCCAAACCACATTTTGTTTCCTGTTGGGAAAGTCGTACTTTGTCATGTGAGTAGACTCGTTCTGCGGCGAAATGAGTTGTTCTGGCATTGAATTGATTTTGCAGGCAGAATGTGGAAACTTTGAAGAAGGGAACTGGTAAAAGCCAGCGTCAACTGAGCCCAGGTTCAAACGTTCACGTGCCCAGCGTCTCGGAGTTGTTGTCTTGAAAATGCTTCAGTGCTTCACTTATGATAGTTCGTTGCATGGGTATACGGGACCTTGTTCATCTGAGGTATATATATGTATGCTAGTCCTAAGGTGCTCTTAAGCACCACTACACTCATTCAGCCTCACCTTCTCCATCCTCAGGAACCAGCATCATATCTCTACCTCCGACCTAGGAGCTTTTGAGCTTTGTCGATGATTAAATTTGTAGTCAACACCTTCAATTAAACCAGTTAAGTAACTGATAAAATTATGTCCTTTATAACTATTATTTAGATTTAATATAGCAAAGCTACTACAACAGATTATTTCCGGCGGTTCCAATGCAAGAACCACTGTCAAATGGCTCGTTTCCAGGTTCGAAGTCCACTTTTGTAAATCTTTTTCTAAGCTGTCAGCTTAAATTAAGCAGGAATCGAGGAGCAGCCCCGAGGCCTGAGTCGTCACAGGATAAGCCGATCCAGTATTTTCAATAGTTGGGTGGGAAACTCGGAGTACTCATCTGTGTCTCTATTGATCGATCTGGTCTACAAAACAGCCCTAATGGAGAGGGGACTGTCAGATGTTTGTCCAGCCAATTTTAAGCTTGAATTTGGCGTCTCCTTTGGATGTATAAACAAAATGTATTCGTTGAATGTGTTTCAACATATACATGAAAGCAGGCCACCCATTAAGAAAGTACACGGGAAGATTCGGTGTTTGTAGTCCGTTCTGAATCAACATGCCCGAACGGCCTACCAGAGCCAGTGTCATGGAAGTCGACGACTCGACCTTCCAGAACAGGTCCCTCCTGTCCGCCGAGTCACTTCCTTGCATAGAGCGAGAGTCACCCTCCTCCCCACTCAAGAATACCCAGCGCAATCGAAGGGTCGCTTCGTCAACCACCATAACGACGACACAAATGATCTAATGCGGGGTGCGAAACGATCGACTAGCCCGAAGCATCTGCATTCTTCTGTGTGAGATCTCCAGATAACGCGTGAGCCTGCGAAACTGAATGCTTGGAGACTCGATCGATCAAATGAGTCAGGAGAGAAAGAATGCCACAGCTAAATGATCTTCGAGTCGTTCAGCACATAACTACTCTAATTAGGCTTGATCGTGCACGGGCAAGGTCCCGTGTCGTAGATATGTATATGTAAGATCCAAAAACTTGTAAGTATCCTCAGCGCACTTGTAGCCAGTGTACCGGTTCCGACTCTTCTATCAGTTCCAACCGGACCCCTTTCGCCACCAAACTCTGTAGCTTTCTCTGCAACTTTGGGCTCCAATCAACACCAATACCAGAGAACTCGAGTTTAAACGTATCATCTTTGCTTAATCGGTGCTCCAGTGTCTCAACCAGTGGCTCAAGATCGGTGGCGCTGAGCTCACATAGCATATCCCCATCCTCCTCAGTCATGCAACTATCAATCATGAGGGATTTGAGCAGAGGTAGGCAAACTGGCTGATCAATGGTGCCTTTTGGAAGACGGAGGGTGTTGAAGATAGAGACCATGGCGTCAACTTCGCAATGGGAGATGATTAGATTCGCAAGGGACGGTTTATGGTTGAGGAGGTGGCCTAAGCAATCAACGTCGACGTCCGTAACTTGTTGAAGCTTCGCGTTCGAAGAGTCTGAGGGAGTTGATCAATAAAGCGCCTTTCACCGGAAGATAGTTCCTGTAACTGTCCATCAAATGACGCTACTAGCACAAGCATGCATAAGCTTGGGGTTTGTAGATGTTCAAAAAAAACCTCCGCCCAGTCTGAATCGTTGTGTAACCAATCCCACAAGAAAACCTTGAGATGCGAAAACACTACTGGTTCTGCGAACCAGTTTTCTCTGAGGTAATCTGGAGTGTGGTAATCATCTGCCTGATGACTGTGTATGTATGCCTCAACCAAATTGGGGCACCTGAGCATAGCCTTGATGCAGGTGTCAATTGGAATAAACGATAGATCCAAGATAGTGAGGGAGGAGGGGATTTGATAGATAATTCGACGGACATCTGATGTTGGCGCGGCGCTAGCTCGGTGGAGGGAGAGACAAACGAGTGCGTGACATCTGTGGAGGGGAAGGCGTTCTTTGGTATGTGGCCACCCGGATTCCCAGTCAATCGATAAGTTGACAATGAAAGGGATGTCCTTGATTTGGGAGACCCAGCGAGGCGAAGGATTTTGTAAAGAGAGGGAATGGATCCGTTTTAAGTTGGAAATTAGAGCACGATCGAAAGAAGGGTGCCAGAGCAACGTGTCGTCAACATTGCCAATAAAGGTGAGAGAGATGGAGATAGGAAGATGTCTCGAATTTTGAAGGTATAGAGCAAGTAGATAACGACAGTCCCGCTTGCGCTTCCATACTGACTGGGGATATTCAAAGTAGGTCCACAGCTTTGGTGTGGACAGGACAACATTTCGCCATGAACTGCATACCGCCCCCAAAGTGACCGAAAAGAACGCGTCCTCAGGGTCCCTCTCGAGCTGGACGCGTCGCGTCCCCCATGAAGTATAGTGACTGAAAGGAGAAGGATGGCATATTGCATGGAAGAAAATGGTAACGATGATCTCGAACGGCAAACGATTGATTGGCGAGTCAATCGCTTTTCTTGTTTGCAGAACCACCGGTTGTTTCCTGTTAGGAAAGTTGCAACTTGCCATGTGATGAGATTCGTTTTGCAGGGCAACGAGTTGTTCTGGCATTGAATTGATTTTGCAGGTGGAATGTTGAAACTTTGAAGAAGGGAACTGGCGAAAGCCGGCGTCAATTGAGTCCAAATCGAATGCTCACGTGCTCAGCGTCTCGGAGTTATTGTCGAGATGCTTCAAAGCTTCGCTTGTGTTTATTCGTTGCATGGACATACGAACACTTGTTCGTGACTATGCTTGTACCAAGGTGCTCTCGAGCACCACTACACTCATCCAATCTCACCTTCTCCATCCATACTCGGCTCTGCAAGCACCTCCGATAATTTTTGTAGCAAATGTCACAACCAGTTCTAACGGCTCTCCCATGGCTATTGCAGACCAGGTTGAACGTTGATCAATGGCGACACATAGACCTGTACTCTCCTACCGAATCATAAAAAACATCAAATCTGGACGATCACGTGATAGCTGGTCCTCCGTACCGCTCGTCGACTCCCTGCTTAATTCGGTCTCATAGCCCAAAAGAAGATTTACAAAAATGGACTTCAAACCCGGCGACGAACACCGTTTGATAGTGGTTCTATTAAAGCTGATAAAGGAGCGGGAAAGTATTCAAGACCTTGCGGGCAAGTGGCATCTGAAGCTAAGTTGTTCATAGCATTTTCATAGAAATTGAGGCATAGCGAATGTTGAAAAATATATCAACGCTACCGGTCAATTTTCATTGGGTGGTGACGCGCTGATGCGTTGGCTTGTGTTTGCTTTTCCCCCACCAGATCGGGTCACAACGATTTCCAAGTGCCACAAGCTATCCACTACATTTAGCCTAGCCGGCCCGTATACAGCATTCCCAGCGAACGGCACAAATACTCCCAGGAGTGCTTGTACCTATTATCTTACCACGAAATGAGTCTCTGCAAGCATTGTATTAGCGGTGAGTTCACAGGTCAGCATATTATTATGTAGTCGCGCTGATTGATGTAGGTGTTAAACATGAGGGCACGCCTGAGGGTACGCCCTTGTTCATCGCCTTGTAGCTGTTGTTGGGCCTAAATCCTTTCTTGTTCACAGGCAAGAAGACCACCATCAATGGCGTCGATGTCTACGTTGCCACTCCTGCTGTTGATTATCCCAGGGACAAAGCCGTCCTTTTCCTCTCGGATGTCTTTGGCTACAAATTAATTAATAGTCAGGTTCGTTGTTCCCAGTCTATGATACCGAAGATATACAGTAATAGACCGGTCACGCGTACACCATCACTCACTTGTACAAAGTAGATTTCTACGTCCCCTGCACAGAATTACACCAAATCTTTTACTACGTGCAATGCATGTATGGTAGATGTACTTGTAGTAATATTCTTGGAGTATATCTACCCCTGTTAGAGGTGGAATAGAGGTTTTTGTATGTTTTTCCAAAGTTCTTGAATTTAAGATTGAGTATTTCTTCATCTTCTGTCTGATTTAGAAGCGAAATTCAGAGTAAATAATGCATGGATATTATGAAGGAGTACACCTGCAAACTTTGGTGCTTATTGATTACGAACTGCATTGTTCAGAACAATACTTTGGGTCCAGAGATCACCTCAATGGTGAAGCGTGACAGAGCGTGACAGCAGCTGTCCATTGTCCCCATCATTGTGCCCATTGTTGCCTCAATGGCCATTGTAGAATCCATCTGGCAACTGTAAAACTCCTGTAGTAGTTATAAGAAGTATATAAATGAGTACTGGAAACCATCCTCTTGCATTATTTTGTCGAAGCAGCAACGGGGAGCGTAGCGGTGAAGGTAGACGACGAGGTCGAGACTCACTTTACTAGGCAGTTGGTCTGTTATGGGAGTTGTTGTAAGTAGTAGTTGCGACTGAGACTATAGAATTGACTGTAGAATATCGAAGAAAATACAAGGTATTTATACTAAAGAGTTCGAATAATTTCTACTATAAAGAGAGTATTACACCATCATTTCGAGGTGGTAAAGGGTACAAGTAAAACGTATAGTAAAACATGTATCGTCTGCACGAAGTATCGGTGCGTAAACATAGTGGTATCTAATAATAGAATGCATATGTCATAATTGAGAGTGAACACAAGTATAGCAGCATGTAAACGCGCACGTGATTCAACACTCCTCCTCACTCAAAATGGTGGGAGATGCATAATTGAGCGACTATGAAAGTGCTTCATTTAAGCAGCTAGTAAAGCGCTAAAGAAATTCAATACCCAGAGAATAAACAAATTTATTGAAGAGAATTGAACCGAGGTTTTTTGTCAGAATATCGGCAGGGTTGTTTGAGCCCTCGATAAATTCCAACTCAACGGAGCCTTCTTCAATGATATCTCGGATATAGTGGTATCATATATCAATATGCTTCGAGCATTTTTCTTGAACAGGGTTCTCGCTCCAGAAGATAGATCCGATATTATCACCATAGAGAATCGGAGCAGGTATTTTAAAACCTATCTCTTCGAGAAGTTGTCGAATCCACATCAACTGGCAGCTGCAATCAGATAGCGCCATATACTCAGCTTCAGTAGATGACAAAGCAACAGTTTTCTGCTTGCAGCTAAGCCAGCTTACAGGTCCACATGCTATTGTGACAAAATTACCTGTGACAGATCGTCAAGACTGTCCGTCTTGCGCCCAATCACTATCGGAACAAGCAATGATGGCCTGATTAGAAGCTCCATCAAAGACAAGTCGATAATTGCGCATTGATCACAAATATTGCAGCACATGGAGTCCAGCCCGGAAGTGCGCATTGGAAGGGGCAGCAGATTGCTGGGAGAGTTTGACAACTGCAAAGGATATGTCAGGTCTCGATCCGATCATAAGATACATCAGCGATCCGACTAACTGTTGGTAACGAGTCCTAAACTTAGGATCTACCTTGTTGACATAGGGTTCAAAGACGAATCTGGATGGCAGTGGTGTAAATTTCGCGCCTTTGGGAATTTCAAACTTCTCAAGAACCTTATTGAGGTATTTCACTTGATCTATATAGAGTTTTCTCTCTTTTCGATCGCGTGATATGTTCATGCCTAGGAACTCGGAGAGTTCACCTTGGTCACGACATTCCCAAGTGGTCATGAATTTTTGCTTCAACTCGGAGAGGAGCAGGGAATTCTTATTACCCATAAAGAAAACATCATCCACATATATGACCGCAAAGACACGCTCGCCAGTCTTGGGATGTGTGAAATGGTAAACGCCAGCATCGGATTTACAGCGCTTGAATCCAAGTTTCAGCATTGATGAAGTGAGTGCTTTCCACCAAGATAAGCCAGCTTGTTTTAGACCATAGATCGCTTTGCGTAATCTCCAGACTTTCTTCTCATGGCCAGGAAGTCAGAATCCTTCTGGCTGCTCCATGTAGATCTCTTCATCCAGATCACCATATAAATAGGCTGTTTTGATGTCAACAGAGTGAAGGTCAAAGTCCTCAAGCACTGCAATGCCAAGAAGTAGGCGCGCGGTCTCATATCGGACAACTGGAGAAAAGAGTTCATCGAAGTCGATTCCCTCGATTTGGGAGAACCCTTTCGCAACAAGGCGAGAGCGATATTGATTATCAGACTTGATGTTGTAAACCCATCTATTTTTGATAGCTCTTCTTCCTTTTGGGAGATCAACGAGCTCGTATACACCTCACTTGTGAAGTGCGTTTAATTCCTCAAGCATCGCTTTTTGCCATTTAGTTTGAGTTTCAGCGTCTAAGTTCGCGATATCTCGAAACTGTTCGGGAACTGGCCCGTTGGCGCGTTGTGCGAGAAGGAAATCAACTAATTTTACCCCCCCTTCCTTCATGAACTTCGCAAAATCGGTAGATGACGGTTTATTGTTGATACTACTATCTGGGTGAGGGATATTCCAATTTTGTAATCTATTCCGAGCTTCCTCATCGGAAATTGCTCCAGGAATAGGTCGATATTGAGCACGATTGCGTGGTAAGTTAGGATTGAGTTCCCTATATTGTTGGATGACATCAAGAGGGTCGCTCCTATCACCATACACATTTCCTAGTCTGTTCGGAGGTTGAACATTTCGCCTAGAACAGCGATTTTCATGTTCAGTGACCCAGCGGTCAAGCCGTTCTAGTGCATCAAGATCATCCTGGACCGAAGGTCGCGGTGGCGGTACCTCAGGTGGAGATGGAGACCGAGCACGTTTACGTGGACCAGGTTCCTTTCGCAAAGGTCCAGGAGAAGGAGGTAACTCGACTTCTTCTTCCTCTTGTTATGTATATTGATTATATCTAGCATTTGTTCCATCTATAATACGAAGTCGATATTAGCTTTACTTAAGTAATATCGCAATTATGTTTCTTCTTATTTGTTCTTGTATTTTCTTGATTAGTTTTGACTTGTTTACTTTGTCTTGTTATGACTTGTTTGGTTTTGTTTGTATTTTGATGACATGTGATTGTTAAATATAGCTGCGCTATATTTGGACTTACCTTGTGATCGATCAAATGATCAAAGAAGAACTTCTTTAGAAGAACTTCTAAAGCTTCTTTGACAGATCGCGTCTTATATAGTTTAATTAGTGTTAAGGAAGCTGTACGCTTCTCTTCTTTCATTAGAAGCCCTTAGCCCTAGTTAATAATAGATACCAACTTGTATCGTATATAAGTCGTCGACATCTACCAAGGAGAAACATCGTTTCTACTTGGTTAGGTGGAGACTCAATATGAGCCTTTATCTATACAAAGTCGAATTGAACTTACAGTGGCTCAAAAAACTGTCCCAATGTTTTCGCATTTTGGACATATTTGCTAATACCAGGGCAGATATATGGCCTAGCATCCTGAAAATATTCACACAGGTACCTTGACATATTGGGCGCATATATTCCCATGATCACATGACCTTGTCCATCAATGAATTAATAATGAATTATCGAAAATATCTACTCATTGGGACAGTTTTTTGACCCTCTGTTATCTACCTACTCAATACTTTGTATGACCTCCTCTTGCCCTGATAACTGCCTCAATCCTTCTGGGCATGCTTTCTATCAGCCTTTGGCACCTTTCTGCTGGAATCTTATTCCACTCCTCTACTAGCCTCTCCCACAATTCAAATACTCCCTTGGGTGGTCTTTCATATGCCTTCAGCTGGTCCTTCAGGTAGGTCCAGAGGTGTTCAATGGGATTTAGGTCAGGGGATTGTGCAGGCCATGGTAGAACTTGAATGTTGTTGTCCACAAACCATTGTTGTCCCAGTTTTGAGGTGTGTTTTGGGTCATTATCCTGCTGGAATATCCTCTCCTCCTCCTCCATCTCCAACTTTTCAAAGCTTTCCACCACCCCATTGTCCAAAATCTCGCAGTATTGCACTGCATCCATATTCCCTTGAACCTCTATCAGCTTTCCTACCCCATTCCACCCCATACACCCCCACACCATCATGTTACCACCTCCTCCATGTTTGACAGTAGGGAGAGTAGTCCTATCTGACAGTGGTTCCCCCCTCTCCTTCCAGGTATACACCTTTCCATCTGACCCAATCCTGTTGATCTTTGTTTCATCTGTCCACAACACCCTCTTCCAGTCCTCCACTGTCCAATTCCTATGTTCATGTGCAAAGTCAAGGCGTTCCTCACGATGTCGCTTTTTGAGTAGAGGTTGTTTGATCTTGGTTACAGAGCGAAATCCATTATCCTGAAGGGTATTTCTGACAGTTTGGGGTGTGACAGGGTCAGACAGAGTAGAGTTAATGAAAGTTGTAGCCTGGACAGCATTGTCTAGCTTTCCAGAGGTTATTTGGTGAATTATTGCTTTTTTATCACGAGGAGAAAGCTTGGAAGGACGTCCTCCCTTGTTGTTTTCCTTGTCCCCATCAACTTCTTTCTTGATCCTCCCAACAGTAGACTTTCCTAGACCAGTTTTATGTTCAATCTGGCGCAAGGAATAGCCATCTTTGAGAAGAGAAGTGACTTGGGAGTATTGGGTAGAGGAGATAGCTTTCATGATGTAGTGGCAGGAAGAAAGACAGTTGTAGCCATCTCAACATGTCAACCAAGGTCACATGATCTTGTTTATTACTCCCACGCCTGCCCTGATGCTCCCCTGGCATGTTACAAGGTAGATACTGGGAGGCTGACAGGGGGTCAAAAAACTGTCCCAATGAGTAGATATTTTCGATAATTCATTATTAATTCATTGATGGACAAGGTCATGTGATCATGGGAATATATGCGCCCAATATGTCAAGGTACCTGTGTGAATATTTTCAGGATGCTAGGCCATATATCTGCCCTGGTATTAGCAAATATGTCCAAAATGCGAAAACATTGGGACAGTTTTTTGAGCCACTGTAAGCTCTAAGATCTCAATTACTAAAGTCTTAACTCTATAATCACCATATTATAACTCTGACTTAGTAAACGACTTTGTCGCTTACCGAGAAGGAGTCCCCTTTGATAAGATCAACTCGATACTTATCGCGCCAGCTTAGGACCGGGCCGGCGTCACAAAAACACCTCTTCTTTTGGATCGCGATCTTCCGGATCAGTGTAAGAAAGAGGTGGGCTTGGCGATCTAGGAGGCGAAGGTGTTTTAGGGCATGGGGGAGCACGAGGTGAAGGCGCACGAGGCGGCTCTCCTCCTCGAGGTGTAGGCGGATGGTCTACATATGGAACATTCGGAATAGTCGAGATTGGAGGAATCTCAGTGCGAGGCGGCTCGGGGTAAACCGCGGGTTTTTGATCTGGACATTTAGGGAACATCTTTTCATCAAAGATGACAGTCGGCGAGATAAACTCGGCGTTCCCTCAAGTATGGCAGAGAAAGATATAATTCTTCTCCCGATCATATCCAATGAAGATCATCAGTTCAGATTTCGCAGATAATTTATTTGGGTGCATTTCGTCTGGAAGGAACACATATGCAGCACAACCGAATACTCGTAGGTGACTGATGTCAGGTTTATGTCCATGTACTAACTCAAACGGAGTTTTCCATTGGATGCAGTTCATCGATGTGCAATTATAGATATGGGTTGTGGTGTTAATTGCGAAATCCCACCATGAATCTGGAAGACACGTGTGAAGTCGCATGGCTTGTGCCTTCTCATGCAGTGTTCGATTCAATCTTTCTGCTCGCCCATTCTGTTGATGGACGCAGGGCGCACTCAGTGTGAACTCAATTCCTTTCATCCTAAGATAATCTTGCAGGGTACCTGCTACGAATTCTCCTCCTCGATCAGATGTAAATCGACGAATTGATTTGCCAAATTGGTTCTGAACGTAAGTTAGAAGCTCAACCATGCGGGGAGCTGCTTCAGCTTTTGATCGCAGAAGCACCACGTGGGCAAATGAGGAGTAATCATCCAATAAGGTCATGACCCATTTGTACTTGTGATAAGATACGATGGGGAGCTCAAAGAGATCACTGTGAACGTGCTCAAAGGCTTCTTTTGCCCGAATTGGGTTATTGTTAAAGGGTTTCTGGTGCATCTTCCCTTTCATGCAGCCTGTACAAGGGCGCAAATGATTGGGAATTGAAACCTGAGGTCCATTCAACGTGGAGTCAGTAGTTTTGCTCAACACGCGATTAGATGGATGTCCTAAACGTTGATGCCAGATGTTATAGTCAGGATGCTGAGCGACGTGGCTCGAAGCATTCGAATGTACAATTCGACATCTTACTGTTTGTAGCATAGGCTGCCACTCAGAACGAGGAGCTGCTGATAAAATGGCATTGCCTGACTCATCCTGAAAGATAGTACCATGTTTATCAGCCTCACTGCGCAACCCGGATTCCAGGAGTTGACCAGCAGACATGAGGCGATCATGCATACCCTTTACATAGAACACAGGGGACAATGAAGTCACCGCAGTGATTGTCTTTCCGTTATCATGGATCTCGTGTTCGATCAAGACAGTGCCTCGACCCGATATAGATAGGGGAGCGTTTTTGTTAGCTGTCTGAATTTCACCAAATTTCCCCATTTCGATTGTAGAAAAATCGTCCAAATAGGGTGTGAAATGTGTGGAAGCACCCGAATCAAGAATCCAAGAAGCAGCCCGTGAAGGCGCTTTCTTTCCCTTACAGTGGCAACATAAAGCTTTCTCACACTTAGATAGATTTACACAGCACGGCACAGAGGTCAAATCACAATTTAATAAAAGCCCCACAGGGGTGACCGAAATAGTGCGCGATACAAGACAAGTATATACAGGAGCTGGAGACAATGTAACTAGTCCGCGAAAATGTTCAGCGTGGCCAGGAGCGCTCACATGGGAGCGGGCTCGAGTGGGGTGACAGGCCCTTTCTTGGTCATGCTGTGGCATCACCGTATCAGTGTTAATCCAATCAGAGATAGAAGAAAAGACTTGCGTTGTCCACAACCCAGAAGTCCACCTGTCAGAATCCTCCCCCTCGGAGTTGGATTCGAGCATCGGATCAGCTGGAAGTGTTAATCTCGGCAACGGTGGGCATTCGTCCATATCTCCTCCATAATAAGGAATTTCCTCAATAATGGAGCCCGTTGTTTCGGCTTCGACCGCAAGGTCAGCGAGCCTTTTATCCCAAATCTTTAGCACTTTATCCTTGGTAGCTTTCGAGCTTCTGTGATGATATCCCTCGGACTGAGGAGATTTGGAGATTCGCTCCTGAAGCCGCGGTGTATTCTTTTGCGCTTCTGCAACAAGGTGGCATGTGGATGATGAAGGGCTTGCGTTAACCAGTTCTGCCAGCGAGGCGATCTGGTTCGCGAGGAGAGGACGGTTAGCGATAGCGGGGGCAGCAAAACCGATGGCACTGGAAGCGCCATATTGAGGAGCGATGGTGGTGACTCCAGAGGAGTTGGAGGTGTCGGCATCGGTCGCAGCTTCATTAGCAGCGCCCTTACCTTTTTTGCCTCCTCTCTTACTGCGTTTTCCTTTCTTGCCATCTCCGCCGGGATTGCCAGATTGGGGGTTACCAGGCTTCTGGCCAGCGCCCTGATTAGGAGGCTGCTGCTGCTGTGGCTGCTGCTGGGGCTGTGATCAAAACGGCCCTTGTTGTCCTTGCCCCTGGCGTTGTTGATTGCCGGGGTTCCGGTTCTGCTGCCATTGGCCGTTGGAGCGGCCAGCGCGAGAAGCGGAAGCAGTCATCTTCTGGGACCAAGCAGCCTGGATGGCGCTACAGACCAGATCCCATGTGAGCTGGGACATTTGCGTTCGGTTCACAAGGATAGACTGCGCTAAGGTTTCCATCCCTTGCGGGACAGCGTGAAGCAGAATCATGGCACGGATCACCTCAGGAAGTCACGCGGTCGCGCCTTCTATCCGAGTGAATAGAGATTCAAGCTCAGCGATGGACTGAGCCGGATCCATGTTTCCGGGGAGAGACCAGGAGACGGCGCGGACGAAGTTGCCATAAACGGATGCAGGACCTTGGACGCCGTAAAGGCATTGGAGTTCATCCCAAGTGGTGGTGGGATCTCCTTGGACGATCAAATGGAGCATGGAATCTGGGACAGCTTGGATCAGCATGCCAATCGCAGATTGTTCTAAGAAGTTTCGTCGACATTCTTCCTCAGTACGAAGTGCATGGGAAGCAGCAGCTTCAGCAGCATTCGTGATGTTATTGTCAGCGTCCATGACTGGAGCAACTGTTATGTATATTGATTATATCTAGCATTTGTTCCATCTATAATACGAAGTCGATATTAGCTTTACTTAAGTAATATCGCAATTATGTTTCTTCTTATTTGTTCTTGTATTTCTCGTTTGTTTTGACTCGTTTACTTTGTCTAATTATGACTCATTATGACTTGTTTGGTTTTGTTGTTATTTTGATGACATGTGATTGTTAAATATAGCTGCGCTATATTTGGACTTACCTTGTGATCGATCAAATGATCAAAGAAGAACTTCTTTAGAAGAACTTCTAAAGCTTCTTTGACAGATTGCGTCTTATATAGTTTAATTAGCGTTAAGGAAGCTGTACGCTTCTCTTCTTTCATTAGAAGCCCTTAGCCCTAGTTAATAATAGATACCGACTTGTATCGTATATAAGTCGTCGACATCTACCAAGGAGAAACATTGTTTCTACTTGGTTAGGTGGAGACTCAATACGAGCCTTTATCTATACAAAGTCGAATTGAACTTAAGCTCTAAGATCTCAATTACTAAAGTCTTAACTCTATAATCGTCGTATTATAACTCTGACTTAGTAAACGACTTTGTCGCTTACCGAGAAGGAGTCCCCTTTGATAAGATCAACTCGATACTTATCGCGCCAGCTTAGGACCGGGCCGGCGTCACTATAACAGCGACAAGAGGTGGGAGCAGAGGAACCATGCCAGTTGTGACAGTCCAACCCATAAGAGGGGTTCCAGGGGTCATGATCATAGAGAGAAATCCCTGCATCCTCATGGACCAAAACTGGTAGTTCTGGGGGCCTTGAAGGATTGGGATGCGAGAAGCTCCATTGTTGATAGAAGACATTCTGAAAAGAAGTCGTCAGTCAACATTGTTTGTTAGAAGCAGCAGTGATGCGCTAATCGAGCAAGGTTTCGAACCCAAATTGCCTAAGGGCTAGGGTAAGACACAGAAATGAGAAGGGATGCTGGGCCCTTCACAAGGTACAGTGGTGGCGCTAGGATAGCGGCCTTCCCATAACAGGTCGATCTAATCCTTCTCAGACATCAAGCACAGCGAGCTAGTCAGCTAGTGCAATATCGAGCTGGCGATCGGGGCCCATAACCTGTCGAAGCAGCAACAGGGAGCGTAGCGGTGAAGGTAGACAACGAGGTCGAGACTCACTTTACTAGGCAGTTGGTCTGTTATGGGAGTTGTTGTAAGTAGTAGTTGCGACTGAGACTATAGAATTGACTGTAGAATATCGAAGAAAATACAAGGTATTTATACTAAAGAGTTCGAATAATTTCTACTATAAAGAGAGTATTATACCATCGTTTCGAGGTGGTAAAGGGTACAAGTAAAATGTATAGTAAAACATGTATCGTCCGCACGAAGTATCGGTGCATAAACATAGTGGTATCTAATAATAGAATGCATATGTCATAATTGAGAGTGAACACAAGTATAGCAGTGTGTAAACGCGCACGTGATTCAACATATTTCTCATTTCTCACTTGCTATGCCTCACAAAGCTCTCTCATTGACCAAAAAATCTCAAATTGATCGCAAATTGTACAAGGAATGTATGACCAAGGCTGTGGCATTATACAAACATCAACTCGAGAAAGACAAGAAGGAACAGCTTGGTCTCCATAAAGTCTGTGATATTGTTGAAAAGGAATTCTTTCATGCCAAGGGAATCTATGTTCATCTTAATCATAATACACTTCAGAGCTTGGTCAATGGAGGGCAACTCAGGATGGACTCTAATGCTGAGAAGAGCTGGTTATCAGATGAAGAAGCAAACCAAGTGATTGATTATGTGGTGGAGGTTGCGGAGATGGGATTTCCACTGGATCACCACTGACTCAAGGAGCATGTTGATGAGATTGCTCGAGCACAATGGCAATCTAAATTTCTGGTGGCTGGGGTTGGAAAAAACTGGACTTACCGCTTTATTGAGAAGCACAGTAATCAACTCCACATGTATACAAGTCGTGCTCTTGATACTCAATGTGGCCAGGCAGCAAATCCAGAGACTCACAGGCAATACTTTGATTTGGTGGAGGAAGTTCAGCTCACTGGAGATAATGGAGCACCCATTGCTCCTGAGTGTACCTGGGCAATGGATGAGAGTGGTTTCCAGGCAAATGGCAATGAGGGCAGAGGTGGTAAAAAGGTTACTGGACAAGCAGGAAAGAAGGTTCAATACCAGCAACAAGCTGGTTCACGCAAGAACATCACTGTTCTTGTGACAATCGGTGCTGATGGAAGTGCCCTTCCACCAACAGTTCTATATACAGGGCAAGGATACCTTGTTAAATGGAAGCAGGATAATCCTGCTAATGCTATGTCTGTGTTAGTCTCTATGAATATTGCAACAAATGCTCATATTTTTTGACTAGGCTAGGGCACTCCAAAAAAGGCTGGACTGATAATATTATTGGCCTTGAGTATGCAAAGCACTTCGAGGCTTTGACATGCTCAACAGCACATGGTCGTACTCATGTACTGTACCTTGACGGTCATGCTTCACATGTTACTCGTTCCTTTTTGGAATACTGCTAGAGTCACAACATCAAAGTGATGTGTTATCCACCACATATGACCCACATTTACCAAGGTTTGGATGTGGTTGTTTTCAGTCCTCTCAAAGTCGAGTATGGCAAGTATTGTGGTCAGCTCCTTCAGGGTAAAGGTAGTCATATCTCAAAGGAGAATTTTCTTACCGTATACGGCAAGGCACACCTTGTAGCTCTTCAGCCTGCATTGATTAGAAAGGCCTTCTCAGCAACTGGCCTTGTGCCCTTCAACCATAATGCCATCAGCAAAGATAAGTTTGTGCCCAGCTGCAACACCTCCTTCCAACATTTCACACCCATCCCCCCTCCAACACCTGTTTGGATCATGACTGAGCTTATCATAGATGCCGTTCAACCCTCCATGCCCATAGAGGGTGACACCAGGCCCAGTGAAGTTCAATATTCACAGTTACTACCATTACAACATGCACTCTCCAATCTTGCTACTACTGATGCTCACTTCCTTGTCTCTGATTCCCCAATCAAGACTTCATCCCCACTTCCCAAAACTCCACCAATCCAGCTTCCACCAATCAGGAAAGCATGAAACTACAAGATACCTCTGGAACAACTTCTCAGTGCGATCACTCATACAAGGCTCGAAAGGAACTTACAGGAAGCATTAACAGACAAGGCAGATGAGGCTGATGTGTATCGGAGCCAGGTGTTTCACCTACAATTTGCTATGATCTTGCAGCATGTCTATTGTGGTCAGGTCCATTGCCAGTTGAATGCACATGAGACAAAGAATAAAAAAAAGGCAAAGGGTGGAAGGGTTTTGGCAGATGGTCAAGCAAAGCTTCTTATGGGTGATGAGGTGTTCAAAGCCATTGACCAATATGAGGCTGAGCAGGAGCAGGAGGCACATATCCAGGGTGCAAGGAAAGAAGCTAGAGCTGTGTATGAGCAGGAGCTTGGGATTTGGCTCAAGTCAGAGGAGGATTGGAAGCAGTCTAACAAGAGGCATATGTTGCAGTGGAAGGAGGATGTGGTTGACTGGGACACGAGGCAAAAGGCAGTGAAGGCAAATGGTGAGAAGTTGAAGGACTGGGATAAAGCACACCCAAAACCCAAGCAAAAAGACTACTGATCTGAGGCTCTTCCCAAGCCAAAAATACAAAAAATTGATACCACGGACACCATAGCAAGTCTGGATGAAGAGTCAGTGTGGGAAGATGAGAGTGACAACGAAGACTAGCCATGGAACCAGACACCAATTACTAATTGTCACAATGTATGCAAACTGTACAGTGTGACTGCCACATATGTCATGGTGTACAAGTGACTTGGAGTTTTCAAAAAAGCACTCATTGAACTGTTTGAGGTCGTGGCACAGAATCACCAGGTCTATTCCTTAGAAATTGTCGTAGTAATTAGTTCACATGCTAATCTAGATACCTTATTTTTTTCGTGATTTTATTGCATGCCATGAGGCCGCAGCAACCTTTACACTAATTTGGCATACACCAGAATGATCTATTACTGTAAATGAAAGGACTCCTTCCATCAGCAAAATCCAGCTTCTTGCCGATGACTTTGCTTGTAATGGATTTTATGTCTGTCCCATGGTAACACCCAGGACCAGTCTCCCTGTTTCTGATGTATGTATATCTTGCAGATGGTCATTCCTGATTACCTCAATGGTGATGCTGTTCCTCCTGATGCATTAGACAATGTGCGTTCGTCCAACCACTCTACTCTCCACGTCTAGTACTAAGTATCCCATATGTCAAATAGTCCAACCCCAGGCCTTGGTCCCACGAGTGGCTCCAAAACCACATGCAGGAGAAGACTCACCCTGTTCTGAACAAGGTCATTGCTGGGCTCGTTAAACAAGGAGTAAAGGAATTTGGTGCCATTGGTTATTGCTTTGGTAGTGTGTTCTTAAATTATTTCTTACCATCTGGTGTCTTTGATGACATGACTGATGTTGATTTTACAATCACAGATTGCTATGTCTTCGATCTTGTGTTCAATAATGTCATTAAAGCCAGTGTTGTCTGCCACCCGTCACTTTTAGAAGTTCCCGAGGATCTTGAAGTAAGCAAGATTGTACATGTGCGCACCAATTCCATCACTAACTTGTCCTCTCTCCCTGACTGTCTCTTCTCCCACACTTTCACGTTCCCTACCCTTCAACATATCAACAACAGAAGTACAAAAAAGAAGCCAAAGCACCTCTTCTTCTCAATACCTGCACTATCAACATTCAATTTCCTCCTGAATGCCAAGCCAAGGCTGACAAAATCCTAGATCACAGTAAATTTAGCCCTGCGTACAAGAGGGTTCACTGGGAGGGCTGTACGCATAGGTTTGCTGTTCATGGAGATTTGAGTGATCCGAAGGTGAAAGCCGGGAAGGAGGGAGCGTTCAAGAGTGCTGTTGAGTGGTTTATCAAGTATATTGGGCGAGATGATAGTACAAATGGTAGGCAAGGAAAGATGAGGGAGGGTGTAAAGTTGTGATATACCAACTGAGCTGTTTCCTGTTACATACTATGTGTGTAGAGCTCACAAAGCAATTGCATAAAAACTAATGGATATACACTTGATCACCAAACTCGAGATTTTAGCGGACACAGACCACTCAAGGGGCGACCACGATCTACTGGTCCCATCTTGGTACTTGATTGTACTCATCTTGCAAAGCATGATCCTCTTGACATGTCAAAAATTAATTAATTGTAACCATTCAAAAAATACAGGAAAGCAAACCACCAGTGAAGGATTACACAGGAAAAGCGAGAGTTTGTTGTCCATTCTTGGTTCACATGTTCAGACTCGGAAGACACACCAGGACCACTATCGTACAGATTGACTTCCCAAAACACGTCCTTTGTATTTAAACTGAATTCTATTTCCCCCCGCATGGTGTCATGGTCCTCCTCGCCAAAGAATGCCCAGCATAATTGAGGGGACCCGGCGTTGATCGCTGTAGCGACGGCTCGAAGAATCTCTCTTCGAACATGAAGCACAAAGCGATTGAATCCATTAACAATAATCACCCTCTCTATAAGGCTGAAAGCATTCACGCCCCTCTTTGTAAGGTCTCTGAAGGGCACCATGATGAGCTTGTGAAATTGAACCTTCAGAGACTTGGTAAAAATGGTTGGATCTCAGTGGATGATATTCTTGAGTGCCTCAGCAAAGGGTGGTGATCTCGTGGCGAGCTGAAGAGCAATAGTGGGAATGAAATGCGTGGGGTCAGCAGTACAGGAGCCCAATGAAAGAAAATATGTCGCTGCCAAGTAGTCCTCCAGGTGTTCAGCACAAAGTTGGGCCAAATCAGATTTCGGACCAGTGAGGAGGATCATAGAGGGGGAGCCCTGTTTTGGGGCTGCTGACCACGAAGTAAAAATATCGACAAACTCGAGGTGGGTAGAGATTGGGGTAGACTCTAGTGCTCGTTCACGAGCAGCAGAATCATGGATCACATCGAGTTGGGAGGCACCGAGAAGCATTTGCAAGGCTAAAAGTTAAATTTAGCACAGCCCTCTATTCATTCTGAATGGCGACCTACGTTTTTCGTCCTGGCAATGATGATACCGAACGTTGCTATGAAAGTGACAGTGTTGTAGGATCATATGATGGGAGTTCTGGAAGGTGTTCATTTCAATTTAAGAGAACAACACTTTGAGAGGCTGAGGGGGAGAATGCACTTGGCTACCAGACTACTAGAAGGAGGGCACCTTGAAAGGCTAGAGGCAAGTAGTACACTCGGCCACTTGCCAGCGCCACCTACATTCGAAGGATGGTTGGGTCGATAACAGCTGGAAACTTGAGCTTTTAAGCAATGGAAGCAAGACCCCTCACATGCGGCTCGATGAATCAACAAGCCCTTGAAGGTTGTTCTCGATAAATGTGACCCTCCAGGATCAGATTTAGATCGAGATTGTTTACAATGCAGTCGTGCACCAGGCACACCGAAAGTAGCAATCGAGATTCACTCGGATGACGATGTTTTTGGGATGTCTGCTTTCCATTCAGGGCATTAGAATTTGTACTTGAAGACAGCCAGAGAACTCATTCACTCTCTCAAATAGCCATATATACACCAGACCATTGATGTTCAGCTGTTACACTGTATGGAAGTAAGATCAGCTCCGATGTTTACCCTGGTATCCATCTAAATCAGATAAATAGTGTTAGCTGCAATCAGCAGACATATTGTGGCGGGAAAGCTGTGGCGGGGAGGCTGTGGCAGGAAGGCTGGCACATCAGAAAATCCACAAAAGCTGGCCAAGCGTTGCCGCCACAGGTACTATAACCTCCTCATCATCTACATATGTTCCATGGCCACTATCTCAACTGGTTTTAATTTCACGTGTTCTGTGGCAGCACAAATACACTGCATACCGCATGTAGTCCTGGGAAGATGTCAACGCTTCACCTGGCCAGGTTGGCCTTGATCTGTCAGGTTGATTATGACCTTCATCTAAGTCCATATATACATCTTCCGATACGTTGTGGGGATGATGCGGTTGATTGTATCCACTATAATCATTAGTGGGTGGGAAGGATGAGAAAGATATCATCATGGAAGATTTTCAACCGGTGGTGAACATGCCAATGCGTACAACAATCTTCGCTTACGTCACTAATCTGATGCTGACCAATAAACGGGGATCCACTCGCAAAAAATGGACACCGATTATCGAAGACACTGCAACAACACTTGAAATTTGTAACCAGTTCAAATGCAAGGGTTGTCTTTCCCCGGATTATCAGGCCACAACGGTAGGCCCGAAGTTCTCTGACTATCCTCTTGTGATGTAACTGCACAAGTTGACAGGACAATCCCACTGTCGAGATCCAAGTAATATTTTTTCGAGAAATATGACTCAGGAATCCTGGGTATGCTCACAGCCACTAGTTGTGGATAAGGAGACCCTAGGGAAACGCTGGACTGTGATTGAAGAATCAATTAGTACGCACACATATTTTTGCACAGTTATTAGCATTCATTTCGGGGTTCAAACAGTAGGCATCACGAAAACTGAACATCGCACTATGGGATTTTAGTTCATATTAAAAATCTGAAATAAATTCTTGAATCTCCAGTCTAAAAACTAGACTAAGTCGTGCAGTAGATCTATAGCTTTTGGTCAGTGCTCGCATCTGGAAGCAAGGTTTAGCTCAATTGAAGAACAACGTGAACAGTGGCATTGGTTATCAATGATTATAAGTTCTGACATCATCTCAACATGAGATCTCTGATTGGTGCTTGACAACGCGAGGCCATTTACATACACAGGTGCCGGTGATCCCCGGGGGTGGTCCCTGTAACAGCTGAAACAGATTGAAAGCAGTATGATACCTCCAAGCTGAGATATGAAGCTCAGTACTAGTATGGCCAGTGAAACCCTTTGGCACAATGGTAGGCAAGATACTACCTTTTGAACATGTGGTTGACATAACAATAATGTTAGAGTGTGGACATCATCAGGAACCAGCGTCATATCCCCACCTACGGTAGGCGAGAACTCCACGCTTCGTTTTCACGTGTGAGTGATGGGGCGCTAACCTGTGCTAACTGACCCATCTCTTTATCAATCAATCAATCGAGCCTCCATACATCTGCTGCGACAACCTCAACCAACACCTGCATTCACACCACGCAGTCGCCACCACCATCCAACACCCAGGATATAGCCGGGGCAGACAACAGCACCAGCACCTCCCTCACACTGTCTCTCCGGTTGACCGAAGGCATCCTGGGCCAATCATGCCGTCTCTTGGGCTGACCAAAGACGTCACTCCACTGTCTCTCGGGTTGATCGAAGACGCTATGTCTATGTGAGACGAGTATTCAACAACCTGTGTATAGAGAAAGCATCATATCTATTAAGAATGTCAGTTGAACATCTCTAGCTACTTGTAAGACTACCGCGAGACAACTAAACAAGTCGACCAGAACTGGCTGAAAACAAACAATCGCTAGCTCTAGACCCTCGCAAGCACAGATGCCATTTGCATGAACACTTCCCAGGCATTCTGAAGCGAAACCTGCGGTTTACCGACTTCCTCATATGCCCTCTCAGCGAGTTCTGCAAATCTGGTGTCAAACCAACCCAGGTTCTCTTCCTTTGAGCCAACTTCCTCAGCTAGGACAGCACGCATATCCACCACGACATCCTCCAGTACCTTGATCAAGCAGTTATGGCCGCCGAGACTCTCGCAGTTCTTAAGTGCGTGGCTAGGGATATGTGCAGAAGGCAGTAATTTCGCTTTCTGACCACGGATGCGACGCTGATTCCACCATGTAGAGTACTCATTGAGCGCATCCTGAACCAAAGGAACAAATGTCCAGTAGAAGAGCATGCTATGCGGAGATGTCAGACAGTGCTACAATGGATGCAAAGGAAGCTGATCCACATACTGGTGTTGGTCGTTATGCTCCTGAAAGAAATGTTCGTGTTTCCCCCGAAGAATCTCTTCCTTGAGATTTTTACCTAGTTTCTCATGCATCCATTTCCAAAATGACTCAATAACGATGTTCTTAACCGATTTGACCTTGACAAGAGGAGGATATTCATCGGGGTTGATGTTCGGTGCGCATATTTCACTGAGAGACTATAGTGTTAGTAACAGTATCTAGGATAATTGGTGATGGTGGTAAGTATTATCGTACTGAAATGTTGTTTGAATGCTCATCTGCCATCCAATTTCAGAACCCTTATCGGTTGTGACCTGGATGGGGATTCCTGTTGGCATTCAGTAAGTGAAATCTCACCGAAAATGTGAGTCTACAAACCACCAATGTCTGAGACCAGGTCCAGGAACACATGACCTATTGCTGAAGCCTTTCGAGCATCCGGAAGCACACAGAGCTTCAAGATTTTGCCGGACCACTTATCCCTGTAGCCATAAATCGGAAGAGCAAGGCCCCCCATCTGGAGAGCTTGAGCGTTGAGCTTCTCATGTCCATCAGCTGAAATTTCATGGAATGGACCGATTGACTGGAGTGGCTGACGTTTGATCCGCTGTGCCTTTTGACCAGGGTACCGAATATCAAAACCTTCAGGAGCAACGGCTCGCATGATTGCCCGAATGTGATCCCTTGAATATATGGTCAGCAGATGGTATAGAGTCCAGAGCTAGCAACCTCAATAACATACCTTGGTACGAAGACCAGCTTATCTTGAAGCTTATCCTTGATGGCACCTGGTCCGTTTGCATGTACGACATCTTTTGCTACCTCTTCGATAACAGCATCTCTGAGTTTTTGACTAGAGAGTCCAGGCCGTTTGATACTTGGGATATCAAGTCACTTCTGTAGTTTAAAGAATGTCGACGGTCTAAATCAAGCATTGAGTTATGAACGAAATGAAAAATAATGAGGTCATATAACATACCGGATATCAAGACCAAGATCTGCTTGAATTTGATCAAGCTTCTGTTGTACGCTGAGAGGAAGGACAGCAAGCTCAGTGAGATACTTGCAAAGGACTTCATCGGGTGGATCTAGCATGAAGTAAGTTGACACAGTTAGCTATTACTCCATCATACCACATGAGAGACACGCACAGTTTTTAGTACCTGAGCCATAGCCATTTTTCCCACTAGGATTAGGCATCAAGAGCAGGAATTGTGATGAAAGAGCCTGTTGGTGGCAAGAAAGAACGAAGGCAGGAAGCGCAGGATCCTAATGAATCGACTTGCTGGAGGTAAACTTTTATATGATTAGGAGTTGGTCCGTGCTATGGTTTCGTTCTGCATGTTCGGTGCGGGATTCCTGTACTGCCAGCCAGACAATGCTATTTCCGCTTTCCCTGGTGAACAGGTGGCAACTGAAACATCTCTGAGCCGAGAGTAGTGTGTCTGCACATTGTAATATCTTGAGTCATTAAGGGTTTAAGTGAGTAAGTACTCCAAGCGAACGGTTTACAGGCCCGAACCAAGTCCAAACATGCTTTCTTGAGCATTCTGGTGGGTGTGGAACCAGTATAAAAGCTGGTACCCCCAGTTCGCCAACTGCAGGCTTATCCTGTAGCTTCTTGTTGCTCGCTCAACCTCACTCTATTTATTGCTTGCATCATGGACTCTGATATTCCTGAATGTGATAGCTGCGGGAAACGCTTCCCTCTTCTTCCTGTGACTGTGTTGCCCTCCACTTGCTTGAAGTGCAAACTTCTTGCCCCCCACACAATTGGCTCTCCAGCATATACCGACACCCAGGTGAGTACTTTCAGACCACACTTGGTGACTTAGCCATTCTCAAGATGAATACATATTTTAGCAGTGGCCACAGTGTGCGATGTGTAGCAAGTCATTCTGTAATATGACCAAGATGCTCGCAGATGTACAACTATGTGAGACTACTATTTGTGCTGATACTGCTGCAAGCATTTGGGCACCTACTGGCAATCCAACCAGCAGCCTGTCATCTACCCAGGTAGCATCAGGTAGTATCCAGGCGACTCATCATCAATATCCTTCACGTGAGTGTTATAATTTATATGAAGTCATTAACAGAATTTCTGAAAATAGACAAAATTGTTTTATCCTACCAGCAATTGCTTATGCTCCACATGTTCCTCAAGAGATCTCAGATGTTCAGGCTGAGCGAACTGCAAGGCTGCAGGAGCGTTTCCGTGGGCGATCTGGTTTTTCTAAAGGGTCCTCAGCAGGAACATCAACTCTAAGCACCACTGAGCTCCGTCAATATGAGCAAGCCATAGCCCCAACCACTGTGCCTCAAGCAAATGTATGCTGGATGGTGAGTAATTCTCTGCACTTATCAACTCATTATCCTCATAATATTCTATTTTTATTATCCAGTTTCGTCGAAGTGATAAGCCAAAGGCACTTGATGCCACACTTGGATCATCATCCAAGTGATATTCACAAACCACCTACCTTCCAGGTATGTCTAATTCTTGCTACAGTAAAAAATGGAAAAATCTCACAATTGGGTAGATATCAAAACAGATATTCTCCAAACCCTGAATGTTGAGTGGGTTAAGAACACTGCTATCCCACTTCTCGACAGTGAGGTGTCCCTGCATTTACACCCGAACAGCCTCCTTGAGGATGGAACTTCATCAATGACAGTTGCAGACTTTGTCAGGCACTACTTTCCTCCAGGACGTCCACAACCAACTTTGCCACTACAATTCCGTTATTTGGAAAAGCAGCGTGGCACTCCAGCATTCTGTCTGGAGCTATTCATTAATATTGATCAGGTAAGACACTCACTTCCATAAAATGATTACTACTCACATAGTGACAAATTCCTTCAAAACCAGTACAACAAATGGTGTAAGGCTGAGATTTTGGATGATACAGATGGCCTTGATGATCTTGATTTCAAGGATGGGAGCTTACTACATGCATCACTGGGAAAATCTAGCCGTCGTCGCCCACGCAGTGATTCTCTGTCTGATCCACAAGATCATATTGCCAAGCAACAGTGCACAATGACAGGTATTCCTTATCTTTGATTCACCTATAAATTGGTCTCTGAATTCTATGCCTTCAGGATCTGGAGCACATCATCGTCAAATCTCATCCATGTTCAAACCACTTCCTGCAAACCACCTGTCCAAACCAGTACACAAATCATCGAAAATCAACTTTGAGAAGATTATATGTACAGTTGACAATACAACTGGCCAAACAAGCTTTACAACCCTTCCAGACTCATTAACTGGCTATATTCAAGATGCACCATTTGCGAAAGGAACGATGAAGAATGCATATCAGGTATGGCATCATTCTTCTGATCAGTTTGCGTGAGAATTCAAGCTTTTATTGTACTCAATCAGCTTATCCTAGCTGGTGTTGATGGGGAGGTTGAATATGTCGCTAAACGGTTCTTTCGTCTGAGCGATGACATTGACCAATTATCTGATGAACTGGCTGGTGCGGGTGGGGATCAAATAGCCCAGCACAATGCTCAGATCAAGGCTGAGTGTTCACGACTTCGCCAGGCAAAATGGTTCCTTAGTGCCTTCTATGATCATTGCTCTGTGAGTAATGTTGTAGTCAACAAATGTGAGTATTCTGATATTCATGTTCAACTATGATTGTTGATGATGGTTTCAATTTCAACTCACTTATATACTCATGATCTAATCTAGACATCACGATCGCTGATGCCTTCCTCCTCCAAGAAAAAGCTAGTGTGGAGCTGAGTGCTGCATCTGGTATCTCTTCATACTCACTTGAAGATGAAGGCATCATGTGGCTTGTTGAGATGCAGCGTCCAAAGAATGTCGAGCACTTCAGTGGTACTCTTTCCCACCCTTCGACTGGCATGGACCTCAAGAGCTCAACAATCTATGCATTTACGCATTTTTCTTATGGGCATAGCAATCGGAACTTGGTGTTTGCGGATGTTCAAGGTAAGCCTTCATTGATTTTCGTCTCAGCTTCAAGTCAGTGGTTTAGTCTGTTGTTGTTTATAGGAAGCCCCGCAGTTGTCAACGGTCGTGATGGTTTGATTTTGTTTGATCTTATGACACATACGTCCAATGGGTCAGTCCATCTTGATATCTGTGTTAATTTATATGTAACTGAGTGAATTATTTCATTGAAAGGAACTCTGGGATCGGCGACTTTGGTATTCGAGGCATCAAGTCTTTTGCCGCTGATCACAAGTGTGGGATTGTTTGCCGAAAGCTTGGTCTTGATAAAGATTTACCCCTTCGTGCCCGGGTTGACTCTGACATGGAACTGGATTCTGACGATGACCTTGGTATGGCACGCGAGAATCATGGCACGGCCGCCGATGGAGGAGGGAACAAGTCAATTGATGGGTCAGGTTCAGCCACGGGTGGTAGTGATGACGCAGAGTAGCACTCTAGGCCCAGCTTGATTTCGCGTTTATAATGAATGCATGGTACTTAGTTTACTTAGATATACTCATCACGACTTGGTAATTAGAACATGATTAATGATAATTTGGTTGTGCACTCATTTTGATCATGCCTTGAGTAAGCTGGCGCTTGTCAACCCCCATCACTCGCGCGTGAAAACGAAGCATGGAGTTCTCGCCTACCATACCCCACCTCCGGCCGGGTCGCTTCGTCTTCTGAGCTTCTTGAGCTTCTTCGATGATTAAGTCCAATCTGGGTAAAGGTAGTTCCCGCCGACTACATATAGCTACAAAAGGTCTCTTTAATTGAAACACGCCAAGGAATACAAACGACAGCAAAACTGGCTAGTAAGATTTTGACCAATCCGTTTCGACTTGTATGCCAACTCAGCTGAGTAACAGCCTGGGATGTAGGGGGACGATCCCGTGTAAAGAACGGGTGATGTATCTAATATGATTATAACCATGAACGTCAGAACCAACGTGGGGAAGGTATGATGAAATTATGTATGCTACAATAAAGGAAAAACCAAGCACATACGATGTGCAACAATGCAGCCGCTTAAATTTTCTAGGGTCGAATGGCGGGCCCTCTCCGGTCGACCAGCACGCGGAGAATATTTAATTTGGATAGAAGATGTCCTGGGCATCGTGTGTCGGGCTTATTTGTAGGCAAGGAAGTAAGCAGATAGCGCAGGAAGGTCGTTAGAACCAGCGTCTGAATGGCCCTGTCCCCTAGAATCGTTGAATCTGAGATCCACAGCGTCGGTCCCACCCCAAGCCTTGGGAGCAGCGCCCGAGGTGATATGGTAAATGGTGCGGTTAACAGGAGCACCATTTTTAAGGACGTTCGGAGGGTACCAAAGGTGGAGCAGAAAACGCAGAGGCTCGCTATTGAGGCCCTGTGTCAGGGCGAGTCCTTCAGGCCGCCCGTGGAGGGAGTAGTCGCGGATGATGGAGATGGGACATATGCCCTGTGAAGGTGTATCATTCATGTGAGAGACGGCAGTTGATTGTGATAATGCGAGGGCGTTCTTAGAAAATGTCAGCATGGCGCAGAACAAAAGACTAATGTGCAGCTCACCTTCTGGGGAAAATAAGCTGGTGGATACAGCGATATATTGTGGTTCTGCAGAGGCGGGGGTGGCAATCATATGTCAGGGGAAAAAATATAACCATTCAATAAATACAGGAAAGCAAGGCACAAATGAAGAACTATATGGAGAAAACGAGAGTTCATTGTCCATCCTGGGTTCATATACTCAGGCTCGGAAGGTGCACCGGGGCCGCTATCGTATAGGTTGACCTCCAAAAGCAGGTCCTTTGTATTTAAAATGAGCTCTATTTCCCCTCGCACAGAGTTGTAGTCCTCCTCGCTAAAGAATGCCCAGCATAATTGAGGGGTCTCCTCATCGATCGCTGTAGCAATGGCTCGAAGGATCTCTCTTCGAATACGAGGCGCGAAACGATCAAATGCATCAACAATAATCACCCTCCCCATAAGATTAGAAGCGCCCACACTCTTTGTAAGATCTCTGAAGGGCACCGCGATGAGCTCGCGAAATTGGACCTTCAGAGACTTGGTCAAAAGGGTTGGATCTCGATGGATGATATTCTTGAGTGCCTCAGCAAAGGACGGTGATCTCGTGGCAAGCTGAAGAGCAATAGTGGGGATGAAATGCACGGGGTCAGCGGTACAGGAGCCCGACGAAAGAAAATATGTCGCTGCCAAGTAGTCCTCCAGGTGTTCAGCACAAAGTTGGGCTAAATCAGATATTGGACCAGTGAGGAGGGCCATGGAGGGGGAGCACCCAGGTTTTTGGGCAGTTGACCACGAAGTAAAGATGTTGACGAACTCTGGGTGGGTAGTGGTCGGGGTAGACTCTAGTGCTCGTTCACGAGCAGCAGAATCATGGATCGCATCGAGTTGGGAGGCACCGAGAAGCATTTGCAAGGCTAAAAATTAAATTTAGCACAGCCCTCTATTTGTTCTGGATGATGACCTACGTTTTTCGTCTTCGCAATGATGATATCGAACGTCGCTGTGAAAGTGACAGTGTTGTAGGATCATATGACGGGAGTTCTGGAAGGTGTTCATTTCAATTTAAGAGAACAGCACTTTGAGAGGCTGAGGGAGAGAATGCACTTGGCTACCAGGCTACTAGAAGGAGGGCACCTTGAAAGGCTAGA
Organism: Leucocoprinus leucothites; assembly: GCA_013368445.1. Classification (NCBI taxonomy): domain Eukaryota; kingdom Fungi; phylum Basidiomycota; class Agaricomycetes; order Agaricales; family Agaricaceae; genus Leucocoprinus; species Leucocoprinus leucothites. The sequence goes on along the minus strand of JAACJO010000002.1, from coordinate 2,476,910 downwards.
GGCAGGTAGTACACTCGGCCACTCGCCAGCGCCACCTACATTCGAAGGATGGTTGGGTCGATGACAGTTGGAAACTTGGGCTTTTAAGCGATGGAAGCAAGAACCCTCACACGCGGCCCGGTGAATCAACAAGCCCTTGAAGGTTTTTCTCGATAAATGTGACCCTCCAGGATCAGATTTAGATCGAGATTGTTTACGATGCAGTCGTGCACCAGGCATACCGAAAGTAGCAATCGGAGATTCACTCGGATAAGGAAATTTTTGGGTAGAGTTTTTCACTTTCCATTCACGGCACGAAATTGAGTCAATATGTTCTGAAGGCAACCAGAGAACTCTTTCAAATAGCCATATATATACCGGACCGTTGATGTTCGGCTGTTACACTGTATGGAAGTAAGATCAGTTCGCATCCACCTTCGTCAGTGAAAACCTCAAATCAATATATAAGAATATATTTGCTGTCGGTTTTCCTGGGCAATGTATTGAAATATATTACTCATGTATTCCGCATCCAGGTCTAGTATTGTCAATGTATCTTCTTTCCAAGCCTTGTACGTTCATTCTGTTCACATGTGTTGAAATCAAACCCTTATATGTTCATATATTGGTTTGAGGTTTGTACTGACGTTAGGATCCGTCTAAGTCACATAAATAGCGTTAGCTGCGATGAGCAGACACACTGTGGCGGGAAAGTTAGCACGTCAAAAAACCCACAAAAGTTGTCACAACATCATTCGGTGATCCTTGCCACTGCAAATTGGTGGGAGCAGGCAGTCAGATGCCGACCGGAGCGTGACATGCTGCATCGGCGGCGGTCAGTTTGATAGTTTCGATTCTCTCCAGTCCAGTGCTGACCATGTGAGATCTACATACTTTTCTCTAGGTGATGGTCTTAATTGAGACAAAACCATCGGCTGATGCAACTTACAATCCAACGAGATCGGTAAACACCTGTCCCAGTTGCGATGACCGCGCCTGATGTAGGATTATTATAGAGCACAGAACCAGGACGGATGACTGGCCCTATTCCAATCTACTTACACCATCACAAGTGATGGCTACAGGGTCAATATATCATGAGTACAAGGTCATGTGTATTAAATAAATGACAACATGGTCATACTTGTAAGTCGCCACCGCGCTCTTGGGTCCTGCACTCACTATGACTGTTCCCTGACTCGAGTCACCCCATATTTTTCAGTCTCGTATATATACTAGGCTTCCCACAGACCTCCGAGGCTCGTTTCATCAAAGCTCTCCATTATCAGCTCTTCCGTGGCGACTACAGACAAGTTCCATCCAAAACTATACGCGAACGAAGGCCTTGTTTCCGAAATCTTGGCGAAGCCTCAAAATGTCCGAGTCTATCGAATCCACTGCTCAAGCCTTTAGTTCTACCACTTCTACACAGGCTAAGCCGAAGAAAAATAAACAAAAGCAAGGTTCAAAGTCGGGCGGGAAACCGTCCAGTGATGGTTCTGGCAACAAGGGTGCTAAAGGAGGAGGAAATCACTCGAGACCTCGAGGCATGGATAGAGACTCTCCTGAAGTCAGACTGTCCAGGACGCTTTCGTGGATATTGAGGCATGGAGCGGCATCGGAGGGTATACCAATGCGACCGGATGGATTCGTCAAGGTTGAAGATATCGTGCGTTTCCCTCTCGCTTTCCTGGATAGTTTGCTGATAATATCTTTGCGCTCGTTCAACCGTGCTTGCCCCTTACAGTTGAGGAATAGTCGGATACAAACTTTCGGCCTCACATCAGACCAATTGAAGGACATCGTAAGGGACAACGCGAAACAGCGGTTTAGTTTGATGCTTGAATTAGCCGATGGGACGATCGTTGGATATGCTGCCGTTGAGGGAGACGGTTCTGCGGAGGGTGGTGTGTGGTGGATCAAAGCGAACCAAGGTCATTCAATCAGTGTACGTCGGCTCCTTGTACTCTAGCTCACTCGAAGGCACTGATTCGTTGCGCGCTGATTAGACGATCAAGGTTGAAATGAAGCCGATCTTAGTTCTGGAAGACATTCCTTCCAAATTGGCAGTACATGGGACGACGAGAAACGCGTGGAATATCATACAGAAGGAAGGGCTATACAAGATGAAACGGAATCATATACACCTAGCTCAAGGTGTTGGTGGTGATAATGTGATCAGCGGTAAGTCTGCACTTCAACGCAAGTACAATGAACGCTCAAATATGTGCCGAATAGGAATGAGAAAATCCTCGCAGATACTCATATTCATTGATATTCAGAAGGCTCTCGATGCAGGAATCAAATTCGAGTTGTCTGACAACGGGGTCGTGTTGACGGAGGGAGATGAGCGGGGGTATTTGAAGCCTGATTACTTTAGCAGAGTAGAGGATGCAAGGACAAGGCAAGCTGTGGGTGGATGGGAGGGAAGTGGGCCGATTGATAGTGAAGCTGTTGTAACAGAACCGACGGTTTGAGGCTCAGATACGCTGATGTTGTATATGTATTACACTACGGCTCTACTAATTCCTCTAGCACTAGTTTTTAGTAAGGTTACCGTCTGCAAGCGTGAAAATGTAATATAATCTCGTGCTTGAGTGTTATAAGTGTCTATCTCCATTCAAATGGACATTCTCTGCGCAATCTGCGGGCACATAGGCTGGTATATCCAAACGCCGCTATCCCAATCTTTTCAAGAGTTGAGAAGGTGGGATGCGGCAGGTTCAGGATCACCGTGACTGGAATCGGCTAGGGGTTCTAACGGTGAGTACAGATGATCACGTGTCGCGCCAACCGCATCCGGGACTTCAGACAGAGAGCCTTGAGGGCGACCACCACTGGCACTAGATACTCTGAGGACTCCAGTACTCGTTTGTGGGCGGTTGGCCATGCACATTGTATGTCGTTGAATCTAACGACACATGTCTTCGACAACGCCCTCATGGCCTTCGCTCTATAACCCTGGCCTAGAAATCCTTCACATCGAACACCGTCCAGCCATCCAGCCAAGAGGTGCCTATCTCTACAGTGCAAATGGTCAGTCGAAATCTCCCGTAAATATCACTTAACACCTGCTCAAGCGACATATAGACATATTCCGGTTCACCTTTTACTGGACACTCATATTTTATACCCCGTTCTTCTTCGTTTGTGGATTCTATGCTTTCTGCAATTATACCTTTCCGCCGCACCGATCGATGTCCAAGTTTTCTTCTCAATCTACAGACCAGTCCTCCGAACAGGAATACAGCGTTGATCAAGAACAGGGGACGGCAAGGAATAATGGTGCCTATGTTCCTCTCCAACTACTTGGCTCTCGTCGTTCGCAGCTCACAGCACGAGCTACACCGACTTCGAGGTCTACGATGCAAGCACCGAAGAAAAATGAAAGGCGTTCACGAGTGACTTTTGCCGTCCTCATTCTTCTCGTCTTCCTCGCTCTTGGCCTCGCTGGGGCTGTCATTGGTTCGGCAGTTCTAGGTTTTGCCGTCATGGGGTTGTATCGAGCCGCAGGTTTTAAAATGTCAACGTAAGTAATATAAGCTAGGGCTAGCTTTCCCCAATGACCTTCGTTTAGATGGATTCCATTCTTATTGGCAGTGATGCAGGTTTTTGTAGGATTATTGAGGTGAGTCTTCTGGCCGACTGACGTTTATCATTTCATTGAGTGAATGTCCTTAGTATTTGGCCCTCAATCATTGAGATCATATAATGTTTCGGTTTCATAATGTCAAGCCTTGCGTGTAATAGCGTCACAGACTGCAGGGCATGCTATTCTGCACCTGTACACGCTGAATCGCGCACTAGCCAATACAAAAGTGAAGTACATCATGGCCGAGTCAGATAAAAAATCTAAGTAAATCGTCAAGGCGGAGTGGTGGCCTGATACGGTTCGAGAAACCTTCCGAAAAAAGGCGCCCCTGGAGGCTGTCATCCATATTTTGGCCCATTTTTTCTTTGTGATCATCAGCATCTGCAAAGATGGTATGTGCGTAGAGTATCTCTGTATTCTGCGCCAGGAGCACACGCTCTAACCGTGAATCAATGCGGATGCAAATGTTTGACGCCGGTTAGATACAGTGCTGAGTGGAGTACAGTTCGGAACTAGAGACAGGGGTGTGGAAAAATGATGGCCATATAAGTTACATATTGTTGTTCTTGGTGCTGATCTGCAGTTAGCGTTTGGTCTTCCTGTTACATTCTTATTCACGCGCAGGACAAGCATCTCTAAAAAGGCTCCTAACTCACGATGGATGCCCTAGCAGGAATGGACGATACTTCATCCGAAGATGATACTGCCTCTCAAACAACTGAAGATGAACTCCCGCAAAACCAACCACCACCACTTCCTGCCCCTGTTGTGCGACCTGCTCCTCCACCTCCACCTCAGCTTCCAGCGCCTCCCGTTCGAGTATCACGCGTCAGGCCACTGAATTATGAGCTACGAAATATACTATGGGGCCACACTATGTCAATCTCTGCAGTCAAATTCAGTTCTGATAACAAATTGCTAGCCTCCTGCGGTATGTTGTTCTTTCTGATTTCATTGTGAGTTTATTATCTGATTTATCCGAGTCGCCTCATATGTACAGAGAAAATCGTCAAGATGTGGAACCCAGAGAATGGCGAGTTCGTCCGCGATCTGAGCGGTCACGCCCAAGGACTTTCGGATATCGCCTGGTTGTCGCACAGTACATCCCTTGCATCAGCTTCTGACGACACTACCATTCGAATATAGAACATTGAGCTGGTGCTTAGCTCCTAATCTCACACATCAAGTTCTCGATAATTGGTGTCATCGTCTAGGGTTAAAGTTCTGAAAGGTCATACGAAACGAGTCTTCTGCCTCGGCTACCACACGACTGGGGATTTGCTCGTCTCAGGCGGGTGTGAATGAGATGCACGGATATGGAACGTTGCGTGAAATGGATTATCTGACTTTTCTGGTCTACTGCGTGCTACCACCGACTGGAGATCTTCCATGGCGATCCCTTTCCCGTCCTCCCCACTACCAGCGATTGTAATGGATACAATCAATCGTATCATCCCCATGGCGCATCGGAAGACCTATCCATAGATTTAGGTGAAAGGTTATAATCAAACCGACGAATCAACACCGACGTGTCCAAGCGAAGTGTTGACGTCTTCCCAGGAGTTCATGCGGTATGTAGCGTATTTGTGGAGCCACCGAACGCATGAAATTAAACCCAGTTGAGATAGTGTCCATGGAGCATACGTAGATAACGAAGAGGCTATAGCATCTGTGGCGGGACTGATTTAGTGAGTGCACAAACTGGTAACTGCTCAAACTATCTGAAGTCGGTACAGTGCTTGAGCTAGATAATCGTCATTATCTGCTGACCGAAGGGTTTATCACAAAGTATAATCCTGAAGTTGGCGATCTGGTTGTTGGATGTATCACAGAAGTATGTGCCTTCGCTGATCATCATGCTTCCGCAGAACGGACGCGTTCCTTGCTATATAGGTCTAACCTTGACGACGGAAAGTCGACGCAAATGGTAGACAAGATGCTGTGTTCATGCTATCGCATATCAATTTTCCAGGGGGTGTTCAACGCGCAGATGGGTTGGCTTCTGGCTTCCGAATGCCTTTGCCCCAGATGAGGCTTAATGAGTGAAGAATGACAACCCCAACCGGCATCTACCTCACCCACAGAGTGTTGCGGGACATTCCACGTGCGAATTCGAGGCTCAGAGGGGGAAAGAGATCACTATAATTAGTCCGACCGGTTATAAAGCACTCCCAATCGAGGACACCAGGCCCTCCCCACCATCTCTTATCTATTTTCTCACCACGAAATGAGTCTCTGCAAGCACTGTATTTCCGGTGAGCTTGCTGATCAGTCCGTCTAGGATCTACCAAACTGACACAGAACGTAGGCGTTAGGCACGAGGGCACGCCTGAGGGTGCGTCTCGCCCGATCGTGTTGTAGATATTTACCCATTTTTTGTTTCACAGGCAAGGAGACCCAGATCAACGGCGTTGATGTCTATATCGCCACTCCTACCGTCGATTATCCCAAGGATAAAGCCCTCCTCTACCTCCCAGATGCCTTTGGCCACAAGTTGACCAACGCCCAGGTTCGTCACTCTCGAACTATGACGGCATAGATGTAAAACGTTCAAGGCACTCTTTTTCCTAAAACCAGCTCCTCGCCGATGACTACGCTCGCAATGGATTCTACGTACGTCTACAATACTCAGAGAGTGTATCAATGTTCCTGATTCGCGTTTATCTTTAGACCGTCATTCCTGACTACTTCAACGGCGACGCTCTTCCTCTTGATGCTCTCGGCCGGGTATGATTCACCTAATCACTCTTACCTTCTATACATGGCGTTTACTTCCCATTGGCAAATAGGCTGATTTTGATCTCATGAAATGGCTCTCGAACCACATGCAAGAGCAGACCCGCCCAACTCTGGACAAGGTCATTGCTGGGCTTATCGAACAGGGTGTGAAGGAGTTTGTTGCTGTTGGCTATTGCTTTGGTGGTGCGTATTTTTTAACTCGTACTCATACTCTCCGTCTCTTATACCATCGTGCCCTAGGTCGCTACGTCTTTGACCTCGCGTTCGAAAACATCATTAAAGCTAGTGTTGTCTGCCACCCCTCACTTCTGAAAGTTCCTGATGATCTTGAGGTGGGTAGCAACGCATACGTACACTTTCCCTCTCTCAAACAAACTCACTGACCCACTTAACTCTCCTTCCCCGACCAACAGAAATACGCTCAATCATCCAAGGCACCTCTCCTCATCAACAGCTGCACTACCGATACTCAATTCCCTCATGAAGCCCAAGCTCAAGCTGACACGATCTTCGGCCAGGGTAAATTCGGCCCCGGATATGAGAGGGCTTATTGGGAAGGGTGTACGCATGGTTTCGCTGTTCGTGGTGGTTTGAGTGACCCGAAGGTGAAAGCTGGCAAGGAGGGAGCATTCAGGAATGCTGTTGAATGGTTTATCAAGTATGCTTGACTAGATGGTATGGCTGGGGTTGAAGAGAGGAGGGTAATGTTATGATGTATATAAATCAAGTTTTTTGGGGACTGTCAGATGTCTGTTGAATCAATTTTAAGTTTGAATTTTGGTGTTTTTATTTATTTTTATGTATAAACGAAAGATATTCACTGAACGTATTTCAGCAGATACAGGAGAACAGGCCACCAATAAAAATTTACAAGAGAAAACTCAGTGTTTGTAGTCCTTTCTAAATCAAGAAGCTCAAACGGTCTACCGTAGTCAATGTCATAGAAGTCGACCTTGCAGAACAGGACCGAGGCTCCTGTCCGAGCCCAGCCTCACTTCCTTGCACAGAGCGAGAGTCATGGTCCTCCCCACTCAAGAATATCCAGCGTAATTGAAGCTTGTTGAAGCTTGAAGGGTCGCTTCGTCGACCGCCGTAGCGACGGCACAAGGGATCGCTCTTTGAGCGCGGGGTGCCGGGAAAAGATTGAATGGTTCGACGCATGTGTGTTCTTCTGTGTGAAACCTCCAGATGACGCATGATGAGCCCGTGAATAAAAAGAGTCAGAGGGAAGAAAGTATGTCGCTACCAAATTCATTCAGCACATTACTCTAATTAGGCTTGACCGTGCACGGGCAAGATCCCGTATCGCAGATATGTATATGTAACATCCCAAAACTTGTTAGTATCCTCAGCGCACTTGTAGCCAATGTATCGGTTCCGAATCTTCTATAAGTTCCAAATGGACCCCCTTCGCCACCAAGCCCTGTAGCTCTCTCTGAAACTTTGGGCTCTAATCAACGCCAAGCCTAGAAAACTCGAGCTTGAACGTCACATCCTTGCCTAATCGGTGCTCCAGCGCCTCAACCAATGGCTCGAGCTGGGCGATATTGAGCTCCAATGGCGTATCATCATCTTCACCGACTGTGCAACTAACGAACAAGAGGGATTTGAGCAGAGGTAGGCAAACTGGCTGATCAATGGTGCTTTTTGGAGGACAGAGGGTGTTGAAGATAGTGACCATAGCATTAAATTCGCAGTAGGAGACGATCAGATTCTCAAGGGAAGATTTATAGCTGAGGTGACCTAAGCCATCAACGTCGATGTCGGTAACTTGTTGAAGCTCCAGCGTTCGAAGAGTTCGAGGGAGTTGATCAATAAAACACCTTTCACCGGAAGATAGTTCCTGTAACTGCCCATCATATGATGCTACTAGCACAAGCGTGCATAAGCTTGGGGTTTGTATACGCTCCAAAAAAACCTCCGCCCAGTCTGAACCATCATGTGACCAATCCCACAAGAAAACCTTGAGATGCAAAAACACTACTGGCTCTGTGAACCAGTTTTCTTTGAGGTAATATGGAGGGAGGTATTCATCTTCCCCCTGACGATCGTGTATGTATGCCTCGACCAAATTGGGGCACCTGAGCATGGCCTTGATGCAGGTGTCAATTGGAATAAATGACAGATCCAAGATAGTGAGGGAGGAGGGAATTTGATAGATAATTCGACCATCATCTAGCGCTGATGCGGCGCGGGCTCAGTGGAGGGAGAGACAAACGAGTGCATGACATCTGTGGATGGGAAGGCGTTCTTTGGTATGTGGCGACCTGGATTCCCAGTCAATCGACAAGTTTGGTAATGAAAGGGATGTCCTTGAGTTTGGAGACCCAACAAGGCGGAGGATTCCATAGAAAGAGAGAACGAATCCGTTTTAAGTTGGAAATTAGAGCAACGAGCTGTCAACGTCGCCAGTAAAGGTGAGGGAGATGGAGATAGGGAGATGTCTCGAATTGTGAAGATATAGAGCAAGTAGATAGCGACAGTCCCGCTTGCGCTTCCATGCTGACTCGGGGTATTTGAAGTAAGTCCACAGCTTTAGTGTGGATAGGACAACAGTTCGCCAAGAACTGCATACCGCCCCCAGAGTAACCGAAAAAAACGCGTCCTCAGGGTCCCTCTTGAGTTGGACGCGTCGCGCCCCCATGAAGTATAATGATTGAAAGGAGAAGGGTGGCAGATCGCATAGAAGAAAATGGTAGAGATGGTCTCGAATGGCAAACGATTGATTGACGAGTCAATCGCATTTCTTGTTTGCCAAACCACCTTTTGTTTCCTGTTGGGAAAGTCGTACTTTGTCATGTGAGTAGATTCGTTTTGTAGGGAAAGGAGTTAACCTAGTATTAAATTGATTTTGCAGGTAGAATGTTGAAACTTTGAAGAAGGGCTGGCGAAAGCCGGCGTCAGTTGAGACCAAGTTATTGATGATTGGATCAATGGAACTGTACTTAGGTACAATTGGCACGCAGAGCTAGAGACAGGGGTGTGGAAAAATGATGGCTACATAAGTTACATATTTTTGTTCTTGGTGCTAATCTGCAGTTGGCGCTCAGTCTCTCCCTTACATTCCTATTCACGCGCAGGACAAGCATCTCTAAAAAGGCTCCTAACTCACGATGGACCCTCTAGCAGGAATGGATGATACTTCGTCTGAAGATGATACCGCCTCTCAAACAACTGAAGATGAACTCCCGCAAAACCAACCACCACCACTTCCTGCTCCTGTTGTGCGACCTGCTCCTCCGCCTCCACCTCAACCTCAAGCGCCTCCCGTTCGAGTATCACGCGTCAGGCCACCGAACTATGAACTACGAAATACCCTACGAGGCCATACTATGTCAATTTCTGCAGTCAAGTTCAGCCCCGATGGCAAATTACTAGCATCCTGCGGTATGTTTTTCTTTCTGATTTCGATGTGAGGATGTTATCTGATTTCTCTTTGTCGCTCCTTAGGTGCAGAGAAAGTTGTCAAAATTTGGAACCCGGAGAATGGCGAGTTCATCCGCGATCTGAGTGGTCATACACAAGGACTTTCGGATGTCGCCTGGTCGTCGGACAGTACATCTCTTGCGTCAGCTTCCGATGACACCACCATTCGAATATGGAACGTTGAGCTGGTGCGTAGCTGTCGGTCTCACATATCGATCTCTCGATAATTGGTGTCGTCGTCTAGGGTTTAACACAAAAGGTTCTGAAAGGTCATACGAAATGGGTTTTCTGCCTCAGCTACAACACTGCTGGAAATTTACTCGTGTCAGGCGGGTGTGAAGGAGATGTACGGATATGGAATGTTGCGCGAGGTGGATTATCTGACTTGTTCTGGTCTTTCTTTTAACTCACCTCGAATGTTCTTCAGGAAAATGTATGAAAACTCTTCACGCTCACTTGGATTATGTTACAGCGGTTCATTTCAATCGCGATGCCACTCTGATCGTTTCCTGCGCACTCGATGGATTGATGTACGCCCCCTCCGCCGTGTTTCTTGGCCCTTAAAATCATTTCTACCCTTCTAGTCGAATCTGGAACACCGCCGACGGACAGTGTCTGAAAACTCTTGCAGAAGGCCATGATGCTATCTGGTACGTTTGTCATTTGCTACTACCCAGCTGAACATCGTTTATACCCTCAACTAGTCAACAAGTCCAATTCTCACCCAACTCGAAATATATCCTCTCCACAGCACATGATAGTGCCATCCGTCTTTGGGACTATCAAACCACGCGTTGCCTCAAGACCTACGTCGGTCACGTCAATAACAAGTATTGTATCTCAGCTTGCTTCAGTGTTACTGGTGGAAAATGGATCGTTGCTGGGAGTGAGGACCACAAGGTATACATCTGGGACTTACAAACTAGAGAGATTATGCAGGTATTGGAAGGGCACTCTGGTGAGTCATAATTGAGCTATTTGCCTATTCATTATCTGATGTATTCGCAGATGTCGTTGTTGCTGTTGCAGTGAGTACCGCCCTTCGTCGCCCGGCCATCTGAGCTAACCCTCTGCCAGACACATCCCAACCAAAACATGATTGCCACTGGATCTATCGACTCCGACCTCGCAATACGTCTCTGGTACGATCGTGGCAGCAACTCATAATCCTGATGGCACAACACTCTATACTGAATGTTTCTTGTATTCATATCACATCCTACTTGCACAAACCCCTTTTGCTCCTGTTGTCCTACATACCCTCCTGTATCATTAACTGTCTCTCACAATTGTCTCCTGTTCTTGAAATCCACGTTCAGCTATCGTAGAAAACCAAATCTCCGTAGCACTATCTATAATGTTACAAAAATAGCTGCACAAACAAACGATCGCGATGTACTTAAAACAATGAGCGTCCAGATATCCCTGATTTCTTCCATCAACGTGAAAATGTTCCTCCCATTTACCTGAGGGGTTGTGCTGTTTGGAGCTCTAAAGAGGGAAAACATCATCAGCTCGAGTTTTTAGCAGAAGCATAGATTCAAACATACGTTTAGCAACCTCCTTATCCGCGTCTGTCAACCCAGAATCATGAGCCTCCAAAAACGCATCGACCTCATCCAAAACCTGATCATCTTCATTAATTTCCTCTTCCTCCTCTTCCTCTTCATCATCCTCATCCTCATCTTCTTCGTCATCCTCCTCTTCATCATCATCCTCTTCGTCATCATCTTCGTCCTCATCTTCATCATCTTCCTCTTCCTCAGACGAAGAATCCTGTGCATCATCAATCGCAAACGGCGTCCTCTCCAAAACCGTTGCGCCAGCTTTCGCAACAGCCTGTAACATCGTATCCGCCTGCCTATCTTTATCCGACTCTGCAATAGGCGAAGGCGGAACCGGAGGTAACGATTTACTTGTTCCTCCGCCTCCTCCACTTGCAGATGCCCTCGACACAGTAGACGATGAAGAGGTGGGTATAGTGAGATCAGAAAGGCCAGAAGAGGATATCGTGCCTGAGGTAGTAGTGGTAGGCGACGTCATTCCACCTGTTGTAGTCGTTATTCCCGTGTCACTGGATTTAAGACTTGATTTGGAGACGCTCTTGCGCATTGAAGGTGTAAGTAGAGATTCTCGAGCTTTTGGTTCTTCAAGTTTGGTGTATCGTCCGATTGAAGGTTTGTTGATGACCTGGTTCCGATACGGATCAGCCTCGTACTCAGGCTCAGTGATCAGAAAAAGCAATGTACCTGATGTTTTCCGATAGTCTTTCCGAGTTCATCTGTAATCATGTTGAACATCTTCTTGTTACTATCCGTAGCAATTGACGACCATAAGTCGCCTAAGAATCCACTTGTGCTAGCGCTCGGTAATGGAAGATCAAGCTCAGGCAAAGGGTGAAGTTGGAATGACGCTGAGAGGTCAGTTTCGAAGAAGGATTCAAGGATTTCGTCTGCGAGGACAACCATGCGGAAGCTACATGTTGTACGATAAAATTAGTCGTATGTTGTGAGGAGCAAAACGGGGGAGGGATGTTGGACGTACGTCGCAAGGTTCAGATAGGGCTGGTTCGACTCAATAGGTGGCGGCGAATCTGGTACTTCAGCTCCCTCCTTTGATTCTGGTCTCGGGAGGAGCGCATCGCCGTATTCAAACGCGTTGGTCATGAATCGGCTTACAGCGCCCAGATAGGCGTCGCCAACCTCGTGACGGAAGATGAACTGGGAAGAAAGCGTCAATTTGAGCTTAGGCGAGCGTAGGAAGAGAAGAGAAACACTCACGAGGAATGTCTCCGAAAGCGTCAAAACTTCATCTTTCGTCAAGTGTCCATCCTTGTTCTTGTCATGGAGATTAAAGAACCACTCAATATTCTCCATCAAATCATTGAACATCACGCCATCCAACCCCGATACCAAATCCTACGAATATTCGTCACCTCTCAGTGACCCAGCAGCACAATACAACAACTCAACCCACCTGGAAAGACAAAGCCCCTCTACACTCAACATCCCAGAAATAAAACAGCCTATCCAAAAATTCATGATCGGCAACCTCCCTATCCACCCTCTCCCTACCCAACCCAACGTCCAACCCACCAATACTCCCAAATCCATTCCTCACAATCTTATCATTCCTCGCCCACGTAACAACCTCACTCAAAAACACCTTGAATGTCGCCGCCCCAATCCTCGTCTCCACCCGTCCCTCACCCTCCGTCCCATCCGCAGTCTTAATCAGACTCGGTGGAGGGAGGGCTACAGGTGGAGGAGGCACGACGCACATAGCTTTGTACAGCGCATCGTAGATAAGTCCGACCTGGTCCTTGGCGAACCGGCCGAGGGATTTGAGGTTTCGGATTGATGAACGTTTGGAGAATGATTCGATGGATGTGATGATTTCGCTGCGGTAGCGCTTACGTTCGGATTGGATTGTTTCATCCGTGATGATGGAGAATTCACGGAAGGAGATGAGAAGGAGTTCTTGGAATTTGGTTATGGCACGGGCACGGGGGTCGGTGGACTTTGGATTAGCGGAATCCCCGAGGGAGGCGAAGTAGTCTCGCATTAGGCTAATGAATGGGTCTGGTCAGAACATGGCATCGTTAGGAAGATAGAATAGAGCGAACTTGAGGAATCCGCCGTCGTCTTGAATTTCGAGGAGCTTCTCTCCGTTGATTTTGAGGATAGCTAGATGGGAGGGTTAATCGTTATAGCGTTCACATAGCCGATCACACAAACCTAGTCTTTATGAAGAATCAGCATCCAAGCACTAGCTCTCGAATTCACAAAGTACGCACCCAACTTGGAACAACACCTTTGGTCCCATACAAAAGAAGCAATCGACAATTCGGAAAGCGAATACCATAGGCATTGAGTTTATGTATCTATATATAGCAGATCTAAGCGGAAAGTCGTACATGGAACGAAGAAAGCACCTACAGACTGAGGAACCAAGGCAAAGAAGCAACAGAGAGCTGAACGTCAACAGATTGGAAGTGTTCATGAATCATAGGTAGACATCTTTGTACCAGCGCTTCAAAAACGCGCTGGTCCAGGAGTGTTCCGTGCATTGATGGGCTATAAATGCAAGGTCAGAGTCAGATACCAGAAGAACTAGCGTGAGGCGTACGCATAGTATCCAGGTAGGAGACGATCACAGAGGACTTCAAGGAGCCAGAAAGCCTGTTCCTCCGACATGTATCTAAATGCCCGATTTCAGTCAGCACCTAAGGATAGCAACGAAAGCACCAACATGAGAATAGCCGCGGCAAGGATATTCATAGCCTACGCCGACTTATTTCTGAGTAACCATCGGAACAAAAGCAAGTAACAACCGCACCTGACAGTATCCAAGCTCTGGGTTCTTGAAGGAATATGCCTGTAACACTCTTCTCAGAGCAGAAATGCCTTCCTCGCTCTGATATCCCGCATATTCAGGTAAACTTCTATGCAAATCCTTCTCGATATCCTCTGTACTCGTGCTCGTCCGACCTTTGTGTTCTTCAAGGAGTCTATCATAGAACCCGGGATTGGCGTATCGTAGGTATATTGAGCCAGAGAGCGTCTCCCACATCTCGCCTCGGAGTCGATTTGGGAGGCCAACTTGGACGAGGCGCGTACACTGTGGGTAACGTAGAAGGGTCAGGTTGCGACCGTGGGCTATGCAAGTGATGGAGGGGATATCAGTGGTCCACAACAATAAGGACAGAAGGATGGGCGCACATTTTAGATAGGTTGTCCATAGTTTGAGCTTTGAAGCTTCACGCAACCTGCGGATGTGGGCGTCAGCCCATATTCAGTTAGGGTTGAGGATAGGAGAAAATACGAACTTCTTGGGATCGCCGGGAAACTTGAACTTCAAGCCTAGTCCACCGTGATACGCAACATCATCACCATCAGCGTCCTTATCCACAACATCCGGGGCGCCAGCGCCCTCCGCTACCTCACCGGGGCCCTGCTCAGTGATCAAATGTTCTGAAAAGCATGTCCGCGAAAAGCCCTTGACGGCCTTCATCTGCCCCTTCTGTAGCTCGATCTTGAGCGCGTCGCGAAGCAGACTACAGAAGAGATCTGCAGTTGGTCGTAGCGACGTTAGTTGCACGATCTAACGTCATTTATGTCCATGAGTCGTCGGACAAGGAGGCGGAAATTGGCAACACATACAATCTTCATACCGTGCCATGTGAGGAGGCTGAGCGCATACACTCCAGCACGTGCATTAAGCCGCTCGACACGACGAATCGTGGAGAGTGGAATTGTGAGTCTGACAGACTTGCGGTCTAGAGACGCGAACGCTAGATAGGGCGCAATAATATACAACTTCCCAGCCTGAACCCATATCAGCAGCAGCCTTAAATCAAGGACCATGAACCCACATATGAATCCTCCACATTCTGTTCTCCCAAACTTAACACCGCATTAATCTCCATCTTGTCAACCTCTTCTGCGCTCCCATTCTTGCTACTACCACTCGCACCGATCGTAGCACTATGTGTAGTCGACGTTGGTATTGAAAAGAAAGCCTGCGTGAGCTGATCCTTCGACGGTTCCTTGAAATTGCGAAGAGCAGTGGATATGGTAGCCATGTCGAGAGTGGCTAAGCGGTTTGGCGCCGAGATGCGGATGGATTTGATGAGACGGCCTACTAGCCGAAATCATTGTTGCCTTTTTCGGCTCAAACCCCTTTCACCATCATCATGCGGATTTTATCTCTTTCGCGCTCTACCTTTGTACGTCGGTTTGCAATGGCACAAAACATGCAAAAGCGCGAGTTTCCGCCTCTGTATGAGGGTACAGGAGATCAGGCTGTCGACAGGCTTGCGTTTTTCCATATCTTGGAGCGTTTAAAGGTGGCGATATCATCCTTTCAAGGGGATAGATTTTGACAGCAACCCCAGACACAGAAACGTACTGGTTGGCTGAACAATAATGTTCGCTCACATTTGTCTCTTCGCAAGAAATTATGGACTGAACTTTACGCTAGATCCCAGACGCCGAAAGGTCTACAGCCGCATCATCATTCGGTCTGAAGCACTAAATGTCTGAACCTTCTAAATGTGCAGTATTTCGGACCACATGTATCGCATGGCGGTACTCGCCATGTGTACTTCTGACGATAAACTAGACGTACCAAAGTCTGCCTCCTACTGCTGTACCAATTGACCGATAACTAACTACACTTCATAGGTGCGTAATGATGTGTGTCGTACATGACCTCGCCGAAGCACAAGGTTCGTTTCTTTCCTTGTCCGTTGTGAGTTGCTTAACAAGATACTGAACGTTTTTGAATGCAGTTGGAGATATTGCTCCGAGAGAAGGTATACCAAAAGAAACAAAAGCCCGCCTCGAGGTAGAGGCGATGCACAACTTCGTGCACGACATGCTGCACGACTCGCCTGCTGCTCAAAGGATAGAAGCTTTGTGGCATGTAAGTCGAACTCTAGCATTTCATCCTACAGCAAGCTAACACGATGCTGTACACTCAGGAATACGAAGAGGGCAAAACCCCTGAGGCTAAATTCGTTAAAGGTGATGAAAATCCCTCCTCTATTATCGGAATACTTTCCAACTCACTACTCCAGACCTCGACCGCTTCGAAATGGCATCCCAAGGTATTCTTAGCACTGAATCCTGAAAGGTTAAATACTGAATTGACTGTAATTAGCCCTCGAATACGAAAAACGCCACAACAAGGAACTTCAACCGTTCCTTGATAGCAGCATTCCCAAACTCAACCACCCGGAAGTCAAAGAGTGGGGTTCTGATTTAGTGGCTGAAAGGGTACGCCTTCAAGCCCAGGCCAAGGTCTCAAGTCACGAAAATAAACCTTGAATAGAGCACTTCATGAGCAGGTGGTGGTTACGCACATCGACGTTGGGGATGAATGCTCGTTCTACGGATGAATGTAGTTGTGCATTGCTACTCCCGGACTGTCCTCCCCCTTATATGCTGTATTAGTTCGATTCTTCGCATTCGCAGTCTACATAATTTCAAGTACATGCATTCCAAGTACATACAACATAATTCAAGTCAAAAATATGTACCCAACAGACGTCTACCTTCCCGTAGTTTTGCGATTTTCATATTCCTTGTAAATTCCTTTTCTGCGTCTAATGATGGAACAACCTAACATCAGTATGAGCAAACACCATCCCCGACTCATCTGCCGCCTTAATACACTCCGCGTCCATAACACTCCCACTCGGCGCCGCAAGATACCTCACACCACTCTTTCTCGCTCTATGCACATTGTCCGGGAACGGGAAGAACGCATCACTCGAACACGCAACGCTATCCAATTTTTTCGCCCAACCCTTCTTCTCCTCCTCACTCAACTTTTCCAACTTCTCCTTCTCCCCCTCCTCGAATAAACTCTCCCACTGTGCCTTCTCACCCCCTTCCAATTCCTCTCCAGATACATACAAATCAATAGCATTAGCTTTTTCTGCACGCTTGACACCCTTTTTGAATGGAAGTGCGAGAGTGCGGGGGTGGAAACGTAACCACCACAAATCGGCTTTGCCACCTGCGAGGCGAGTGCAGTGAATACGGCTTTGTTGGCCTGCACCGATACCGATGGTCGCTCCCCTGTAGGCATAGGCTACAGAGTTGGATTGGGTGTATTTGAGTGCGAGGGTGGCGACAATGAGGTCCGTGATGGCTTGTTTTGGAAGGTCTTTGTTGGTGGAAACGAGGTTGGTGAACATGGATGGAGAGATGACAGCATTGTTGCGGATTTGTTGGAGGGAGACGCCGTACACTTGTTTTGTCTCTACTGTGGGGGGAGTATATTTCGGGTCCATCTATATGCGGAGATTGGGGGAATGGTGTTGCTGTGAGGGGAAACAAGGACGGACCTCAAGTACACAGTATTTTCCTCCCTTCTTTTTTCTGAGGACATCAAGTGCCTCAGGGGTACATCCTGGAGCGATAATACCATCGGAAACCTCGCGAGAGATGATGCGGGCGGTTGCAAGATCGCAGGGAGCAGACAGGGCGACAAAGTCACCGAAGGAAGACATACGGTCGGCGCCTAGATAAACGCCACAAATCTTATCAGCCTAATAGGAATAAAATCAGCGATCGGCGTACCACGGGCGCGAGCGTAAGCGGAGGCCAGGGGGGTTAGAGGCTCCTTAAGATCATCAACTCCATAAACCTTCTTCTCGGTTTCGTCAAGTTCAATGCCGACGGCGGCTCCTGCGGGGGAAACATGCTTGAATGAAGCTGCAGCCGGGAGGCCGAGAGCTTCTTGGAGTTCCTTTACGAGAGCATAGGAATTCAGTGCATCCAAGAGGTTAATGTATCCAGGTGAACCACAAAGAGCTAAAAACTGGATCAATGAAATTCATCAAAATTGAGAGAGAGAAATGCAACGAACCCTTGAAAGGAAGGTCTCCCTCCTCGACATATGCTTGAGCAGGTTTCTGATGCGGGTTCGCGCCGTATCTCAAAGGCATCCTCTGCACAGGGGCAACTCGTTTTTCCGGGCTTAGATCGCTCGAAGCATACTGTTCCCTGAAGTATCCACTGATAGCCTCATCGTACTTGGCAGTTTGCTCGAATGCTTTGAGCGCAAGCTTGCTCCTTAAGCCCTGACCAACATCACCCTGACCGTTCTTCCACGCTTCGAGGAAGGAAGCATAGTCCGCAGGGTCAGATAAGATTGATACGCGAGCATGGTTCTTGGCCGCTGCGCGGAGGAGGGTGACACCGCCAATGTCAATTTCCTCAATTGCTTCAGGGAGTGTGCAGTTGGGCTTGGCGACGGTTTGGGTAAAGGGGTAAAGGTTGCAGACAACGATGGAGATGGGGGAGATGGATTGAGCAGCGAGGTCTGCCTCATCCGAGGGAATGGAGCGTGCAAGAATACCTGATAACGTATAAGATAAATATCTGGAGCCTAGGGTAAGAAGCAAATAGACTTGCCTCCGTGGACTGCAGGATGGAGAGTCTTGACGCGGCCGCCCAGCATCTCAGGGGCCTTTGTGATGTCAGAAACATCTCTGTACAAGGAGGAATAGTCAATAGCCGGCACTTGATAATTCAACTACCCGGTAATTCACTCAATAGGGATCCCCGCGTCTCTGATCTTCTTCGCAGTCCCTCCTGATCCCAACAACCGCACACCAGACTCTTGTAAGCCCTTGGCGAGCTCAAGGAGATTTGCTTTGTCGTACACCGACAGAAGAGCTATTCCAATGTGAGTTTATTCAGGTGGGAAGTTGAACGTACACACCAATGTGCTGTGACATT
The DNA here is from genome assembly GCA_013368445.1 of Leucocoprinus leucothites. Lineage (NCBI taxonomy): Eukaryota > Fungi > Basidiomycota > Agaricomycetes > Agaricales > Agaricaceae > Leucocoprinus > Leucocoprinus leucothites. The sequence goes on along the minus strand of JAACJO010000002.1, from coordinate 2,457,920 downwards.
GTGGTTTGGGGTTGGTGAAGAGAAATTTCGCGGAATCGATCGACGTTTCCAAGTTTAGATATCTAATCTGCGCTAAGATAAGATCTCAAGGTTAAATCTAAACATAGCCAAATATCTAACACCGCTTGCTTTCCTCATTTCCACGTGGACCAATTCAGATCTCACTGCCTTGTCGAGCCGGCAACATCAGTCTGACAAGACATGAGTGGAAACATATGCCCTCATTGTGGCAACACGAAATATGCGGAAACGTTCCTCTCAGATGACTCTTCTTTCCTCCAGGCAGAAGCTCAGCGTATCGACGCACTCATCCGTGAACTCCAATCTCGACGTGCTGCCGTCCGTCGTAAAATAAACAGGCAGTCTGCAGCCACACGCTCCCTCCCGCAGGAACTTCTTTCTGATATTTTCACATATGCTTATCCAACACCTTCATTCTCTCCTCGCATCAACCTTCAGTCTCTTGAAGGAGATGAGCCAGTGGAGAGTGCCGTGGCGGAACCTCTCACACGAGACGAGATACTACCTAAGCCGCTTGGGTTAGGTGCCGTGTGTACCTATTGGCGCCAAGTTGCATGGGATACACCCGGCTTGTGGGTCGCTCTTGACCTGCGACCGTTCCTTAACACCCCAGACTGCAAAGCTGCTGCTGCCCTCCTATGCCTTTATACACGAAATGTTGGGCCCCTAGGGTTAAGCGTCCAGATTGTGTTCCACTGGACAATAGCCGCTGGAATGGTGGACGACAGTATTGTAGGACCCATTCAATTTCTTGGCGACGCTCTTTGTTCCCAAGAAACGATGTTCAAGACACACATGTTGGTATTATCGAACCCTCCATCCGCGTGGATTCCCTGTCTTTCAAACGGTTTCATTAACATGCACACCCTTGCTATCACCACCAGTCAACCTAAGCACCAATTTACCCTCACCACGATAGACAATGTTCCTTCTCTCCGGCACGTCTCGCTTCGCGGTATTCAAGATCTAGTTTCCCTCCCAATTCACCAGCTACTCTCCTTGACCCTCCGTGACATGCCCTTAGATTTAACGTATCACCTTATGGGTCGGAATATCATCTCATTCCGCACACGACTCCCGCGATTCCCCCGAGTTAGCTACACTACACCGCCATCCAATGGAACCCTTTCTGTTCTCAATCATATCGAACATCTCGAGTGGACAGGTGTATACCACCCATGGGATCGACACCTGCAACATTTCCGTTTCCCTTCATTACGTTACCTTCAATTCCATGGTGATATTCCACCTCGTCTCTTGCCTTGGTTCGAAACTCTGCCGAGCACACTGAAAACCTTCCACTCGACAGATACTTTGGAGGTGGATTATCTCATAGACATCTTATATTCTCTGCCCCAACTTGAAACTCTGGTTTTGGAAAAGTGCGAATATGCGCAATACATCTTGGAGCGATTTGGGGCTTCATCTTTCTCCTCTTCATCCAACGACGACACGTCGCCTCCTCAACGTAACTTCCTGCCAAATTTGACAAGGTTAAAAATCGAGGGGACCTTCGCGGATTATGACAAGAGATTCCCTCTGGAGTTGACTGACGCTATCGCGGAGGTCCTACCGGAACGGATCAGGACATTGCAGCACAGGCCGCTGTTCAGCTTGGAGATTGATCCTGCGGAGAAGGTGCAGTGGTCTCCAGAGGCCAGTGAGAAGTTGAAGGTTCTCACTGTCATTCATGCCGGCCGTTTGAGGATTCTCGTCGGGGGTAAAGAAGTCAGCTGGACGTGATGGCATCCACTAAGTGTTAGATGGTCTTTCCTTATGTTAAGTTAGTCGTTTTATGTGATGCTATTTGAGGAAGATAGAGGAATTGTTCAAAACATCCGATGAAATTCTTGAAGAGCTCAAGTCAACTCTACACCGAGCCGAATTCAGTCTCATGGATAAAGATTCAGAAAGGGAAGATCGCTCTCGATTCGCGTGATGAATCGTGATCATTCGGTTGCTTGACTGTGTAGATGATAGGCCACAAGTCATACCCCAAGAGAACACGTTCAAAGCTAGTGGCCTCCTTCCCAGTGGCAACCCTGCTGCCTTTCGTCCGCGCCACCGAATCCACAACGGCAAGCATCTAAGACCTCCGAAATTCTGACGATAAGCCCGCTTAAAGAGGTTTACTTCATTCAAAATTAACCGCTATCTCCCGGAATGAAAACCAATCGCGTAGGATGGAGAAGGTCGCGCTCCTTCAACGACTGAACATGATTCAGTCTCCGGTTGGAAAACTCCCTTACGAAACCCTTTTCCTCGTGGCTCATTTTCGGGTTGATCAGCGGCCTTCTACTTCCATTTCCGTCTATATCCCTTCATGTCAGTGCTTCCCTACAACCCCTGTTTGTTCTCGTGTAAGTATTTTCCAGTACACGATAAGGTGTCGTCAAATGGGGCGGCACAGTCTGGTCAACCCTGGCCTTAAGGACACCCGCTGGTTTCATGTAATAATTCACTGGCCGGCGACTTAACCCCTCGCCGATGAAGATATACATCGAAAACCAAAAAGACATTCCCCTGCAACTTGTTTTTCTCTTTGATACCCGTGTCTCCGAAACAAAGGACCTTCGATATGTGACATTCATGCATCCATTGACTCCATTTTGTTTCCAATCTCCTGAGGGCGTCAACTCTTATCCTACGCCTTCCATCCACTGCATTCTCGTGGCTTAATCCCCTGGTGATCGGAGGTCTAAAGAACGTCGCGGAGATTACGTTCACCTGGCCCTGGAAAATCCTTTCTTTGTATTATAGGCTACGGCTTGACCAGTTACAAGCCTTGAAACGCCTTCCCTCCGTGAACCAAACTACTGCGATCAGACAATAAGTAAGGTCCCTTCTCTTTCACTTTGCTCGGATTATGCGGTACCCCAATCAGTACATGCATCAAGCTCCTGTTTTGATGCCAAAACATTGTTCGGGTCCAAGTCAAGCAGATCAGAGGGCCGTACACGCTCTTGTTGCACCGTGGTTTGGGCATCGAGTTACATTTCCGTTCATGGAGGCGTAACACCGGGAACAATATTCGATTAGGACCGACAACTTTTTGGTTGCACAAACATCCCTGCACTACACAAACTGTGCTTTACTGAGACATCTGAGGATCCACCTGAACCGATAGTGGGCGACGAGCGTTTCTTTGGCCAGGTCACTCGGGTGCTCGCCACTCTCGAGTTTACAGATCTTCGGAAGTCATTGGTGAGTGCCAAGAAAGTTACTCCCAACCCTCTACCATCATTTTATCTGTTGAGGACTTGTTCTCAACTTGGACTTCTCAAACGTTTGGGAAGATATCATTACCTAGCTCACGGGGAAAAAGTAGGTATGCCCACGCTCAAATAAGTCAGGCTACACCATTTCATGCTCTGGGACATGGAGGGTAGGGATTATGAACCCCGTGTGATGGAGCCTGAGTAGAGCCACTTGTCCAGATGTTGTTCCCTGATCGGCTAAGCCCAAAGTCCGTCAAACTTCAATCTATTCTCATGCCGCACTCGTCATTAATATCATGTTCGATCCCTTAATATATCAACATAGCAAGAACTGGGGGGCCAAACGCGAGCGGGGTTTCTTCATACAGTCTTTTTCCCCACTCAAACCAATGAAAAGAGTCTGAGAGCTCTGAGTCGCAGGTCGCCTTCCAACGTTCGTAAAAGTGCTTCTGGTGCTCGGGGGCACCGTCCTAGATATATTTTGTCGGTACTCTGATCAATTGACCTTGCCTTCTCGAGAAAAAACTTGCTTAGAGTAAGATAACATGCTGCGATGATACTGATTGTAAATTTGGATTGTTGGATTAGAAGGGTTTATGAAGGGCTGGAACCTCAGAACCGCAGAAAGCTGTCTTCGTGAGGTGGTTGTATCAAAACCTTAAGAACAGCACGAGGCTTGGGCGCCAGAATGTGGGGATGAACACGAGGATTCGCTTGTGCTCCCTTGGAGATCCGATCCCTTCCCGCACCCGGGATGAATAAGTACACCCTATGTAATAAGACACCTAGATGGTTTTAGCTAACGTTCAGAGCAAGAAAATGGGTTTATGGTGGAGACTGAGGGGCGTGGCTCTGCGATTCACACTTCGTGGCGCGTTCATGGATTACAAGGGGCCACAATCGTAGCCTTCATGCATAGGTGATCTCGTAAGTCGAAGATGTACCATGTTGCAGGTGCCAAGAAAGCTAGAATCGTCCAGTGCATGATCCAAGATGTTCTGAGCGGTACCGACAAAAGACGGGGAGCTACAACTTGGCTTTATTTGATGCGAATGCGATGTCCCTCAGCCACGCTGCCCTGCTTTCAGCAAAAACTTCCTTCTTAGGAGCTAACCATTCAATTAGAAGACTGAAAGGAGGGGGCACACAACAGGAACTCACTCCAGGCCTGGTGCCCTTCGATGGCGCCGGGCTGGGCAATCATGAAATCGCCTTTTGCCGCCTTGACGAACAAGGACGAGCCGCAAATGAAACAGAAGGATCGGATAATGGTATTGCCGCTCTGAGTGTCATTGTCCGAGTAGTGGCGAATGGAAGGCTCTCCTTGGGTTATCTTCAGTTGCTGAGGAGGTTATGAGGCTCGGATAGGTGTATTATTCAAAAGAAACAAACCGGTATTTACCTCGGGCTTCCAATAGGAGTGAGCCATGAAGGCAGACCCGGCGGCTCTTTTGCAGTTGTCGCAGTGACATAACACATAATGGAATGGGTCACCGGTTACCTCGTAGCGTATTGTCTTGCAAAGGCATGTTCCTGGTTTAACGGTGGACATGGTCACTGACAGTGGTGGATGCTTCTACGAGTTACAGTCTAAATGGTAGCCCGGAGAGGAATAGCCGCTGGCCTGCCCCAGAGTCCGGTGTTGACGGAAATGGAGCAGGAATATATCACATGCACGCTGCAAATATTTCTTGAGCCTGCATTCATTCACTGGAGTGAAAAGCCGCTCACTTGTCAGTGGAAATGGCCCAGTTTCCGTAAGCCCAAATGTAAATTTCGTCCCTGTAATCAGCTCAATATTCGCCACAAATACCAGCACGAAGCCGGACTACAAGTCAGAACAACGGTGTATTGGTGACAAGAGGTAGCGAGGATTGCGGGAAAGCTGGCCGGTAGTAGTGGGAGCCTCCGTAATCACCCTCAGGATCGTGACATCTGGTAATAACATCCTTTCGCTCTCTCTTCCACCTCGAGCTTCTGGTCTCGAGTTTCGACCCACAGCCCCACCATCTTCCTTGCATACTTGCAGGTTCGAGTCATTGTGCAGAGCTTTCAGCTTGGTGCTCTGCTGCCACAATCAGCTGGTGAGTCGACGCTCTTTCAGTCGCTGTCGTTTTCGCTTTGTGTCTTCTTTCACTTTCCTGCTTTTTGCTCATGCGACTGAGATCCACAAGCAATGGTGCGTTCTCATTGGTATTTTATGGCCTCAAAGGTATTCTTTTGTCCCCGCTGCCTACGCAACCGAGGGGCATCATTGCTACTAGTCACCGTCACTCGCCACGCTGTCCTCTTCGGCACCTGCTCTCCCTCTCGGGATTCTTACACGTTCTCATAACCTTACGCATGGTTCATTGTCCGCATCTAAGAAGGACTTGTCTTTGCTTCTGCTGTCTTGATCTTGTAGAGACACAGTTCTTTATCCTCCATCCATATATACTTCTTCCACTTCTTGCCACTTTCCTTTCTTGCTCTCTTGCCACAGAAACCTGACCATACCCAATTGCGTCACTCATAGAACCTCAAGACAAATCAGCTACATTTTGATTTTGATACCATCGCTTCTTCCTTAGTACAAGGTGAGTATCCATTTCAGTCTTAAACGGGTTTATCGCTTGCAACTCATCGGTTTCCATCATACATGTTCGCTCTCTTGCCACTTTTCACCTGGCTATCTTGATAATTCATTCGATCTCGCCTGACATTCTATGCTTTCAAACCGACTCTTACGAAGCCTCATCTATTCCACTACTGCCTTCCGAGACACCCGTCAACACTCAGATAGGACAAGAGCTCATATGACTATGTACCAGACAATCTCACCCCCACTGTTCGACATTCCGGACTTCCCTACCCTTCGCCGCGTCAAACCACTCCCTAAACGTCGACACGCCTCTTTCAATTTCAATCCTGAAGCTAATGTGAACATTACACCCAATTCTACCGGAATCAATTCGCCCCTGCTTTCACAGTCGAATTCCCATTCATCATACATCTCTTCATATCACACACATCCCACTCAGCAATTGCAACCAGACATCGCTCATGCATCGGATCCCTTGCCTTCGACTGTAGATGCTGAGCGATCGCAATATGACTGGCGATTGGCCCCTGAGTTTTTTCTTCCCGAAGAGATTCTCCGCGTTGCTTCTGTTCTTCCGGAGCCAGAGGTTGATGATGGAGGTATTGGCGATGGTGGAGATGACGCTGGGGAGCCCTTTCTCCCGCTAGAACCCAAACCTCCTCCAACTAATTTCGCACCTCTTTCAACGACGGCAACTCCTCCGCCCCCTTCTGATATTTCCAGTTATGACGAAGAATCGCGACAGCTCACAGAAACACCCTACCGCCCACCATTTTTTCGGTCATTAACTAAGCAACACGTTAATCAAGATGGACCCGACCGAACTGAACAATTAGGTTCAGAAGTCACGGAAGGAGAGTTGCAGGATCAATTCTTCTTGCGCACTGAAACCGATCGGTTGCTAGCTCACGCGGACTCGTTATCAGCGCGAATGGCATTACGAAGTTACTATCATTCAATGGGATACAGTGAAACCGAATTTGGTACAAGTGTCGGTGCTCCTCTTGCACCTCTTCCCCCTGTCTCGAGCTCTAGAATGGACCACGTTGCAGCTGATTATATTGCTACACCGCCAAATGAGAGCGAAACCTTCGATGATAGTATAAATGCCAGTGGGGTTACGAGTACCGCACACCCGGCCAACGCGGTGGAGAGCGGTTATGTTGCTGTCGGTGTTGGTCGGGGACATGATGAAGCAGATGGAGATGAGAGGGAAGATTATACGGATCATGCAAACCAACAAGGCCAGGGTAACACGAAAAAGAGGAAGGTACCAGCCAATGTTGGAAGTTCACCACCCCATCATCATCATCATCATCATCATCATATACACCATTACTCTACGGGCTACGAACCGACCACAGGCGCGGACAGGGGAAGTGAGAAGGGGTTTAGTTTTGGTCTTGGTTTTGGCCTGGATTCCGGAGTTGAATCAGTGGAGGTGTCAGGTTCTGGTATGATATCGAATGGTGTCGTATCGGATGTCTTTGGCCCGTTGCCCGGTCACGATGAGCCGCAGTCGCAGTTAGTATCTACGCGATCACATACACTACGACTTCACAGAAAACCCCAGCTGAGCCCAGCCACTCTTGCAGGATTGCGAAGGAAGGAGTTGATCAGAAATAGGAAGAAGCAGTTGGAGGTCATCATGGGTGACCTGCCAGCTAGTGATTCTTTCGCCTTGGACCACGCCTTGTCGAAGAACTTTCCTCCATTGCTTTCCTCTTTTACTTCTCCAAACTCATCTCCGAATTCTCCTGCTACGGACACTGATCACGGACACTCTCATGTTGGACCGACGTTTGTTAGAACTGGAGGCAAACCCGACGAGACCTTTGACGTAGGGTGGGGCTGGGGTGGTGCAGATGGGAAGGAAGTGAGGGTGAAGTTATCAAAGAGGGCGAAAATAAGAGCTGCGAGGGCTGTCACTCTTGGAAGACTTGGAAGGCATCCCGACGCTGCCCCGTTTCCCACAAGAGAATTCACGTACTCTCTCGCCAGCGCCAGTGAGTGTTTCTGTTACTTCCTCTTTCCTGGTTTTGTCTTCATCTTGGGCTGCTTCTATTTCTGGTGGTGGTGAACCATTTATTGACATCACTCTTCCCCTCACTTCTCTGTTTTCTTAACTGTTCGGTATGACACGTGATAGCGGCCGAACGACTGGTCAATATGCAACAGGAAGTTACGAAATTGCGGAGTCTGTTTGCAACAGAGTTGGCCCGACAAACTGCCAAAGCGGCTGAGATGGTGGTTGGAACCGGAAAAAGCGGAGGTGGTGGCCCTGGGAAGTCGGGTAAAAGGAGAGCGCAGCAGAGGGCGAGGACGATCATGAATGCGAAGAGTGGCGAACAGCAGGCAGAGTTCTTGGAAATGCCACAGCAGGGAACCAGACCCTCGGCTCAGCCACAGACGCCATCGCCTCAGATCTCACAGACCCAGAGTCAAGGCCAGACTCCGACGCCGAAGAAGGGGAAGAAGAAGAAGAGGTCAACCATGGCTAACGCTTCAAATCCTCACCATCTTAGAAACTATGTTCCCTCGAGGCTACCTCATGCCGCAGGTGGTGGTGGAAGTACTGGAATGAATCATGGGCAAGGCAATCAAACTGCAAACGCCAGCTTGTTGTGGCCGCTGGCATTGAAGTTCCTATCTGCTGACCTGCCTCCAAGAAGACGCAAAGACACCAGTGGGACTGGACAGAGTGACATCGGCGTCCAGTCTCTGCCGCAGCTTGTTGTACCCCAGGAGGAGTGGATTTGCTCATTTTGTGAGTATAGTTTGTTTTATGGTGAAGATGCAGAGTATAGGCGTGCCATCAGGAATCGAAAGAAAGTCCTGAAAAGACGGAGGAGGGCCAGAGAGCGTGCAGCCGCAGCTGCGAGTGGCGTTAATGCTGCGATGAAGAACGCAGTTGCACCTGGCACGGAGAAGACTCACATTGAGGATGAGGAGTACGACGACCAGGAATACGAATCCGTGCCTAATAGCGTCAGTTCTCGCGTCGACGGCACTGGGAATCTCAGGAATCGAGAGCCGCCTGGATGATTATGGTTCGATTTTAGGTAGTTTTCGTAATTAATTAGTTTTCTTTTAATTCACTTTTTCGTTTTCGGCCAATGGCGGGCCGATTGGCGAGGTTAATTCAACCCTAAGTCATTCAGCAAACACCGTCGTCATTACTTCTTCCTCTTTCCCCGTCCACCATCCTCCCTCCTTGTCTCCTGCCTCTACGACTGCTAAGTATCGTGAACAACGTCTGTGTTGACTGCTCACGCCGTATCACGGACAAGTCATACTGGAGAGACTTCAGGTGTGTATCCTTCAGCACTGCAGATTCCGTTCAGCTATCTGGGCACAAATACTCCATATATGCGCTCTTTGTCGCTTCCGACGAATCGCTTACAGGCCATATGCGTATCCCAGGACTTTCCCGACGGTTTCAGGGCGCATGCGCCCGGTCAGAATTCAATGATCATCCCATGATGCATCGTGGGTGCGAATCCATTGCGTCGTCTGCTTAGCTGCAGGGTCGTTGACAAGGGTCACCGGCCTGCGACGTTGATCCAGTTGGGGTATCTGTCCCTGGCGTCTCCCGTTTGATGTTGAATCCTGAGACTTTGACCAAAGTTTGACCCTTATACATGCTATCGTCATCCAGGACTCGTGTTCACTTTTACTGATACTCTTTCTCCCAAGGGTCCCATCCCCTCAATTTACTCGATCCTTTTGCTCAGAATCGCCTCGTTCTGGCTTCCTCTTGCCTTGCCTCTTCCACGCTCCTGTAGTCTTGCAGCTTTCCCGTGAGAGACCGTGTCTTTTCCCTCGGCACTGTCGAACTCAGGTGCATATACCCGTCAACAACATCAATCTCCGCGACGTGTGCTTGATCCCCGTTCAAGCTCATACTCTTGTGCTTCTCCCCTTTCTTTTTTTTAAACGCCCCACCCTTCTTGACCACACACGGATCTGTTTCAGAGGCTCATTATAACTTCTTGTGTTTAATCTAGCTATCTTTCATCGAGGCTTTTGTTTCCTTCTTTGTTAATTATTTTACGTCCTCCATCTGTGCTTCTTATCCTTGCTCGACGCGTTATAAACCTTCCCCTCACGACTAGCCACCATTCCCCCACCACTCCTATCTCGCCCCCGTCCCATAGACGCAATGTCTTCAGACGGCCGATATATGTATCACCAGCAGCCTCCCAATATTGGCTACGAATATAGCTACCCTCATCACCCTCAACATCAACCTCAGCATCAGCCTCAACATCATCCCCAACATCAGGCGCCCCCGCCTCCGCCTCATACTTACGACAATCATCCGTCGCACCCGCACTCCCAGCACTCCCAACATCCCCAGTCACATCCACAAACACATCCTCAGTCTCATCCCCAACCACACCCACATTCTCATTCTCAGCTTGGGCATCCCCCACTTCGCGCGCCTGTACCTCGCTCAAGCTCATCCTCAACTCATTCTTATTCGCCCCATCAACCAAGTAACCCACATCCGCTGCCCCCCACTTCTCACCAGCCGCCACCCGCGCACCAGTCTCAACACCATCCACAACACCCACCCCCACCGCATCAGCACCAACCTCCTCCTTCATACTACAGTGCACCTCCCCCACCTGCACCTGCACCTTCATCCCATCAACAGCCATCCCATCAACCATCCCACCAACCTGCCCATCAACCATCTCGTCCTCCTGCCGGATACCCCCCAAATTCGTATATATCACAGCCACCTCCACCACCTCCCCCTCAACATCCCCACCCTCAGCCCCACCACTCAAACTGGGGCAATGAAAACCACTGGGGAGGTCAGCAGTTTGCCTATGGTGCACCTCCTCAATCATCACACCACCCGCCGTCCAACGCACAACCCGACTATGGTTCGGCTCCAAGTCGTCCTACCACGGCTACCACTCAGGACAATGTAGCTACACCTACGAGTAGCGCTGTCGACCATAGAGGGAGCTCTGGGTACAATCCTCCACCTCAGTCCACACAACCTCCTCCTCCGACAACCATCGAGCCGAGAAGGATAGACGTCCGGAATGACATGTCACACCCAGACAACTCGCGCATGGATACGCGCATGCATCCCAGGATGGACAGTAGGATGGACCCAAGAATGGATACACGAATGGATACACGAATGGACTCGAGGGTGGACTCGAGGGTGGATTCAAGGATGGATTCAAGGATGGACTCAAGGATAGACTCGAGGATGGACTCGAGGATGGACTCGAGGATGGACTCGAGGATGGATTCGAGGATGGATTCGAGGATGGACTCAAGGATGGACTCAAGGATGGACTCAAGGATGGACTCGAGGATGGAACCTACACGAATGGAACCTACACGAATGGAACCTCCAAGAATGGACGATCGAGGTATTCCCCAACATCCAAATTACCACCATCCTCCTACCCATCATCCCCCACCTCCCCTTCAGCGTCCACCTCCGACGCCCGTTTCTTCTGCACCTACGCCTATACCCATATCCTCATCTTCAACAATAGCTGGGGCAACTACAGTACAGACTGTTCGACCAAGAGATTCCCCTGTGTCAGCACACACCGCGCCTCCTCCCGGATCGCATGCCTCGCATGCCCCTATCCATGCACAACCCCCGGCCCCGCCTCCACCTCAGCCCGCTCCTCCCGCGCTTACCAGTCCTCCAGTATCAGCTGCTCCACCCCCTACAGTGTCTCCAGGGATGACAACAGGGCTTGACTTCCTCAAGGTGTGTCTTATTTCTTCCAGGAACGTGACGCCTGAGCTGACTGTAGTATGGTTATTTGCTTGATTGTCGCTTTGGCGTTTTGGGGTATGAAATTCTTTGACGTTGACGAAATGGGTATCGGCTTGACGCGGTCTGTCTGGACTCCGGGTGCGGCTGATTGATTGGAAATATGTCATGATTTGGCTTTGATGGACAATCTTGGTTGATGGATATGGTACGTCTCCCATGACTTGAATTGGGTCGTTGTGGGAATTGGGATTGGCCTTATTGGGGAAATTATCTCTTCGGTTTTGATTGTCGCTGTTATATGCATGGTTTCTTGGTGAAACCCTACTGACCGGCTCTTCGGGGAGATTAGCTTCTAGAGTCGTACAAAACGATCCTAGACAATGGCGATGTGATGAAGAGCGGAGGAAAAATTCCACCAATGGAATTGTTCGATAAAATGCTGCAATGCGCTACCCAAGCATCGCAGATGCTTGAACAGGCGACTGGAGGTGGAAGTACCACCTCAAGTTATTCATCTTTGAGCGGTGCAAATGGTCTCCCTTCAACAGCGGCGGCAAGCAATACGAGAGAGGATTCAAAAGAGGGCCTTCTTAATGGGACTTCCGCCCCTGGACCCATTGTCCCAGCATCTACAGGCTCAAGCTCAAATACCGCCAACTCGACTGGCCCTCCTGCCAAAAAACAGGTGAGTATTGTACCTTCCATGGCTTTTTCTCAGGATTCACGATCTACCTCTCGTGCTATTTCTTCAGAAAACAGACGAGGGGAACACAGCCCAAGGCGAAAACCAGGGCCAGACATGTTTGGGATGTAATGCTACCTCAACACCCGAATGGAGGCGTGGACCCATGGGTATGGTGCTTCCTGAAAAGCGAACATCAGTCTAACGATATTCCATAGGTCCGCGTACTCTTTGCAATGCGTGTGGACTTGTTTATGCGAAGATGGTGAGTCTTACCTATGATGATCATTCTCTCGTTTCATCTCACTTTTGATCCTAGATTAAAAAGCGCGTCCGGGAGAAATTCAATACTAACGGACGGCCAAACGGACAAGCATCTTCTCAGCAAAATGCCGCTGACGTTGATTCAGATGGAGATAGCGACGACGATGATGGTCCAAGTCCGTATTCGAATGATAGAACAAACAAATGAAACTAGCAATTGCCCACTACCTTGAGTACCTTCTAACCGTATTTTCTTGTATTGTCATATATTTTCAGTTACCCTTTACTCGTATGCTCCTTCTCTATTTCTCTGGTGCCTCTTAGGCTTCTCCTGCTCGTCTTGTTGCGCTCTCGATCGCTATGTCTCCTGCAATTTTTGGTTTTAGTTAATTTGCCCCCTGTTGTTTCACCGCATTTACCCTTGGGGCAATTCTTTTCCCTACTTTCGTCCGAGCCCTCGTGAATATTTCAGATACCTTCCAAGAATCCTCCTTCTGTATGAATAATTGTTGTTCTGATACAGTTCTCGGAACAAAAATAGCTGTGGCCAAATACATCGTGGTTCTCGGATGAGTAGTACAATGTCCCACATTCAGCGCTGAGTATAGGTGGAAATGTGTGCCAGACCCCAGTTAGCTGACATCTATTCGCTGCCAGTCACCATATACAGGGTTCCAGAAAGAAAATCAATAGACCCGAGGTCCAGGTATATATTCCGGGACTGTTTGGACACCAGCAGTCCCCAGCACCCAGAACATGGTGCCTCCTATTTTCGTTGGACCGATTTTTCACAGGTCAAGCCTTGTTGATTTGACTGGACAGGTTGGGTAATTATTGCAAACATTGACACCTCGGCGCATCATTACAGCGGGTATTTTATTGGAATAATATCCCATGTCAGTCTTATCTCTATCTCAGGCGCTTTCGGCACAATCTGCTGACTCCTAATGAATACGAAACATGGAATCAGCAGCCTTAATACACATATACGCAAGTGTATTTTCGTATGACTGTGTGGATCATCATTTATGCGAATGGCAAATTCTCTCCGGAATTCCATGACCACAGGTGAATGCTAATATGTATGTACATCGCGTTCAGTTGGCCGAGCACACAACATCCGTATTGAAATGATTGGAAGCATGCAAAAAGACGATTGCAGGTAACTGACCAAAAAGCCCAGCTGCAAAAGTTTCCTTTGTCTTGGTGCTAGACCCTGCGCATCTAACATAGGGAACAAAAGCTTACCTGGATATCCAAAGGGTTGAATTATCTGATGAAGAATATCTGTCCATCAGCTTAACGGACCGGAGGACGCGCAGTACACCGAAATTATCCTTAGAAGTTAGGGTGTTCCTCAGGTACATACATCCTGCTTTTCTTAATTCAAAACCTAATCCAAATTTAAAACGATGAGAAAAAAAGTTGAAGATGCTCCATGAAAGAAGCAGACAGAGAGTCGTTTATGACGCAGGAAGTTGCATTGTCATGCCCAGTGTGTATATAGGCCCGTCGCAACTACATAACATAAGGACATTCCCTCAGTGATAGTGTATTGTATTTTGATGTGATCCCTACCTCTCGGAAGAAGCATGTTAAAAAAATGATGAAACACGTCAGTGAAAGATTGTGTTCCCTGTGGGGCCCTTCCAGAGGGATCAGAAGTAGTCTTGAGAACTTCGTCCGTGTGATTTTTTTTTGGTGACCGCCCGGCATAATGTGTCTTTCAATAGACTTCGATGATATAGTGAAGATATCCTCGAGGGACGTTATTGACGACATACCGGCATAAAGTGATTCCAAGACGGACATGTGAATGATGTCAGGAAATCGGCGGTCAAAGTATTCTCCTCGAGTCGCCAATTTTGAAGAAGCAGTGACCGTAGCAGTCGTTTAATTCCATACCATTTGCCACTATATTTGCCACAGGTAATTTCATATGCTTCGAACACGATCGGCCTGCCATTTTGCCGCCGTTCGGTACCAACTTGTCAGTTTCTGGCACAATGGGCCACAATGAGTCCTCGGACATCGAGGAGCCTTAGTCAGGCATAAGACGACAAGTGAAATTTATCGTCCTCTCGGCCGCGAGAGCTATACATATCGAACGTCACCCCTTTTAATCTCTTTTGTGATGAACATGGAGATACTTATCATCATCGATCATGTCCCAGTAAGCTGCATAAGATAAACATGTCGACTGTGTGAGAATTCTAGAGGGCCATGGGTTTAAAAGTCGGGGCCCAATGACCGATGCTTGTCGGTCAATTATTCGGCCGTCTACTCAAGGGCATCATGATGGTGACTCTACATTACCATAATAGACGCCTGTCATATTCGGGGTCTTGACACTTATTGACAGGACCCGGAAAGACTAAAATCTGACCCAAGGGGTCGCGACAAAACTGGCGCCTTGGACCACTCGGGCCGTTTCACACACATTGTTCTAGCGGTGATCAAAAAAGGACGACACTCCTGAAATGTAGTGAAAAACCAGAAAAAAACCGACGATAATATAATTACAAACGACGCGTAAATACCAAACCATTCCAAGCATGCAGTAGGGGAGAAAAGAGAGAAAAACCCGCTCCGACGATGAATCCATCCTACAATCCAACTCCATCCACACAACCTCTACACACACGAACACGACAGTAACAGTAGTACAAATCTGAAAAATCAAAATAACCAAACGGTATGCTCTCCCTACCTCCCCACTCCAGCCCCACCCCCTCCAGCCCCCTTAGCCAACGCAGCTTGAGCTTGAGCCTGAGCCTGAGCCACCGCCGCAGCCATCTGCGCCGCCTGTCCTTGCCCTTGTCCCTGTCCTTGACCTTGTTGGCCTGCCCCCGGCTGCTGCTGCTGCGGAACCATCATCCTCCCAGCCGCAGCCGCCGCAGACCACCCATGATACCCCTGCGCAGCCTGCATATTCTGTAAATTATACCCACCCAAACCCATCTGCTGCATCTGCTGCATCTGTTGAATATAATACTGCTGCGCTGCCGTCGGGTTAGCTGGTGCTCCTGGGGGTTTAATCTGTCCTGCCCCTCCTGCTCCCTGTTGCTGCTGCTGCTGCTGTTGTTGTTGTTGAGCGAGGGTCGGATGATGCGGTTGAGGTGTCGGATGTCTCCCTGCGCCTCCTACTCCTCCCTGTTGTTGTTGGCCTTGTTGAGAGTGAGGAAGATGTTGCTGCTGCTGCTGAGCGGCATGTTGGGCCTGCTGAGCCTGTACTTGAGCCTGCGCCTGCAACATCTTCAACTGTTCCGCACTTATCCCATTCATCCCATTCATCCCATTTATCATCCCTGCTGCCCCATTCGCCTGAGCCTGAGCCTGCGCTTGAGCTTGAGCTCTCATGTATTGCTGCTGAAGCGCCATCAACTGTTGTTGCGTATACTGTCCTCCTCCTCCCGCACCAGGTCCAGGACCCTGAGCACCGGACGGAGCGGCAGAACCAGCATTAGCACGAGCAGCAGCAAGCGCTTGCAACTGTTGCGCATTAGGCATTCCTCTCATCCCCCCAGCACCACCAGCCATATTCATCATACCCTGTTGTCCACCAGCGGCGGTAGGATTACCAGGCGTACCCGCCCGACCGGCTTTGGCAAGTAACGATCTCTGATGCGCGAAGTACAGTTGTGAAAGCTGTTGTTGCTGCTGCTGAGTCTGAGCATTTGTTTGATTCGCGCCAGGCACCTGAGGAGGCTGCATCGTCCCTTGTTGACCAGGATTATTGTTATTGCTATTATTCCCCGCACCAGCCTGAGCAGCCGCCTTTAATCTCGCCAACATGCCTGGGTGGTTAAGAAGATGGGAAGGAAGTTGTCCTTGATGATTACTGGACGCTACAGCTGCCATTAACGCTTGTTGGTGCTGCTGCAGCATCTGCTGTGATTGAGCGTGCTGTTGAGCTTGTGGGTGACCGCCAGCACCACCACCGGGAAGTGCAGCATGTCCAATGACGGGAGTCTGTTGTACTCCTCCACCACCGGTAACGGCGATACCGACTCCGACGCCTTGAGGAACGGGTGTACGAGCTGTACGCGCCGGTCCAGGTTTCGGCGACACAGCATACTGCCGCGGTGTACCCTGCGCTTGCACAGATTGCACTTGCGGATGTGCGAGATTAGGCGTGGCAGAAGGCGCAGTCTGCTGGTGCGACAGCTGTGGCGTACGTGCTGCCATCTGCGCCTGTTGTTGCTGTTGCTGCTGTTGCTGCTGCACACCGGGATGAAGGTGAGGTTGCACCTGCTGTGGAACTACATGATGTTGGACTTGTTGCTGTGGAGGTTGTTGCGCATGGAGGTGAGATGGGGGCGGACTGGACTGTTGTCCAGGACGAGCGTGAGGATGAACGTTGGCATGGGTCATAATAGGCGTCTGTTGTGGCCGCGTAGAAGGCGGTCGATGCATCACTTGTTGCTGCTGCTGCTGTGGTGTCGGTTGTGGTTGCGGAGGAATACTCGTAATCGGGGAATGACGTTGCGGCGGCTGTAATTGCTGAGGTTGCTGAATCGGCGTCCGCGTTTGCGGTAGTTGCATAGGATTATGTTGCTGCGATAACTGGTGTTGTTGATGTATAGGTATAGGTGTTCGTGAACCCCGCACAGATGGCGGTCGAGGAGGTTGTGAGATTTGTTGAGGCGGATGTTGTAATTGTTGCTGAGAAGGTTGAATATGGTGATGCTGAACTTGTGGATGCGATGTAGGCGGTGGCTGCTGCTGTTGTGGTGGTGCTTGGTGAGGGACATTTTGATGAGAAACGGGAGTAGGAGCTTGGGGTATCGTTTGTTGTGGTGGTGGATGCACGTTTGGCGGGGAAGCGTGAGACTGAGGTGGTTGGGGCGGTGGTATGGGCTGTGGCGGTACATACTGCTGAGGCAGCCGTGAAGGTGGTCGAGGCGGAGCAGTGGGAGGATGCTGAGCAGGCGTCGGAACGCGTTTGGCTACCTCTGGAGACACGGAGCTTGGATACACCTGTTGGGTAGGAGGCGGAGGAGGATTCATCTGAGGATGTTGATGGATGAACTGATTAGTAGTTTGTTGGGGTGGCGGCATGGGTGTATTGGACTGAACGTATGCGGGGGTGGTGTAAGGTGCTTGAGGAGTAGCAATTTTTGTCGGCTGTGGTGTTGGTTTCTTGTCCACTGGTGATGCGGCGCTGGGTTGTGGAGGAGCAGGAGTAGTGGGTTGAGCTGTAGGTTGTGGCTGGGGAGCAGGTGGAGGTTGCGACTGGTTGAGGTACTGGGGACCGGAAGCTTGAGCTATAGGCGCTGGAGTCTGTGGCTTGGATCGAACCCTCTCCCGCATCATGTCCAGGAGGTGATAGCTAAGATAGTGGTCAATATAAGGAGAGTCGGGCATTGTACAGAGACGTACTTTGGACTGTGTAACTTGTGCCTTGGTGGGTTGGCAAAAGCCATGATCTTTGCTCGTCTGAGCTTCTCATGCTCATCGTCCTCTGGATCAAGTGCCACCGCTTTGCGTTTGAGAGAGTTGGGCACAGTCGGCGCTGTGACTCGTGAAATATGATTCACAACACGAGTGAGATGTGGATCGGGATCCAGACAGAGCGGAGGCGCAGTCGCTTTCTACGAAGAGAATAAATATAGGTGACAACCTGGAGCACTGGAATACATACGAGAATCTTGGATTCTACTTCGATGGCGTCGAGGTCTGTCCACCTGGCCCCATGTCTCTGGTAGAGAGAACAGATGTCGGCCCAGAGGGTCTCCGAGTTTGGTTGGAGGACGACACGTGTGCGTTCTGGGTTATCCGCAGACGTGTCCTTGTTCTTCTGCGGACGATAGTCGAGCAACTCGACGATCATACACCCTGAAACAATATAAGCTCGGAACGTGCGGGAATACAAACCAACGGACCATCATAAAACGGAGCCTTTGCAGCATCAAATAGGTCGAGAAAGTCGACGGGGATGCGATGTGCGCGAATATCATCGAGGATACACTGTTGGAACTAGTAAGCACATACGAACAAGTTAACAGGGGAAAGAGCAGCCGAACCGCGGTCGGGTTGTGGTAGAGAAACTTGGAGCCATTATTGAGGACCCAGTGTTCTGGATGAAGATGGACAGTGAACGACGCTGGCTGCGACTCAGTCCTTGCGAGCAGCGCGTCTACACTTCGCCTCCGGTTGCTCCCCGCCATCGTCGACGTAGTACAACTTCCTCATCTCAGCTGACTAAGCACATACTCATCCATCCCGTCACGTGCAAGAACAAGATAACTCTTCATGGACGCCCAACTCCGTGAGGTGCGCTATGCCTGCTGTCCTTGGATTCTACTAATATTCATGGACAGCTCATTCCGTTTCTGCGCGACAGAAATGTTCAAGTGCGCGCTCTGGCACTTGAAAATCTTGTCCCGCACACCCCTAAGGGTTCCCCGCACCGAAATATCTTTTTTGCAGGCTTGAGCGGCGGAGGTCTGCAGAAACCCAAGGAAAGTGACATTGTTAGAGATCTGAAGGTGCTATGTAGAGACCAGCTAGTGCGACTTTAACTTATCCTACATCGGTGTTTTTTCTAATTCCCTGATAGAACGTCGCTCACGATGCTTTCCGTGCGCTCGTCAATCTCTCCGATTCACCACTCACCATCTCTCCCTCTCCGAGCCTTCCTTCATCACTTTCCTCGTCTCATACATCATTGTGCGTAATCCACTTCCCATCCTTACCCAACTCCCTCACCCAATCTAACACCAGAACCCCCATGCCATTCTCGCCGATCTCGCCTCCATGCTCCTCTCCAACCTAACCACCTCCTCCGCCGCATGCAATATCCTCCTCAACCTCCAAATCACCATCATCCCAGACAAGCGTCTCCCCAACGGCGTATACACCGTTGACTCCCGATCCGCTTCTTGTCCTGCACCTGTACCTTATCCATCTGGGGTGAAATCTCTGTCCCAGCGTTACCTTTACTTGTCGATGCGTTTGTTCAAGGTGCTACGATCGGTGATATCAAGGATTTGGAGAAGAGGAAGAGAAAGGGAGAGTTACACTTTTTGGCTAATGTGTTTGCGAATTTGACTGTGGTGAGTATGAGATTACCAGACCGCTCAAGATTTTCATTGATCGTGTTAGTCGCCGATCGGGAGAAACTACTTTTTATCACCACAGCCTACAAACGTCCTCAAGCCAACAGAAAACCTCGCATACCCACTCGGCAAAATCATCGCTTTCACAGAACATCGCGATCACATCCGTCGTGGAGGTGTCGCTTCGACTATCAAGTACGTATCTCCACAAGATCTTATCTTATCTAACCCTGACCTGTTCTGCGTGTGGCGTAAAAGAAACTGCGCATTCCTCGCAACAGGCCATAAGGCCATTCTCAGCCCCGAATCTTTCCAAATCTCTGTCCCACCAAAAGATACAACTGCACCAGGAATAGACGCACTCCCTTACCTCTTACTCCCCCTCGCCGGTCCCGAAGAATTCGAGTTCGAGGTACGTCCATCTCCCACCCATGGTTGATTACATTATACGTATATGATTTTTAGGATCAAGAAAAACTCCTTGAACCCCTTCAATTCCTTCCACCTACCAAAACCCGCGAATCGGACCCTTTTATCCGTCTCACACTCATCGAAACCCTCCTTCTCCTCTGTCACACCCGTTGGGGCAGGGACTACCTCCGCTCGCATGGTGTATACGAGATCATTCGCGTAGCGCACGAACACGAACAAGTCGATAATGTACCCTCTCTCTATCCTCTTCTCCTTCCCGTTCTCATTCCCATTGTTTGGATATAGGTCTCAGAACACATAGAAAGACTAGTTCAGCTCCTTAAAGGTGACGAACCGGGTCAACCGTTACCCGAAGGAGAGGATATAGCGACGCTGGAGGTGGACGAGGAAAATCTCGACGTGGATAGGCCTGTGTATTTTAAACCTGTCACCAGTGCTGCTGGGAGTGCGTTGGCTCCTCGAATTCAAGCTGGGTCTCAAAGTGGGAAGGTGGAGGATGAGGATGAAGATGATCGGATTGAAGAAGTTTAATTTGTGATTATTATAGATTCATGAAATCACTTGAACTTGGAACACTGTCGGCAAGTGTCCCCCACACAATCGTGCCTCAGGAGAGGTGGTCTACCCCTTGTGATCGGCAGCCAGCCCACCCTACCTCGGATTAAATTCGTGGTATTTATTCTGTGCCCAGAGACTCTAAGTCAAGATAGCAACTTCAAATAGTGCCGACCCGAGCCAAAAAGACAAAAGTCTCGTAGTAGTATGTAGCATTCACTGCGTGCGTTTGAGCCATTCAACAGGTTTAGATCCTTCGAAAATCTCCAACAAGACTCCTTGTCCAGCGATTCTCTGCAACATTGCCTTCATCTCGTCTGTCCAGTCCACTGTAATGCCTTTGACCTCGATATGAAAGGTATCATTCTTTGTCAAACGTTTCTGAAGCATCGAAACGAGGGAGTCGCTATGTGGATGTTCGAATCTATGTACGGCTTCGGTTGGTTCAACTATCCCAATGTCCCCGCATTTGAAGTAGCCATCAATTGATATAGACCTAAGTCGAGGTAAAAACCATGATGCAGAGGTTGCATTTTCGGGAGGGGTGAGTCTGTTGATCAAATCGACTATAACGTCGAGGTTACAATTGACAAGTACAAGATGTTCCACCATGAGATTCGATTCGAAAAGCGAAGAGTAACTCGGCCAATCGGTCCCCTCTACACGATGCAATTCCAAGGTCGACAGCGTGGAGGGTAAACGTTTCAAAAATAAACATTCCCCCTCATGTCTCTCTCTCTGCCTATAGACAGGGATAATGTGTGGGTTAACGACCCGTAGTCGTCGTAATGCGGGCGTGTGCGCATGCTTCAGAAAGTAGTCGTCCCAGTCCTCCCTTCCGATCTCCCAGCTCAGGACTTCCAAGCGTTCAAACACAACAGGGGGTCTAGGAAGCTGGAGAAATTCATGTCTGTAGTAGAACGGATTGATAGAGCTGCTCAAGGAAATCTCGACCAACGACGACGGGTGTTGGAGGAACAGCTCGATGCAGGCATCAATTGGAATCCTTTTAAGATGGAGGCTTGTGAGTGATCTAGGAAGTTTGTGGGTGTGAAAAAGCCATCCGTTGAGGTTTATATGATGAAGAGAGTGACACTGGGTCAAGTCGAGTGGGGTTATGTCAGGTATGATCCATTCGATCGTTAGCTGGACAACACCTGAGAGGTTGCCCAGATGGTTGAACCATGCCTTTGCTAAAGGACGCTGCAGCGTGAGCGTTTTGATACGAGGGAAGCTTGCGATTAAAATTGGGTCTACAATGGGTGAGAAAAGTGTCATCTCATCCTCATGCATCTCATCCCAGGAGAAAGCAAGTTGCAGAGGAAGGGTCTTTGAGTTTTGGAGATGGAGAAGTAAGAGAGTACTAGGCGAGTCACGATCCTCCCGTTGCCACATGCTCATCGGGCAACAGAATGATGTCCATAGAGATGGAGTAGACCAAACTACCTCTCGCCACAGTAATGCAACGGCTCCCAATGTCGTCGGATAAAGGAATGGCCTGGTTGGTCGAGGTAAATCGTCTTCGAGCGGAAAAGGAACGGGAGGTGGCGCGGTAAACTGAAAGATTGAGGTGAGGACTTCCGTTGGGAGTTTTGTGAGTGACATTGGGGATGTTATAATTCTTTTGTTCGGGTCTTCGATTCCGAGATGACTAAGCAACGGAGCTGTTATCTGGGTGGTTGCGATGGATGAGGTGAAAACTATACGCCTACTATCAAATAGAACTTACTCTCTTTATGCCATGAAGGGAGCTACGCTGCTGGAAGTACAAGGCGCACTTATTGGTTCCCTGTCAGACCGATGGCTCATATCGTGAGCATGTTGCGGGACGTCATGTGCGATGTCACGAGAGGTGAGTGTCTGATATCTACTTACCCTCTCTCTAGACCTTCTTGGGTTCCTCAATATCAGACTATGATTCTAGTACAATCTCCTTCATCCAAGCCCGCCTCAAGGTAGCATCAGTCTGTAAGAGGAAACAAGAGAAAGGTGCTCGGCACCGCAACCATTTGACTCGGGCTATACTTGGTAGAAGATAGGTACATTCAGTTGGATGGCTCTGCGTGCAAAAATGAGCAATTGTAGTCTCAAGCTTGCGGAATGTAACGAAGGGCTGAATCTTTCTACAAATTGCGTTTTATCTGGCGCTCTTGGTAACGTTCCGGATTTTGACGTAAAATGTCAAACTGCCTCATTAACCCCAATGGAAACTGATACGACAACTAGTGCTGCGACAGCGATATCTACCGGTCAACTGGCAGACTATGGTTCAAGATTCTGAGGTCTCTCATCAACCCATGTCTAATTCATCCGAAATTGATACTGTCGATCTCACTTCATCGACTAACCCTTCTCATTTGGTCGAAAAGGACGCGTTTGCCTCAATTCTTGCCGAGGCTCAACGGCTTGAATCTCTCCACCTTTATATTGAGCGCTCTGAGCTCCTCCAACATCTCAACTCGCTGCGAGCAGTGACAAGAAACCTTCCTGCTGAGATTTTATCTCTCATCTTTCAAGACATATGCTCAGGGGAGCCCGTGGAGGACAACGCAGATGGAGAGGGTGATGAAGAGGATGAAGAGGACGAAGAGGATATAGAAGAGAGAGATGAAGAAGGCGAAGGGGAAAGTGAAGAAGAGGACTCAGATGAAAGTGGGGATGAATCAGACTCGGACTCGGATGCATTTGAGTTCTTGCCCCCATTCGTTGCTCTCCAGCTGAGTGCTGTCTGTGTTCGCTGGCGCAGTGTCGTGCAATCTACCCCGTCGTTGTGGGGTGAAGTCCATTTGGTACCCCTTCCCGGAGCAATTAACGAGGAAGCCGATCTCCTTTCACTCGTTCTGCGATTATCGAAGCAGCTCCCCCTTGTTATTTCCTTCGACTTCTCGCAAGTTCCGTCCAGGAATACAATTAGCAGCTCATACCCCGAGGGCTTGTTGCTGCACCCCTCCGTCGATGAGGCAATAGCTGAGAACATGCACAGATTCCAGAACTTAAACCTCTGCTGCCCGTCAACGACTTGGATATCAGCCATCACTCACTTATCCTCACGGTTGGTGAGGTTGAGGATAAAGACGTCATACCAACAATTGCCTCCGGATGATGGCATTGAAGACTTGTGTTTGGAGTCTTGCGTTGGCCTCCGTACCTTGGTTCTCGACAAGGTTTTCAACAAGATCCGCCTCCCGCTTAACCCAGCTATCACGGACCTTGTATTCAATCATATGCTATCGACTCGTGCTTTACAACTCTCTTCCGATGCCTTAATCTGGTGTCCGCACACTTCATCAACATTCCGATTGATTGGGAACGACCTGGAATGTCACCAGAAATCCCTGGATCAGACTATCAAACCCATAGTCCAATGCCAAATCCATCCCACAGGTCCTTGCGAGATTTTATCTGGCAAGCGCTATACGGAAATTGGAACCTTGCTCTCTTGCAGCGTTTTTATGCCCCAACGCTCGTTATAATGGGCTGGATGTCTGCCGGAGACTTTGGTAATTTTTGACCTGACAAAGAACCTCTTCAAATTTTTATTTCCCGCCTCCCGACGAGTTTGAAGAGGTTTGACATAGATGCGAACATGTTGTTCAAGGAGGTTCTCTGTTGAGTCTCATCCCCCAACAGATTCCAATTCAACATCTGAGCATCATGCTCCACTTTCGGCACAACTGGCTTGCGGACATTATAACCGAACTTCGTTCAGTCACGAATCCCGATGGCAGCTGGAGTATATTACTCCCCAAGTTACGAGTATTATCAATCGGTACTTCATATTTTCGGATAGAGGGAAGAGATGTCGAGGATCAACTTGATGACCTGGTTGATATGTTAGAGGAGAGACCGAAACACATCAATGGCGCATCGGATGGGATGCTTCTCATGTTTTTCGTTTGTGTACCAGGGAATGAGACCTGTAAGGGGCGGAGGCGAGGACGATGCTTGGACTTCAATGAAGGTTTACAACAAAGATTGAGAAGATTGATGCCGAAACTCAATCTGCTGGTAAATGGTGAAGAGGTCTCATGGCTTCATTGATAATTCCCTTTTGTTGTATGTAGTTGCATCGCCAAGGAAACTTGCTTCCAGTTCATCCAAATTATGAGATGTACCAAATGTCGTACTACTGTCCTTATTTCTCGAGGAGTGGTATTGTTATCCAACCATCGTCACATGCTCGGCGTGGAAAACAGAGACAGTTAATTCTAGGAGGGGGAAGTGGGCGTGTGAGTCACAGGGTGAGGAGGTACGGTTGGAAGGGCAGACGAGGGCGAGGGTGGATCTTTTGTAGACTGCTTCGGGAAATCCTGGTCCGGAGGAGAGGGTATTGACCGAGCGGTTATTGAGCCTTTGTGTACGTCAATGGGTCCATCCTTCGTACTCTTGCGGTGCAGAGTAGCCTTCTCCGTCAACTCCGTGCTATCCTCTTTCTGCTGCTCTCGCAGACTAGCCTCCAACCCGGAACTTTGCACCACATGAGCGAACCCGTACTTCCGCAAAGCATCTATTCCGCTTTCCATGATACGGGGTTTGTCTGCCGTCTTCTCCTGCTGTCTCGGCTTCCTTCGACCCTTTCCGCCTTCTGGTCGCAGTATTAGAGGGAAGCGCTCAACAGCTATACGCATAGCTGCTTCAAACATGGTTGGCGGTACAGTTGGAGCTGGTGTGGAAAAGGTTTCTACGATCTTATTTCCACGCCTTCGATGAGTGGCCCGAGTAGTGTAAAGCGGGATGTTTGAGTGGAGTTTATTCGAGTTCAAACGAATGAAAGTATTGTCGCCTTGGTCTATGAGAAGTATCTCAGAATGAAAGAATCAAAATAGAAGAGAGGGAAGGCCTACAGTGAAAGGGTATCGTGATATCGTTATGGAAAGTGATTTGAGATTCATTGCCTCGAGGAATCCCTCTTTCTCCTGGGGAATATTTAGATAAATTGCGAACATAAGACAGAATCACCTACGTATTTTTCGCCATTCTGTCGAAGAGGTCTGGTACACCAAGCCAGCAGTTTCATTGGGGTCAGCAACGCGGCAGTCAACCTATGGAACCTTGAGCTATAAACAACAAGGAGAGTAAAGCGGCGCACATGGTGTTCATGTGTTCTGATCTTCTGTAGGCCTATCCACCAGCAACAGAGTTGAGGCTCATTATCCGTCCAATGGAAAGTATTCTGAGGTGCATAGATGAGTTTGAGCTGATGTGTACGCCAGTCATTGACTGTCTTTTCGATGGTCGGGAAGTCTATATTCAGGAGTCTCGGGTGCTGTAACTAGAGAAGGTGTGAGTCTCGCACAGAAAATATATATATATACGATACCCACCAGATCCTGCACGCGCACATAACCATCCTTCCTAGCTCTTAATCCTTGGTTCTTAGCGTGTTCCAGGAGCCAGGTAACCGTATTCGCAACCCGTATTGGACGCTCTTCCCATCCGAGGGTTTTGGGGCGAAACTCTTGTGACGGGTCTCGAAATGTTTTCTTGTATATGTTAAGAGTTCTCGTAAAATTGGAGGGACTTGTAGAAGGTTTTGGGAGGAATTTGATGGCGTTCATGAAGGGAAACGTGATAGACGCGTGACACAGACATTTGAAGTTGAGATACAAATCAAGATAAATATGCGTACATAGTCTCGTTCTCCGCTGCTGAATCTCTAAAAGCAATACACAATATGGTCAATGATTAATAAAGCCCCCGGAATCTGTACAATACATGTCATTTTATTCGTACCGACAATTTCCGGAAATTCTAGTAGTGTTAATATCAGGTCTTTGCTCTCACCGATTCTCAACTCACGCGCTAGAATTACCTATGGTTTAGTGGCAAATATTAAGCGGCTAATACGGCAACGGTACTAGAAAAAGCCCGGTTTCCACAAAATGAGCTGCGGGAATAACCCGGTGCATGTGGTAGGAGAGGCCACGGCTATTCATACGGTCCAGGTTGAGTTATATCAGACGCCACAGTGGAAACAAGTTTACATGAGCTTCTGACATCCTTCGGAATTCATCGACCAATGCTTAGGCATGCAGCATGACCGGCTATATCCACGAGTTCCTATGGAAGGTTGAGCAGCATTTCCCCGGAACTTCTGATCGACAAACATTTGATGGGAAGGGATATTGTCAAGAGTGGTTGTTATTAAGAGACAATCGGCGGTGAATGGAAGAAACAGACAGCCGTTCTGCACGGCCTGTTGATCGAGAAGAGGAGCGCTGCTTCCACGACGTTTACTACCCCAGGAAATTTCTTCACCCAAAGGTACAGACGGGGCATCGTGATTAAGGACGGGAGAAACTGCCACCGATAACTTACTACCCTAAATTTTCTGAAGTTGGTGGCCGAGGGGCCTCAGAAGAGTTCCATGCTATGCCTAGAAAGAAGTAATAATATCTCGCCATTTGTGCAGTGTGATGCTGGCTCAGGCGCCTAAAGTTTGTATTACTCCTGCGAGTCCCATGGGGAAGTCAGCGGTTAAAACCGAGATTTGGTCCAGATAAAACATAGAATCTCCCCGCAGAGCCTTATGATTTCCGCGACCAGGAAAATAAGAGGCTTGTATGCAGGTAGTACACCAACTGCAATGCGGAAGAAGAGAACATCAAGTGAAATGAGTGAAGGCAGTGAGTAGTCTGTGACCTGATTCATATCTAGCGCCCGTTCTAGCGCCTTGTGCTCATTTCAGAACGCGATTGCCACGATGAGCTGCCCGATATGTCAAGAACTGACGTCAACTGGAGGCGAGCTTTCCTACCGAAGCGCTTCCAGCGTAGAATAGCCTGGCACGCTGAAACCGTGCATAGAAGCTCATGTTGGGCGTAAAGTCACTGTACCTATCCAGGATCTTCACCTATACTAGGAGGATGGGATCTGCTGCATGAATTCACCTTTGTATATCTTGACGACGAACCTTGAAGCTATAATCACAAGAAATTGTAAAATCAGGGGTTCTGGGCTTAGTAGGCCTAGCTAAAGAAACCAACGCGTCTATTTCGGAATGTGTTGTATCATGTACCGACTGAGCCGCAAGAATAAGAGAAGAAGTCGTGCGGAAAGAATGTGGCAAGAGTCTAGTTTTAGACATGATGAGATTGCTTGTCAGAACTGCGTGACTGTGACTGTGCGAGCGCCAAAAATAAATGATTTATTCTCTCTCCAACAAGATGGAGAGCTGTGCAATTGCTCGCCACCCTCTGGACCATGTCCACTGTTGACATGACTCCATCCTCTTCATCCTGGCGGCACATGGCTTCCACCTCATCCAGACTTTCTTCTCTCAAAGGTCTAATAAATCATTCAGTTTCCTCGACCAATGTTGTCGGATCGCTATCCCGTGCGGCGAATGCTGTGGGCGCGACTGAGGAGCGGAGACAATCCTGGCGTACCTGGGCGACGCAGAAGATACGGGGGAAAAACCAACCAGGAAGCTCAGCTAATGAAGTTTTGACCCTGTTCCCTGGCTGGGCTGCCCGGAGATATGCTGTGAATGAAGGCTTGGCCGCAGACAATTCCGGCCAGCCAGTTCCGTTCAAGATTGACGTATTTGTATCTGGATATGCAGTCAGCCGTCGCTCGAAAGAACAGGCTACCCGGTCCCAGCGTGCATTCTTGCGTCTCGCTAAAAGTGCGTTTTCTTATTCATCTGTCGAGGCTTCTCTTAGGCTGACAATGGATTATAGGTTTTGCTGCACTACCTAGAATTATAGATCATCAGTTGCCTCCTGATAGCACCCCAACAGGGGAGTCGCTCAGTCAGGTTAACATTCCACAGGTATCGGAAGAATTTCGAGTCCTCGATCAGCAGTTCCAGGCTCTGGGGTATGACGATTCGGGATCTGAGAATGAATCCGAATCTGACACCTCCCCCACGACTTCTCAACAATCTTCATTCTCCTCACCAACACTTCCTCCCAAACAACTTGATACCCCTTCTGACGTTCTCCAAAAACTACATTATAATCTCGAGTCTCGACTACAACTTTTCTGGTCCTCAACACTCCCTTCGCGAACTGTTCGACTACACCTCTTCGCTTCGCCACGCAATCCATCGACTAATCACCCCACAAACGATCCAGACGCGTTTGAAAACCAGCCTCTCGCCTCACAGGATGTTGAAACAGGTGTCGACGGAAGCTTCAACGCGAAGCTCTGTATCGATTGGGAAGACCTATGTCAGCACCCAGGTGGCGTCCACATTGCCTATTGCGAAATGTTTGAGGAGCATGACTTGGTGGTAGTGGCTGAGCTCCTTCCCCCACCACCCAATTCGTTGAGAGAAACCTCTTCTACCTCTACGCCTACCCTAGCTTCTTCACCGCAAGTAGTTCCATCAACTTTCCCAGCACCCCCGTCCCAGCCGCAAGCTAGCACTTCACACCTCCATGCACATTCTCATTCGCATTCACATCATCACCATCATCCGCACTTGCATAATATCGTCACAGCTATTCCCAATCTCACCTCGTCACATCCATTTCCCTCACTTCCCTCGCTTTCCCGCCTCTTGACACCGACGAGAACGCGCACCCGCACTACCATTCCTATCACAAATTCTCCTATACGCGTCATTTCTGACATTGATGATACTGTAAAGCATTCAGGAGTGACAGAGGGAGCGAGGATAGTATTTCATAATGTGTTTGCAAAGGAGTTGAAGGATGGGGTAATTCCTGGTATGGGAGATTGGTATACCAGCATGTGGCAGAAGGGGGTCCGATTTCACTATGTTGTGAGCATTCTCTTTATGAATGATCCCTAACTGGACTTGCTAACAACCGCGTAGAGTAACGGGCCATACGAATATCTCTCTCTCCTTCATGAGTTTTTCGAAATCTCAAAGCTCCCACCTGGTCCGTTAATATAAATCAATTCCATCGCAAATTTCTACTCACGTCAGCTTGACAATCATTTTCATAGGCTCAATCAAGCTTAAATCATACGCGGGCAGGTCCCTTTTTAGTGGCCTCCTTTCAACGCCAGCTGCGCGTAAACGAGCGGGAGTGGTTGATATTCTGAATTCGTTGCCTTCTTCAAGATTCATTTTGATCGGTGATTCCGGGGAGCAGGACTTGGAGCTGTACGCTGAGTGAGACCCATTCTCTTGACCACCGGATTCTCTGTGGTCTGACCATACGATTCATCCAGCCTTGCAAAAGAGAGGCCAGAACAGATACTCGCAGTTTTCATTCGCGACAGTGAAGAAGCACTTTACGAGCCAATAGATGATCCGACAGGCTGGAATGGGATCGGCGCCAATACTCCTTATCAAACGGGTTCAGCTGGAAATACTGATGTTTTGGCTACTGCATCAAGTCCAATATTAACGGCCAGCAGAGGTGAGCCGGTACTATCACGACCTGGAAAGGCGAAGCGCGCATTTTCAGATACATTCGCCTCTATGCGAGCGAGTGTATCAGGGAGATCCCCGGACGGGTTACTGCGAGAGGAACCCTCGGGGGACGAGTCAATTGACACACCCAAGCCGCAGCATCTTCCTACCTTCACGTTCTCACCCCAAACACCTCATGCCGCGATATCCTCCTCACCGTCTACTGCCTCCTCTCTTTCCTCTGCGTCTTCCACTTCATTGACGTCTTCCCCCGTGACCTTGACACCCGCTTCCGGATATATCACAACACCACCTGCCCCCGTCTCTCCTCCTAGTGTCCCTACTTCCGTACCGGCCTCCTATTCAAATAGCGCAACTGGCTCAAGGAGGTCCGAAACGAATTCGTTCAGTTCATCGCAACCAAACAGGCCACATCCTCAACGGCATGCATCTTTGAGTTCTAGATCCAAATTGATAAAACTAGCGCCACCCTCACATGCAGACACTCTGCCTCCGGCGTCGCCTGCAGTATACTACAAACCAGAGTCTAGTCCCCGATACATCCCCCCTCCAGGGCCAAGCAGCAACAATGGAAGGCACGGATCTCTTGGTTTCGGCTCTGGTGGGATGAGTGGTGGATATATAGCAGAAGGCGCGAGTAGTGGAAGTAGTAGTAGTAGTTTGGTTGGTGGAGGCAGATTGTCGGAGAGCGTTAGTGAGAGGAAGAGGAATGATTTACAGATGCGGGTGAATAGAGCACGAACGCAGATGCCGAGTAGTATTAGGTTGAGGGTGTTCAGAGATCCGAGTGAGTGTGCGAAGGATGTGGATTTATTGTTGCCTAGGGCTTGAGCCTGCCCATGGTTTGTATGTATCTAGGTATATGATCGAGCTTGTGATTTCCTTCATATAAAGTCACTGTATGATTATGTGATTTGTTGATATGTCGATATTCTATAATTAGTTATTTACTACTAACCTCAAATTTGGACTCAGCTTGAGCGCTTGTACTTCAACCTGCCATCGCTGGACTAGACACTCAACACTGAAGTTTGACTTTCGCCTCAATCCTCTACACTCTTAGTTCGACGGCTACTAAAATTTGCTCTATTTCGTGGTGAGTACTACCTGTTCCGTAATCTTAATGCACATACTTATGCC
Source organism: Leucocoprinus leucothites (assembly GCA_013368445.1). Lineage (NCBI taxonomy): Eukaryota > Fungi > Basidiomycota > Agaricomycetes > Agaricales > Agaricaceae > Leucocoprinus > Leucocoprinus leucothites. The sequence goes on along the minus strand of JAACJO010000002.1, from coordinate 2,426,853 downwards.
CCATTAGCCTAGGGGTTGGCTCTGAACGTTGAACTTCGGACATTTCCTTTTCATCAAACGATCTCATGCAACCATTTCGACATTACAATACACAAATGTCGCGACAGACACGACGTTCTACTGAATCCCCTATCAAAGCCCTCCCCCTTGAAGCTCTTTTAGCTATCTTCTTGCTGACCGCTCCACCCCCCGTAACTTTTCACGCTTTCATCCAAGAAAATTTTCATGACGAAACAAAATTTCGCTATCCTGGAACTCTCGGTGCAGTATCGAAATACTGGCGCGACATAGTCGTGTCAACACCGTCCTTGTGGACGTCACTGCGATGGAAAGAAGGGATGCACAATCCATTATTGGTCTCGCTTCACGTCACGAGGTCCCAGACACTTCTCATCCACCTCTCGCTTTCTTTCGACAATCGCTCGCATCTTCCCAGCTCAATTTCCCTTGTTGATCCCTCAGTTGATCCCGTTTTGCTTCCCAACATGTCAAGGATAGCGACTCTTCTTTTGTCCCAACCACCGAACATGTGGTTTGACCAGCTGGATAAACTGTCATCTACCACTGCTATGGCCATCTCCTGGCCCTCGGACTCCTCCAGACCAGATGAGGAGGTGCCGTTGAACAAATGCCGTTCCCTCCGCAAACTGAGCCTCTGCCGCGGAGAAGATGGGAAATTTGAACGAGTCTTCTACAAAATACCTCGTTCTCTCGAAGAATTACACTTGACCGCAATCCCATTGGACACTGTTATCAAGCTCCTCCTTATGAGCCCAAACCTCGTCGAGCTTTCTACCCGTTACATCGGTCCTCCTCATCAGAAATTAAATGATGAAATCTCCCGATGGTGGTTCAGTCAACCATTTGTTCTCGAACGCCTTGAAGGTCTCACATGGGATCGTAGTGACGATGATTGGGCTAGCCGTATGTTTTCAAAAGCCTCTACACCCAAGTTACAGCGACTTTGCTTGGCCGGTCCGGGCCTGCACTGTATCCCGATTCCACCAACGGAGGGAGAAAACCAGTTCCTTGAACGCCTCCCAGGGTGCCTTTCAACTTTGGAACTTGATTCCACGCAGGTTTTTTCCCCATCAGATTCGCCCCTCTTCAATTGCCATTCCATCGAGAGTCTCACCCTGCGTCGTGTTGAAGTCGAGTATGTCGCGGATGTGTTCAAAGGACTCATTCCTACTCAAACGCAGAAGCGTTTTCCTAACTTGAAGAGTCTGTCGGTTCTGAACATCGGGTACCCTCATAGGCACACGGGCGAAGAGATCTCACCAGGGTACCTTGAACCACTGGTCACGATGCTCGAAAAGAGGCTGGCGAAGGGAGATAGATTTTGCCTTACCCTTTCGGGTTGTGTGATTGATTGGACGCCTGTGATTCAAGGAAAACTCAGAAATTTGAGGGCCAAGGGGATTCAGTTGGAAATCATTGAAGGATCCGCTCTAGCCGACTGGCTTGAGTGAGATGGGCCGTGTTTCCGTGGCCTCCGAGCCACATGTATCCTCAACACTTATAACGTTCAACAATCTTTATCAAATTAACTTTCCCTCTATCATATATCACTTTAAACTGTATATACGGCTTGCATAATCTAAACTGAAGTTTAAAAAATGCTTGAAAACTGAGCACTGAACATGCTACGCTGAGTGTAGAGCGCTGAAGACTGGTGAAAACCTCACTATGCCCCTGTTAGAATAGCAATCCGAGGATTATCCTCGTGAATTATTCTGAGTTTAAATTTCATATATTATTGTTACTATGGTTTTATGTATATATACCTGTAGTCTACATTTCTGTACCCCGCTCGTTTGCCCTCCAATACCACCGTGTTCGCCCAGCATCGAGTCCCTTCAACAGCCCCGTCAATACATGAGGTCTAAATGGTATGAGATGAAGTGTTATACCGGTACATGAGTCTATGAACATCAAGGAAATATGCAACCGTTGCCCGCTTCATGACCTCACCTCCTGAACCTGATGGCCTGATAGATGACATCGAAATAAGCAGGAGTGAACAACATGCACTCTGTGTTGGAAGTTTGTTACACGTCTTTCCTCTTCCCGACCTCCGGCATCCCCTTGCTCGCACCAGTTGACTTTTACTTTCCCTCCTTCACCGCCTACGCACTCAGATTTCCATGCCTCTGTTTATCGAGGGTAGTTTTAATCCAATCCAGGGAAATACCACCTGGTTTCATTTGGCAGATAGCCGGAACTCTTCTATTGCCTATTCAACTACGAGGTTGGTTCTCAATCCATCATGGAACCAAGTCAATATCTTCTCAAAGTAGCAATTTGACGAGGGTCAGGCGCCAACGTCCAACATGAATAACTCCCCTGCACGATTTCCCAGAACAATTAACCCCATGGATTCGCTCAAAACGTAGCGAGTAATGCCCTCTAGGAGGAAGAATGACTCTTTACAGATGCGAGTGAATAGAGCACGGACGCAGATGCCAAGTAGTGTCAGGTTGAGGGTGTTCAGAGATCCGAGTGAGTGTGTGAAGGATGTGGAATTTGTTGTTGCCTAGGGCTTGAGCCTGCCCATGGTTTGTATGTATCTAGGTATATGATCGAGCTTGAGATTTCCTTCATGTAGAATCACTGTACAATTATGTTATTTGTTTGTACAACGATATGTCGGCATCCTATAATTAGTTATTCACTACTAACCTCAAACCTGGATTCAGCTTGAGCGCCCGTACTTCGACCTGCCATAGCTGGACAAGACGCTCAACACCGAAGGTTGACTTCCACCTTAATCCTGTGCACTCTGAACTTGCCAACTACTAAGATTTGCTCTGTTTCGTGGCGAGTGCTGCCTGTTCAGTAATCTTTAACGCACATACTTACACTCCATTAGCCTAAGAGCTGGCTCTGAACTTCAGACAGTTCGTTTTCATCGAGCAACCTTATGCAACCATTTCGACATTACAATACACAAATGTCCCGACAAACACGACGCTCAACCGATTCCCCTATCAAATCCCTCCCTCTTGAAGCTCTTGTAGCTATCTTCTTGTTGACCGCTCCACCCCCGGTGACTTTTCAAGCTTTCGCCCAAGAAATACTTCATGACAAAACAGAATTTCACTATCCTGGAACCCTCGGTGCAGTATCGAAATACTGGCGCGACATAGTCGTGTCGACCCCGTCCTTGTGGACGTCACTGCGATGGAAAGAAGGGATGCACAATCCATTATTGGTCTCACTCCACATCACGAGGTCCCAGACACTTCTCATCCACCTCTCGCTTTCTTTCGATGATCACTCGCGTCGTCCCCGCTCACCTTCCCTTGTTGATCTCTCAGTTGATCCCATTTTGCTTCCCAACATGTCAAGGATAGCGACCCTTCTTTTGTCCCAACCACCGAACATGTGGTTTGACCAGCTGGATAGACTGTCATCTACCACCGCTATGACCATCTCCTGGCCCTCGCACACCTCCGGACCAGATGAGGAGGTGCCGTTGAGCAAATGTCGTTCCCTCCGCAAGCTGAGCCTCTGCCGCGGAGAAGATGAGAAATTTGAACGAGTCTTCTACAAAATACCTCGTTCTCTCGAAGAATTACACTTGACCGCAATCCCATTGGACACCGTTATCAAGCTTCTCCTTATGAGTCCAAACCTCGTCGAGTTTTCTACCCGTGGCATCGGACTCCCTCATCATGAATTAAATGACGAGATTTCCCGATGGTGGTTCAGTCAACCATTTGTTCTCGAACGCCTAGAAGGTCTCACGTGGGATCGTAATGACGACGATTGGGCTAGCCGCATGTTTTCGAAAGTCTCTACACCCAAGTTACAGCGACTTTGCCTGGCCAGCCCAGGCATAGACTATATTCCGATTCCACAAACAGAGGGAGAAAACCAGTTCCTCCAACACCTCCCAAGGTGCCTTTCAACTTTGGAACTCCAATTCACGCAGGTTTTTTCCCCATCAGATTCGCCCCTCTTCGCTTGCCATTCCGTCGAGAATCTCATCTTGCGATGTGTTGAAGTCGGGTATGTCGTAGATGTGTTCAAGGGGCTCATTCCTACTCAAACGCAGAAGCGTTTTCCTAACCTGAAGAGTCTGTCGGTTCAGGACATCGGGTATTTCACTAGGAAGACGGGCGAAGAGATCTCACCGGGGCATCTTGAACCACTGGTCCCGATGCTCGAAAAGAGACTGACGAAGGGAGATAGATTTTGTCTTACTTTTTCGGGTTGTGTGGTTGATTGGACGCCTGTGATTCAAGGAAAACTCAGAAATTTGAGGGCCAAGGAGATTCAATTGGAAATTATTGAAGGATCTACTCCGGTCGACTGGCTTGAGTGAGATGGGCCGTATTTCCGTGGTCTTCGAGCCATATGAATCCTCAACGCATGCAAGGCTCAACAACTTTATTAAATAACTTTCCCTCCATTATACATCGCTTTAAACTACGACTTGCATAATCTACACTGAAGTTTACAAAATGTTTGAAAACTAAGCACTGAGTATGCAATGCTGAGCGCAGAGTGCCGAAGGCTGATGAAAACCTCCCTATGCTCGTCAATACATAAGGCCCGAATGGTGTGGGATGAAGTGTATACTTATGTGCGCATGAGCATCAAAGAAATATGCAACCATTTCCCGCTTCTTAACACTACTGTCCCTCACCTCCTGATCCTGACGGCCTGATAGACGAGATCGAAGAAAAGCAGGGTTGAACAACACGTTCTCCGCGTTGAGTTTGCTACGCGTCTTTGCCCTTGCCAGTACCAGTCGACGTTCCTTTTCTCTTTCGCAAACCGTGAGCTTGTCCTAAACCCATTCCATTCTCCCAAAGCTTCCAACCAACATTATCATCCCTGTCAGCTTGTTGATAGCCTGACCGACGATGTTCGCCTAAAAAGAGAAGAGGTGTTTCGGCGGAAGGTGTTCATCACATCTGGGTATGTCACCACCGTCCATAGTTTGGAATTAGTATCCAAGCATCACAGATATCCAGGAATGCTATTAAATGACTTCGTATGGTCCCATTAACAAGCTCCCGGTGGAGCGCCTCGCTTGATTCTTTACCCTTCACCGCTCAGATACTCAGATCCCCATGCCTCTGTTTATCGAGGACAGATTTATTCCAGGCAAATACCACCTAATTTCATTTTGGTAGATAGCCAGATCTCTTCTATTGCCTATTCAACTACGAGGTTGATTCTCAATCTACCATGGAGCCAAGTCAAGGTCTTCTCAAAGGAGCAGCTTGACGAGAGTCAGGCGTCAACATCCAACATGAATAACTCTCCTGCGCGGTTCCCCAGAACAATTAACCCCATGGATTCGCTCAAAGCACAGCGAGTAATGTCCTCTGCTTGATTCAGCTTCAGGATGACAAACAAAGGCATAGACTCACCTCGCAAATCAGGAGAAGCTATGGAGAACACAGGAATCCTTTCAATCTCTTTCGGTGGCTCTCCGGGTATCGTCTCGTCATCCGTCGTTCCAGGTCTGCTCCAGACATGAACCTCTCTCGTGGTGCTTCCCCGGATACGCTCGACCCACACAGCACGCCTGCCCTGTGAGCCAACTGCGTATGCGCTTACAAACCCTCGTGAACTAGGGTTCATTACGGACCGAAAAGCATGTCTTGCCTCGTTAGTAGGCGTTGGAGATGGCGTCAAGAGGTCTGGCTCCGGTAATAGGCGAGAATAATGCGACGCAAGTTGAGCGGTCAAGGGATAGATACCTGGAAGAGTTATGGTGAAGTGTGGCGGTTGTTCGGGCAGGGCTTGGAACCGAATGGAATAGTGGAACAACCCTTGCAAGACGTCGTAGGCGAACACTTGAAACTGGATGTCGAAAATGTCGCCGACAGCAACAGTAGGCTGAGTAGGATTGGAGACTTTGACTTCTCGAAAGGTAGTATTCTGGAAGAGATGTTGAGAGATTGGTGTGGCAGTAATTTCGTGTTGTGTAGTGTTCAAAAGGCTATCCAAACTGTGTACCTCGAACGATCGAGCCTTGAAGACGAACACGTAACGATGGAATACCCGAAGTTCAAGGGTTGCGTTCCACTAGAGTACCTATTAGGCCTGCGACGAGCAAGTAAAGAGAGGAGATTACACACCATGTCCTCAAGATCATCAGAGTAAGGCGATAGAACAAGTATATCTCGACTAGGTTTGTTGCTGATATCAACAAGATTGATAGCGCTTCCACGAGATAGAAGAAGTATGTTATCATGGAAACTAATTGTACGGATGATTTCTGGCTCGTTCAGCCGAACAGATGTGAGGAGCTTGAAAGAAGAATTTGCTTTTAGGGCAACTTCGTACACACAGCAATAAGGTTTTGTTCTTCTCAAGAAGTCAATGATATTGTTAGATACTGACAGCAGAAACTCACGTAGGCCGCATGTTCAATAGAACGATCAGCTTCTCTCCACCATCCGAAACTTGAGCTGCACAAGAAGTCCATCTCGCTCTATTCTCATGCTCATCCACCAGTTTGGCGCAGATTCTGATTCTTGAATTCGTGCTCAAAGAACCAGGTGGCGCCATCGGGTCCGACACAGTATCCCACAAATATGCCAATCCTTCTGCGTAAACAACCAACAACCATCGATCGATGAATATTTCTAGCCAGAGAAGCATGTCGCCTTGCCGGGGCTGCACTCTGAATGGGACAGGCCGTGCTTGTGGCCATGCTTGTGCTACGCGATGGGTGGCTAACACAGCACGTTCGAGATCTACTGAAGAGAGGGGCACAGAGGAGGAGCTGGCGGGATTGAGCCATGGAGGAACGGGGTATTTCAGGCGCTGTTTTGCGAGCAAAGCGTCCCAGACGGATCTATCCTGCGATATCACCTGAAGTCTTTTACAAGACTGGAAATGAAAGTTAAGTAATTGAATTGGTTACGACGTGGGCGGTACCTGCCGTATCCTTGCGACGTCATGCAGTTCGAGTAGAGAAACGATCTTGAGTAGTATTTCGGGAGGAAGATTAGAGAAAGATAACATGGTTATGGGAAGAAAGAAAGCTATTCCTGGAATTCTAGTACTGCCCCACCAAATTGGAACGGAGAATGATTTAAGTTTGTTGGTGTTGACAGTGATGCAGGGTCGGTGTAACAAGTGCCCACTTGTATAAACAACGTTCCTCCCGCTTCCACATACTTACCGCCACTCACTCTCATGCATAGGCGAAACAAATACTCACAGCAGATAGAATTTGAGGAGCTCGCGCGCGTATACCCACCTCTACTGGATCAGTACGCGCTGTCCATGTAATTTATTTCTCCCACTGAAACTGACTTTCTTTCCCATCAGTCTCAAGCCTGCCCACCCGCCCTCGCGTCGAAAAACGATTGACTTTCAAGATGCGGACGCGCAGAGGTAGGGATAACATTCTTTACTGCTGGAGATTTCTGATCATGCCCTGGTATAGTGTAGATGTTTGACACAGGCTCTTTTATACCGCGATTTCGGACTGCACCTCACGTTGCCCGACGATCGGTTATGTCCACCAGTACGTAATTGGATTGATATGCTTTGTTTAAGCTTTTCCCGCTAAAGTTTGTCGGCCGCCAGGTGCCGAATAGGTCCTCCGATTTTCTCTGGCAGTATCCAATGTGTGGCTGAACTGTTTGGCAGACTTAACTATGTCCTCTGGATCCAGGATATCATGAGGGCGCATCGCTTTCTCTTCCGTGAAGACGTACGCACAGTACGCGGAATTGACATGTACGTCCTAAATTTCTCAGGGTGAACGGAATTAACTCTTGGTTTCAACGTAGTGGAACAGGTGCATCTGCCATTTACCCTCTTCTGGCTTGCAAAATGGAACCAGCTTGGGACTTCATCGCTACAGGTGAGGTCGATGAACGTGCCCTTACCTTGCTCTTACTTGAACACATGCCCCAGAAATTGACAGCAAATCATTTAACTGTGGAGAAAGCAATATCCAGGACAACAACCTCGGGGAGCGAATCAGGCTCATGCGAGCTTCCTCAGACAAACCAATACTATTTCCTTTTGAGAATTACTCGGGACCACCGTAAGCATAGTAAACTCCCAACTCTCAACATCAGTTCTTACTGCCTTCAGGTTCGATTTCACCATGTGTAATCCACCGTTCTACACTAGTAGAGCAGAAATCGCCCGTTCAACCGAGTTTAAAGAACTTCCTCCTAGTGGTGTACGTGGCCTCTCTTGACTTTGCGAACATCTACGCATGTTATTTCGTTGCAGGTTTGTACAGGTGCGGATACCGAAATGATTTACCCGCCCGGCGGAGAGGCCGCGTTCGTTGGCCAGATGGTTGATGAGAGTGAACGCCACGGAGCGAAATGCAGGTAACGCGATCTACTTAGCTTTGTAGTTCCTCGAATTCACCAGATACAAGATGGTTCACGACTATGATAGGTAAAATGTCAACAATGTCCGAGATTATCGTCATGCTCCGTAAGCGCTCCGTGAGTCGATTGTAGCTACTTATCTGTACAACTCAAACCCAGATGCTAGATTCGGACATACGCGATAACAGAGTTTGTCCAGGGACAAACTCGCCGTTGGGGAATAGCCTGGTCGTTCACAAACGAACATCTTCCTGATGTAAGGGTATCCCATGAATATCAACAGCAATAGAGCCCTCGGTTAACTGTATCTTCATCTAGTCCTTTGGGCGTCTTTCGGTTCATCCAAATAATGCTTTGCATTCTCTACAGCCACCACGGAACACCCTCACTAGTCAATTTCAATTGTCATTTACCTCCATTGATGCTCAGTACCTGCAAACCTCGCTCCTTGGTATTTGTAGTCTAGCCCGCGTCGCCGCAAGTGAACGTCCTATCATTCTCGAAGAGGAAGATTTCCCAAAAGCGTCCTCCTTTCCCACTTTCCGCTTGAACCCAGTTCTGGTTCAAGCGCACGCCAACACTTGGTCACGCCGAGCAAGGCGGAATCTAGACCAACCCCAGCCCGGTGAACGCGAGGGATCTATTACGCCTCAAACAAGCGTCACTTTAATGTGCAGTATGCAGTGGCTCTTTGATTTCTCCGAAGTGCCTGCACGGGTCGTCCTAGAGTCACAATGGGTGTTTGGCGACGACAGACAAATGTTCGAGGGGCTAGTGGCACATATCGTTAAAAAGCTAACACAAGCACTGGAAACATACACACCACGCGCTCCAGAAATCGACTCCGGCTCAGAAGCAACCTTAGCCTCTCCTATTGCACACTAATCAAACACACTGGGTGTTTTGTATCCCTGATTTTACTGTTACAATGACAGCCTAAGGATATACCGGCATATACAGAAGGGTATCTCGAGGTGATATGGTACATCATATGGTTTTATTCTGTTTCCTCAACTCCTACGCGTCACTATTTTCTTCCGCTTCCGCTCTAAGATCAATATAGAGAGCAATATTTCATCAAAGTACTTTTGGCCAGCAGGTTCCATAGTCATTTTGGTAATCCTGCGGGAGCTAGAAGACGTTCGCATCGCCGCAGGATAGAATTGCGCGATGGTATCATAGTGCTTATTTTTCGACGTCGTCTGCGTAGGGACATAGCGGCACTAGTTGTAAAGTCAAGACCGGTAAGAGGATAGCGAAGGAAAAAGAACTGACAGTCCACCACTTCTCCCATCGCCATAACAGCAGTCCACCATCTTTATGTTGGAGCTTCCATTGGAACTATCCATATAGTCGTACCTCAGAAGAGAAGGAATAGCGAAATAGCACATGAAACGAACCTCGTCCTTTTTGGTACCAGCAACTATCTTCTTAAAAATGTGGTCCTCGGATCTCTTGAAATAAACTGTTTCTTCCAAAGCCGAGCAATCTGCTTTCGTTCTGAAAAGTATTATGATATCACCGATCCAGGAAATGGCGAAACTATGGTTCTCCCCTACACACCTAAAGTCACCCACAAGATGACCGCTATTGCCTCCCTTGCGGATTGACGTCACGAAGAAAGTTGGATCAAACAGGTCATGTACGACAGTGATATGGTATCGTGGTCGTGTATCCACTACGTCCAGAGGCGGGACAACAACCATAGAATGAGAATCTCCTTCAACCGTATTGAATGTGTAGTCCACAGGACAGGTGGGTATCAGAGCTTCCACATAACTGTGTATTCCGCATAATAAGCTTATCATCCGAGCTCATGACAGTAATTACGCACTCGGGTGGACTTTCTTCTTGTACGCTACCAAGTACACTTCTTTCTTCAATCATTGACACTCTCCTCGAAGCCGAGCCATCACCAACAGTGGCATGTGCTAATGAGATCGTAGACGCCCAATGATCGGAATGTCCATTAGTTGCACCGGCCGAAGATGCGGGTGGGGGTGGGGGCGATTGTAGCTGGTCTCCTCTGATTGTGGCTATCGATGTTGTTGATGCACTCGCTGCTGAGGGTGGTGGAGGGCCGGGAGGTGGAGGTGACCCTGCGATATACGCGACGTCGCCATCATCATAGTCCGGAGTCCACGCAAGAACAACGGGCTCAGGTATTCTGGGTATCTGTGAGGTAGTTGAATAGCTAGCAGATAACAGATAATAGGATTTTGAATGAGCAAAAGAGTGAACATTGTATGGTAACAAGAACTTACATTGACTCAGGCATTATCAATTTCAGGGGCCGCAAACAATACCTAGCGAATGTGGATGTTTTATAGATAGTAGTAAGTAGACTGTTTTGTCGACAGATCCTGACAAGGAGTACTGCGAGCTGGCAAAGAAGAACGGTAAGAAAAGCATTCCCATCGAAGAGGAGTTGTCATGGTTCGATGCCCCGCGTTTCCCATTTTGGCTTAGATTCGCCGATCGCTAACATTACGTCACTCGATCAATTGTTAGAAATTCATCAAAATCGGCTTGCTAGATATGTGGGGTATCCTCCAGCGTACTTTATTCCAAGACCCCTTAGAATCGTCGGACGTTCGAAGCCGACCACTCTCAACATTCAACTCCGTTTATTCGGCATCGAAGCAAAGGTTGTGTTTCAGCTTGAGAATCAGAAGATTACTTGTGAGTGTAGAAGAGTATATTTCCCCTAGGTTTTCCCGGACGCCGCAGCTCTGCAGGTTCTGCTTTCCTAGTTTATCATTGATCCCCTCATCCAATATGTCCAATTAGCACTACCCCTTGCCTACCCGTTGGAACAAGGATGAAATGACCATATCATATCAAACTCAAAGGGATTACTGCCATGCGAACGACGAGGCTTAAATCCACGTGGTTATTGATTGGCAGACAGCCACGAGAGCGAGCACTGTACCTTTCTACCATTTCCTGCTGGAGGAAACTGGAGGGAAATGATTTTATCCCTGAGGCTGAACGGTCTATCACTGTATGAGCCCAAACGGAGCGCATGACCATATACGAAGGTACTGTCCAGGTAGTTCGGCCGATCGAACGAGAACCTTCCAGTGACCCGCTATGAATTGTTGTGAAGGGCCTGGAAATTTATTTCCAGGTTCTGCCACTCTGTGAGGCATCTATACGTGCCAAAAGCGGTTCTCATTCCTGCCCTCTATCGCATCCTCCAATGACTCAGCTATCCGTGCGTGGTTCTACAAATAGGCACCGATTGGTCAACAAGAGCCGTGAACACCGGAGAGCAGCTCAGCCGTATGTATATTATATTATCCTGCTCTTCGTGGTCTTCCTCTGAAACAGATCGGAACCATCGCCGAACTGGTTAATATCAAAGCATCCAAAAGCGGATCCTAGATGACTCTGGGTGTACCATGTATCTCCTTCGAAGAGAGCCTGAGGGCCGCATGGTCGTCTGCGTGCCATCGGTACATGCGAGAGAAGGACAGATTGAATTGAGAGACATAGTCAGTTGTTAGACCAGCTTCCCATTGAGTTCTGACCTCTGTGGAATTCCTAGGGTCAGATTCTGGTCGAAGTATGATTTGGCTTGATAGGACCCATTGCTGCAATTGGTGTCATTAACATCACTTAATGTCTTGTCCTTACCGCTCTGTTCCTCCGCATCGGGCAACGTGGATGCAGTTAAAGCTCATCGCCCGAGCCTCTGGCATCCTCGGTCAAACCAGGTTGTTGGGAAATGATTATATATGAGGATAGTCTCGTCCAACAAGTATCTAATAGAACCCAAGATGGTTACACACAACATGCGAAAAAAAGCGAGAAACAGAAAAAGAGAAAGAAAGGAGAAATCCAGAGCATGAGACAGCACGGAGGAAGAAAGAGAAAGCGAGGAGAGAAATAGATAAGAAAAAAAAGAAGTATGCCCGCGTCTATAAACTTCATCGGTTCCTATTGTATGACCTAACAAAAACCTAACAAAACCGTTCAATGTGTATGATGAAAAAGGCGAATGTGTCGATTGCGAGATTGTGAGATGATGACGACGAAAAAACAATAAAGATGCAATGCAATGCAGTTGAGGGGGAGGGGGAGGAATGCGATGCAAAATTAAAGAGTTGATAATCGTCCATGTGCCGGCGTATACGGTGGGAGGTGTCCATAAGGTAAATGTGGATTACGCTCCAGACCTGAATTGATCATATTATGTCGAATCAAGCCTGGGATATAAAGAGGAATTACGCCAACAGCTGGCCAATCTAGAGTTTCGTTTTGCCTTGCCTTGCCGTCATGAGTCGCAACCCAGTGCCGCGGAAGTACGAAGGTCGGATCGGGTGTCGGGTATCGCGACGAAAGGAAAGAAAGGTGAGGGGATGGGGTATTTTCATCATACACGAACTACAACAGCGTTGTAGTCCCAATGTCCGTAGTTCCAAAGGTGGAAAGAAAATCGACATGAATCATACAATAAAACCCAATTGTTCCATGCGAGCAGGGCGGGGAGAGAAAGATGACAAGCCTTGAATCTAAGAGGCTGCATTATTAGGCGTACATAGTGTGTGCATGCGGTGTGTATGTCAGAGGGGAGGGTGTGGGTCAATGGTACATGTTGGCGACGAGAGCGTGTGACGAGAGCGATATGAACAGGAATCCAGCCAAGACGGAGAGTGAAGGATGTAGGCGACTGATGAAGCAAATCCAGAAGTCGGGAGAAACATGTTTGTGGATTTTGTGATTTTTCGGATGAGCGATAGCGACAGAGGGATGAATTCACTTCCAATGAGGGGCGGTTGCAAATTTACCACCATCCCCCACCGTTGGAGTTGCCATAACCTCCACTGTGGCCGCCACCGTAGCCTCCGCTGGGGGGACCACCGCCTCCGTACCTGCCAGGACCACCGTAACCACCACCTCCACCACCGCTGTAACCTCCGCCTCCTCCTCCTCCTCCTCCACTGCTTCCACCAAAGCGATAATCCCGACCACTGTTACCCCGGCCTCCCCTACCACCACCACCTCCTCCTCCTCCGCCACGGCCCCGTCCACCGCGGAATCCGCCGCTTCCAAAGGTAGATTCGTGAGCAACAGTTTCAAGCCAGGAGGGAATCTCTTGGTTGGCTTCCCGGAGAAGCTCAACGAGGTCGCGAACAATATTTTTGTTGCTCCTGTTAAAGAAAGCGGTGCTGACGCCAGTGTTACCAGCACGTCCAGTACGGCCGATACGGTGGACATAGTCGTCGATGTCAGATGGGAGATCATAGTTGATGACGTGGGTAACGTTGGGGATATCAAGACCACGAGCAGCGACAGCAGTGGCAACTAGGATGGGCGTCCTACCAGTGCGGAAGGTCTGGAGTGCCATTTCACGTTCACGCTGGCTACGGTCACCATGGATGGAAGTTGCAGGAAGGTTGTGGCCCATCAAGAAGTCGCTGAGCATATCAGCCATGCGCTTGGTCTCGACAAAAATCAAAGTAAGACCCATTTCCTCCCTGGGCTGTGAGGCAAGGATGTCGAGGAGGACACTTCGCTTGTCCAGGTCTTCGACGTACTCGAACTTTTGAGTGATGTTCTCGGAAGTACTGCCAACACGGCCGACAGAAAGGAAAACATAATCTTTCAAAAAGTCTTTGGCAAGAATCTGAATGTCACGAGGGAACGTGGCACTGAACATGAGGGTCTGGCGCTCGTGAACGTCAGGCATGTCCTCACCCTGGACAATGCGTCGAATCTGGGGTTCAAAACCCATATCAAGCATGCGATCAGCCTCGTCCAAGACTAAGTACTTGATGTTGGACAGGCTAATACGTCCCCGTTCAATCAGATCAACAAGACGGCCAGGCGTGGCACTCAAAAGGTCACAGCCCCGCTCAATTTGGCGGAGTTGTTGATTGATATCAGCGCCTCCGTAGACAACGGCGGGACGGACCCAAGAGCGGTATGCGAATTTTCGGGCTTCATCATGAATTTGCGAGACGAGTTCGCGGGTAGGAGCCAAGATAAGAGCAGTGGGGTATGCTTTACGGCTGCGGCCGTAGGTATTGCCAGCATCTGGTGGGGGTGCACGAGGACCCTGTGAAAAGGAGGCGGAAAGGATGGGGAACAAAAATCCTCCTGTTTTACCAGAACCAGTCTAAACGAGGTTTGTGTGAGTATTAGTAACTGTGACAATACTGAGTCACATTACCTGAGCACAGGCCATCAAATCTCGTCCATTAGCAACAATGGGGATGGAGTACTTTTGAACAGGTGTGGGGGTCGTGTACATAGCATACCCAATATTTTCTAGCAGAACGGGGTCTAGGGGTGGACTGGTAAAGGAAAGGACGGGCTCTGGGACGTCAGCACCAGTAGCCTCGACAGGGATATCATCATATTTCTCGAAGTTGATGCCAGTGTGCTGCTTCGAAGGATCGGTAGCATCGCCAAAGAGCTCTTTCTCCATGCGCATATTGCGAGACCCAATGAGATGATTACCATCTTTCCAGGCGCCATAGCCAAATGCTGGGCCAGAGGAGTCTCGAGGAGAAGAGGTAGGGTGGGGGCTGGACCAGCCACTAGCACCAGTAGCTGCAGCAACACCACCGCTTCTATTGGTGTCGCGAGAAAAGAAGCTGTTCCGGCTAGGGTTGTTTCTAGAATCGAAAGCAGGATTTCCCCCGCCGCGAGAAGAGTTGGAGGGGGTAGTGGGGCGAGAATCGTTCCAGCCGTTCCTGCAAAGGGGTGATGATTCAGCAACCAGAAGAGCGGGAAAGGAAAAACAGGAAATTAACACACCCGTTGGGGGTTACAGGGGAAGAAGTAGCCCGCTGCGCCCTAAGATGGGGTGGGACATACGCAGACTTGCCGAGACCAAGATTTGCTGGAAAGTTCGGGGTTAGAGGTGGCAGAGTTGAGAAAGAGGGTTACTCACAGAATTTGCTCTCAAGGCTCGGAGTTCCGTTTACAAGACCATTTGTCATTATAAAATGCGAATATACAGAATCTGGGAGGGATGATGGGAGTTGCACGATAAAACGTCCTTGTCAACGATGCATTCCCGAAAAATTGACCCAGCCATTGCTGACAAAGCCACAGCCGCCTCGCACGATCACGTGTAATCCAAAAATAGAATTCGACGTGGCCGAAATCATCAATATTATTGCAGTCTTCTTACTTACTTTCGTCGTAAACTATGTCCCACTCGCATACACACGCACCTGGCGAGGAGCACTCCCACTCTCATGGCCCACAACCGCCACAGCAGGCCGTAATGCCTACACCAGATCCGGCCTTACAGGCATTAATTGACCAAGATTTCCGTCCAGTTCCTCTTGCACTTGGAAATGACGGTGCGGTTGCCCTGTGCGAGCCACACAAATTGGAGAAATGCGACAATTGCAATGTGGATTTTGTTAACACGAACCGACTTTCTCGGCTTCTTCTCGCAAACCCCAACCTTCTCTGCCCGCCACCCAGTAATGTAGTCTCCCAGAAACTAACACAAATGGTGACCGGCGCCAAGGACGAGGGAAACGTCAGTAAAATTCTTTCCGCTTATTTAACCGTATATTTACGTCTATGCAGGCGCTGTTCAAAGTTGGCCAAGCGCAACAAGCTATTCAGCGTTACACCACAGCTGCCTCGCTCGCAATCCAACGGCCACCTTGGGAAGCCAACCAATTTATGCGCGAAGAGCTGTCCACCACAGTTTCAAATCGTTCCGCCGCATACTTTGAAGCACACGACTACGTGTCTGCGCTTGCAGACGCTGAATCCGTCATCGCCATCCGGAGAAATTGGCCGAAGGGTCATTACCGCAAGGCAAAGGCTTTGCTTGGCATGAGTAGACCGAAGGACGCAGCTGATGCGGTTAAACTTGGCCTCAGTTATGACCCAAATAACACGGTATGGCCCTCACCTAATTGTATAGTTTTCTTCTTCCTGACTCCAATCTAGGAACTCAGTTCTTTCCTTTCCGAGATCGAAAAAGCTGTCGCAGCAGCAGCATAGTCCCTAGCTGTCCCATATACCTCGATACCTCTTTCCAAGTTCATCCTGTACTCTATATTTGCCGTTATTGCAACACGGTGTGGATAGGACGGGTTTCCTGGTGCCTGCTCCGAAAGTTGAACGTGGGACGACGTAGTCTCGGCCACGGCTGGCTAGCGTGTCTGTATTTTCATCTCTGTTCTAGATTCATTAAGGGGTGCGTTGATAAGGACAGACGGAAGTGGGCTCGTGGAGGTTCCTGTCCGAAATAGACTACCGTCAAATGTTCACCTTTACGACTATACATTCATTGAGCCAGACCTGTCACTAGGACGGAGGGGGAAACCATAAGCTCAGTGAGGAATAACACAACTTGAGCTTCAGCATTCTATATCATGAGAGGGTGTCGATGATTTTGTCTGTTGTGGGTATGAGTACCTGGAAGCCTGAACATTTTAAATCACGAAACGCCCTTGATGGTATTTGGATGCCCAAACAAATCACCATGACGTTACGGTTTTCGGCTTCATTTTACTTTTCCTCAATCTTCACCCCCTTTTCTTGTCTAGGCAATGCTACCCTCTCGACTTTTCCGCAACACTGGTCTTCCACCACCACTTCGAAGCCTTCTTACACCCAGCCCTTCCCTCTCAGCATCATACAGAGTCCAACTTCGTTTCCGTCTCGGTGTAACTGCATCCTCACTGTCCCCACCTTCAAATGCCATACCTGCCTCCCGCTCACGATACTCCACCACTGCGTCAAGTTCAGGTAGCTCCTCTACAACCGCAAATGCTGAAGATGAAGCAACACAAGGGACGGAGGAACAAACCGTATTCAAGCAAGCCTTGGGGAAAATTGAGCCGAAACTCTCGATAACCTTCACTTGTACAGTAGAGGGCTGCGGCGAAAGGTCGACACATCAGTTTACTAAACACGCGTACGAGAAAGGCATTGTGCTCGTGCAATGTCCTGGCTGCAAGAATCGGTACGTGGTACACTTTTTGTTTGTGGTGCATGCTGACTAAATTGGTTTGTTCATGATTCAGACACCTCATAGCGGACCACCTTGGTTGGTTCAAGGAATCCACAGAGGAAGGAAAACTACGCACAATAGAGGACATCTTAAAGGCAAAAGGAGAGAATGTGAAACGGGGAAAGATTGATCCCAACGGAACCATTGAATTCACATAGAATCTCGCATTTATTCAGTCCTTGAGTGAGTCTTACAAATTGATCAGATAGCATTCTATCTAAGAGTAAAGCGTCTATATGTGAAATTAAGCAATATCGCGTGTTATTTGGAGTTCAGGAGCGGGGGTTACTACTTTACGACGACGGAGCGGTATTAGTTGCAGAGGATTCCTCGACTTTGGGGATGACACCGTTGTTCTCTAATAGGTTCTCGAGTGTACCAGATTGGTGCACTAGTGGCAGTAGAATAAGTACACTATCATTGTATAATACAATCACAACTCACTAGAAAGGAGGATATCACATCCACCAACAAATTCACCATTCACGTAAATCTGAGGAATAGTCGGCCACTCCCTGTACTCGACAATGATAAGTTAGCATGATGAACCCAGGGCATATACCAGATAATAACGCACGAAAACTCCTTGATGCTCTGTCGAAGTTCCTCGTCCTGAAGTACATTATAAGTCTGCAGCTTCTCAGGAGGTACACCTTGAATCTCAAGAACTTGGACAGCTGCACGCGAGAAACCACACTGCGGTGCATCAGGGGTTCCTTTCATGAACAGCACAACAGGTTTCGAATCAATGGCCTTTTGGATTTTTGAGCGAACTTCTTGCGAGATGAAACGGTATGCAGCCAGTCGACCAGTAAGGAATGACGACGGCGTTGTCCCGCGAAGGAGACGAGTCTAGAAAGAAGGTTTACATTAAAAATACTAACACCCAAATGAAACACCCACAGAAGAACGCAGCGCAGGACGAAACATGACCGAGTAGAACAGAGCGAATTCTCGGAACGCAGTTGACCACTCGCCAAGTCGGGATTTGTTCAGTGACGTAAGCATATAATCCACGTGATATATGTTCTAGCATGTGACTAGTATTAGCCAATCGAGCTCCGGCCACTTGACTTTGCCGAGGAAAAGGGGTAAGGGGCAGAAGAATCCAGGCGTCTGTCTCCTTGCGAGATGCGCTCACTTTCGTTTGTTCCCACTGATTCCATATAAACTGTAATTTATAAACCGACCATGAAAGTCGCAAACCGTACTTTCGTCATTTCTGGAGGGTTCGTCTCTCCATCTCGCATGCTCTATTGTATTATATTTTGACGTCACAACCAAACAGCTCTTCCGGCCTTGGTCTCGCAACAGTCGAAGATTTACTCTCTCAACGAGCCTTCGTCTCCGTCGTCGACCGTTCCCCTCCTCCAAGCACAGTAGCTCATCACCCAAATCTCAAATTCTTCAAAACAGACATCACGAATGTAACCCAGATCGAAGCCGCGGTCAAGGGTACAGTCGCATGGGCACGAGAGACGAAAGCTCGTCTTGGTGGCGTAATTAATTGCGCTGGGGTTGGTACAGCTGCTAAAATTATTGATGCACATGGGGAACCTCATTCGCTGGACCTTTGGGATTTCGCGATGGCTGTGAACCTGACTGGGTCGTTCAACCTGACGAGGTTGGTACTGAAGCAGTTAGTAAAGGTTGAACCAGAGGAAAGTGCAGATGGAGAGAGGGGCGTGATCATCTTTGTATCCAGTGCCGCTGCCGTGAGTTTCATCCACCTTGTCCGGAAAATTCTGACTTAAGCCTAACTATTGCGCAGTATGAAGGTCAGCCAGGCCAAACCGCTTACTCTGCGACCAAAGGTGCACTCAGGTCAATGACTCTTCCTATGTCCCGCGACCTTGCCAGACACGCTGTTCGTGTTGTTACGATCGCACCCGGGGTATTCGACAGTAACATGACGGCGCACTTTCCGGGGAAGACTCGCAAGAGCTTGGAAAATGATGGGATCGTATACCCGAGGCGATTTGGACAACCGCTTGAGTTTGCGAAGACTGTGCGCTGGGTGCTAGACTGTCCGTATGTGAATGGCGAAACAATTAGGCTGAGTGGCGCAGGAAGATTACCTGCCAAATTGTAGTGTTTGTAAACATGTTTATTGACACTCTTGAATACTCGAACGAAATCCATGTTGTAGAAAGGCCATGCAACTTTTGCGTATAATTAACGAATATATATTTCTGGTTCGAATATGGTATCATGACAGGCGTAGATCTGGAGTAAGAATAGGAATAGAGCAGAGACGATAGACTTGGATGCAAAAAAATCCCGAACAATGGCAAACAGAGAGAAATGGTGCAATAAGGGGTCGAAACTGTAACGTATAAGCAAGTAGGATAATAAATCAAGACAATAAAAAATCAGAGAAAGGTATGGGCATATGGTGGCCTAGTAGAGACCAGGGGGGTCAAGCTCGCCCTTAGCGAGAGCATCCCAATCACTAAGCAAGGCCCAGCTATTAGCAAGCAAGGAATGAAACAGGGTACCCATATACTCACATGTGACTGAAAATCGGGTGTGCCTTCATATGGCGTAGACTGGGACGATTGTGAGGGTTCGGCGAGAGGACCTTCATGCAAAAATCAGAGTAAAATCATTGCGTGAGGGGACAGCAAGCTCACCTGTTCCAGGAAGTCTCGTTCAACTGGGTCAAGAACGCCATCAGAGTCAATGCAGAACTCGGTGTAGTCGTAAGCCTCTAACTCGTCACATAATACATAAGGAAGCTATACAGTCATTCATCGATGTCAGTCCCAGACAAGCGAATTGGTGAACGAGCAAAAATCCTCACGCTGTCCGTAAGCATCCCATGTAGAATCACGCCCATGGCGTAGTAGTCAACACCAAACGAGTAACCACGTTGCGCTAAGGCCTCTGGAGGAATATACCCAGGTGTCCCAGTTGCTCCAAAGAGGATGTGGGGATTGCATTTCACATTTTGAAGTGGGGGGAAGGAATCATATTTCCCGGCCTTTAGACGATGGAACACGTCGTAAGGGGGTTCATTCGACACCTTGTCGTGATCGAACGTTACAGCGAGACCAAAGTCGATAATCCGAACATGGCCGTTGTCTAGCATGATGTTTTCAAACTTAATGTCGCGGTGTACAATGCCTCTGAGGTGAAGGTCGTGAATGGCAAGGATCTGGTTGGATAAGGAGTGAGGAGAACTGCAGTTCAAGAAGCGGTAGTCACTCACTAGTTCAGCAGCCCAGAAGATGGCCAGATCTGGGTCGAAAGCTCCATCTATCTCCTCCCACAAGTCCATCAAATCCCCTCCGTTGTAGAAGTCCTAGTCACAACCATCAGCATAATAAACGAGTAGTGCAAGACAGTGGAGGCTCACCATGACGAGCAGCAGGTGCTTACCAGCTGCGTCCACATGGTGTGCTCCGACAGCCCAAGGCGATCCTCGTGCATAACGTAGTGCACGTAGCTCCCTCCTTAGCAAAGCTTCAAGCCCAGGCCGTCGCTCTATCAACTTGAGCGCATATACCTTCTCATTGGCCCCAGTCGCTTTCCAAACTCTACCAAATCCACCTGCGGCGATGGGTACCGGGCTGTCTAACTTGAGTTTTCGAAGGAACTTGTCCTCACTATTGAAAAGGCTAAGCGGATCAAAAGGCGCGCGAGGTCGGAACTTGGGCTTAGGCTGCACCATCATCTTGTCAGCATCATCATCATCTTTGACCAGACCCAGTGCCTGAGCTTGTAGTTTCAGAGGCAAGGCGAGTTCCGGAGAAGTGGGAGGTGTAATGTCAGAAGAATCAAGCAACAAATCAAGCGACGGAACGGATGAAGGGGCGGAATTCTCGGAATCAGTGCTTGGGAAGGAGGTAGCGGATCGGTGACTGTCGTTGCATATGCTGCTGGACGATATCTCAATACTACCGGCGACAAACTTGGTTGCCGAGGGAGCTTTGCCAGGAAGTTGAAGTCGAAGGACTTCTACTTCTGGCTCATGGGTCATTGTAGCTGTTTGCGGGAAGGAGCTTGCATTGGACGGCTTGCAATGCATTTGGTGATTACTGGCCATCCCACTATCGCCTCCATTGATCGTCGTACTTGCAGAGGCTGACACCTTCCGTTGACTTTCCACCCCTGCTCTGGCGTCGGATGGGACAGTATTGTCAGCATCAACGATAGTACTGTTATAGTTCAGCGGTGGGTTTTCGAGGAGACCACGGATAGGGACGGCAGTGAGCAAAAGGCGGTTGGGTAGTTCAGGAATCGATCCAAGATTAGGTGGACCTTCCAGTAAGAAGCGAGGCGGCGGGCCGTTTATAAGAAGCTGATTTGGTGGGCGTTCTGGGGGCTTGTCAGCTGATTGTTCCGGTGCGATAGTGGAGCAGGGCGCCGTGATGAGGGCGCGAAACGGGGGACCAGTGATGGGAAGACGGGTAGCCTTAGGAGGGCCATCAACGAACTCAGTGGTGGGTCGATAATCACTGGACGAAAAACATTCCATGATAGCATCAAAAATCCACACCACCAGGAGTTTCAGGGATAATCCAATGAAAAGCATTGTAGTGTTGATAGACCCAACGACTTCGTCGAGGATGTAATCGAGATTATAGTGGCGTTCAAATGAGCAAACATGAGCAAGAAAGGACGAGATCGATCGGACGACAGATAATATTGTCGCATAAACGGGTTCGATAACCTTCTGGATAAGCAACGGGGCTATTTCTGTGATGAGGGAAGGGAGAACCTCCACGACCACATAAGTAAAGGAAAAGGCAAGATAGAGATAAGCAATTAGGTTGAGGACGATATCGATGGACGACATCCATTCATGGATCCACATTTTAAAGCCGATGGAAATAACTGATGGAGCGCGTAGAGGTTGCGAGTAGGGCGGTGAAGAGAGAATTGGAATATCGTCCGCCTCCAAGCCGGTGCAGACTTTACATATACCCCAAAGAGAGGATGGCCAGCCACTTGGGCCCAAATAGATCAACCACAAGGCGCGGTTAAAATAACAAAACCAGAGGGTAACGATGCATCTACGCCATGTCCCCACAATCTCTGCCGGCTGAGAGGAGATTGATCAGCTGTATCTTGCTGAGGATGGATGGACAGTCCAGGAAGCAGGAATGTTCCGCACGTTTCGAGGGTTCTACAAAAGAGAGTAGACATTTCTGTTCCTATTTGTTCGCCGGAAGGGGTTCCAATTATATGATGCGGGTCAGGAACACTTTGAGGAAGAATTAGACAGCATAGTGAATATATTCTGCAACACGAGTTCCTGCTTCAGGCGTTCAACACTCGCTTGAAGTGTTGGAAACGGCGACACCCACACTTCCCGGAGTTAGTAAAGCGTCAGCCTAGGTAGCTGCGTAAGCATTCTAACCACGTCGTGCCAGATATAGGTCGGACGATAATTGCCGGTAGCTCCATATCCCCTAGTCGGTGCCAGCCAGCCCGACCACCAGTCTGTCCTGGGGAGTTTTGATTGTGCGACATGGTGTTCATGTAAGAGAGTGTGTATAGTGACAATCATTCGATGGGGTGGAACTCTGTATCCGTTTAAGTGGTCATCGCTCAAGGGGCAGGAAAGCCTGGTTCGACAAAAC
Organism: Leucocoprinus leucothites; assembly: GCA_013368445.1. Taxonomy (NCBI): domain Eukaryota; kingdom Fungi; phylum Basidiomycota; class Agaricomycetes; order Agaricales; family Agaricaceae; genus Leucocoprinus; species Leucocoprinus leucothites. Next base: position 2,403,937 of record JAACJO010000002.1, on the reverse strand, counting down.
GCGTCGGCGGCATAGGACTTGTGATGTGACATAACGTGCCCAACCACAGTAGACGCCGATCAGAATGCGTCGTGAACTGACTGCAGGCTACTTGATCATCCTTGACAGTAACACGTCTTCACTTCACTTCAAGATTGATATTTACAAGCTACATATTTGACCTATATTCTCTTTGGTAAATGCTGATTGTTATAACGGCCTACTTGGCTGTGAGTCCACTGGATAAATGGACTCAAGCCAAGCTGTCAAGACTCCTCCAAGAACTTCTGGATCTCGGCTTTCATAAATTCAAAGTCATCTGGGTTGGAACCATTACCGGCTTTGAAAGGATAAAATCATCAGAACACTACCCAGAAACAGTTGAACGCCCGTACCCATATGGCCCCAAACAGAAGGAATAACTACGAGCTTTGCAGTATTCGGCATGCAAGAGACTTCGAACTCGCTATCTTCGGGCTATAGAAAACAATACATCGGTCTGGCTTCACACATGACTCGGTTCATTGAGAGCCGGGACTTACCGGGAAGTACAGATCCGTCTTACAAGGCATAATTAGTCCCTTCGCAGTTGTATTCCCCAGGCATTTCACCAAATCACCATCATCGCGTATCTTCGACACGTCGCCGGTTTCCCAAGTATGGAACAGAGTGACAAGGTCATTTGCGTCCCAGAGAAGCATCCCGGCTTCCCAGTGCTCACGAACAAAACTATTGAGATCTGGATATCTTACGCCCAGATAAATAAGGGCCTTTGGGGGTCCGAAGTAACCATAATGCTTACTGGCCGTTCAGGAGGTACCTCTCTTCACGGAAGAACTGAGAAAAATCGTCATATTCCAGGTGGTGAATGGCATTGGAGGATAAGAAGACGTACAGTTTGTCCGTATGCCCAGGGGCAATAAGCCCTGGCAAATGCGCGAATGCCCCTTTGAGCAGGAGAGGTGTAATGTCCATCATGGAAGTCGCAAGAAGCTAAGAGAGCGGATTTGGGACCATCAATAAAACTAATAGTGGATGAGTCAATTGATGGTCACAGTTAACAGTAGGTATGTTGAGTTCACCATTTATTATGCTGACTGGTGCGGGCGGACCCGCAGATAACGATATATCTATAAGACGACGAAACATCAGCTCAGTGTAGATAAAAAGAGAATGCAATGAGACACACCTCTCAACAAGATCAGGGTACATCACGGCCCAATAGTAAGCCTGTTGGCCTCCCATAGAAAAGCCAATGGCGATGTGAACTCTCCGGATGCCAAGGTGTTGAAGAACGGCGTATTGTGCTCGACTGAGGGTACGAACTGAATAAGAGACCCACGGGGGGAATTAACATTTGTTACTTACATGTTATCTTCGTATGAAACCTTCGGGAAATAGGGCCCATTGTAGGGAGCTGGCTAGAGGCCCTCATGATTTAAAGGTGTGGCGGCTTTTGACAAGACACATGGCTCACTGTGTTAGAGGGAGAGCTGGACTAGACAAAGATCGGATTAGGAGTAATGCAAAGATTCCTGCAACCTACCTCGCCATTTGAAAATAGAGCAAAAGTGACGATAAAGTATTTTTCGGGACTAAAAATCTATTCCGGGGATTTAAACATTTAATTGAAGAATTGTCAGTGAAGGTGAGAATTAAACAAGCACCTTGTCTGGGCCCACAAAGGAGCTCTGGCCTTCGGATGGAAGGCTAGTCAGAGCAGATTAGAGACCAAGCATATGGTTACCTACTGTCAAGTCTGCCTCCGTAGCAAGTCGGAAATACAACGCATGGGTTCTTCTGATCTCCGTAGGTCCTATAAGCAGTGATGGCGTCTGGCAGAACCCCCCCTTCAACGTCCAAGCGGCCGTGACGATAGTACCGAGTTTGAGTCGCGGAAAAGTCAAAGAACTCCATGGACGCTGAAGGCTTATCCGTTTGATAACACCTCCAGTGCCGCTAGAGCTTATATCATGAGGGTGGGGTTGATTCGTGTGAGGCAACCAGAGTCATGTGAGAATAAACGTTGAATGGGTGGTCTAAGAAGGAGTACAGGCTTGGGTATAGCGTTCGCACGTCGCGCCAGTCATGGGAGTACTCAAGACGTTACATTTGTCATGGAGAGAAACGATAGTTCCCCTTTACGGAAAGAGGACGCGACGGTCCCGTGACTTCAATTTATGGCATTGGGCAATTAAGTTGAATTATAGCTTACAGCAACTTGTCCATGCCATCCCCTCCATCTACGCGTTGTTCGTCTATGTCTCTCGGTTTTTGACTTCCCCCATCTGGAAAAATGGAGAACATAGAGAGCCGGTTGCGTAGCAGCGGAGAATCGCTGTATACTGCTCGAATGGCGCGTCTCAAGCCACTTCCGAGTCAGGGTGCCGCTTTCGAAGACCTCGGAAGCGGATTCAAACAACAGACCTCCAAGAACTCAGAGAAGAAGCCCAATAAAACGAGATCAACCTCACTCACTCCAAAATATGACGCAGACTTTGACTCAGCAAGCGACGACGAGATGGATTGTTTCTCGCAGAAATCACAGGCAGACGAGAAAGTTGTCGTCGAGAAGAAGGGCCCAAAGAGTCGCTCTGACTACGACCTGACTGTCATCGAAAACAAGTCTCGGGCTATCAAGGGACTCAAGTTCAAAAGGAACACAACAGTCGAAGTCGGGGTAGAGAAACCACGCAAGGCTTCGGCTTCAACTTCGTCCCCTTCCAAGACGAAGGCGAGACTAAAGGGATCACGCAACGGTAGCGAGAGAGATATTTATTCTGATGAGTACGAAACCAGAAGGGATGCTCCGAAGACAAAAGCCAAATCGGACACAGCACAGTTGAAGCCTCGACCCCGACCCCGGCCCCGATCTGTTGCTCCATTTCCAACTTCACTCGTGGAGAATGATATAGCGGTCTCTTCCGAGCCTACCACTAAACGAATAACACGGACACCCTCTGAGATTCCACTGCCATCCCCCATCTCGAAGGCCACTACCCGGAGCTCGAAACGAAACTCACCATCAAGCACAAACCTTAGCTCGAATTCTTTGAGCAACGCCAGTACGAATTCATCGTCCTCTCATCGCCCAGCACCTTCCTTAGCATACACTTCCTCGCTTACTTCTTCAAAGTCCGCCTCTCGCATAGAAGAATCATTCCCTGGCCCATCTCCCCTTAATTCTCCAAACGTCAAGCGCTCTAAAATCACCGCCACAAGGAGTTATCCTGTCATCTCTCCTCGCTCTAACGACGGAGACGTGAGACAACTTCCAATTCCCTCCCCCCTTTCGGGCACTCCTAAGGTCGCTCCCAGACCGCGGAAGAAGGACAAGGGTAAAAGGAAGGCCGACGTCCTGGCACCTTTTCCGATGTCTACTCAAGATTTCGGCCATATCTCCCGATCGGAGGATGAGTCTGACGATGGCAAGCCCTATGCACGCAGACGGAGACTTCAGATAGCTGACGAGGCCTCGTATGTGTTTTATCAGCTTGACTACTACCCATCGACATTTTGCATCTTCACAGTGCTATGGTGAATAACATGGATTTATATGAAGAGGAAGATTCTCGTAAGTGTGGCGTCTCCTTCTCATACTCACACGTGTTAATCCGAATGCCAGTGTTTATGTCCCCCGCCGTTGACCCAAAGACGCTATGTCCCTATTGCGACTCCCGCCTACCATCATCACCGACGCCTTTCTTCCTGAAACTTCTCGAGAGTACATTATCCAAGTCGTGTCTGGACCCCCGTTCTACAAATCCTTTGGGTCGCAAAGCGTCCCTATCAACCTTCGTTGCTGTGTGCCAGAGACATGACTTCGAGACTGAGGTGTTGCCTGAAGCAGAAGCAAAGGGATGGCCAAAAACTATTAACTGGGAAGAATTGGCCGATAGGGTGTTAAAGATGAAACCGGCACTAGAGGAGATTATTCATGATTCTGGGGAGGCCGATA